>CM069314.1:30877500-31500000 GCA_035609425.1 Epinephelus awoara | reverse complement strand
ATCAGAAGATCCATCAATCATGAAAATAACTGAAAGCTGAAGACCTACTGAGGCTCTTCCTCTTCAGTTCATGTTTGGAACAAATAGGTTATTCAGCCCAGAGCCACAGTGAGGGCAGAGATTTGGCTCAGATGCAAAGAAAACAGCAGGAAATGAACGTTTAATTGGTGATAATTCAGTAATGAAAGAGTTTAAGTGTAGTTTCTCTCCTGTGATATTCTGACGGGAGCCAAACTGAGCTCACATTTCAACTCATTAGTTGTAACCCGTTACATGAATCCACGTTGTCTGTGAGCTGTTTAAAGTGTTTCTTCTGCAGACACTCCATGATAATAATCTAAACTGTCACAATTAGTGTTGAATGAGACTGGTATCTTGTGGTTTACGCCTAATTTATGACTGAGCATATTAATCATTACTATAATGTTCTTATTGTGGTATAAATTGTACTTGTAGTTTAACCATTCATTCCTATAAGAACCTACATATCTAAACTGTATTTTCATGATGATAACGTTAAATGAATTTTACCAATTGTTATAAAGCTACATTTACATTTTGTAAACATTTGACGTCTTTTATAACATTTCTGTAATATTTCACCTTATTATCATTTTGTGAACTTTGAATGTATTAAAACTCAATTTACGTCAACCTATTCATAGTTTGTCTTCTTTTTTACACAACACAACTGTAGGATAAAGAGTAGGCTACAACTCCTACGGTAAAGTAGTGACCCAGCAGCGATGGAGATAAATCGGTAAATCTCTTGTTTAAGTAAAAACAGCAGAAACAGTCTTAAGTTCACTTTCCAGGGCTCTCACCCCGGGCTCCTGCTCCCTGTCTCCCACACAGACACGCGCTCTCTCCGGAGCTCTCACCCCGGGCTCAGTCCTACCTTTCCTGTCGGGACTGGTGCAGCAGCAGCGGCCGAGCAGCAGCATCAGGAGCGCCGCTCCTTCCCAAAACCCCATGTCTGCAGGTGTTGCTTTAGTTAAACTCCTCAAAATTTGTCTCCTTGTGATAGTTGAGAACCGATGGTTTCTCCATGGGTCGCAGTGACAGCACAGGCACTCGCGTGTTTGAGGGTTAGAGCAGCTCTAGGTGAACTAAGACAGCAGAGAAGTCCACACCTCCTCTGTCTCCACACCTCCTCCTCCTCTCTCGTATTCAGTTTCAGTTAACTTTATTGACATGTCATACACATCACATACATGTGTGGTCGACTTTGCCGAAACTCAACATTATTTTCTGTCAGAGAAAATGCAAATAAAACGACAATACAATTCAAAAACAAAAATCATTAAATAATGTTCATGGAATAAAAAAACACTCAATTGCGTCCATTCGAGAGGAGACAGGGAAGAGACAGAGGAATAGGGTCAAATTTTACCTTATAGGCTAGGAAACTCACCCAGCCGCTGACTTTAATCACCCTAACAGGAATAAATAAAGTTGTATTAAATTTAAGTAAATGAATCAAATCAACAGAGGAAATTGTCTTCGCTTGTATTTCTTTCTTTCAGAGGCCCCCTGGTGGCCACAGGACAGTGAAAAGTAACACGTGCATTAACTTAGTGGTGTCCGGAAATACTATTTTAAGGGTACTTTTACTTTAGAATTAATGCTGCTTTCAGCTCAACTAGCCTACATGTCAGCGGGAAATATTGAACATTAATTTATTTATATATTTATTTACTATTTAAAACAAAACATTATAAGCTAATAAAATAAAATTCTCTCTTAAAGACTAAACTGCACTGCAACTAATTAATATGTTTTCATCTTCACCCCAATATCTAAAACATGTGCATCAATCTACCCCTAATAAAAACACAAAATGAACGTAGCAGAGTACTTTTATTTTAACTAAATGAAAGACATTTACAAAGTAAATTGGTTCATAAAAATTCACCAGAATGCAGGAAATCAAGTGTTTGATGCTCAAAATTTTCTGGTGAAGGACCAAACACTTATTTGTTATATGAGGCAAATTATTCGGGGGGTTTTTCCATAACAAATAATTCAAATGTTAAAATAAAGTCTGAATAAATAAAAGTCATTTAATTTAGTAATAGTATGATTTTTTGATGACCCTCCATCAACCTGGACCTCAGGTTGGGAACCAATGATGGTCCATCAACACAGAACTTTTGGTTTTACCTTAATTTTAATTTTCTATTGAATAAAGTAAAGGAAATAATATATGGTTATAGAAATGCAATCCTGTCAAACCTGCTGCTCTTCTCAATAGAAAAACAACACAAAGTGAAAGCATAAAGTGAAAACAAAAGGTGAGTCATGTGAGCCGACGTCAAATACGAACAGAGAACACAATGATGAGACATGTGATCAACCTGAACAGATGAGGAATGTTCAGCAAACATCAGACAAACATTCACACGCAGCTGAATCATAAGAATGTCAGTGTGTACTTTCAAAAGTTTTCTTCATTTAATTTTTCCTGGTTGCAGAGTGGCCTTTGTTTTAAATCACATGTTCATCATTTTTTTCTTAAGTACTTTGTTTCTTCTAAATAAAAAATTCTTACTCAAAAATAATTCTCTTTTATCTCTGCATATTGTAAAATAATTGTTCTACTGTGAACTTTGCACATCCCCTGATTAATATTTTTGCACATCCTGCTGCTGCAGCATGGGGCGCCTCTCTATCCAGTGAGCCACCAATGCCCCAAATCACTGAGAAACTTAGCTGTGATACTTGCCAAAGGGGGCGGTACTATGTTCTGATCATGCAGGGTGCTCAAACTTTTGCTTCAGGTCCTTTTCCTTTTTTGTAATTTTGAAACTGTAAAAAATGTAAATAAAAAAAGTAATCTTGCTTTGACTTCCTGCCTTTTGGAAATCAGTTCATCAGTAAATGAACTTTTGATCAGGGGTGCCCAAACTTTTGGATGCCACTGTATATTGTAACTTTTCTGTTCTATATTTATATTCTTGAATGTTATGCCTTATTTCTATTCCTTTTAATTTGTTTATTGTATGTTTAGTGGCCTATATTCACCAAATACCAAAGAAAATTTTAGAGAAGTGAAGTGAAAATGTACTTGGTGATAAACCTGATTCTGATTGAAGTCAGAGAGTGGCAGAAACACACATCGAGAAATGTAGGCCTACGTAGTAATTTTGGACTATTTGAAGGGGTTTTTTAAGCTTGAGAAGTTATTGTCAAGTGCCATTCTGCTGATCATGTGTGGACATTTTATAAAGTTTATTTCTACAGATTGATGAAGGTTCATTTTTTGCAGCTTTTGAGAGCCCGATCTTCTTTCTCTCTCTCTGAGTTCTTCTCTGAACACCAACGTTAATTATCCTCTGATCTGAAAGTTATCATAAAGTTCTGATGGCTCTGCTGGTTGAGAAGCAGGTTTTGAAATGGAAAAAGAAGAAAGAGCTTTGAGCCCAGACCAGCTGAGTATAAACCAGGAGTGGAGACCTTGTGGGACAACAGGACATGCACATCTGGGTCAAAGCTCAACAACAAATTGACAGTACAGTCAAAAGTTACAAGTTTTTTCTCTCAGGACAGATGGAGGTGAAGTTTCAGTCTAATCATCTTTCTCTCTCTGCTTGTTCGTCAGTGCTGAAGAAGTCCAGAGGGGAGGGCACTGACAAGAGAGGTGAAGAGGAGGAATCAAACCTTGACTTGGGTACTTGACTGTTTGTGTTTGTTCAGTTTGAAACAAACTTAAAGGAGCAATAAGCGAAATTCATCATTTCTAGATTGAAGGAATTAAAAAAAATGCTATGTGAAGAACTAGAGGTGTAATTTCATCTGGAGTATAGCATGACCTCACACACCCTCTCTGTGTTGATCTCCAGCCCATTGTTTACAAGCCGGTCCGGCTGCGAGTTCATGTACGTTCATGTGAATCCCCACCACCCCCTCCCTCTCGGAGCCCTTGGCCCTCCCTCCCTTTAAAAGGCTACAGCCAGTGAGCAATGGCAGCGCGTATTTTTGAAATGAACTGGCAGAGAGCGGAATAAAACCGGGGCTAACCAGTGCTTCCTCCTCAGGCTCCACTTGACTCAGCTGCCCCACAGATCCACTGCCTCTCCCACTTTAACCTCAATAACAATCCGGAGCTAGCTGGGAGCGGCTAGCGAGGCGTTAGCCGCAGCATGACCGGAGGGAAGCACAGCCAGTTAGCCTCCTCTAGCTTCCCAACTAGCCCCGGCTCTCTGTTTGGATCCAACCAGAGCACCGAGCCCTGGTTTGTTATTCAGGTTAAAGTGCGAAGAAGCAGCGGGTTTATCGGGCAGCTGAGTGAAGCTGGGTGAAGTGGAGGCTGTGGAGGAAACACCGGGATGGGTTAATGTCCGGAACTCGAGCAGCCCGCGAGCCAGGCGGGCAGCCTGGCGGACTCTAGCCGACCCGGCTAGTGCTAACACCGGGAACTAACGCTAACATTCCTCCTTCTCTCCGTGAGTGAGAGCAATGTTTAAAGGGCCGTCCACACCAAGAACTATAACTATAAATATAACTATAAATATACAGTTTTAAAAATCGTTCTAAACTCAAGTGTTCGGCAGCGTCCACACTACAACTATAACGACAACGATAGTGGTGGACGATATCGTTTGGATCACTTTCAGAGCGATTTGATGAACGATAGAAACACGGACAGCCAATCAAAATCCATCCGAAATGACAGGTCGAGACGTTCATCACATCATGTATACCCACTAAGAAAGCTCCAGGATTTCCATATACCCACTTAAACATGTGCAAAGATCCGTAACAATATAGTTTTGTGACAGAACTTTAACTTCAGTGATTTTGTTTCGCAAATACCGGGTAAATAACTGCAATAAAATACATTTTGCAGGGGAATGCGTCTCCTCTTATCCCCTCCATTCATAAAATTCACCCTGTGCGCTAGAGCCCTGCATGAGACTGTTTTCTTCAAGCCGCTCCTGAATTTCTGACCATTACCGCCTGCAATTATATTTATTTCTCTACCTTTATATACTAATCACGCAGTGATTGAGGTTAAGGCAAGCCTGGCACCAGGATGACGTTACTGAGGGGGGCAAATCTTTATTATGCAATATAGGTTCACAGTGAGTTATAAAGAGTGCGCAGCCGTGCGTAATTGTCGCGCGTAATGACAGCTCGTCGCCGGTGAAACACAATAAACTGCACGTCTTCATTCATGTTTGTCTCATGACAGATGGAGCTGATAGACAGACAGACAGACAGACAGGTGGAGCAAGCGGAAAATTGGTTTTCTTTTTCTTTCTCGCAACATACAGCAATAACAGGTCATCAATATCCATACTCTGCTCCCCTGCCGACCGCACCGAGCAGTGTGTGTTTGGCGTAACCTAGCAACACAACAATATCGTTCTTTGGTGTGGATGCTGCCATTGTTATCGTTATAGTTAACGTTACAGTTATCTTTCTTGGTGTGGACGGCCCTTTAGCCTAGCAGGCAGCCTCGCGGGCTGCTCAAGCTCTGGACATTAATCCATCCCGGTGTTTCCTCCGCAGCCTCCACTTCACCCAGCTTCACTCAGCTGCCTGATAAACCTGCTGTTTCTTCCCACTTTAACCTGAAGCGATGTTTTAGCCTAGTGGGCAGCCCGCGAGCCAGCTGTCCGCTAGGCTAAAACATCGCTCTCACTCACTGAGAAGAGGAGGAACGTTAGCATTAGCTCCCGGTGTTAGCACTAGCCGAGTCGGCTGCCACCGGCTACTGGAGTAACTTAACAGCTATGGAGCGCTTCTACCAGCTCCTCTAGTCACTGAGCCTCGCCTCCATCTCAGCAAATATATTACATTTATTACTGGTACCATCATCATTGAAGTAGGCAGGGGAATAGCTAAACACAGCAGAGACCGAGACATCGCTAACTGCCAGATGAGGGGGTTGGAGGGTGGAGAGCAGAGGGAGAGGGAGGAGTGGCTCATGACACACTTTGTTTTGGTCTACAGGCAGTGCACAGCAGCAAACCTAGCGGTGAAACGATTTTGCTTATTGCCCCTTTAAAACTCTTAAGTGCAAAAAAACGTCAGAACCGTCCAAAATCGTCAGATAGTAAGATGAGGTTTTGTGTCTCACTACATTTTCTAAATGATATTTGACTTATTATTAAATAAAAATCTCAGTTTAGTGTTCAAATTTTAAAAGCCTGGTGGATCTACCAGTACTGCAACAGACATGTTTTTATTCTATTAATCTGCTGGTCACTTTCCTGATAGGTCATTAACTGAGTCATTGGGTCTTAAAGAAATTGAGACAGTGAGACATGTCTGTCCCATTTTGTCCCATCTTCATACATGTCATTTTGTCTTAAACCAGAAAGAACAAAGAACACCGTTTCTTTAATACATTTCTTTTATATAAAAATGTATTTCACGATCCAGTGTGTAGGATTTAGGAGGAAATATTGTCAGAAATAGAATATAATATAATCAGGATGTTTTCTTAGTGTATAATCACCTGAAAATAAGAATTGTTGATTTTTTGTTACCTTAGAATGAACCATTTATATCTATATAGGAAGCAGGTCCTCATCTACAGCATGGATGTATAAAGAGAACTAGATACAGCGTTGGAGGCAGGGCCCCACTTTCAGTTTTTCTCAATTGCTAAAACACTAAACTCTACTTTTCACCTGTTTAGACACAACTTGCCAAAACATTTTCATTGTGATGCACTTGTGTTGCATAATGGTGAGCACAGGTGGCAAAAGTCAAACACAATTAAAGCATAGGTGTCACCGGTTGAACACAACAACTCAAAATTGATCACACTTGTGGCTAATGATGTGAGGGAACACATATAAGCCAGTTCAGATAGCACTGGTTTGTGAGGCACTACAATGGATAGAAATCTGAGAGGAGGAGTTCGTGTGAGAGGTGGTCGAGGAGGTTGAGGAGGTCGAGGTGGTCAGCGAAGACAAAGAACAGTAATATCTGATGAAATCAGAGCTCCTGTGATTGACCATGTTCTTGTCCATGGTATGAGCATGAGGGAGGCCGGACAAAGGGTACAACCAAACATCGGTAGATTCACTGTGTCCACCATAATCCGAAGATTTAGAGAAGAGAACAGGTAATTACCTTTTTTGACATTATAGTATGTAAATGTTGACAGCAATTACTGTATGACTATACTATACTGTGCCAATGTACTGTAGTATTGTAATGGAGGGTTAGTCTAACTGTTTTTAGGCCTAGTATTCCATGTATATTTTTGTAACTGCATGTTCTCTTTTTGTAGAATTGAAAGGCTGCCACATGGGGTGGGAGGACAGGTATTTTCTCCCCACACCAAGAGACCCTAATTGTCGACATGGTCCTTGAGAACAACACCATTAAACTGCGTGAAATTCAGCAGAAGATCATTGAGGACCATGTAAATTCTGAGGATATCAACAGTGTCAGCCTCTCTACTGTTGATCGTGTCCTCAAGGGCAACAGACTGCGCATGAAACAGCTGTACAGACTGCCCATTGAACGCAACTCAGACAGAGTCAAAGAGCAAAGATTCCAGTATGCGCAGGTTGGTATATATCCAGACACATTCAATGTTGATTACTGTAAGTAGTGATTTACTGTAGTGGCCGAAATCACTTTTTCTGT
Source organism: Epinephelus awoara (assembly GCA_035609425.1). NCBI lineage: Eukaryota > Metazoa > Chordata > Actinopteri > Perciformes > Serranidae > Epinephelus > Epinephelus awoara. Next base: position 31,492,389 of record CM069314.1, on the reverse strand, counting down.
ATCACTTACAAAGCTATACCTATTCCTACAGAGAGTTTTTCAACTGGATGCAATGGAAAGACCCCATGAATACATCTACATGGATGAATCTGGGTTTAACCTCACCAAAAGGAGAAGGAAAGGCCGTAGCGTGATTGGCCAACGGGCCATTGTTGGTGTCCCTGGGCAGTGTGGTGGCAATGTCACATTGTGTGCTGCCATCAGCAATCATGCGGTTGTCCACCATCATGCCAACCTGGGGCCCTACAACACTCACCAGCTCCTCATTTTCCTCAATCACATGCGAGATGCTCTGTTAGGGCAGCAGGATGAGCATCCCATCTATGTTGTTGTTTGGGACAATGTGAGTTTTCACAGAGCCCTCCAGGTTAGAGAGTGGTTCAATATGAACCAAGGTTTTATCAATCTTTACCTTCCACCGTACTCCCCTTTCCTGAACCCCACTGAAGAATTCTTCTCCTCATGGCGGTGGAAGGTATATGAACGCCAACCTTACACCAGGGTAAATCTCCTGCAAGCCATGGAACTAGCCTGTGGTGACATAGGTGTGGAGGCATGCCAAGCCTGGATACGGCATGCCAGGGTTTTTTTCCCCCGTTGCCTGGCCAGACAAAATGTGGCCTGTGATGTGAATGAAGTCCTGTGGCCTGACCCAGTACAGAGAAATGATGCTGTGGCTGAGTAATGCATTTCTCATTTGTATATTTTTGTACTTTATTTTTACGTAGGCTTATTGTATACAAGTGCTAAATGCACAAGATTTCTCTTTGTTTTTGTACTGTACAAGTGCTACATGTAAATGCACAGAATTTCTGTTTTTTGTTTTGATTGACTCGGGGCATGATTTGACAACATAGTTCAGTTTTGAGCACAGATTTAACTGTTTTGAGGTGAAAGTTTGGTTTTGCAAGAAGAGTCTGAGGTTTTGTGAATGTAGCTTGAAAATTGTTTTTTGTGTTCACAGTTTAGAGAAAAGGAGAGCAATTTTCCAGAAATGTGTCTTAGCAATCGAGAAAAACTGTAAAAGTTGCTTAGTGGCACATGAAGCCATTTTTCACGGTATTTCACGGTATGAAAACACCCGGATCCTCCACATTATGGGGCCCACAAAGAAGGCGCACAGTTGACTTGCTGCTGCTGAGTATGGCAGTTTAGCTCCGCTAACTTGGATGGGTAAATTGATTTAATCTTACGACTCTTCTAGACTTTCCAAATGTTAATGGTCCCTATGGATCAAATAATGAAACAAATCATTTCACAGTGGTTGTAACACTCTAAAAAAATGTATCCACTGATTTACAGATAAGATGATTTACAGAATGAGATGAGATTGCAGATACAAGTGAAATCTGATCAGGATCCTGCTGGATGCCTCCTGTTAGGAGTGTTACAGGCACATCCAACTAGCAGGAGGCCCCTGGGCAGAACCAGAACAAGGTGGGGGGATTATGTATCTCATCTGGCCTGGGAGGGGATCCCCCAGGAAGAGCTGGCAAGTGTCACTGGGGAGAGGGACATCTGGAGTACAGTACTTTGCTCACCCTGCCGCCCCCCATGAACTGGCCTCGGATAAGTGGATAGATGGATGGATCATCGTCAATTCTAATCATACATATTGTATTAACACACCCAGATAAGGCTGTGTCAGACACAATGTGGTTTGAGCTGTGCTCACTGCAGGTTCAGTGCACACAGTGCAGCTACAGTGCAAACTTGTTGATCAGCGTGGTCATACTTTAAGGTTATTATTATAGTTATTAATACAGTCAGTTGCACTTAGGGCACCCAAATGGCCAAATTATGAAAACAAAATATCAGAATAGTTGCAGTGGTGCTTTTACAGCAACTCCTTTATCAATCTGCTGTGGCTTCCAAAGCTGTTTCACTTCACTGCTGGAAAGTAAAGTTTGCCTGATGTTTTTGTTTTTTGTTTCTCTACTGATCTCGAATTAAAAACAGAATGTTAAAATTGCAGAGCTCAGACACCTCTTTACTTTCTGTTTCAAAATCATTACATTTTATTCAACGTGTCTCTCCTTCCTTTGCCGTCTGTTTGTTTATCGTGTTCATGCTAATGGGGTCACTGATTTCACCCACACTGCAGTATTCTCTGCATTCATAATTAATAACTCCTCTGTGCTTTTCTGTTGTTTACCTAAAAATCCTTCATGTGTAGCCGCTCCTTTCTCGCCAACAAAACATCCAGGGAAGCAGAACAAAAAACCCTTAATGGATTTTCTTGTTCATTTGTGTTTAATATAATGTGACAGCGTGTCGCCGGGCAGAAAACACCTCGACTCAGTTCACATGTGGGTCAGAACTGAGCTCAGGTGAAGCTAACAGCTGACTGTTCACCTGAGAAACAGCAGCTTCACAAACACCGTGAGGATGACTGAAATTGAATTGAAACAAGATTCTCACTTACCTTTATCTGTTTTATCGTGTTTGTCTCATTTCTTTGACTGACAGCTGATTCATAGATGAGTCCTGTTTCTGATGAATGTCAGAAAAAATGTTTCTTTTCACTCTGTGTGAAATGTTTTTGTAGTAAATCCAGTAATACACACACACACACACACACACACACACACACACACACACAAACACACACAAATTCCGAGATCTGGTCCTGATTAATCCCATCAGTGTGACAGTTGCAGTGTCTTAGCATGCCCTCTTCAACAAGTTACAACACAAACACACACACACACACACACACACACACGTATCTTATATGTGTCATCTGTCTGAGAAAATACATGAACCAACAGAAAAACAGCAAAGTGAGTGGCGATGACATCATCTCATCCAGTAAATGTTTGGTTCATGGGAACATTTCTTCAGAAAAACTGCTGTCATCAAACAAATATTAGCATATCATATGAAATATTATATACCAGTTTATCAAATATTTTTATAATAAACTATATTATTTCACTAGCAAGGACCACACCACAATGATATGCAGTTTAAAGATTTAATGAAGATGTGATTGTCAGAGAAATGGTTACGAATTGGGTGGTGATGAATGAGGGAGTACAGATTTGCAGATGAATGAACGGGATGGAGATGACGTTATCGGAGGGTCGGATTGGTGCGAGGTGTAGAAGTGGGCGGAGAGACTCAGTGTGGGGGTTCCGTCTTGTGTTCTGATGAGCCCACGCTGTTAGGAAGCCCCCAAAAGAGTCTGGTTAAGTGAGACTTAGTCTGTCGTGTGCTAGACAGAGATCATTGAGGTTATTGTTGATGTAGGTTTGATATGCTTGTGAAGACCAGCGGCCGAGGACCTGGATGACTTGGTCTGAAATTCCCGATCTGGCAGCTGAGGAGGCAGTGCAGATATGGAACGAATGGCAAGAGTAATGATCTGATGAAATTCCGGAGAGACGGAAGATATTATGGAAGTGTTTCTGAAACCAGAAACGGGTGGCCATCCTCCCTGTTTCAGTGAGGAAGAGGGGATCTTGTGGTGAAGCGCGGGCGGAATACTGGGTGTGGATGTATCTGGTCAGCGGCTCGTGCAGGCTGAGAAAAGAGTTGAGGCGAAAGATGTAGATGGGAAAGGATACTCCTAACTGATCGGTTTTACTCCTACGGAGTGTGAATATGAGCAAGTTGGAAGTGTGAGTAGTGATGTCGGACAGACTGGGATGACGGGAAGGATCGTAGACAGATGAGGTTGGAGCAAATTCAGAGCACCTCAGAAATCCGAAGAAAGCGAGTAGAAACATTGATTCCAGCGTTAAGTCCACTGTGGGAGAAATGTAACCAGATCGCAGAGTGCGTATGCAGTGGCGGAGCAGATCGGAGGTGAGAGGAAGGCGTCTGGCTGTTGGTGCCGGTTCATGCTTTCGTAAGACTTTGATTAATATGGTGACGTGAGAGTTTGAGATTGACAAGGGAGGCCAGTGGATAATTTACGGGATAAATTGATACCAGCCAGATATGTTTGTATGCTGGAGGCCCGGATCTTTGTTACAGTATGACAGTGTGTGACGAAGTTGCACATGGACATGGCGTCCAGAGAGGGAAATGGTAGATGATAAGTGGCGTGGTAATTCTTGAGAGAATTCCAGCCGGTGAGGAAGGCGGATAGCGTGCTTGGTGCTAAACTGTTAAGGATGGCTTCTTGGGAGGTGCGAGTGAGATTTGCCAGATGAGGATTTAATTGAATATGGTCGCTGAAAACAGTGGGATTGGTGTGGGATGGACATCCGAGTCTGGAGCCAAGCACCTGAATTTCTGGAAAATGAAGCGGGAAAGTGAGTCAGCGATGGCGTTGTGGTGACCGGGAATGTGAGGCGCAGGGAGGATGAATTGATGCTGAGCAGAGATGAGAGTGAGTCTGCGGGTGAATGGCATGATGGTTGGGGAACGGGAACGGCCTTTATTGATGATATCTACTACTGCTGTGTTGTCAAAGTGAATAGTGATGCTTTTTTTTTTTGATAATTCGTGCCCCTAAATTAGAGTGGCGATGATCACAGGATACAGCTCGTACGGAGTAGACGAGGGAGTGCGTGACTCTGCGTCGAGGGACTGGAACTCGGAGGGCCGAGCAGCAGCGACCCACCTCCCCCTGTAATACCCGCTGAAACCTACAGAGGTGGAGGAGCCATGATAGTGCATGCAGAGGCTGGGTGAGAAGGGGCGCCGCATAGGTCGCAGGAGAGGGAGGAACGAGCTGCGAAAATACTGCAGTATATTTCTGAATCGAGGACCCCCCAATGCGTCCCCTGATTTAGCTGCTGCAATCGGCTGGCTTGGTAGCTCTAAACCCCCCCCACTCCCCAGGAGTTAAGTCTTTAGACCTGGCTGGCAGTGACTGCTTTAGTAGAACTGGACCGAGGACAGTCTGCAGTTCCCTGGGTTGACTACCATCGAAAAAGGATGGCTGAATGAGCTGGGCTAGGTCTACATAATTACCAGACAATATTTGCTGGCGCAGTGAGTGTGAGATGGGTGGGGGCGGTGGATGACAGAGGTTGTCGGAGCCGGTGGTGTGGCTGTGGCCAGAGTGTAGATGGCAGCAGAGGAAAAAACATTAGGGTGTTGAGGAAGGGAGGGGGTGGAGTAGGGAAGGGGTAAGGAGAGACACGTCGTAAAGAGAGTGGAAGGCAGTGAAACACCCTTGTGCTGCAGGACAGGGCTCCTGGACGCGGCGTTGATTTCCCACCCGCGAGGACGGAGGAGAGGAGGTCTGGGACCCACTAGGAGTCGGGGCGATCTCGTTGATGGAGCCCGACGGAGAACCACAGCAAAACTGAGGGATGTGGACCACGGAGCGCAGCCGGCTCCCCTGGGAGTGTCGGAGTCAGAGGATCACCTGGCTCAAACAGGGGGTCGTACAAGTCGTTGGAGTTGGACCCGGACGGGTTGACTTGCAGCACATGATCCATCTTGGTGAGTACACGAAAAACACACTTGCTGAGATATGTAGGGTCACCAATGTTCGAGAGATCTGACAGGCCTGTGGTAGAGCTGTGCTGGTATATATACGTTAGTCAGGTGATCAGAGGAGTGGTTGAGGCGTGGTCCTGCTCCTGAACCTAAGTTAAACAATTAACTTCATATTGTGCAGTGATTTTGTAAATTAAGTTTAACTCAGCAGAGAGATTACTCCTGCATTTGTTGACAGCTTGCTGTGAGTCCAGTCTCTCTAGCCTGGTCACTCTCGGACACTTTTCATTGCATGCATGCATTCTTTTTGTGTTGTATTGGTCTTGTTTTTAGCCTGCTTTTGTACTCAATATTTTCTGTTTTTTTTTTTATAGTAACGTGTTCTCCTATAACCTTTGTAGTACAAGTATGCTAAGCAACAAATGTCTTACTCTTGTGGTGTGGTAAAGTGTACATTGTTTAGGCTGAGCTGTGTGATGAAGTTTGCAGTCACTTTGAGAAGCCATCAGTTGTGGTGCTTTGTCTCTTATTGGATAAATAAACGTTATGACTGCTTATCTAGTTGTACTGTCTTGCTCTGTCACACAGAGGTGCTCTACCCAATTTATACACTTACTGCTTAAAAAAACTATATAAAAAAAGAAAAAGGGGCTTTTCCCTCTTACAATTATATTTCTGCCAATATATCCCCCTAGATCCTACACACTGGACATTTAAAACATGTCTCAATTCGAGGGACCTTTAAGGGTCATGAAAGATGGTGGCTTTAGTTATATAATGAAAAATGAAGGAAAAGCATTTTCATTTTTCAAGTCAGTGTTCAGTATCCAAGGACCATAATCTTTCACACATCTGTATGCTTAATTTGAGCCGGAACGCACTGGAACGCATACCAGGATCTTTTCAGAAAAGGCACTGGTGTGTTCCCGAACTATATTTTCATGGGTCTAGAACTTTCCACATCTAAAAACTACATACAGTATTGGCTGATGTCACTAGTGTTGCAGGGTGGAGTACCGTAGTACTACGGTGCCTCAAGTACCACTACTGTGGGATAAGCTCAAGTCCAATCGCAAGAGGGTGACTGTCCATGTGCTGTCCAATGACGGCGCGCGCTGGTCAATAACGACGCACGCTGGCCACCTGGCACTCAGTATGCTGCTGTAGTGGTTTGTTTTCCAGACATGAGTATCTTTGAGCAGTGAAAGTTATTATTTATTTCTTTTTACTTGTCAGCAGTGATTTGTTTTCCACAGAGCTCTACGTGAGAGCATTTTAATCGCATTTGCAACTAAAAATAGTTTTGTGCGCGCAAAATAAATCATTCAGCATTCTGTGCCAGTACAGATTTCAACCAGCAGCAGAAACGAAAGGCCAGTCCTGCTGGTTGTGGGCTGAACGGGGGTCACAGACAGGAATATGGCGGTCAAATAGCCTACGGCGGCTTCGCAGCGCAAGATAATGTGGCTTACTGGCAACAGAGAAGTCAGACTCCAGGTCCAGTAGCCTAATTTCCTCTTTCGTTGGCATCATGACTGCCCGGTAGTACCTGGACAACCAAGCCACAACGGCGCACAGGTATGTGGCATGTCAGAGGAGAAACGAGCCATTCACATTTCTCTCTTTGTGGCAGCTAACGGCCCACAAACCTCACCGCACTTTAGGGACTGTTCTTTACTTGTCAGGGGAGCAGGGTGGCTGGTTAATTTTTATTTTATTTATTTATTTTATTTTGATCCCCCCTGTTAATCACTTATTGATGCTGTTTTTGAGGTGTGAATAAGTCAATAAGTAATTTATTCCATTGAAATATCATTGATGTATTATAGAAAAGTGATTTATCTTTTTATAAATGACAAAAGGCACATCTGCCTCATTTTTGCTGTGGTATCGTGATACTACTCAGAACCGTGATACTTTCACTGATATTGTAGCGTGGGTGTAATTCCCTCTCAAGTCGAAATCACGAAACCAAGTCGTTCCTTTCATTACTGGCTTTAATCATACCAAGTGTATGATACAGTGCCGTGAGAACTGGTAGACATACAGACAGAAAAGCAAATAAAAACAAATTATTTTCCACATAAAGACATCAAAGAAACAACGCGACCATAGTTACATGACTCAATAGAAATTCGTCACGTCAAATCTGTAAAGTCTAACAAACATAACAGTAACAAACAATAAATGTACCTCATTGGCCGCTTTCCCTTGAGAGAAAATTGAAATCTTCAGTCCTTAGATGCACTTAGCACTTTATATCCCATCTTCTTCAAACATTGTTGGTCTTTGGGCAGAGGAATCAGCGAGGTATCTGCCTGCTAGCTTGGTCCAGACTGTTACCAATCAACAAGTTGCGACCCTCAAAGGTAACACCCCGTCAACCTGCGGCAGCAAACTTTGGTTCCTACCTCAATTAAGACTTGTCCCCCATATCAAAAACAAACAAAATACATGAAATAAATTAAATGTTGCTTTTAATATTAAACTATTGTTAGTAGAAATGTATGTATTTATGAACTCTATATTTTTAACCTAATATTTATTAACCTATTATTTATTTATTTATTCTGACTTCGATGGCAGCTACAGTGGGTCCCAGTTTTGGTACCGTGACAGCACTAGATGTCACATCCATTCCATTTGGAGTTCCGCAGTGAGGCGGATCGGGTGCCGCTTGAAAAAGTGTTCTCCCACTTTTGCGAGTGGGGGAATACTGCTCTCTCAGAGGCACAAAGTGTAAGTGTTCCCCTACTTCTAATTTTACTAATTAAGCACTGGCTGTATATGTTTAACAGATCCATAAAACACTTTAAATCATGATAGTTAAACTTCCATATTTATCATAAATGAGTCCTTGTTTCACTTTTTTTTTTTTAAAAATGTTGTTTATAGAGCTCATTAGCTGTGTGATTGTAATTTGTAGAAGTCAGGGTTCTGTCTTCCTCCCCGTTTCCCTCCTCCTTTCCCTCAGTTAAATCAGGATTAAAAATGACCGTTTTTCCTGTTTTTTTTCCTGTGTTTGCAGGTGGAATAAGGTTAATCGACTGAGAGCTTTCAGTGGAAAATAATGGATGGAGAGGGGGTGAAGAGGTGGAAGAAAATTAAACAATGGAGAAATGCTGAAAAACATGAGGATCACTTTAAGCTTTCTGTGCTGTGTTTTGTTGGAAAAAGATTCAAATGAAAGAACAGCATCAAAATATTTTAATGTCACAGAAACATCCATCACCAACATGACATCATAACTTCTAACTTTTGTATTTTGGGGGATGATTTGGTGGGAAAATGTTGATGAACATGAACAAACATTTGCTGCTGCACACTTCACATCAATATCATCTTTCACCTAATGAGACTTATTAGGTAGTTCTAAGTCTTTTGCAGTAGCAGTGCCCATGCTGTCGAGCACTTCAATGTTTTATGCTGTTTTTTTTTACTATTGTAATTAATTAATTATATTTTTACTATATGATAGTTTCCTGTTAAGTCAAACTACTCATGCAGAAACTACTAGGAAACTGGAGACCGTGTTGGTGTTACACAGAGATCCTTTCAGTAAAAGCTCACCAGGTCTGCTGAGCATGCAAAAATAAGAACATAACAATTCAACATATACGAAGAATCATCAATAAGTAATGCATGAATATTTAACTTTAGATGGAGCAGTTCTTTCAGAGTGCTCAGCTTCACTTTTCTGATTTTCATCTGTCGGTCAGTCCGAGGAGAAGGTGGTGGGGGGGGGACAAAACAAAGGAAGAGGAGAGGAGATTAGGAGAGTGGAGAGATGAGAGTGAACTAATGAGCCCTGATGGCTTAACAAAACACCCAGACCTGAAGATGAGGATTAAATATACTCTGTGTGTGTGTGTGTGTGTGTGTGTGTGTGTGTGTGTGTGTGTGTGTGTGTGTGTGTGTGTGTGTGTGTATGTGTGTGTGTGTGTGATCAATATCCACCACGATAAATGAAAATGTCCTTGGGCTAAACACTGACCTCACACTCAGAGACAAGCTGCTGCTTGTTCAGTGCAGTTTGAGGTAATTGTACTTCACTTTAGTATTTCCATTTTCTGACACCGTTCTAACACCACAAAAGTAAAGTAAGTAAAACTTTATTTACTTCACAGCATGAATGCACAGAGGGCTTTGCATCAATAAACAATAGAATAAAATAAAATAAGGACTTAGAAATTAACAAGGTAAAAGCATAGAATAAGACAACAAATACGACGAGAAGAAGACAGTGGTTAGGTGAGCGATAGCCTGCCTGTACAGGTGAGTCTGCTGTTTAAAAGTGCTCTCAGATAGGACTGAGAGCAGGGCCAGGGGGTAGTGGTCCCAAGGCTCTGCATCTGTGTGGAGGGCTCTTTGGGTAAGTAACATGACCTTGAAATTAATTCTGAATTGGACTGGGAGCCAGGATGGGGTGTTGTGGCATGATCTCTTGGACCTGTGTTTTGAACTAGTTGGAGTTGGCTCCAACTAGTTCAAAACAACTAGATCAATTGTTAAGGCAGGTGAACAGAGAGTTACAGTAATCAAGCCTTGATGAGATAAAGGCATGTACAGACATTTCTAATTCGGAGTGGGATATGATGGACTGGAGTTTTGCAATATTTCTGAAGTGAAAGAAACAGGTGCGGGTGAGGGATTTGACATGCTTGTCAAGATGCATAGAATGGTCACATAAGATGCCCAGATTTCTCAGGTGGGTGTGAACGATTTCTTTAAAGGACCCCAAGTGCATGGACACACGAGAGGCAATATTGTCGGTGGCTATAATTAGGACCTCTGACTTAGCAGCATTTAGTTGGAGAAAATTACAGCCCATCCAGATTTCAATGGGGGAGAGACACTCTTGTAGGACTGTGAGTTTCTCCAACTCATCAGGCTTGAAAGAACAGTACAGCTGGATGTCATCTGCCGGAGCATATATAGGGCGAAGAAAAATGGCGCAAGGACGGAACCTTGAGGCACGCCACACGAAAGGGCAGAGGGGTCAGACTTAAAAGGGCCCACAACCACAGAGAAGCTTCTGTCCCTAAGGTAGGAGGCGCACCAATTTAAAGCGCTTCCAGATATGCCCACCCACTCCCTGAGTCTGTCCAGCAGGATGCCGTGATCAACCGAATCAAACGCTGCGCTGAGGTCTAGTAGGACTAGGACAGAACATTCACCATTATCAGCTGACATCATGAGGTCATTTGAGACTCTGAGGAGGGCGGTTTCAGTGGAGTGTTTTTTATGGAAGCTGGATTGAAATTTATCTGCGAGGTTATGATTTGATAGCTAGTGACCTGGTTGGCCACAACTTTCTCTAAGACCTTAGAGACAAAAGGCAGCTTGCAGATGGGTCTGTAATTTTTCGGACCAGAGGGGTCCAAATTAGACTTTTTAAGGAGAGGCTGGACGACCGCCTGCTTGAAGCAGGAAGGGACAGACCCAGAGACTGGGGATTTCTTGATGATAGTGACTATACTAGGGCCTACAGAGCTAATGTCGCAAGTGCCCAATTTACTTTAGGCGCTCACCAGACAAGGTTCTTAGATCCCCCAAAATCACACAGACAGTAGGCGAAATCAAGTATAAAAATATAAACACTTTATTTCAATTTCATTTCACAAACGGTAAAAATACAGTCACACGTGCACACACTGATCCCTAACCAATGCCAAGGCAGATAAATCTATATAGCCATCTTATCATGCAGCCTACTGCAACCTACCGGTTAATGTTTCCCAGAGGTGTCCCGAGGCCGGCGACTGACAGGGGCAAAACAATAGGGGAAATCAGCAACCAATCCTTCTACTGCAAAGGTTTTCACTCACTCAAAATAAGGTTTATGTTCTGACTTTCCTTTGCACAGGAAATAGTGAGCGTAGTATGAGGGTCTTTCGGGCCTCCCCACACAACAGGTTACAGCTGGTCGGCGTCCATCTTTGGCCCTGTAAGCACAGACAACAGGCAGGGTTTAGTAACAAGCTAGTCTCCCGTCTGGGATCACACTCACTCAATTAGCCGATGGCGTTTTGACTTTCCTTCATACAGGAAATAGAGAGCGTTGTATGAAGTCCTTTGGCCCCTGCCGCCTCTACTGCTCAGTAGATCGCTTATGTCGGACCCTTGGCTCCTGGCACCCGGTCGCCGCTGTTCACCCGTGAGCCACCTGGTTGTGTCTCCTTGTGGCGTCTTAATCTCCTCAGATGAGCCTCCTGTGCACCGCCAAGCTCCTGTTTAAAAATCTCCAATCACCACGGTCCACTGGAAAGCTTGGCATGAAGCAGACCAATCAGCGGCTAGTCCCAATCTTACGGCTCATTCATATCAGCTGTGAATGACAGATTACACACAACCCTGCCCACAGTCTCAACAGTCCATCTATTTTATGAATTAATGAATTCAGTCCCCAATCCCAGTCTGTACATACACAACAAAGTTATTCCCTGTCATGTATAATAAAATAAAAGTCCATAATTCATAGTCTATAATGTCACTTTCTCCCACCGCCGTACAAAGCCTGACTCCACTGGTGACACTAATTACTTCCTTGAGCATAGAGGTAGGGAGGATGTCTAGGGAGCTTGAGAAGGTGTTCACAGTGCTCAATATGTCAAACAGATCTTTCAGGGAGATGGGTGAAAAGCTGCACAATGATGACTGGATGACTGGTGCAAAAACGTCCAAGACAATGTGGATTTCCTCTCTCTCTCCCATGCCTGATCATGCTCTGTGGATGTGTACTCAGTAGCCCCTTTTACACTGCCAGATTTTCCGCGAATGTTGGGCTGTTTTACCGGCAAGTTGCGAGCGTTTAGATACACAGAGCCGGATTGGTGAGTTGATCCGAGGTTCCCAATTTTCCGCCTCGTATGGGTAGTCATACTGGTGGAACCCTTTTAGTTTAAAAAGACCGAGGCAGCCTTCTGCAATGGGAGGGGCTGTTGAAGACTTGTGGGAGGAGCTGTTGATAACGTGCGACCCACTGGCCGTGGATAAACAGGAAACAGCTGATAGCAGGAATTAGCAAGCAGCTAGTAGCAAGAGGGAAATGCAAACCTGACAAACACTATAAAGATGAGCAACTGGAGAGACCAGGAATTGCGTGCCCACTTGGCCTCGCAAACGAAGAGGCCATTAACCGTCAGATGACAGGAACAGTGAAGAACGGGCCAACTTACGAGAGAACTGCCAAAGGACTGACCAGCCGCGGCTTCCCTCCCATGACACTGTTTATGTCAAATGCTGAGCTACACGTTTTGTTACTTGTTCACGCGCCCCCATTGCCCAAAAAAGGTGCATTCTGTATCAACAAAAGGAGGTAGGTGGCATTTTGCTGCACTCCCCAATTTTGTTTTAATACTGCCGATGCTGAAAGAAGACTGATTAGGCTTTCCTGCAAATCTGCACAAATCCTGTGTAAAAAGGGCTAGAGTGACTGCCCTAACCACGCCCCCCGAACACAGCCGTGAGTGAGTGAGACAACAGAGGAACAGATGACGGCAACACTTTGTAAACCGACACAGCCACCTGCCATCATACCTTCAGGACTATGAGGTCAGTTATCCTATTAGTCATCACATGATGAGCAGGCCAGACAGGCTACTTCCACCGATGTTATGAGAAGTATTCGTAGGATGAAGGAGGACAATGAACAACTGTGAAAAGATGTGCAACACCTTACAGACCTGATCTCTAGCTCTCCTATACTACCTTCATCAGATGTCATATCATGGCCCAGACGCCATTTGGATGAGATGTCACACACACCTGCACCCACTAGTAAGCTGTCGCGTTTTTGTGGTCATCCGGACCCACGCCAGCATGAACGTGCTCCACAGGTGCTATTCAGTGAGTCACAACTACACAGCAGCCTATGTGATCCCGTTCAGCAGCTCACACTCTCACAATCTAGAGGGAGCAGGGTCGTCCAGTAGGCATGCAGCACTTTCACCAGCAACTTCAGGTGACTCATCCCCTCAAGCCAACAATCCCAGACTTCAAACATGAGGACCCCTGTGACTTAGCAAGATTGAAGCTCGCATTGGACAATATACTCCCGCCAGATACTTCAGAGTTCAAGACTTTAAGTTCCAGATACCGATGGATCACCTGAAGTGTGAAGAAGCACTGCTCATTGCTGATTCTTACAGCAATGGTCTGTTCCCATTCAGTGATACCATCAGAGCACTTACTGAGATGTATGGTTAACCTCAACAGCTAGCCTTGAAGCGTATCTCTAATCTGATGGATGGCCCCAACATCAAGAGTGGTGACATCAGAGTCTTCAATTCATTTGCCCTTCAAGTCCGTGCACTAGTGGGCATGTTTTACCAGCTAGGAAGCCAAGGCTTGATGGAGTTGAGGTGCGGCTTACATGTATCTCGCCTCTTAACTAAGTTGCCACACAACCTAAAAGCCAATTTTCAGAAATTTGTGAATCCGCATCCCTATTCCAACCCTGCTTGACCTAGGTGAGTGGCTTGAGTATGAGGTGCATGTACAGGTGGATGGAAACCAGTATGGTAGCAACTCAGGTCAAGAGAAGCAAGCTACATGCCGGGACTGGCACACTGACCACAAGTCTCAGAAGAGCGCTACTATTCTCCACAGCAGTGAGCAGAAAGAGAGGTCGGAAAACGCTTTGACTGTATCTGAAGGCGAGACAACACATGAGAAGCCAAAGAAGTACTGTCCTTTCTGTGACTCTGTGCAGCATTACCTCAACCAGTGCAACAACTTTAAACTGCTGACAGAGCAGAAGACAGAGTGGATAAAAGCCAACAAGAGGTGCTGGAGATGCAGCCGTAATCATCAAGCAGCAAAGTGTACCCTCAAAGCTAAGTACAAACAGTGTGAAAGAAAGCACATTGAGGTTCTACATGAGATCAATGCCAACCAAACTGCTGCAGCATCTGAGAAGCTGAAAGCTACTGAAGAAAGCTATTTAGTGAGTTCCATCTCTGAAACTCTGTAACTAGATCGACCAACAAGCAGCAGTCAAGTGCTACTTAAGTTGAGACGTGTCATCCTTCATAGCGGCAACAAGTCACTTGAGACCTACGCTATAAAAATGTAGTGTAAAAATAAATAAAATACTATTGTTACTACTATTGTTATGTGACAACACCTGAACATAACACACACAGACACACACTGGCTGTTTGTTTCTACCTCTCCCCTCGCTGGAAGTCTCGGACCTCCAGCCGCCCCCCTCGATTAAATGCTGAAAATAAAAAAAGAGGGAGACAGGTGTCTCCTACTTTATCTTATTTTGTTTTATGTCTCCCTCTCCTCTTGCTGAAAGCGTCGGACCTTCCGTCTCCCGCTCCCGTCTCAAACACGGAGGTCTCCATCTCCGCTGAGCACGCCCGGCCTGTTAAATACCCTGTAACCGTATCAACGCAGTCATCACCAGGTTTTTTTTTTCTCCTGCTAATATACTGTTTCACACTCCAGTCAAGGCAGCAATGCGCCTTTAAGCTGGATGCCAGCCAGCGCCGCCCGTACCCGCCAATTAATTGTAAAGAAGAAGAGGACGGAGCAGAAGAAGGAGGAGAAGAAGAAGTAGTAGTAGCAAAGACAATTGAGTATCTTTGGTAGTAGTAGTGAAGCGACGATATGGAAACAATATGGATAACGCTGGTAAAAAACGCAAAGAAAAGGGTGGGGCTGAGAAGGTGAGGGGAAAAAAAACTGCGACATTTGGAGAGTGAAGCCGCTAAATGTCGCAAACTAACTGAAATAATAGTTAGGCTACCAAATAAACACTTCATATGTACTGCAATTCTTATCATGAAATAAATGTAATTTTCCTCTTAAAAACAGAGGGCTGACACTGCCTCCTTTTCACTGCTCTAACGTTACTCATTCAGTCTCCTCAGTTCTCTTCACCGCTCTGCTCCCCACTGCATTGTTCTCTCTTCACTGTAAAAGACAAATTACAGACAAATACAAAAAATAGTTAATAATAATAAACTATTTGTAGGCTGACTAAACATCAGTAACTGTAATTAACTAGTAACTTACCTACCAACTGTGAAACTATTTCTGTAATTATCTGCAGCATTCTCTATTCACTATATAACAGACGGTACAGATATGAGTGAACAAGCTAGCTAATGAAAATAACATTAGGTAACGTTAGCTAGTCTAAAGCTTTCAATCCTCTATCTCATGTCAAACCTTCACATAGGGTAACTGGCTAAATATTTCTGACTAAATTAAACCAGCAAGGCTGGCTACTCTATGGCTAACACCTTGGCTGGTATATTGGCTGCCATATCAGGCTGCTACCAAGGCTAGCTGGAAAGCTAACATTAACATTACTAGCAAGATAGCAGGCGTGCCATATGCTACAATAAACACAAAATCATCAAACAATCAAGATTAAATTAAATTATTTTAACAAGACTAGATATGTCAAAGACACCACCAATGTTTGAGGAAATTGAAGCGAACTCCCACCATCAACAGCTTCATAACTTACCTGCTGTTAGCTACCGTTGCTGTTTGTCAGTCTGTCAAGTTCTCCTCAGACAACGCACTTTGGAAAAAATGCAGCTGTCTTACGCTGACAGGGATGAATTCCCATTGGCTGTTGAGAGTGCAGATGGATTCAGTGCGCTTAGGTGCTTTCGGCAAAAGAAGCGTGCAGTTTACAAACAGCTATAGTGATTTCCTCTATAAAAAACATTGAATAGTCTGTATTTTCTAAATTTGCTGAGAAGGAATGGGCGTTCCCTGTTGACTTTTATTCCTGGAACACCTTTCCAGTGCGTCCCCCCATTTCCACCACTGCTCATACTATGCGTTGTGTGTTTCAGGTACCTGTTTTTTATTGGTTCAGCCAGAGGGACTGCAGTGTGATGAGACCTTCATTTCTCTGTCAGTATTCAAGTTGAACTAGAATACTATGTTCTAAACACAACATCTAGTCAACATTGGTGCTATTGCTATTGTAGCAGGATAGATGTCTCCCCTGCTGGAGTGATTGGGTTTGTTGCCATGTTTCCCCTGGAACCAATCACATCGGGAGAGCACTCAATCAGGGGATGCTGTGTCTATCTCTCTCTCTCTTGCTTTTGGGCTTTGGGGCATGCCCATTTCCAGCTGCCTCACTTCCTGTCTGTTGCTTCCCACTGGTTGCAGGTAAGCATGCAGTGGCTTCACTGTTTAACCTATGATTTTCGCCTGGCGTCGTATGATTTTTGCCATTTTGGACTCCTGGTGCGACACTGATATCCCCTGGTCTGTCAGAGTGAACTCCCATGCTGTTTTGACACATCGTTTATACCCTGTTAAACTGCGGGACGAGTGCCACACTTTCCTCTGCAGGGGCTGACAGAAGCTGTCAGACGGTATGTAGGCCTACACCTCATGGGTTCTGCCTCCTTTAGTCTCCATTTTTCCATTTTTACAGTGTGTTAGTGTTTTGCTTAACATAGCTCTGTTGTGCTTGATAGGGACTGTTAGCCCCAAAGGTTAACGTAGCTTTAGGCCCAGTCTGCTGTGCCTGGTGTCTGCTCTGCCTGGTGTGATGCATTGCTGTGCTGTGCTGCTCCGCCTGCTGCTCTTGCCCACCACTGCTTGTGGCCTTTATATGGCCAGTAGTTCTGTGCTTGGGAGCATGTGTGTGTGTGTGTTGGTCTTCAACCCCAATTCCACCAGATGCACGTGGGTTGCATCTGCGCTCCGGAACGGCAGCGGAGTCGATACGTTTCAATTCTAGTCAATGTGTTTGCTTCCACTGGTTGCGGCTCTGCTGTGTTCCGGCTCCATCACAGCTGCAGCGCTCTGAAGCCCTCTGCAACAGATAAGCAGGACTTCTATTTTTGCTGGACCCTGGAGCACAACGCAGCAATTCACAAAATAAAACATCCGGTTAATTTCCAAATAAAATACACAGTGTTCATGGCGGATCATATTTCCCTGCACTACACCTTGAAAACGTCATAATGGGCGGAGGCAGGCCTGAAGTCAACTGGCCAGAGGTTTTCAGAAGTCATTTCACCCCACTGACACCATGGACGAGGAGATGTTATCATGAAGGTGCACCGAGATGTCTTCCTACTACTCCTCTGGTTTTGTGGTTCTGTTTATAGAAACTACATATTGTTATATCGTGCGTGTGAATTCGCAAGGTCTCGTGGGCACCTGCCGTCCGGCGGAGTTTTGAGTTGAATTTGTTTTTGTTTATGTCTTTGATTTGTTTTGTATGTTTTGATTTATATAGTTTATATTGTATTATGTCCTTGTTTGTTACATGTTAGCCTACTTTGTTTAAATCCTAATTTGATGAGGCTAAAGTTAATTCTTTCTTTTTCCTTAGTGTGATGTTTAGCAGCCTAAAACTTGAAGATTTTGTCGTGCATATTTACGTGGCCGTCAACCATGTTTCTGTTTATTTTGTTTATTTGCACTGTAGTTTTCCACATTATTACTTTTGTTTATTTGGTGTTTATTTGTGTTTTGTTTCTTTTGGTTTAGCCAACCTCACTAATTTTGTTCTCCTTCCAGTGGCTGAGAGCTGCCGGCGGTGGTCCCTGGTGTCCCATTGGTGGTTTCCCCTTAATTTTGTGTGTTTGGGCAGTGCACCCCCTTTTTGTCTTCTTTGGTTTTCACATGATTGGGGTGATTTGTTTCTCTCCTGGGATCCCTCACACCCCCTCTTCGACTCACGTTTCCCCACTGGTAAGCCTCAGCACCAATCAGGTCCCCCTTATTTTGTCCTTTTTAAGGGTGTGAGTGAGATTTTTATGGCTTTTAAAAAGTATTGATTTACATAAATAAATAAATAAATTTTTGTTAAACTGGAACCACGTTCTGTCTCTCTCAATGTAGCAGTACAAACCTCTGTGCCTTTTTGGTTGTTTACTGTAACCCTGGTAGATCCTAGGGTGAAACTCCCTAGGTGACGTTTATTAATTTTTTTACCACTTGTCCACCACCCTTGCTTGCCCCCCGCTCGCCACACTATAATTTGGATGGTATAGTATCATGAGTCACGATTAAAGTATTGTGACACCCGTGCCAGGGGTTTATGAGTTTCCGCGCACCGATTGTTGTGGGCCAGGCCGAGTCAATGTCCAGGGCTGTTTTTTAGTCCCAGTCCAACAACGTGGTGAAACTATGGTAGCTGGATACCTTGCCATATCAGAGTGAGCGTCTCATCACCAGGTCAAAGCAAGACGCAGAGGCAGTGCGAAGGCTTGAGGAGAAAATAATCAGGGTTGAGGTGAACAGAGTCCAACGATATGCTACCCCACTGCTGTAGAAGGAGAATCTCTCCCCACTCCATGCTCCTAAGGAAGCTCTGATGCCTCCGCTACATGGGACAGAAAGACACCTTGCCAGAGAACCGGAGAAGGCAGCAACTTACTCTAAGGAGATTCACAAGTTGCTTGATGCAAGTTATGTCACTACTGTGTCACTAACAGATGCTAACAAGAGCAGCCTTTCCTGGTTCACTCAAGAGACGGCTGACCCCCGAGAGTGCACTCTTGGACTTGTATGGCAGTGCAAGTCTGACACACTGCCATACAAACACCACCAGCATGAAAGTCCAGAGCCTACCATGCGCAACATTTATTGACTGCCTGCTCAACAGTATGATCCTCTTGGATTCATAATCCTATACACCACGAGAGCCAAGGTCATCGTGCAACGTCTCTGGGACAAGAAAAGAGGATGGGACGATCCCCACCTACCAGAAGACCTACTGCAAGCCTGGCGGTCGTGGGAAAGTGAGCTTCTCCAGCTGCCACAGATATCATTGCCAAGATGCTACTCCAAACACAAACTGGACTGCAGTAATAGCAGTCGGAGCATCCATGTGTTCTGTGACACCTCTGAGCGAGCGTATTGGTCTGTGGCGTACCTGTGCACTGAAGAGGATGAAGGACAAGTCCAAGTGGCCTTCTTGGCTGCGAGCTCAAGAGTCGCACCTAAGAAGCAACTCTCTGTTACCAGGTTGGAGCTGCGCGGCGTCCTGACGGGATCACAGCTGGCTTCTGTCCTGAAGAAAGAGCTCACTCTTGGACTCCAAGAGGTTGTGTATTGGACAGACTCTACCACAGTACTTAAATTGCTCCAGTCAGATTCATGCCGGTATAAAGTATTTGTGGGAACCAGAGTGACGGAGATACAAGAGCTATCTGACCCTGCATCCTGGCACTATATTGACCCAGCAACCAATCCTGCTGATGATATAACAGGAGGGAAAACACTCGCTCAGCTTGCTGGACAGAATCGCTGGAGCCAAGGGCCACCCTTTCTTCAGCTCCCAGCCAACCACTGGCCAAATGCCCCAGAGAAAGAACCTATAGAAGAGGTGGATGAGCTGAAGAAGACAGTGTCCTGCAGTCCAACAATACCTGATGTCCAACAGTTCAATACATATCAGGACCTCCTGGAAGCCACCACACAGTTGCTATATGGGGCGGCTGACAACACTGCTCACCCTGCTGCCGATAACTTCCATGAAGCAGAGCTGGCCCTCCTGCGACATGCTTCAATGGAGAGTTTTCCTGAGGAGTTTGAGCTAATCAAATCAGGAAAGACTGTCCCAACAAGCAGCAGGTTGCTCACTCTTGCTCCTGAGTATGATGAGTCTTCTGACCTGATCCGAGTGGGAGGTAGACTCCGCAGGCATGATAGCCTGAGCCATTAAGTTCTGTACCCGATACTGGTAGCCCCCTCTCATCCAGTCACAAAACTTCTAATCCAGCACTTTGACAACCAGTTGCATCACCCTGGAGCTGAACATGTCTTTGCTGAGTTGCGCAGGAAGTTCTGGATATTGAGAGGGAGGGAAGCAGTGAAAAAGCATCAACACAACTGCCCTGAGTGCAGGAAGTGGAGAGGCAAACCCGAGGTTCCAAGAATGGCCGACTTGCCCCCTTCAAGTCTGAGGCTCTTCCAACCTGCCTTCTAATTACGATGAAAAAGATTTGAAAAAAGCACCCCCCCCCCCCCCCCCCCCCCCCCCCCCCCCCTCCGAGCTCGTGTTCCTCTCCCCTCGGAGCCTCGTTACGACATACCCCCTCCGGCATAGAAATGTTTCAACGCCGTCTAAACACACAAAAAACTAACAGCAGCTTTCACAGTCATGAGCCAGCATTGGCATACAGTTATCTATGTGACAACATCCACAATAAAAATGAAATATTACCTGCTCTGGACAATGCTTTGGAGCCTGCCCTGTGAGACCAGCTGGCAGCAGAAAAGATCCGCTTTCGCTTCAATCCACCCAACGCTCCTCATTTTGGTGGATATTGGGAAAGAGAGGTGCAATCCGTGAAGACAGCTCTCCGCACCACATTAGGAGCTCAGACTGTAACAGAGGAGATGTTGTGGACTGTCTTGATCGAGGGAGAGAGCATCAATGCCAGACCTTTGGGCTATGTCTCCATGGACATTGCAGACCTGGATCCTGTCACCCCAAACTCCTTGTTGATGTGGTGGCCAGATTCCTTCCTGCAACAAGTGGTCTACTCAGAATCAGAACTGCTAAGTCACAAAAGATGGCGAGATACACAAGAGGTCCTGGCTGATCATTTCTGGAGGCATTTCATGCAGCACTTCCTGCCCACACTACAAACGCAGCAGAAATGGAACTCAGAAAAAGAAGGCATCACCATTGGAACTGTAGTCCTCATGGTAGATCAGACTCCAAGAGTGCTGTAGCAAGTGGGAACAGTAAAGACCATTATACCTGGAGCAGATGGCTGAGTGTGGACTGTGGTTGTCCAAGTGAAAGATCAGACCTACACTCGCCCAGTGGTATGTCCCATTAGACTGTCTGCTCTACCCAGCTATGCTACAGAGACATAGTAGAGGCTTCCCTGATGACAAATTTCCACACTAAATTTGGGGGCAGCTGTAAAAACAGCCAAGATTCTGTCGATTTCATAGTATAGAGGTTTTTCTTTTTTCAGACAAAGACATTAGGAGATGTTGCTTTACCTTGACATGTTTTGACTGTCAACTTCACAACTGGGACAACACGAAGGTCATTGGGTCAGAAAGCAACATATTCAAACGTTGGATCAAGAATGCCATAGAGATCAGGAAAAGGGCCAGGGACACCATCAACCGGATGAGGGGGCTTTCATGCTGTTGCACACTTGGGACTCTCTCCTTCAGAGACCAGCGGGTGGCGGCGGGCGTAACCAGCCTGGCAATGGTCATGTCTTCAAGGAAACACCAGCTGATAAAGACACGTCAGATGACGCCTCTGAAGAAGACTGAAGTTGACAGTCGAAACATGTCAAGGTAAAGCAACATCTTCTAATCTCTTAATCTGAAAAAAGAAAAACCTCCATACTATTCAACTGAGTAGACAAAATTAACCTAATTGAGTTATTCTGTGGATTTCGTCTCCCCTTCTCCCATGCCTGATCATGCTCTGTGCATGTGTACTCTGTGTGACTGCCCTAACCACGCCCCCGGACACAGCCGTGAGTGAGTAAGACAACGGAGGAGCAGATGACGGCTGCACTTTGTAAACCAGATTTATTGTTTATTTACAAGTGTGTGAGTCCATGAAGATGTATGCTGTGTTACACACTTTTAGAGTGTATATTTAGTCACAAATATTTCAGGGATTTAATAGTTGTTTTCCATCTGCTTAATTGATGTGATTCAAGCTATTTGCTTGCTAGCCAAGATAATAATATGTGAATTGCATTGCATTCAGTTAGCTGCTGTTGATGTGTGTTTCACTCATCACGTCTGTTGTTTATGCTCTTGTATACGGTATGCTTGTTAGTTAGTGAATGGCTGTCTTTATATATTTCACAGTTTGAATGCCTTTATTTATGGTAAATTGTTAACTGAAAGCTAGTATGTTTATTAGCCATTAGCTCTGTACGCAAGCTATCATCAAAGGTTTATGATCTTAAGTCATTAAGATCACCTATCAGCTCTTTGAGGTGAATACGGTGGACTTGGAGGTTGGTGGATTTCCATAGTCTCTCTGTTTTGCGGCATATGCGTCTAAGTCCACAGATGTCATCATTTAACCAGAGGGAGGAATTTACAGGACGGACAGTACGAGTATTAGGGGAGCTACGTTATCTAAAATGGCTGTGCAGTGTGTGTTGAAAACGTGAACCAAACAGTCTATGTAATCATCACGGGACACCAAAACATTGCTATCAAAATTAGCAGTGAAACATTTTACAGCTGAACTGTTAACAATGCTAGAGCATTTGGTTCGCTTCTCCGGTACAAAATTGTTATCGAATGATACGTTAAACATAACGCATTTGTGATTGGTCACCAGCAACTCCTTGGTACACACTTCACTGACATTTAACCCAATCGTGAAAACAAGATCTAATGTGTTGCCCTTGCTGTGAGTGGGACCAGAGACATGTTGGGCGAAGTGAAATGATTCAGTGATGTTGAGAAAGTCAACTGCAAAATTGTTCGAGCTCTTGTGGATGTTGAAATCCCCTATCATGAGAATTCTGTCCAAGTGGATGATGGATGCCAGTAAGTCACCAAACTCAGCTAGGAATGAGCTGTTTCTACCTGGGGGGTGATAAATTAGAACTAAGTAAAAGGGGATGTGTGGCCAATTTTATTCATGAGGACTTCAAAGGACAAGTGAGATCCAGAGTTTAGCGAGCGAGAGGAAAAACAATAGACTGTAGCTAAGCCTCCTCCTCAGCCTGTGGATCTAGGGGCGCAGGAATAAGCGTGATCTGGCGGACATAGTTCATTTAGAGAGGCAAATTCATCGGCTTTCTGCCAGGTTTCAGAGATGAGCATGCAGTCCAGGTTATTGGACACAAAGAAATCATTCGAAATAAACAATTAGTTTGCTGTGGATCTGGCGTTTATAAATCCATATATGATGTTGTCAGATCCAGCTCTGCCAAAGGTAGAGACTCGAGGTTGTGATCACAGGCACCGCCAGGTAACAGGTGCAATGTAAAGGAGGTTAGTATTATTCACAGCTTTAAAACTGCCACACAAACGGGGAGGTCTATCAGTCACGATAGTTTGAATGGGGAGACCAGTACTAGAGGGAGTTGGTGACCGATGGTGTCTGTAGGGGGAGTTCTCACTGTGGACAGTACTCTGAGTCAGCACCATAGAAGAAGGGGGAGGGCCAGGTGTGTGGGATGTAAATAGTCATGCATGTGGACCATATTGCACAACATGCTGTAAATTAGCCGCTAGCATGTGGCTGCCCAGTATATTGAGATGGAGCCCATCCGGCTTAAAAAAGGAAAGTCGTCCCCAAAACAAATTAAAGTTGTCAATGAAGCCTACATTGTGAGCCCTGCAGGCTGACAGGAGACAAGTGTGTAGGTTAAGGATACTGCTGAAGCTCTCTGCCCACGGCCAAGTGTGGGAATTGGACCAGAGATGAACACTGACAGTCTGGAGTTCAATGGGAGCTTAAAAAGGTAATTGAAGACCCTTTTAGTTTGTTCGGGCAATTTGAAAGCTGTATCAATTGTTTCGACATGGATAATCACTTGTTTGGCAGCAAGTGAAAAGGCAGCGGGAGTCCAGTAGTGGGTTTAAGAGATATTTAAAGCCACTAAAGCAACTTAAAATTGTGGGATAAAACCACTAAAATGCTACAGAGAGGGGGAGAAGCGTGTAACTGTGAGCACACACGCACGCACACGCACACACACACACACACACACACACACACACACACACACACACACACACACACACACACACACCATTCAATGGCTTTAAGATGTTTAATCTTTTGTTGCTCTGTTTTGAGCTGTAATTAAAAGTGGAAATTGTCTGAATTTAGTTCATCATTTGATCCAAGTGTTTCTGTGGACTCTGAAGATGTTCCATAGACAGTATTTATAAACAGATTATGTATTTAGATAGAGTCGATGTATTTATACACACTCAGTGTATTTATATACAGTTTATGTATTCAGTCTATAATGGCAGGGTTTCAGGACCCTGGATTCCTGTGTGGCAGTTACGTTGTGATCATTTCATTTATTGCAGCTTTGTTTGGAAATATGTACCACTCAATGAAAACTGTAATGTTAAATTCCAACCTGCACCTTTAGGTTGAGGACCTGACATATGGAGAAGCGTTGTGACAAAATCTAGTTTTAAAGGTCCAGTGCGTCAGATTTAGGGGGATTTAGTGGTGTCTAGCAGTAAGGATTGCAGATTACAACCAGCTGAAACTTCTCCTGGTTAGAATTCCTTCAGTGTTCATTGTTCAGGAGGTTTTTACTAGAGGCTGAATTATCCACAGAGGTCTTCCTCTCAAACAAACAAACAAGCGGATTTAAACTAGTAAAAACATTGAATAAAGACATTTCATGTTAAAAATCAGTGTTTTCCTGGCGCTTCTCATCATGGAGGGGATGCTAACTACAGTGGCCACTGTGAAAAAACAAAAATGCGAGTGTCCCTTTATAGAGCCATCATTTGGTTTGTCAGTTCTGGGCTACTGTAGAAACATAGCGGTGCAACATGTCGTTCTCTGTATAGTAGATGAGGACCTGCTCCCTATGTAGATATAATGGCTTATTGTAAAGTAGCAAAAAAAATAACAATTCTTATTTTCTGGTGATTATACACTAAAGAAAACATACTTATTATATTATATTATATTTCTGCAGATGTATCCCCCTACATCTTACATCCTAAACGCTGGACCTTTAAGGCCTTTTATATTTAAGTTAGGGTGACCATATTTTGATTTCCAAAACACTCGGGCCGGCCACGAGATAGCCTACTAAAATGATACTCGCAGTTTACTCAAAGATGCCTTATAATTTTAATATATTTAAAGTTTATATGTATGGATAGAATATTCAGTTATATTACAAAATAATATCTCAAACACACAAACACAAACACACACTCAAGTGTGGCTACCCGATCAGAGCCCGATGATCCTGACGGTAGGCCTACCCAACGGGTCGGGCCGGGTTCAGTCAAAAATGTATAAATTATATTCGGGCTCAGGTCGGATTCGGTCAGCTTTCAGTGAAAATGTAGTGTAAAAATAATAAAATAAAGTCCTATTGTCTGTCCTGTTTATTGCTTGGGAACTGTTATTTACGTGACAACACCTGAACAAAACACACACACATTGGCCGTTTGTTTCTACCTCTCCCCTCGCTGGAACCCTCGGACCTCCCGCCACCAGCCTCCACCTTGATTAAACGCTGAAAATAGAACAGAAGAGGGAGACAACTTTTCGCCCGCTCCCGTCTCAAACACAGAGGTCTCCCTCTCCGCTGAGCACCCAGGCGCACGCCCGGCTTGTTAAATAGCCTGTAACCACAACAACTGTGTGACACAAACTCTTTGCTCTCTTTGCTTTAGTCATTAAATAATGTCAGGCTCGGTTCAGTTTCGGACATAACAAAACAGAATGACTGTCGGCCCATGCCGCAGTCTAACACACACACACACACACACACACACACACACACACACACACACACACACACACACACACACACACACACACACACACACACACACACACAATCTCACACACAATAGGGAGACATGGCATGGCACTGAGGATCAAGGAAACGCCACCTTTGGGGTCATCCACACTGGGAGGAGCAGCAGGCCGTGCCATTGGGGGGACCAGCACCCAGGCCCCCCGACTCCGACAGACGGGTGGACCCCCACATCGAAGGGAGGAACCACCAGCCGGCCGGGCCGAAGGGACCCAAGGACAGCACCCCCACTAGCAGACCCGACACAGCTCCCAGTGAGGAGGACCCCCCTGAGGAAACACTGGAGTTAAAAGCTAAAGACTAAAAGCATAAAATAGGACTAAAAGAATGAACAAAATAAAATAAATACAGTACCAAAAATAAAATACGTAAAATTATAGATAAAATAGAATATATAAAGTACCAGTGATAAATAAAAACAGAAAATTATTAAGATTAATATCATCTTAAAAAGCAAGATAAAAGCAGCAACATAAAATACGACAGAACCAGATAAGAGCATAAGAAGAGTTTAAAATATTAGTTAAAAGCCTGATTAAAAAGCTGTGTCTTTAATCTTCTTTTAAAAAAATCAACAGTCTCTGCAGTCCTGAGGCTCTCCAGCAGGCTGTTCCACAGGTGGGGGCCATAGTGGCTAAATGCTACCTCACCATGGGTTTTTGTTCTGGGTTTTGGTATGGTTAAAAGGCCAGTGCCGGAGGACCTCAGGGTCCACGAGGGTTGATATGGTAAAAGCAGATCAGATAAATAAGAGGGCGCAAGGCCGTTAAGACATTTAAAAACCAGTCAGAGAATCTTAAAATCGATCCTGAAGCGGACGGGGAGCCAATGCAGCGACTCTAAAATCTATCTGATACAGTTACACCGTGTACTCCACCTGTATCTGATACAGTTACACCATGTACTCCACCTATATCTGATAAAGTTACATCGTGTACTCCACCTTCATCTGATACAGTTACACCGTGTACTCCACCTGTATCTGATACAGTTACACCATGTACTCCACCTATATCTGATAAAGTTACATCGTGTACTCCACCTTCATCTGATAAAGTTACATCGTGTACTCCACCTTCATCTGATACAGTTACACCGTGTACTCCACCTGTATCTGATACAGTTACATCGTGTACTCCACCTGTATCTGACACAGTTACACCATGTACTCCACCTGTATCTCATACAGTTACACCATGTACTCCACCTCTATCAATCAATCAATCAATCAATCAATCAATCAATCAACTTTATTTATAGAGCGCTTTTCCTGCATAAACGTGCAACACAAAGTGCTTTGCAGAAATAAAAACAATTAACACAAGAAAGAAAAACAGTTACAAAGAAAACCCCTCCCACCCTCCATACTAGACACACACACAGACACACACACACACACACACACACACACACACACACACACACACACACACACACACACACACACATACACACACACACACACACACACACACACACACACACACACACACACACACACACACACACACAATCTCACACACAACAGGGAGACATGGCATGGCACTGAGGATCAAGGAAACGCCACCTTTGGGGTCGTCCACACTGGGAGGAGCAGCAGGCCGTGCCATTGGGGGGACCAGCACCCAGGCCCCCCGACTCCGACAGACAGGTGGACCCCCACATCGAAGGGAGGAACCACCAGCCGGCCGGGCCGAAGGGACCCAAGGACAGCACCCCCACTAGCAGACCCGACACAGCTCCCAGTGTGGAGGACCCCCCCTGAGGAAACACTGGAGTTAAAAGCTAAAGACTAAAAGCATAAAATAGGACTAAAAGAATGAACAAAAAAAAATAAATACAGTACCAAAAATAAAATACGTAAAATTATAGATAAAATAGAATAAATAAAGTACCAGTGATAAATAAAAACAGAAAATTATTAAGATTAATATCATCTGAAAAAAAAAGATAAAAGCAGCAACATAAAATACGACAGAACCAGATAAGAGCATAAGAAGAGTTTAAAATATTAGTTAAAAGCCTGATTAAAAAGCTGTGTCTTTAATCTTCTTTTAAAAAAATCAACAGTCTATGCAGTCCTGAGGCTCTCCAGCAGGCTGTTCCACAGGTGGGGGCCACAGTGGCTAAATGCTGCCTCACCATGGGTTTTTGTTCTGGGTTTTGGTATGGTTAAAAGGCCAGTGCCGGAGGACCTCAGGGTCCGCGAGGGTTGATATGGTAAAAGCAGATCAGATAAATAAGAGGGCGCAAGGCCGTTAAGACATTTAAAAACCAGTAAGAGAATCTTAAAATCGATCCTGAAGCAGACGGGGAGCCAATGCAGCGACTCTAAAATCTATCTGATACAGTTACAGCATGTACTCCACCTGTATCTGATACAGTTACACCAGGTACTCCACCTGTATCTGATACAGTTACACCATGTACTCCACCTGTATCTGATACAGTTACACCAGGTACTCCACCTGTATCTGATACAGTTACACCATGTACTCCACCTACACCATGTACTCCACCTGTATCTGATAAAGTTACACTGTGTACTCCCCCTGTATCTGATACAGTTACACCATTTACTCCACCTACACCATGTACTCCACCTGTATCTGACACAGTTACACCGTGTACTCCACCTGTATCTGATACAGTTACACCGTGTACTCCACCTGTATCTGACACAGTTACACCGTGTACTCCACCTGTATCTGATACAGTTACACCGTGTACTCCACCTGTATCTGACACAGTTACACCGTGTACTCCACCTGTATCTGATACAGTTACACCGTGTACTCCACCTGTATCTGACACAGTTACACCGTGTACTCCACCTGTATCTGATACAGTTACACCGTGTACTCCACCTGTATCTAATACAGTTACACCGTGTACTCCACCTGTATCTAATACAGTTACACCATGTACTCCACCTGTATCTGACACAATTACACCGTGTACTCCACCTGTATCTGATACAGTTACACCATGTACTCCACCTCTATCAATCAATCAATCAATCAATCAAGTTTATTTGTGGAGCGCTTTTCCTGCATGGACATGCAACACAAAGTGCTTTGCAGAATTAAAAACAATTAACACAAGAAAGAAAAACAGTTACAAAGAAAACCCCTCCCTCCCTCCATACAAGACACACACACAGACACACACACACACACACACAATCTCACACATAATAGGGAGACATGGCATGGCACTGAAGATCAAGGAAACGCCACCTTTGGGGTCATCCACACTGGGAGGAGCAGCAGGTCGTGCCATTGGGGGTACCAGCACCCAGGCCCCCCGACTCCGACAGACGGGCGGACCCCCACATCGAAGGGAGGAACCACCAGCCGGCCGGGCCGAAGGGTCCCAAGGACAGCACCCCCACTAGCAGACCCGACACAGCTCCCAGTGTGGAGGACCCCCCTGAGGAAACACTGGAGTTAAAAGCTAAAGACTAAAAGCATAAAATAGGACTAAAAGAATAAACAAAATAAAATAAATACAGTACCAAAAATAAAATACGTAAAATTATAAATAAAATAGAATAAATAAAGTACCAGTGATAAATAAAAACAGAAAATTATTAAGATTAATATCATCTTAAAAAGCAAGATAAAAGCAGCAACATAACATACGACAGAACCAAATAAGAGCATAAGAAGAGTTTAAAATATTAGTTAAAAGCCTGATTAAAAAGCTGTGTCTTTAATCTTCTTTTAAAAATATCAACAGTCTCTGCAGTCCTGAGGCTCTCCAGCAGGCTGTTCCACAGGTGGGGGCCATAGTGGCTAAATGCTGCCTCACCATGGGTTTTTGTTCTGGGTTTTGGTATGGTTAAAAGGCCAGTGCTGGAGGACCTCAGGGTCCGTGAGGGTTGATATGGTAAAAGCAGATCAGATAAATAAGAGGGCGCAAGGCCGTTAAGACATTTAAAAAACAGTCAGAGAATCTTAAATTCGATCCTGAAGCGGACGGGGAGCCAATGCAGCGACTCTAAAATCTATCTGATACAGTTACACCATGTACTCCACCTGTATCTGACACAGTTACACCATGTACTCCACCTGTATCTGACACAGTTACACCGTGTACTCCACCTGTATCTGACACAATTACACCGTGTTCTCCACCTGTATCTGACACAGTTACACCATGTACTCCACCTGTATCTGACACAATTACACCGTGTACTCCACCTGTATCTGACACAGTTACTTCATGTTCTCCACCTATATCTGACACAATTACACCGTGTACTCCACCTGTATCTGATACAGTTACACCGTGTACTCTACCTGTATCTGATACAGTTACACCGTGTACTCCACCTGTATCTGACACAGTTACACCGTGTACTCGACCTGTATCTGACACAGTTACACCATGTACTCCACCTCTATCAATCAATCAATCAATCAATCAAGTTTATTTGTGGAGTGCTTTTCCTGTATGGACATGCAACACAAAGTGCTTTGCAGAATTAAAAACAATTAACACAAGAAAGAAAAACAGTTACAAAGAAAACCCCTCCCACCCTCCATACTAGACACACACACACACACACACACACACACACACACAATCTCACACAATCTCACACACAATAGGGAGACATGGCATGGCACTGAGGATCAAGGAAACGCCACCTCTGGGGTCGTCCACACTGGGAGGAGCAGCAGGCCGTGCCATTGGGGGGACCAGCACCCAGGTCCCCCGACTCCGACAGACGGGTGGACCCCCACATCGAAGGGAGGAACCACCAGCCGGCCGGGCCGAAGGGACCCAAGGACAGCACCCCCACTAGCAGACCCGACACAGCTCCCAGTGAGGAGGACCCCCCTGAGGAAACACTGGAGTTAAAAGCTAAAGACTAAAAGCATAAAATAGGACTAAAAGAATGAACAAAATAAAATAAATACAGTACCAAAAATAAAATACGTAAAATTATAGATAAAATAGAATATATAAAGTACCAGTGATAAATAAAAACAGAAAATTATTAAGATTAATATCATCTTAAAAAGCAAGATAAAAGCAGCAACATAAAATACGACAGAACCAGATAAGAGCATAAGAAGAGTTTAAAATATTAGTTAAAAGCCTGATTAAAAAGCTGTGTCTTTAATCTTCTTTTAAAAAAATCAACAGTCTCTGCAGTCCTGAGGCTCTCCAGCAGGCTGTTCCACAGGTGGGGGCCATAGTGGCTAAATGCTACCTCACCATGGGTTTTTGTTCTGGGTTTTGGTATGGTTAAAAGGCCAGTGCCGGAGGACCTCAGGGTCCACGAGGGTTGATATGGTAAAAGCAGATCAGATAAATAAGAGGGCGCAAGGCCGTTAAGACATTTAAAAACCAGTCAGAGAATCTTAAAATCGATCCTGAAGCGGACGGGGAGCCAATGCAGCGACTCTAAAATCTATCTGATACAGTTACACCGTGTACTCCACCTGTATCTGATACAGTTACACCATGTACTCCACCTATATCTGATAAAGTTACATCGTGTACTCCACCTTCATCTGATACAGTTACACCGTGTACTCCACCTGTATCTGATACAGTTACACCATGTACTCCACCTATATCTGATAAAGTTACATCGTGTACTCCACCTTCATCTGATAAAGTTACATCGTGTACTCCACCTTCATCTGATACAGTTACACCGTGTACTCCACCTGTATCTGATACAGTTACATCGTGTACTCCACCTGTATCTGACACAGTTACACCATGTACTCCACCTGTATCTCATACAGTTACACCATGTACTCCACCTCTATCAATCAATCAATCAATCAATCAATCAATCAACTTTATTTATAGAGCGCTTTTCCTGCATAAACGTGCAACACAAAGTGCTTTGCAGAAATAAAAACAATTAACACAAGAAAGAAAAACAGTTACAAAGAAAACCCCTCCCACCCTCCATACTAGACACACACACAGACACACACACACACACACACACACACACACACACACACACACACACACACACACACACACACACACACACACACACAATCTCACACACAACAGGGAGACATGGCATGGCACTGAGGATCAAGGAAACGCCACCTTTGGGGTCGTCCACACTGGGAGGAGCAGCAGGCCGTGCCATTGGGGGGACCAGCACCCAGGCCCCCCGACTCCGACAGACAGGTGGACCCCCACATCGAAGGGAGGAACCACCAGCCGGCCGGGCCGAAGGGACCCAAGGACAGCACCCCCACTAGCAGACCCGACACAGCTCCCAGTGTGGAGGACCCCCCCTGAGGAAACACTGGAGTTAAAAGCTAAAGACTAAAAGCATAAAATAGGACTAAAAGAATGAACAAAAAAAAATAAATACAGTACCAAAAATAAAATACGTAAAATTATAGATAAAATAGAATAAATAAAGTACCAGTGATAAATAAAAACAGAAAATTATTAAGATTAATATCATCTGAAAAAAAAAGATAAAAGCAGCAACATAAAATACGACAGAACCAGATAAGAGCATAAGAAGAGTTTAAAATATTAGTTAAAAGCCTGATTAAAAAGCTGTGTCTTTAATCTTCTTTTAAAAAAATCAACAGTCTATGCAGTCCTGAGGCTCTCCAGCAGGCTGTTCCACAGGTGGGGGCCACAGTGGCTAAATGCTGCCTCACCATGGGTTTTTGTTCTGGGTTTTGGTATGGTTAAAAGGCCAGTGCCGGAGGACCTCAGGGTCCGCGAGGGTTGATATGGTAAAAGCAGATCAGATAAATAAGAGGGCGCAAGGCCGTTAAGACATTTAAAAACCAGTAAGAGAATCTTAAAATCGATCCTGAAGCAGACGGGGAGCCAATGCAGCGACTCTAAAATCTATCTGATACAGTTACAGCATGTACTCCACCTGTATCTGATACAGTTACACCAGGTACTCCACCTGTATCTGATACAGTTACACCATGTACTCCACCTGTATCTGATACAGTTACACCAGGTACTCCACCTGTATCTGATACAGTTACACCATGTACTCCACCTACACCATGTACTCCACCTGTATCTGATAAAGTTACACTGTGTACTCCCCCTGTATCTGATACAGTTACACCATTTACTCCACCTACACCATGTACTCCACCTGTATCTGACACAGTTACACCGTGTACTCCACCTGTATCTGATACAGTTACACCGTGTACTCCACCTGTATCTGACACAGTTACACCGTGTACTCCACCTGTATCTGATACAGTTACACCGTGTACTCCACCTGTATCTGACACAGTTACACCGTGTACTCCACCTGTATCTGATACAGTTACACCGTGTACTCCACCTGTATCTGACACAGTTACACCGTGTACTCCACCTGTATCTGATACAGTTACACCGTGTACTCCACCTGTATCTAATACAGTTACACCGTGTACTCCACCTGTATCTAATACAGTTACACCATGTACTCCACCTGTATCTGACACAATTACACCGTGTACTCCACCTGTATCTGATACAGTTACACCATGTACTCCACCTCTATCAATCAATCAATCAATCAATCAAGTTTATTTGTGGAGCGCTTTTCCTGCATGGACATGCAACACAAAGTGCTTTGCAGAATTAAAAACAATTAACACAAGAAAGAAAAACAGTTACAAAGAAAACCCCTCCCTCCCTCCATACAAGACACACACACAGACACACACACACACACACACAATCTCACACATAATAGGGAGACATGGCATGGCACTGAAGATCAAGGAAACGCCACCTTTGGGGTCATCCACACTGGGAGGAGCAGCAGGTCGTGCCATTGGGGGTACCAGCACCCAGGCCCCCCGACTCCGACAGACGGGCGGACCCCCACATCGAAGGGAGGAACCACCAGCCGGCCGGGCCGAAGGGTCCCAAGGACAGCACCCCCACTAGCAGACCCGACACAGCTCCCAGTGTGGAGGACCCCCCTGAGGAAACACTGGAGTTAAAAGCTAAAGACTAAAAGCATAAAATAGGACTAAAAGAATAAACAAAATAAAATAAATACAGTACCAAAAATAAAATACGTAAAATTATAAATAAAATAGAATAAATAAAGTACCAGTGATAAATAAAAACAGAAAATTATTAAGATTAATATCATCTTAAAAAGCAAGATAAAAGCAGCAACATAACATACGACAGAACCAAATAAGAGCATAAGAAGAGTTTAAAATATTAGTTAAAAGCCTGATTAAAAAGCTGTGTCTTTAATCTTCTTTTAAAAATATCAACAGTCTCTGCAGTCCTGAGGCTCTCCAGCAGGCTGTTCCACAGGTGGGGGCCATAGTGGCTAAATGCTGCCTCACCATGGGTTTTTGTTCTGGGTTTTGGTATGGTTAAAAGGCCAGTGCTGGAGGACCTCAGGGTCCGTGAGGGTTGATATGGTAAAAGCAGATCAGATAAATAAGAGGGCGCAAGGCCGTTAAGACATTTAAAAAACAGTCAGAGAATCTTAAATTCGATCCTGAAGCGGACGGGGAGCCAATGCAGCGACTCTAAAATCTATCTGATACAGTTACACCATGTACTCCACCTGTATCTGACACAGTTACACCATGTACTCCACCTGTATCTGACACAGTTACACCGTGTACTCCACCTGTATCTGACACAATTACACCGTGTTCTCCACCTGTATCTGACACAGTTACACCATGTACTCCACCTGTATCTGACACAATTACACCGTGTACTCCACCTGTATCTGACACAGTTACTTCATGTTCTCCACCTATATCTGACACAATTACACCGTGTACTCCACCTGTATCTGATACAGTTACACCGTGTACTCTACCTGTATCTGATACAGTTACACCGTGTACTCCACCTGTATCTGACACAGTTACACCGTGTACTCGACCTGTATCTGACACAGTTACACCATGTACTCCACCTCTATCAATCAATCAATCAATCAATCAAGTTTATTTGTGGAGTGCTTTTCCTGTATGGACATGCAACACAAAGTGCTTTGCAGAATTAAAAACAATTAACACAAGAAAGAAAAACAGTTACAAAGAAAACCCCTCCCACCCTCCATACTAGACACACACACACACACACACACACACACACACACAATCTCACACAATCTCACACACAATAGGGAGACATGGCATGGCACTGAGGATCAAGGAAACGCCACCTCTGGGGTCGTCCACACTGGGAGGAGCAGCAGGCCGTGCCATTGGGGGGACCAGCACCCAGGTCCCCCGACTCCGACAGACGGGTGGACCCCCACATCGAAGGGAGGAACCACCAGCCGGCCGGGCCGAAGGGACCCAAGGACAGCACCCCCACTAGCAGACCCGACACAGCTCCCAGTGAGGAGGACCCCCCTGAGGAAACACTGGAGTTAAAAGCTAAAGACTAAAAGCATAAAATAGGACTAAAAGAATGAACAAAATAAAATAAATACAGTACCAAAAATAAAATACGTAAAATTATAGATAAAATAGAATATATAAAGTACCAGTGATAAATAAAAACAGAAAATTATTAAGATTAATATCATCTTAAAAAGCAAGATAAAAGCAGCAACATAAAATACGACAGAACCAGATAAGAGCATAAGAAGAGTTTAAAATATTAGTTAAAAGCCTGATTAAAAAGCTGTGTCTTTAATCTTCTTTTAAAAAAATCAACAGTCTCTGCAGTCCTGAGGCTCTCCAGCAGGCTGTTCCACAGGTGGGGGCCATAGTGGCTAAATGCTACCTCACCATGGGTTTTTGTTCTGGGTTTTGGTATGGTTAAAAGGCCAGTGCCGGAGGACCTCAGGGTCCACGAGGGTTGATATGGTAAAAGCAGATCAGATAAATAAGAGGGCGCAAGGCCGTTAAGACATTTAAAAACCAGTCAGAGAATCTTAAAATCGATCCTGAAGCGGACGGGGAGCCAATGCAGCGACTCTAAAATCTATCTGATACAGTTACACCGTGTACTCCACCTGTATCTGATACAGTTACACCATGTACTCCACCTATATCTGATAAAGTTACATCGTGTACTCCACCTTCATCTGATACAGTTACACCGTGTACTCCACCTGTATCTGATACAGTTACACCATGTACTCCACCTATATCTGATAAAGTTACATCGTGTACTCCACCTTCATCTGATAAAGTTACATCGTGTACTCCACCTTCATCTGATACAGTTACACCGTGTACTCCACCTGTATCTGATACAGTTACATCGTGTACTCCACCTGTATCTGACACAGTTACACCATGTACTCCACCTGTATCTCATACAGTTACACCATGTACTCCACCTCTATCAATCAATCAATCAATCAATCAATCAATCAACTTTATTTATAGAGCGCTTTTCCTGCATAAACGTGCAACACAAAGTGCTTTGCAGAAATAAAAACAATTAACACAAGAAAGAAAAACAGTTACAAAGAAAACCCCTCCCACCCTCCATACTAGACACACACACAGACACACACACACACACACACACACACACACACACACACACACACACACACACACACACACACACACATACACACACACACACACACACACACACACACACACACACACACACACACACACACACACACACAATCTCACACACAACAGGGAGACATGGCATGGCACTGAGGATCAAGGAAACGCCACCTTTGGGGTCGTCCACACTGGGAGGAGCAGCAGGCCGTGCCATTGGGGGGACCAGCACCCAGGCCCCCCGACTCCGACAGACAGGTGGACCCCCACATCGAAGGGAGGAACCACCAGCCGGCCGGGCCGAAGGGACCCAAGGACAGCACCCCCACTAGCAGACCCGACACAGCTCCCAGTGTGGAGGACCCCCCCTGAGGAAACACTGGAGTTAAAAGCTAAAGACTAAAAGCATAAAATAGGACTAAAAGAATGAACAAAAAAAAATAAATACAGTACCAAAAATAAAATACGTAAAATTATAGATAAAATAGAATAAATAAAGTACCAGTGATAAATAAAAACAGAAAATTATTAAGATTAATATCATCTGAAAAAAAAAGATAAAAGCAGCAACATAAAATACGACAGAACCAGATAAGAGCATAAGAAGAGTTTAAAATATTAGTTAAAAGCCTGATTAAAAAGCTGTGTCTTTAATCTTCTTTTAAAAAAATCAACAGTCTATGCAGTCCTGAGGCTCTCCAGCAGGCTGTTCCACAGGTGGGGGCCACAGTGGCTAAATGCTGCCTCACCATGGGTTTTTGTTCTGGGTTTTGGTATGGTTAAAAGGCCAGTGCCGGAGGACCTCAGGGTCCGCGAGGGTTGATATGGTAAAAGCAGATCAGATAAATAAGAGGGCGCAAGGCCGTTAAGACATTTAAAAACCAGTAAGAGAATCTTAAAATCGATCCTGAAGCAGACGGGGAGCCAATGCAGCGACTCTAAAATCTATCTGATACAGTTACAGCATGTACTCCACCTGTATCTGATACAGTTACACCAGGTACTCCACCTGTATCTGATACAGTTACACCATGTACTCCACCTGTATCTGATACAGTTACACCAGGTACTCCACCTGTATCTGATACAGTTACACCATGTACTCCACCTACACCATGTACTCCACCTGTATCTGATAAAGTTACACTGTGTACTCCCCCTGTATCTGATACAGTTACACCATTTACTCCACCTACACCATGTACTCCACCTGTATCTGACACAGTTACACCGTGTACTCCACCTGTATCTGATACAGTTACACCGTGTACTCCACCTGTATCTGACACAGTTACACCGTGTACTCCACCTGTATCTGATACAGTTACACCGTGTACTCCACCTGTATCTGACACAGTTACACCGTGTACTCCACCTGTATCTGATACAGTTACACCGTGTACTCCACCTGTATCTGACACAGTTACACCGTGTACTCCACCTGTATCTGATACAGTTACACCGTGTACTCCACCTGTATCTAATACAGTTACACCGTGTACTCCACCTGTATCTAATACAGTTACACCATGTACTCCACCTGTATCTGACACAATTACACCGTGTACTCCACCTGTATCTGATACAGTTACACCATGTACTCCACCTCTATCAATCAATCAATCAATCAATCAAGTTTATTTGTGGAGCGCTTTTCCTGCATGGACATGCAACACAAAGTGCTTTGCAGAATTAAAAACAATTAACACAAGAAAGAAAAACAGTTACAAAGAAAACCCCTCCCTCCCTCCATACAAGACACACACACAGACACACACACACACACACACAATCTCACACATAATAGGGAGACATGGCATGGCACTGAAGATCAAGGAAACGCCACCTTTGGGGTCGTCCACACTGGGAGGAGCAGCAGGTCGTGCCATTGGGGGTACCAGCACCCAGGCCCCCCGACTCCGACAGACGGGCGGACCCCCACATCGAAGGGAGGAACCACCAGCCGGCCGGGCCGAAGGGTCCCAAGGACAGCACCCCCACTAGCAGACCCGACACAGCTCCCAGTGTGGAGGACCCCCCTGAGGAAACACTGGAGTTAAAAGCTAAAGACTAAAAGCATAAAATAGGACTAAAAGAATAAACAAAATAAAATAAATACAGTACCAAAAATAAAATACGTAAAATTATAAATAAAATAGAATAAATAAAGTACCAGTGATAAATAAAAACAGAAAATTATTAAGATTAATATCATCTTAAAAAGCAAGATAAAAGCAGCAACATAACATACGACAGAACCAAATAAGAGCATAAGAAGAGTTTAAAATATTAGTTAAAAGCCTGATTAAAAAGCTGTGTCTTTAATCTTCTTTTAAAAATATCAACAGTCTCTGCAGTCCTGAGGCTCTCCAGCAGGCTGTTCCACAGGTGGGGGCCATAGTGGCTAAATGCTGCCTCACCATGGGTTTTTGTTCTGGGTTTTGGTATGGTTAAAAGGCCAGTGCTGGAGGACCTCAGGGTCCGTGAGGGTTGATATGGTAAAAGCAGATCAGATAAATAAGAGGGCGCAAGGCCGTTAAGACATTTAAAAAACAGTCAGAGAATCTTAAATTCGATCCTGAAGCGGACGGGGAGCCAATGCAGCGACTCTAAAATCTATCTGATACAGTTACACCATGTACTCCACCTGTATCTGACACAGTTACACCATGTGCTCCACCTGTATCTGACACAGTTACACCGTGTACTCCACCTGTATCTGACACAATTACACCGTGTTCTCCACCTGTATCTGACACAGTTACACCATGTACTCCACCTGTATCTGACACAATTACACCGTGTACTCCACCTGTATCTGACACAGTTACTTCATGTTCTCCACCTATATCTGACACAATTACACCGTGTACTCCACCTGTATCTGATACAGTTACACCGTGTACTCTACCTGTATCTGATACAGTTACACCGTGTACTCCACCTGTATCTGACACAGTTACACCGTGTACTCGACCTGTATCTGACACAGTTACACCATGTACTCCACCTCTATCAATCAATCAATCAATCAATCAAGTTTATTTGTGGAGTGCTTTTCCTGTATGGACATGCAACACAAAGTGCTTTGCAGAATTAAAAACAATTAACACAAGAAAGAAAAACAGTTACAAAGAAAACCCCTCCCACCCTCCATACTAGACACACACACACACACACACACACACACACAATCTCACACAATCTCACACACAATAGGGAGACATGGCATGGCACTGAGGATCAAGGAAACGCCACCTCTGGGGTCGTCCACACTGGGAGGAGCAGCAGGCCGTGCCATTGGGGGGACCAGCACCCAGGTCCCCCGACTCCGACAGACGGGTGGACCCCCACATCGAAGGGAGGAACCACCAGCCGGCCGGGCCGAAGGGACCCAAGGACAGCACCCCCACTAGCAGACCGGACACAGCTCCCAGTGTGGAGGACCCCCCTGAAGAAACACTGGAGTTAAAAGCTAAAGACTAAAAGCATAAAATAGGACTAAAAGAATAAACAAAATAAAATAAATACAGTACCAAAAATAAAATACGTAAAATTATAAATAAAATAGAATAAATAAAGTACCAGTGATAAATAAAAACAGAAAATTATTAAGATTAATATCATCTTAAAAAGCAAGATAAAAGCAGCAACATAACATACGACAGAACCAGATAAGAGCAGAAGAAGAGTTTAAGATATTAGTTAAAAGCCTGATTAAAAAGCTGTGTCTTTAATCTTCTTTTAAAAATATCAACAGTCTCTGCAGTCCTGAGGCTCTCCAGCAGGCTGTTCCACAGGTGGGGGCCATAGTGGCTAAATGCTGCCTCACCATGGGTTTTTGTTCTGGGTTTTGGTATGGTTAAAAGGCCAGTGCCGGAGGACCTCAGGGTCCGCGAGGGTTGATATGGTAAAAGCAGATCAGATAAATAAGAGGGCGCAAGGCCGTTAAGACATTTAAAAACCAGTCAGAGAATCTTAAAATCGATCCTGAAGCGGACGGGGAGCCAATGCAGTGACTCTAAAATCTATCTGATACAGTTACAGCATGTACTCCACCTGTATCTGATACAGTTACACCATGTACTCCACCTGTATCTGATACAGTTACACCAGGTACTCCACCTGTATCTGATACAGTTACACCATGTACTCCACCTGTATCTGATACAGTTACACCAGGTACTCCACCTGTATCTGATACAGTTACACCATGTACTCCACCTACACCATGTACTCCACCTGTATCTGATAAAGTTACACTGTGTACTCCCCCTGTATCTGATACAGTTACACCATGTACTCCACCTACACCATGTACTCCACCTGTATCTGACACAGTTACACCGTGTACTCCACCTGTATCTGATACAGTTACACTGTGTACTCCACCTGTATCTGATAAAGTTACACTGTGTACTCCACCTGTATCTGATACAGTTACACTGTGTACTCCACCTGGATCTGATAAAGTTACACTGTGTACTCCACCTGTATCTGATACAGTTACACCGTGTACTCCACCTGGATCTGATAAAGTTACACTGTGTACTCCACCTGTAACTGATAAAGTTACACTGTGTACTCCACCTGTATCTGACACAATTACACCGTGTACTCCACCTGTATCTGACACAATTACACCGTGTACTCCACCTGTATCTGACACAGTTACACCGTGTACTCCACCTGTATCTGACACAATTACACCGTGTACTCCACCTGTATCTGACACAGTTACACCATATACTCCACCTGTATCTGACACAGTCACACCATGTCCTCCACCTGTATCTGACACAATTACACCGTGTACTCCACCTGTATCTGATACAGTTACACCATGTACTCCACCTGTATCTGACACAATTACACCATGTACTCCACCTGTATCTGACACAGTTACACCATGTACTCCACCTGTATCTCCACCTGTATCTGATAGTTACACCGTGTACTCCACCTGTATCTGATACAGTTACACCGTGTACTCCACCTGTATCTGACACAGTTACACCATGTACTCCACCTGTATCTGACACAATTACACCGTGTACTCCACCTGTATCTGATAAAGTTACACCATGTACTCCACCTCTATCAATCAATCAATCAATCAATCAATCAACTTTATTTGTGGAGCGCTTTTCCTGCATGGACATGCAACACAAAATGCTTTGCAGAATTAAAAACAATTAACACAAGAAAGAAAATCAGTTACAAAGAAAACCCCTCCCACCCTCCATACTAGACACACACACACACACACACACACACACAATCTCACACACAATAGGGAGACATGGCATGGCACTGAGGATCAAGGAAACGCCACCTTTGGGGTCATCCACACTGGGAGGAGCAGCAGGCTGTGCTATTGGGAGGACC
Source organism: Epinephelus awoara (assembly GCA_035609425.1). Taxonomy (NCBI): domain Eukaryota; kingdom Metazoa; phylum Chordata; class Actinopteri; order Perciformes; family Serranidae; genus Epinephelus; species Epinephelus awoara. Next base: position 31,450,622 of record CM069314.1, on the reverse strand, counting down.
AGCACCCAGGCCCCCCGACTCCGACAGACGGGTGGACCCCCACATCGAAGGGAGGAACCACCAGCCGGCCGGGCCGAAAGGACCCAAGGACAGCACCCCCACTAGCAGACCCGACACAGCTCCCAGTGTGGAGGACCCCCCTGAGGAAACACTGGAGTTAAAAGCTAAAGACTAAAAGCATAAAATAGGACTAAAAGAATAAACAAAATAAAATAAATAGAGTACCAAAAATAAAATACGTAAAATTATAAATAAAATAGAATAAATAAAGTACCAGTGATAAATAAAAACAGAAAATTATTAAGATTAATATCATCTTAAAAAGCAAGATAAAAGCAGCAACATAACATACGAGAGAACCAGATAAGAGCATAAGAAGAGTTTAAAATATTAGTTAAAAGCCTGATTAAAAAGCTGTGTCTTTAATCTTCTTTTAAAAATATCAACAGTCTCTGCAGTCCTGAGGCTCTCCAGCAGGCTGTTCCACAGGTGGGGGCCATAGTGGCTAAATGCTGCCTCACCATGGGTTTTTGTTCTGGGTTTTGGTATGGTTAAAAGGCCAGTGCCGGAGGACCTCAGGGTCCACGAGGGTTGATATGGTAAAAGCAGATCAGATAAATAAGAGGGCGCAAGGCCGTTAAGACATTTAAAAACCAGTCAGAGAATCTTAAAATCGATCCTGAAGCGGACGGGGAGCCAATGCAGCGATTCTAAAATCTATCTGATACAGTTACAGCATGTACTCCACCTGTATCTGATACAGTTACACCAGGTACTCCACCTGTATCTGATACAGTTACACCATGTACTCCACCTGTATCTGATACAGTTACACCAGGTACTCCACCTGTATCTGATACAGTTACACCATGTACTCCACCTACACCATGTACTCCACCTGTATCTGATAAAGTTACACTGTGTACTCCACCTGTATCTGACACAGTTGCACCATGTACTCCACCTGTATCTGAAACAGTTACACTGTGTACTCCACCTGTATCTGATACAGTTACACTGTGTACTCCACATGTATCTGACACAGTTACACTGTGTACTCCACCTGTATCTGATACAGTTACACTGTGTACTCCACCTGTATCTGATAAAGTTACACTGTGTACTCCACCTGTATCTGACACAGTTCTGACACAGTTACACCATGTACTCCACCTGTATCTGACACAGTTACACCATGTACTCCACCTGTATCTGACACAGTTACACCATGTACTCCACCTGTATCTGATACAATTACACCGTGTACTCCACCTGTATCTGACACAGTTACACCGTGTACTCCACCTGTATCTGACACAGTTACACCGTGTACTCCACCTGTATCTGACACAATTACACCGTTCACTCCACCTGTATCTGATTCAGTTACACCGTGTACTCCACCTGTATCTGACACAGTTACACCGTGTACTCCACCTGTATCTGACACAATTACACCGTGTGCTCCACCTGTATCTGACACAGTTACACCGTGTACTCCACCTGTATCTGACACAGTTACACCGTGTACTCCACCTGTATCTGACACAATTACACCATGTACTCCACCTGTATCTGATACAGTTACACCATGTACTTCACCTGTATCTAATACAGTTACACCATGTACTCCACCTGTATCTGACACAATTACACCGTGTACTCCACCTGTATCTGATACAGTTACACCATGTACTCCACCTGTATCTAATACAGTTACACCATGTACTCCACCTGTATCTGACACAATTACACCGTGTACTCCACCCGTATCTGACACAATTACACCGTGTACTCCACCTGTATCTGATACAGTTACACCGTGTACTCCACCTGTATCTGACACAGTTACACCATGTACTCTACCTGTATCTGATACAGTTACACCATGTACTCCACCTGTATCTGACACAATTGCACCATGTACTCCACCTGTATCTGACACAATTACACCGTGTACTCCACCTGTATCTGATACAGTTACACCGTGTACTCCACCTGTATCTAATACAGTTACACCATGTACTCCACCTGTATCTGACACAATTACACCGTGTACTCCACCTGTATCTGATACAGTTACACCATGTACTCCACCTCGATCAATCAATCAATCAATCAATCAATCAACTTTATTTGTAGAGCGCTTTTCCTGCATGGACATGCAATACAAAGTGCTTTGCAGAATTAAAAACAATTAACACAAGAAAGAAAAACAGTTACAAAGAAAACCCCTCCCTCCCTCCATACTAGACACACACACACACACACACACACACACACACACACACACACACACACACACACACACACACACACACACACACACAGGAAAAACAAACAAGGAAAACCGGACATTATCATCAATTTATAAACATGTGTCGTCTTCTGGGGATCTGCCTGACGTCGTCGGTCCAGCTGGTGACTCAGCTGATGCAGTATGGCTGCTTGCTGGACTACGTCTGACATCACAGGGAACACATTGGCGCTCAGTGGCTGCTCAACTGGTGTGTCCAGATAGCTAAGGTGAGCCCAGATAAACGGGTTCAGTCTGACTGTAAATCATCTGCTACAAACCTGCAGCCCTCTGCTCATGAGCTGACATCTTAGTTTACATTTGTTTAAGAAGAAAAAGAAGATCTCCCTCCTTGCTCGTTCTGTGCCTGAGGCATCAGCTCTGTCTGCAGCTCCTGTAAGCCTGTTGAGACCTATTCGTCTGAATACAGTGGGAAACTGTGTATGTGTGTGTGTGTGTGTGTGTGTGTGTGTGTGTGTGTGTGTGGAGGCTCAACAACTATGTGCTGCCATCTAGTGACTTTTTACACCACTGCATGTAATAAAATTGCTTCAGTTATACAGTAAATTTGAATAACAATGGAGGAGGCCACAACCTCAAAGATACCTTTGAATCTGTATTCAGCAGAACTATCCAGACTGAAAAAATACAGTTTAAAGTCCTATGTAAAGAGTACACTGATCTTGTGACGTGATGTGCTGAATTATGCAGGAGAAAATCCTCCTTTAATCTGATTTTCAGGGACTTTGAGATTTGGGCAGATAGGGGTAGTAAAGTCACAGACTGATTAAATAAGATTTGAAGATTTAGGGCAAATGTGTGGAATTGATTCAAAGAACATTTTAAAGTATCTTCAAATTAGAAACTTTATAACAAAGACACAAAACTCTCTAGATCTGTCAAATATTAATGCTTTAGAAAAAAATGTCACAAAGCCATGTTGAAACATATGACCAAATTTCCAGATTTGATCAAATTATTGCAGCTGAAGCAAAGGAATAGTCAGAGGGTAAAAGGCCTGCTGGGTGTTAATATCTTCATTTAATTTCAGTGGAAGAAGAATGGCAGCATATTTTTTCACAATCTTGAATCCAAAGTATAAACACTTGGTTCAAACTGCTTCAGTGCAAATGGATAATGACACCATACATTACATATCAGTAATAGCACCGCCCGTGCCTGCCAATTAATTTTAAAGAAGAAGAAGATGGAGCAGAAGAAGGAGAAGAAGAAGTAGTAGTAGCAAAGGCAATAATTGAGTATGAGGATAATTGGTAGTAGTTGTGAAGCGACTATATGGAAAAAATATGGATAACGCCAGTAAAACAAAAAAAAAAACAATAAAAAGGGTGGAGCTGAGAAGGCGAGGGAAAAAACTGCAATATTTACAGAGTGAAGCCGCTAAATGTTACAAACTAAGCCTAACTGTTCAGCAGCACAGCTAACAGCAGCAGCAGCAGCACTGCAGCACAAGTTCAAGGCAAGTAAGTATGGAACATGAGAGAGGGAGAAAGAGAGTTACTTGCTAGGGCTGATGTTAGCAAATGTTATTCAGGTTGTTACATTTTTATCTATACCCAGTTTGTGTTAAATGAAATGAAATAAAATGAAATGCAATAATGATTACAGTAGTTAAAACAGCTCCACTTTTAGCTGTAAAATGCCACTTGCAGCAGTAATATTAAGAAATACAAAAAAAAAATAGTACAAAACTGACAGGGACTGTTGTGCTTTTACTTTTCTAAGTTTTGGTACAGTTTTCTGTTAATACTTAAAAACTTTGAAGGCTTTGAATACAGAAGTTAAATTTGTATTGGCGTATTTTCATTTAAATGTGGTGTTATTTGTGCAGTAAGATTAATTACTGAAGATTATTGTGTTGTGTGTTTCAGGTACCTGTTTTGTATTGGTTCAGCCAGAGGGACTGCAGTGTGATGAGACCTTCATTTCTTTGAGTATTCAAGTCAAACTTTATAATTACAGCCTCTTTACATTGTGATTTATCATAACTCATGCTATGTGTTTTGTGTTTCAGGTAACTGTTTTGTATTGGTTCAGCTAGAGAGACTGCAGTGTGATGAGACCTTCATTTCTTTGTGAGTATTCAAGTCAAACTGTATTATTACAGCCTCTTTATATTATGGTTTTTCATAACTCATACTATGTGAAAAATACATGCCGAGCAGTCACTGGTGCGCGGAGCGGAGTCCGCGCGGACTCAAAGCGGACGTCCGCAAGCCCTGTGTGCGCAAAGCTCAGATTTTACGACCGCGCTCGGCATGTATTTTTCACATCGAGGGATTTTTCACAGACATTTTTACAGGAAACTACGACGCGGAAGTGCGCTCGACTATGGAAGCCCGAATGACTGCGGACATTCTTCGCAGAGTCCACTCCGCTAAAAGTATGCCCGAGTATGTTCGGGCCTTGAGCTTTGCGGGCACAGGGCTTGTGGACGTCTGCAGAGTCCGTTCCGCATACGTTCCGACTGAGTATGTTCGGGCCTTCACAGACACACATCAGATGTGTGGAGATACTTCACTTTCCTCTGCTGTGTCAATGTGATGATGTCATCAAATGACTTGTCGACTCGACTCCTACTTTATTGACAGATAAGTCAACGTGAAAAAAATCAAAGTCGTTAATGCCCTAGTGGAATCATCTTCCTGTTGCGGTCCGGGAGGCAGACACCATCTCCACATTTAAGACTAGACTTAAGACTTTCCTCTTTGATAAAGCTTATAGTTAGGGCTGGCTCAGGCTTGTGTTGTACCAGCCCCTAGTTAGGCTGACTTAGGCCTAGTCTGCCGGGGGGACCTCCTATAATACACCGAGCACCTTCTCTCCTTCTCTCTCTCTCTCTCTCTCTCTCTCTCTCTCTCTCTCTCTCTCTCTCTCCTTTGCTAACACTCATGTCCTGTTACTGCATCTCACTAACTTGGCTGTACTGCTTGTCACTAACTCGGCTCCACTGTCTCGCAGGTTAACTTATGTCACAGCAGTGCCTGGATAGTGTGACGTGTGTGGTTGTGCTGCTGCCGTGGTCCTGCCTGATGCCTCCTGCTGCTGCTGTTATCATTAATCATACTTCTACTGTTATTATATATGAGTATTGCCACATATGTATACTATAAGATATTAATATATACTTTCAACATATTGTACCACAATAGCCGTAATTATTATGATAATATTATTACTTTAATTAATCGTGGTTTTAAGCTACTGTCATTACTGTCTGTCCTGCATCTCTCTCTGTCTCTCTTTCTGTCTCATTGTGACATACAGATTACTGTTAATTTATTATGTTGATCTGTTCTGTACGACATCGATTGCACATCTGTCCGTCCTGGAAGAGGGATCCCTCCTCAGTTGCTCTTCCTGAGGTTTCTACCGTTTTTTCCCTGTTAAAGGTTTTTTTTGGGTAGTTTTTCCTTATCCGCTGTGAGGGTCCAAAGGACAGAGGGATCTCGTATACTGTAAAGCCCTCTGCAGCAAATTGTGATTTGTGATATTGGGCTTTATAAATAAAATTGATTGATTGATTGATTGATTGATTTCAGCACCTCGTCAACAGGGAGCAGTAACCTGCCTTGTGCCTTTAGGTCCAATGTGAAGCGTAGCCTTGGTTTTTACATGTTAATGTTCTGTGAAAAATTAAATGACCAATTTTGTTCGAATATACATATTTGAATGGTTTTATGGGTTCTACTAAAATATCTCAGCTATTGGATGAATTGTGATTAAATGAGGTTCATCATTCATGTTCCCCTCAGGATGAACAGTAACTTTGGTGTTTGTCTTATTTTTCATCTAGCCCAGGGGTCTCCAACATTTTTCAGGTCAAGGACCCCTTAGGCTCAGGGACCTATCTCATGAGTTGTGAAAAAGAAAAAGTTGCACTTTGCAGTTGTGTTAGCCTCACCCTGTGCAGTGAAGTAGGGATGGGTATCGTTAAGATTTTACCAATACTACTACTAGTGATACTCCTTATCGATTCGGTACTTAGATCAGTAGCAGCCCTAGCACATTTGGTGCCCTAGACTTATTCAAATTTTACAAGATTACCCTGAACACATCATGAGAACGTTATAATTTACCTTCGCCCTGAGTAGAGGTTGAACGCTTCACAGTGTAAATCAATTCAACCTCCAAGAGCTGTTCGTTCCAGCCACCGGCTGCTTAAGGTGCGTTCACACCGGACCTGTTTTTTTTTTCACTAGAGACGAGTTTACATACAAAGTCAATGCAAACGGGCGATTGAGCGTATATTCGCCCGGGAGAAAAATCGCTCTGGCTCCAAGTGACAGCGACAGAGCGACAAAGCGTTTTTTCGCCCGTCGCTTGAGATGAGGAATCTCATCTGGAGTAGTATTTCGCTGGGTCCTGTCACTTGCAGCTCAGCGCTGATTGGCTTCCGTAATCCCGGAATCCGGGGGGTGCTTGACTGTCATGACATGTCAGCTTCATTGAAAGTATAGCTGCACATTAAAAGCAACAATAGATGTAAAAACACACAGAGACAATACATCTGTGATCAGTCCCCTAATTTAATTTTGACATTTTTTTCAATCTTCTCCAATTTCTTGTTTTATTTTATGGAAGTGATCAATGTAAGTGCACTTGTCCTAGAGCCTTTAAGTTACAAAAATGAAACTCACTACTCCTCTGAGCATTTATACCTCCGACCGCAATTATACATTTTGATACATACAGGTAGGCTATATACATATTGCAAAACTCTGTCAAAGTACACCAAGGCATACATTTTCGTTTCCAAATATTTATTTGAAAACAAAACCATTCATACGATTAATAAAAAAAACACTTTGTTAATAATAGAAAACGAATGTAATCTCAACAGTGACCGCGCCGCCGGCGGGACTGCAGCGCTTGGAGGAGCGCTGTAATCCTGGCGAGCCTAGTGTAAAGCACCACGGACAGCGCCAATGCATCTATCACTGTAGCTCAGACACTCTGATGCCTGAGTCAGAGCATGTGAGCGGAGCTGGAGCTGCCTCAACCATAGGTTACTGGTAGGAAGAAAAATGGCTGCTGACAAAACTGTCACTGTCAGCTGCCTCCAAGCACCGCAACGATCTGCCAGACCGTCATATGTAACTTCATTGTTTATGCAGCCCCTGTGCTCAGAAGCACACAATGAATGCATTTTTGAGTTGCCTAATTTCCGAAAAGTTATGATAAAATAAAATAAAAATATATTACAGACTGTAGAATAGGACTGACTCCTGTCAATTAATTAATACTATTTGTCAGCTTTTTATAATGCCTTTTTTTTTTTGCTGCTGCTGCGCCATGTCTCCAGTTGAAAGTGGTGATTTGCTAAATACATTCTACAATAATAAATTAGATTAACATTTGGTCTATAATAATGTTTTTATATATTACGCATTTATTTTCATGAAAAATCTTAAGAATAAAAGAAATAAACACCAAAATAATTAGTGGAAACTTTTTTTAAAATTGATATTCCTCCTCTATATACTATACTACTCTATATACTAACACACGTACACACACACACACACATGCACGCACACACACGCAGACACACGGCTGTGCGGTCACTGTACATTCGTTTTTTATTAATAACAAAATGTTTTTTTATTGACCGTATGAATGGTTTCGTTTTGAAATAAATATTTGGAAATGAAAATGCATGCTTTGGTGTACTTTGACAGAGTTTTGCAATATGTATAGCTACCTGTTTGTATCAAAATGTATAATTTTCGGCTGCTGCCGCAGTCGGAGGTATAAACGCTCAGACATATGTATTGTCTCTGTGTGTTTTTACATCTATTGTTGCTTTTAATTTCAGCTATACTTTTTAACTTTTTATGAAGCTGACATGTCATGACAGTGAAGCACCCCCCCATTGCTTCAATGACGTCATCAAAGCGAAAAAGCAAGTCTGTTGATTTCTGCCACATTGACGAGCGATTGCAACTGAGCGATGAAGCGATATCAAAGGGGCGAACCGAGCGACAGCGAAAAAAAAAACAGGTCCGGTGTGACTGCACCTTTAGAGGTAACGATAACTTGTGTTGTGTCACCATATAAATAATATTCCTGACATCACAATACTGAGTGAAGTTTAGTTTTTATCAGTCATTTTAAGTCATTCCTCCTGTCCTCTGCCCTGCTCCCTCTCTGCTGATTCACTGTGTGCAGGTCACATTAGTGCTGCTGCGAGAGGAGGGCTGTTTCTCTCAGCCAGCAGCTGAGTTTGAAAGGATCTGCCCAATTTTCAGGTAAATAGCAAACTAAGCTGACTGCATAGCCTACAGACAGTGGTCATTTTACCTTATTGTAACACTTCGCTATTAGCCAATAGCGTGCTGCGTGTAACATCACATTAGTTATGTGGATGTTACTGTGGACGGAGCATATTAAAATATCTCTGTCTGCATGTTTACATGTTCATGCTTGCTGAGCATGTGTAGCAACTAATAAAGCATTGGCTTTTTACTCGCAAAGGTTTAATTGCGCTTAAAGTCACGAGCGTAGTTGCCATGAACTCAAATAATTTTCGAGTAATTTTCACCTAATTTCCACCGCAGCCTCTATGGTGTTCATTGACCTTACTTTATGATATGTGTATATGTGGAGGAGGTCAGCCCCGGCACAGAGCGCAGGTGAGCGGCAGCAGGATGATGATGAATTAAACCATGTTAAAAAGTACAGATAAAAGGAATGATAACGTCAGAGCTTATCTACTACGGTCTTTGATCCTTTAGCTCCGGGGCTGGTTTAATACCGGGTTTCAGTAGTCCATCCCCACCATGAAGTAGTTTCTGAAGTCGGCAGTGCGTCAGAGTCTGTTGTTCATAAAGTTCCAGAACCATAGTGGCTCTCAAGAATGTTCCTACACTTGGAATACTAGGCTACTACAATACGTGTTAATAGTATGTAAAGGTTAACTAACTAGTTTACCTGGCCTTATGGATCAATGCCACACAGTGATAAAGCGTTAGCTAGCTCACATTATTGCACAAGAATTCATGGTGCCGGTGTATGTGGCTGGCTGTCTGCTGCTCCTACTTTGGTTGGTGTTTTTTGTTTCTTACCCTTGGCACTATACATAGGCCTACATACACTATACGAGTCTCTGCTGGTGTATAATCGCCAGTTTCTCTTGGATCTTCGACATAATGTCAGAGATCTAGGTGCGTTTGATCATGGTGGACAGAAAACTTTGCCCCCGCTCCTGGCGGGAATCCCGATTCACCTTTACCGGGCCTCCGCCCTACCCTCCTGGCAGAAGCATCTCCATCGGCGCAGTAAACGCAGCAGCCAGCAGGTGAAGCTGAAAGTCTGGTCGGCACGCTCTCCGTCCATTTCCCGGTTGGGACATGGATTATAGCCTCCCTTTGTGCCCCGGCCCTTCCTGGATCCCATCAACGCCTGCCTGGTACCTGTCATCGGCTTGGTTGAGGGACTCCGGCCCCGCCACCCCTGCCTCCCTCGGCTCTCTCAGCGCGGGGTGAATCACCAGCATCTGACGACACTGCTCTGGGCCCCCTGATTCCCCCGAACCACAGGCCCCAGCTCCTGCCAGGATTGGCCTGGTGAATGCCAGATCTCTGACGAACAAAACTTTAATCCTGAAGGATTTCTTCAGATCCCGGGGCCTGGATTTCCTCTGTGTGACAGAGATTTGGATCAGTGCCGGCGAGTGCAGCGCTCTTGTCGAACTTTTACCAGCTGGCTGTTCTTACTTTAACTCCCGCGGACATTGGGCCGTGGAGGAGGAATGGCGACTGTTTATTAAAACGGAGTGACTATTTGCACCCCAGTAGGCTATAAATAGCCTTGGCTTCTCAACTGTATGACGTGTGACAACAAACTTTGCATGTACAAAAAAACAGGGGACATTCAACAGAAAGTGAAGAATTTAGGAACATTTCTGCCCTGATGTGTGTTCTGATGATTTTTTAAGTGTAAAAGCTGTGTGTTACTCCCTTAATCTTTGTTCAGTAAATGCGTACAACCGTCAGTTTGTTTGATAGAAATTTCATTGTCACGATGACAGTGCAGAAAATATACCATTGTGAACGTCCCTTACAGTCTGAAGTGGCTTATCAGATTGCTGTAGGGTACATTTCTGAGATATCGTCCTTTTAACCCATTTAACCGAGCCTTCACTTTGCATTGGCTATCACCGAGTAATTCTAGTACAATACACATGTGTACCACTAATGTCTCTCACTTTGAATCACTCAGAGGGCATAATTTTACCAGACTAGTCAGCAATTTTACTGGAGCTCTCATCAACATTTTCCAATGAAATGTGATAATTTGAAGAAACAATGAATAAGTCCATTCTTAAACAGAATTCAGAGGTAATGGTATGCCTTGTATTTGTCACAATGTTAAGTTTTAGTCAAAACAATTAGTTCCACCAATCAGTAGCTACTTGGCTAACCTTAGCTATTGCCAGTGAACGGGCTAAATCTGACTAAAGCTGTGGTGGATGCTTGGATAACTTCTGTAGTTACTGCAAAATATATACAATGTAAAATGCCATAGGTTTGTGCTAATAACGTTAGGATGTTATATTTGTTTGGAAAACGTGTTTAGCTCAGGACAGTTGTTTTGTCTGTGAACTCTGTGAGTTGTAATGGAGCAAAACTGTGTGCCATTACCTTTGTTTAATGTCGCTGTTGGGAATCAACATATAATTACCTCACAGGATGGCACCAAATATGTTGGGAATCAACATATATTTACCTCACTCGGCAACACCAAATATGTTGGGAATCAACATACTAGGCTTCACATGGAGGTACCAAATATGTTGAGGGTTTAATTGGCTATTGGAAATAATTAATAATTATTATTAATAATTAATAATTATGTTAAATATTGTGACTTAATTAACATTAAATCACCTCATGGGGCACCATTCCCGTAAAGGGAAACATGATAGCCAGTTAAAGATATCAGTCTCATAAAGTAGGCTAAGCTATTAATTTGGAGTTTGATTAATAATTAAATTAATGGCAACAGCCAAAATTAACAGTAATGCCTGAAAGATTTCGGAGTTCTTGACGCAGCAGAGGTTGACTATTCATTCACTCTTGTGCAACATTAAACAGACAGCAGGTATAATTCCAAAGAATTGTATTTATTCACAACTTAGCAAAGCAAACCAAAACACACAAATTCTAACTAACTATATACAAGCGTGGTGTGTATATGTGTGTATGTGTGTGTGTGTGTGTGTGTGTGTGTGTGTGTGTGTGAGAGAGAGAGAGAGAGAGAGAGAGAGAGAGAGAGAGAAGAGAAAGACGAAGGCGGGTGTGGTGATCAAGTAGCCGCTTGGCCTACAAAACAAAATGGCTGACAACAGAGAACTCCCAAAATAGCCGAATCAAGGCTGGCTTCAGGGGGAGGTGTCTGTCTGACCGTGTGGTCAGGACAAAGACAAAGGAAAAGAAGCGGGAACTTTGAAATGCCTGTTTGGGTGTAGCTCTGTTGAAAGCCTTTGTTAATGAGTCTATGTGAATGTGATTTGTGTTGCAAACGGTCTGGATTAGTGCAGAGATTGTTTAGTTGTGTGCAGTTGTGAACAGTATTGGCAAACTAAACACTTAGCTTTGACGAAGCCAACTAATCAATGACCTAACTGCCAACAATCACAACAATAACTCAGTAAACAGCATTAAATCACATACAAGTTAAACAGTCTTGCTTAGCCTGTAAAGCTGTGATAAGCTATGCCCAGTTGTTACATTACCGATCCTTGAGTGAATGGAAGAAAGAGTCACTTGATAGTGCTGCTTTGTTAGCCTACAGAAGAAGGCTGGGAAGCTGTGGTTTCAGCTGCAGTCTTTGTGGTGTCCTTTGTTCCTAAGGTTCTGACCCAAGGAAGCTGGTCGCTCGGGGCCCTTAAAGAGTCAGACACTGGGTGCTAACTCACTTAGTTCCTTGTTGCTGTAAAGCTGGTTGCAAACCTTGTGTTTGCAAGAGAGTCTGTGATCAGTTGCCCTCCCTTTAGTGGTTTGGGCTATGGAGCCAGGGTCTAGGCCTCTGGACTGTTCCAGGCCCAACCGGAAAAAAGGTCTTAGCTGTTCAACAGCTGGAGCAAGAGAGCGCAGGAAGTTCTGTGGAAGGGAGCAGATTTTGTATAACCTGTGATATCACAGTCACATGTCACTGTAAAAGGTCTTGTCCCATCAAGTTTTGGGACTTGAGTCTCACTGAGGTGTGAGGTGAGACCTCCTGTGGAGATGGGTGCCACTTAGCTCTCTTTGTTTGAAGACAAAGAGCATGCAGAGGAAAAAGCCTTTAAATTGTCCAATGAGGATTTTACCAAATGATAAATCATCTGTGGTCCTGTGAATCCCAACATCGCTGTTGTCCCTGGTTTTATCAGCGTTGCCAACTTTTCAAAAAACCTTGGAGTGAAATTCAGCGGGGCCAAGCACAATTTCGTTGTTGAAGCCGTCGTCGTCGTCCTCCTCCTCCTCCTCCGCTTATCCGGGTCCGGGTCGTGGGGGCAGCAGCCTCAGCAAAGAAGCCCAGACAGTCCTCTCCCCAGCCACTTCTGTCAGCTCTTCCGCGGGAACCCCGAAGCGTTCCCAGTCCCTCCCGGATGTCCGAGCTCCTCACCCTGTCTCTAAGGCTGAGCCCAGCCACCCTGCGGAGGAAACTCATTTCGGCCGCTTGCACTCGCGATCTCATTCTTTCGGTCACTACCCAGAGCTCGTGACCATAGGTGAGGATTGGAATGTAGATCAACCGGTAAATCGAGAGCTTCGCTTTTTGGCTAAGCTCCCTCTTCACCACAACAGACCGGTTAAGTGCCCGCATCACTGCTGACGCCGCCCCAATCCGCCTGTCAATTTCCCGCTCCATCCTACTCTCACTCATGAACAAGACCCCGAGATACTTAAACTCCTCCACCTGAGGAAGGACCTCCCCCCGACCTGGAGAGGGCAATCCACCCTTTTCCGGCTGAGGACCATGGCCTCAGACTTGGAGGTGCTGATTCTCATCCCAGCCGCTTCACACTCGGCTGCGAACCGTCCCAGCAAGAGCTGGAGGTCACTGTTCGATGGAGCTAGGAGGACCACGTCATCCGCAAAAAGCAGGGACGAGACCCTCCCGTCACCGAACCTGACACCCTCCACCACTCGGCTGCGCCTAGAAATTCTGTCCATAAAAGTTATGAACAGAACCGGTGACAAAGGGCAGCCCTGGCAGAGTCCAACCCTCACTGGGAACAGATCGGATTTATTGCCGGCCACGCGAACCAGACTCGTGCTCCTTCGGTACAGGGACTGGATGGCCCTTAGCAAGGGGCCACCAACCCCATACTCCTGGAGCACCCCCCACAGGATGCCCCTGGGGACACGGTCGTAAGCCTTCTCCAAATCCACAAAACACATGTGGACCGGTTGGGCAAACTCCCATGCCCCCTCCAGCACCCTGGCGAAGGTAAAGAGCTGGTCCACGGTTCCGCGTCCGGGACGAAAACCATATTGCTCCTCCTCAATCCGAGGTTCAACTATCAACCGGACCCTCTTCTCCAGCACCCTGGAGTAGACCTTACCAGGTAGGTTGAGGAGTGTGATCCCCCTGTAGTTGGAACACACCCTCTGGTCCCCCTTCTTGAAAATGGGGACCACCACCCCGGTCTGCCACTCCAGAGGCACTGCCCCCGATGTCCACGCAATGTTGCAGAGGCGTGTCAACCAGGACAGCCCTACAACATCCAGAGCCTTGAGATATCCAGGACGAATCTCATCCACCCCCGGGGCTGCGCTGCCTCGGAGTTGTTTCACTACCTCGGCAACTTCTGGACGACCCGCCCCCGATACCCCCGTCTCTGCTTCCTCACTGGAATACGTGCTGGTGTGATTGAGGAGCTCCTCAAAGTATTCCTTCCACCGCCCGACAATGTCCTCAGTTGATGTCAGCAGCTCCCCGCCCCCACTGTAAACAGTGTGAGCTAGTTGCCGCCTTCCCCCCCTGAGGCACCGGACGGTTTGCCAGAACCTTTTTGGAGCCAATCGATAGTCTTCCTCCATGGCCTCCCCGAACTCCTCCCACGCCCGAGTTTTTGCCTCTGCGACTGCCGCCGCTGCGCTCCGCTTGGCCCGCCGGTACCCGCCAGCTGCTTTCGGAGACCCACAGGCCAACCATGTAGGCTTCCTTCTTCAGCCTGACGGCTCCCCTCACCTCTGGTGTCCACCAGCGGGTTTGGGGATTACCGCCACGACTGGCACCAGCAGCCTTGCAGCCACAGCTTGCGGCCGCCGCCTCGACAATGGCAGAGCGGAACAAGGCCCATTCGGACTCAATGTCCCCCTCTGCCCTCGGGACGCGGTTGAAGCTCTCCCGGAGTTGGGAATTGAAGATCATCTGGACAGGTTCTTCCGCCAGGCGTTCCCAGCAGACCCTCACTGTTCGTTTGGGCCTGCCGGGTCTGCGCGGCGTCTTCCCCCACCATCTGATTCTCACCCGAGTGTCCAGAACACATGGACGCAGGTCAAATGATATGACTACAAAGTCAATCATTGACCTGCGACCTAGGCTGTCCTGGTGCCACGTGCACCGATGGACATCCTTATGTTTGAACATGGTGTTAGTTATGGCCAAACTGCGACCCGCACAGAAGTCCAATAACTGAACACTCGGGTTCAGATCGGGCAGGCCGTTCCTCCCAATCACACCCCTCCAGGTCCCGCTGTCATTGCCCACGTGAGCGTTGAAGTCCCCCAGCAGAACAATGGAGTCCCCGGTTGGGGCACTGTCCAGCACCCGTCCCAGGGACTCCAAAAAGGGCGGGTACTCTGAGCTGTTGTTCGGCGCATAAGCACAGACAACAGTCAGGACCCGTTCCCCGACCCGAAGGCGCAGGGAAGCAACCCTTTCGTCTACCAGGGTAAACCCCAACGTACAGGCAGAGAGTCTGGGGGCTATCAGAAAGCCCACCCCGGCCCTCCACCTCTCACCCGGAGCAACTCCAGTGAAGGAGAAGGTCCACCCCCTCTCAAGGACTTGGGTTCCAGAGCCAGAACTATGTGTCGAGGTGAGGCCGACTTTATCTAGCCGGTAGCGCTCAACCTCTTCCACCAGCTCCAGCTCCTTCCCCGCCAGAGAGGTGACATTCCATGTCCCAAGAGCCAACTTCTGTCGCCGAGGATCGGACCGCCAAGGCCCCCGCCTTGGTCTGCTGCCCAGTCCACACTGCACCGAACCCTTCTGGATCCCTCTGCGGGTGGTGGGCCTGCAGGGGGACGAGCCCATGTAGCCGGTTCGGGCTGGGCCCGGCCGGACCCCATGGGCGAAAGCCCGGCCACCAGGCGCTCGCCCACGGGCCCCAACCCCAGGCCTGGCTCCAGGGCGGGGCCCCGGTAACCCTCCGGGCCAGGTACACAGATTCTTGTTGTTTAAGCCAACACGTACATTTTTTGAAGAAAAGGATAACAGGAGCACTGCTGGTGTCCCTCAAACCACCGGTGCTCATGGAAGGGTTGAAAATCCAGAAGGCATAAAAAATCAAAGTCCAGGCAGTCAGGTCGGTTTGGAAAAGTTAAAAAGCCTTTATTCAATGGGCAAGAGTCATTAAAAATACCAACACGTGTCGGCTTGCGCCTTCCTCAGGGTGTGTGAGGATTACAACATCCCATTCCACCTAAAACTCAGTCTTACCAAGAATTTTTTTTTTTCTAGTCAAAAATATCTCATTACTCATTAGTAATAAGATTTTTTTGACAAGAAATAAGACAATTATTCTTGATAAGATTTTGAGTTTTTGCAGTGCACATGAAGCAAAGCCTGTTGTATGGGAAGCATGAACATACATGAAACTAATTCTCTAACAGTACCTCTGGGTAAAATTCAACAGTTTAAAACAACAAAAAGAACCAGCATGTGCATTAAAAACATGAATGTATCACTTTCCTTCAGATTTTGCTGTCTGGTACATTATAGGTTCAGTCAAAAATAACTTTAAGTTTCTTAACCCTTCTGTAAACAACTTCAACTGTTTGTGCAAAACTGCAAAATGTATCAAAATGCATTATCTCTGCAGTATCTTCAATCATGTAACATTTTGAAGTTATTAGGACATTGTTGGCTTTTGGTGAAGCTACTGTTCCACCTTTGTAGTGAAAACACACTCAAATCATCTCAGTGATCTCATGTGTCTATGCTAAAAAAATATACTGTATACAAAATGCTCCAGAAATACAACATTTACAAATCACAACAATCACAACATTGCTCCTCTAAGAACAATATGTTGTAGTTTTTGAAATACTTAGCCCTTAGTGTAATGTTTGTACTTTTTTTCAATAAACTTTATTTGTTCAACATCAGCATCATGTACAGAAATATCATGTTTTGAAACATCAGTAGTAATAAAAAAAATAAAGAAACAAGCAGATATGCAACGCCAGGGGTTACAAACAAAACACAAATATGAAATAAAAATGGTGCACAGAATATTAAAAAAATATATATTAAAATTATAACAGTACATTAAATTTGGAGCACAGCTTCAACGTTTTCACAGCTTTTCTATTGCAAGAGGTGGATAGTGTTTTAATATAGGACTCTGCCTCCTTTTTTAAAGTACAAAAGGATGGTTTGATTTTCAATACCTTACATTTATGAATATAAAACTTGGTCAGGAATATGATGAGATTACATAGAAAAAATACATCATCTAATTCTCTCCTATAATTTGTAAAGCCAAATAATACATCATTCAAACAAAGTACAAAGACATCATAGATATAGTCCAATATAAAATGACAGATGCCTTGCCATAAAGTTTGAGTGTGTTCACAAGTCCAGAATAAATGGAAGACAGTCTTTGGGTGCATGTTACAGAAAGTGCAAGACACATCAATGTCCTTCTTAAATCTTACTAGAAATGCCTTGACAGGATAATAGAATGATCTTAAAAGAAATGTCTTTAACTTTGTTAACCAGTAGATATCTATTAGGAAGAGACCATATCTTTTCCCTGCATAAATCCTGAACATGCTTAATCCAGGTTGCAATTACATATGGCACAGAGATACAATCGGTTTGGAATAAAGTGCAGATTTTTTTTGTTATTTTTGTTATAGGACGCTGGTTGAAAACATATTTTCCCTATAGGTGTGTCAACTGGATCAAGCAAAGGTGTCATAATAGAGTGAGGAAAGGTATAACCCTTATAGAGCATAACAACACCAGATGGAATGGCATTAACAACCACAGCAAAATCTTTAGGGGTCACAGGGATCTTATAATGACAGAGAAATTCTTGGTAACCAAAAAGTTTTCCCTCCTTATTGAAAAGTTGATTAATCTGCACAATACCATTCCTGAACCGATTGTCAAGAAATATAGATTTCTTTTTGTAACAAACACCCTTATTGTTCCATATAAAATATCTATTAGGAGAAAAAATGTGCTTATAATTAAGGGACCAGGCCAACAGCATTTGCCTATGGAAATTTGAGAGAGACAGGTATTGATCAACATTATGTAATGTTTGTACATAGCATAGCATTTATGGTCCTCATGACACTGTTGTACATGAAATATTGACACCTAGTGGCTGATTGTAGTCAAGTGGTATAATCTATGATTATGCTCCCTGATGGATGTATACATGTGCAGGTTCATTGCTAAAGATCGGTGCAATTTCTTAAGAACATCACAACCATGACCATTCTAAGGTCTTCACCTCACATTCTGGGCCCTACTTACTACTGTAGTCTGAAACGCGAAGCGCCAGGCATGCGGCGAATGGGCATGTCCCAGTCACTTGCTAGTTAGACAGTGCGTTTTTAGACTGTGCACCATGGGCCATACTCTGTAAATTAGTCATGGGTGTGTTTTGAGTGTATCATTCAATAAGCCAATCAGAATGTCACCTCTCATTCCCTTTAAAAGAGGTGTGATTGGAACGCATGGCGGAGAGCTAGTTAGATGGCGGACCTACCAACTGGATTCTCTGTTGTTTTTTTAAGCTTTGTTTTGATAATGTTATAGGCTATGTATTGTAGCGACCCAGTAAAGTTATAATGTCAATGTTATGTGAGTTAATGGTATGTTTGGGATTGAATGAGGTGCGGGGTGCAAGTGTGACGGAGATGAGGGCTGTGTGAGCACGTGCTGGTGTGTGTATGAGCGAGCTGGAGGAGAGAGCAGCAGTGCACAGTTGGAGTTGTTGTTTGTTGTTTGTTGTTTGTTTTGGCGTGGTTACGGCCAACAGTAACCTGTACTGTTCAGTAATAAACGGTGGTTTGCCGAATAACTACGTCATCCTTTCCAAACGTCCTGGCGGATGCTACAGTATTATAAAAAGTAAAATTAAACCACACTTTGTATGACACATAAAGTTACAACAAAGTTAGTTACAATGTTGCAACATTGTGCCACAGCCCTTTACCACCTGAATCCTAAAATAAACACCTGTTTTATAACATAATCATGCTTCCGTGTTGCGCCATTCATTAAGATCCTATATTTCTGCCATTCAAATAACAAGAATTGTGGTTTAATACTCTTAATTATAACAGCCAACTTATTGAAAAATGTCAGGTTTAAATCAGGTTCGGGCCGTTAATTACAGTTAATTGGACAGGCCGGACCGCTCCCGGACAAAACGTGCATGGCTCGGGCCAGGTCGGGCTGGGCTAGATCTAAGCTCTAGAAAGAGTGAGTGTTTTACAGCTGAGGAGATGGATCTCCTCGTTTAAATACCTACGTGTGTTGCCATGATTGGTCAGATGATTTCACAATTTCATTTGTCATTATTAGAAATTATGATGATCATTATTACTGCGATTAGATCATTCTGATTAATGACTGACCATTTAGACGTGTTTCTGATAAATATTTTAATGCGCACAATAATAACCTTTCACATTGTAATCATATTTTTATTTGTTATCTTTTGCTTATGTGTGGCTGCTCCGTGTGTGTCTGAGCACAGTGCACGTGCGTTGTGCACCCACCTAGAGACGCATATTACTAACTTGTTTAACAGCGAAATACTGCGCCGTTGACTTTAGACCAGGTTTTTGTTGGTCACTGGCGTATTTGCTTTTTACGTCATCTAACTAGCAATGCGTCATGACTGCGCCTGACCACTCTTCATTTTTAGACCAACACACCCAGAGGAGCACAAGTTCATTTGCTAGTTAGACAACGAGGGCGCAGGGCGTGAAAATGACAACTGCGCCTGCATCTAAATAGCAATGACATTTGTGACATGGATTATGCACCCTCTGCTGTCCACTTTAGACCATCTAAATAGGGCCCACCATGTTTAGTCCATATCCATCACCCATATTCCGCTTTGTAACACAGACAGAAACTCTGACCTGAATTCTTAATAAGTGCTGTAGTTGCATGCAAGTTCCAGTCCACAAGTGCAAGTGTGGACCACAGGCCTTCTGGAGAACTCAGACATGTCGGTGAATGTAACCTTGATGGTTTTTGACAGAAAAAGGTCAGACCCTGTGCAGAACCTAAGGAACTGTCCAATCTCCAGAAATCAGTGAGACAGTCCATAACAAGCCCACTTCCAACTCCATTCTCCAACTCACCATTTTCCAGCACACGCCTGAATCCAATATTGGCATCTAGTATATTCTCATCTGAAAATGCCTCAGTCATGTCAGAAAGACAATGCACTGTGCGAATTAAAATGGTCTGCTTCTCAACTATATTTTCTGGATTCTCATAGAAATTTACAGATGAGCTGGTTGTTGAGGTGTGGTTTGAACTTGCTTCCTGATTTATGACTTCAAGTGTTGCTGACTGACTATCAACAGAGGTGTCACATTAAAAATTTGATTTTGGGGCGCTATAATACTGCCAGTGCCTCACCCGTCACTCCTCACGGAGTGGGTAGATGACATGAAGCAATGGCCTGATGTTAGCTACATCGACACTGTTAATTACTTTGTGTTTTCTGAAGGTGTTGATGGCGAGGAATTACGGAATTACAAAAGCACAGAAACATATAATTACCTGCATAGTAACAAAATAGGTACAGTACTGTTCAAGAAACACAGCGAATAATTTCAAGTCACGCGGAGGGGGTGGGGGGGCATATGCATTGAAACAGACAATATTACTGATGTATTAAATAACGTTGCAGAGCACTTTTTTTATTCCGACGCCACACAGTCACATTTACAGTACACGCATGAACACGAACACATGCTTGCTCAGATTAACCCCTCTGATCCCACTCTAACATTCACACACAACAGGCCAAGCCTATTTACACACAACGCACAGATGAAACTATAGCAAACAACAAAGAAACAGTCCACAACCAAAACTCATCTTGCTGCCTTGAATCTAAATCAACATCATATTCATTATCATCACAAGTCAGCACTCATATCAGACTGATGTGCAGAGCCGCACACACACACCCACCCAACAACAAAACAAGCGCAGGCCTACGCCTACTCCTGCCATACCACAGAAAATGACATGTAGGTTACGTAAAAAAAATTGACTTATGTTAGTGGTTCTTGAACTTCCCGAAGACCAGTCTGCGTCACTCATTTTGCTGATTGAATTCCTTTGCAACAGCAGTCATGTCCACTTGTGCTAGAACATCCCGGTGTATCTGGCTGCACATCAAGTCATTAAGCCTTCTCTGTGTCATAGTTGAACGCAGGTATGTTTTGATATGGTGAAGTGTTGAGAAAGATCTTTCAGCTGATGCTGTAGTGACTGTGATCGTGAAAAACAGTTTCAACAGTTTTTGCACTTCTGACTGTAGTTCTTTGGCCACAGGGACAGCATTCATTGCTTCACTTATAAGCCTTGCTGATGTTTGTTCAGACTTGGTTTGAATCCCTGATGTCATTATGGTGTCCGGCAACATGCTCAACTGTGCACGTAGACTGTCGAAGTCAAAATCCTTTGCGTGTATGGACGTTACAGAAGACGGGAGCGTCACCTGTTTGCCAGAGGCCACTGCGACAAGCAGCTTTTCAATGTCCATCACAACCCCGAAGTCACTATGATCAAAACGATGACTCAGTTCATTATTCAGAAAGTCCAACACCTCAAAGTATTGTTTTCTGTAATACTCTGATGGGCTTTCAAATGCGTGCTCCGTATCCCCACCCCAAGCTGTTTAGGGAGTCTGCGTTGTCTGGGCAACTGTGGGCCTTCTGTCAAATCTTTGGAGGCTTCAATCATTTACTTGAAGAAGCTGTCAAATGCTTCATCTGGCCTCTGTCGCTGAATAAAAGCTTGCGTTACAGTGACTGCACTCTGTGCATCTTGTAGCATTGTGTTAGTGGCTTGTAATGTCTTGGACAGCTGCTTGGTTGGATAGAAAACCAGATAAGCGAGGTGCAGACTGAAATAGGTGCTGAATTTTTCAAATATGGCCAAAATGCCTCCAGCTTTCCGACCGCATTCATCATGGGATTCTTCTTAAAACTTTTCCATTGGAATGGCGAGCACAGAGTAGAGTAGTCAATAACTGACTTTAAAGCGCCAGTTCTCACTGTCCATCATGTTAGACAAAGGGTTCGCAGGTTTTGTGTGTTGGGTTTCATTTCTTTTTTTAGTGACTGAAATGCATGGATCGTTTGGGGGATTGCTTAATTAGGTGTATTACATCATGCACAATAGTGCAGCTCGAATCACTGTGAATTTTTTCCCAGCGTCTTGGAGGCATAAGTTTAGGCAGTGTGCCAAACAATGCACAAATATAGCTGCAGGATTGTGCACTTTATAGCTTGCAGTGAGTCCCTTCAAGTGACCTGTAATGTTGGCAGCGCCGTTGTAAGCCTGCCCTCTGCACATGTTATGCCCCGGCCTAGGGAAACCTTTGGCACAACATGTAAAGGTGCTCCCCCAGTCTTCCCACTCCAAGAAAGGCCAGCAACTTCATAATGAGCAGTTTTTTATTGTCTTCGGGGGGAGAATAAGCCAACATAACAAACAAACATTTTCTAAATTAGCCCTACCTTCCCTAAACAAAAGTAAAAGTAAATAAATGACAAATATTTAACCTACCTCCTACCAAATTAATAAACAGGAGAAAAGAAGGTTAAAACAAAAGGCTTCCCCCTCCTACTACAGCTGCTCTTTTAGTATTTACAGGTATTTACAAGAATTATATTTTAGGTACTCTCTACAATTTCAAGAGGCGTCACAAGAGAACTACACAGAGCATCAGACTATCTGATCACTACTTATCAGCTTACTACAAAACCACAAAAAAGTACAGCGTGCCGACGTTTCCTGGGGTGGAAAGGCTGGAGGGGAGGGAGACTGCAGTCGGCGGGCCGTTCAAATAGGTTAGGGGATCCGCCCCCTGACCAGTCACATGGCCGCAATCAGACGAGGCAGCCAATCAGCGAACACCACCTGCTCCTAATTCACTCATTCATGAAAAACACACACACCAAGGAGAGAGAAAACACTGCACCAAAACACAGAGAACCACAAATGAACCACAGGGTCATAACAGCACAACTCAGGCAATATATTGCACCGTCTCAAAATGTCATTTAGCCCAGTGAAAATTGTGTGTGCATCTGTTTTTGGCAAATCAAAAAGACCCACAAAATCTTCATGCACCCTGTATGTGTCATCATCCCAGCGAAGTACAATAACAAGCTGTTATTTGTTAGCAATGTCTCTGGTTTCATCCGCGAGTATGGCATAATATCCATCCCGAATAGGTGACAAAACCTTTCGTAAAACATCAAGTGAAGTCAGTTGGATCATCTCATTAACATTGTCATGACACATGTAATTCTTCTCTTTGAGCCACCGTTTGATATCAGGACAGTCCTCAGATCTCAGCTGCATCAGCTTATACACGTTACTGCACTGTGGGTTGTTACCGTCTATGGCTAAACCTTGGTCGGCCAAAAAACTCAGAGAAGTTAGTTGTTTTATTAGCATCTCTCTGTTGATCCTCTGGTTTGCTTGTAACTGGGTATCCAGCTGTGTGGCCACACTGGGCTGCTGTGACACAAACACCTGAAATTGAGCCACACACTCTCTGTGATGTTTGCTGCTGGTATGCTCCTTAAATGTCGGTATAGCATTTTTCCAGTTTTGAAAACCATGGATGGTGAAATCAGGCTCCATTTTTTTGTTAATCCCAAGGCCTTTCCTTGCACAGCAGCGACACTGCGTGCAGTAAAGCTTCCCACTCGTTTCACACAATGTCAGCCAGTTTAAATCTTTGAACCACTGATATTGAACTGATCTTGCTGATTGTGAAGACCCAGTCCCCTGTACCTTGTTGGTTTTCATCAGCACAGCAGGGTCGTGTGGTTGATTTGGCTTTGTGAGATCCCCGCAGCACTCACTTGTGCAGTGGCTCTTGGTAGCTTGGCTTGAAGCCAGAGGAGAGCCACTAGCCTTGGCTTGGCAGGTCGCCGGAGTCCGTGGTGGATTTCGGTTAGGAAGAGATGGAGATGGACACTCCGGGTCTGTTGTTGAGGCCACAGTGGAAGCTGGAGTAATTTCATTAATTTGTTTTTCTGTTTACTTGAAAAAAAAAATCAGATATCGACTTCTGTCTCTTCATTTTCCCAGATGCAGCCAGCACAGGTGCCAGCCCTTAGCACGCAATGCTCACTAATGAGTATTGATAAACAATGCACTTGATAGGCACACTAATATCAAATCAAAATGCAGCAGTCCGTGGGAGTTTTTTATCGGCAGCAGTTGGTGAGAGTGAGTGAAGGTGTGTGGTGACTTGGCTCGTAAAACACAGATAGGCTACAACTTAGGCTTTTGATCAGATAAAATAGTTTGTCAGAGTAGAGCCCTGCGCGGGACTGTTTTCTTCATCCCGCTCCTGCCCGCTCCCGCTGAATTTCTGACCATTACCACCCGCAACCGTAACGTGTGTGTTACACTCCCACCCGCTCCCGCAAAACTCTGAGAATTTATGCCCACACAATAATAGAGATGCATTGATTTTGTGTCTTCTCCCGTCCCGCAGGAGAAAACACGTCATTTTATAGGCTATTAATAAAGAGATTCATGGGGTTGTTTGTTTGGTTCCCCTGGTCTGCATGTCTTTTGATGCACTGGTCAGGAATAGCGCTCCTATTTCGTTGTTTTCATTTAGTTTATAATGAAATAAAGGCTGTTTCATATTCTATTCTCCTCCTCTGTATTTATATATTTTTCTACCTTTATATAATCACGCAGTGATTGAGGTTAAGGCAAGCCTGGCGCCAGAATGAAGTTACTGAGGGGGCGGTTAAAAATTATGAGGGGGCAAATCTTAATCTCGCAGTTTACTCAAAGATGCCTTATCATTTTAATATATTTAAAATGTATATGTATGGACAGAAAATTCAGTTATATTACAAAATAATATCTCTCAAAGACAGAAATTCAGATAGGCCCCAATAGGGGACACATAGCCTACACACACTAGAGTGTGACGATTCGAGCCCGAAGGTAGCTACCCGACAGGTCGGCCGGGTTTGGTCAAAAATGTAGCTATAAATTGTATTCAGGCTGGGGTCGGATTCGGTCAGCTTTCAGTGAAAATGTAGTGTGAAAATAAATAAAATCCTATTGTCTGTCCTGTTTATTGCTTGGGCGCTGTTATTTACGTGACAACAGTTGAACACAACACACACACACACACACACTGGCTGTTTGTTTCTACCTCTCCCCTCACTGGAAGTCTCGGACCTCCAGCCGCCCGCCTCCGCCTTGATGAAACGCTGAAAATAAAATAAAAGAGGGAGACAGGTTTTTCCTATTTTATCTTATTTTGTTTTATGTCTCCCTCTCCTCTCGCTGGAAGCGTCGGACCTCCTGCCTCCCGCTCCCGTCTCAAACACGGGCTGAGCGTCCACGGTGCACGCCCGTACTGTTAAATAGCCTACCCTGTAACCATAACAACTGTGTGACACAAACTCAGTGCTTTGGTCATTAAATAATGTCGGGCTCGGTTCGGGTTCGGACAGAAATATGCGGCCTGTGCCGCACTCACACACACACACACACACACACACACACACACACACACACACACACACACACACACACACACACACACACAAACTCACGGAAAACCGGACATTATCATCAGTTTATAAAAACCCCCCGGACGCCCCGGACGGGACGTGAAAAGTGGACATGTCCGGGCAAAAGAGGACGTTTGGTCAGCCTAGTGCAACCCAACTCTCACTCACTGATCAGCTCACTCAGAAATGCAGTGATATCAAGCTAGTAGATGGAGAGCTGCAGCTGCAGAAAACTGGCAGCAGGGGATACTACATGCAAGTACAGCTTACAGTGTTTTGCACAGGTCTAAAGTCTGCTACACCTCTGATCTGGACACCCAGTGAGCATGTTTCTTTTATAGTGCAGTATGATGAGGCATTTGTGTGGGAGCTAGTAAAGCCCTTGAGAGGTTTTTACTTCTCACGCATGCTACCTTGGCTTGTAAAGGAATATGCTACAGGACGGCTTAAGCTAAATGAAAGATACATTGAAATATTGGGCAAGGTTTAGTGCACATCTGCACATGTGGCATGACCATAAATGTGTGCCATACAGTAAGCGGATCAAGATGACATTCACAGTGAAAATGATAATTGTTTAGTTTACTGTCATAGAGGACAAAATAAACCAGAAAATA
Source organism: Epinephelus awoara (assembly GCA_035609425.1). Taxonomy (NCBI): domain Eukaryota; kingdom Metazoa; phylum Chordata; class Actinopteri; order Perciformes; family Serranidae; genus Epinephelus; species Epinephelus awoara. Next base: position 31,424,679 of record CM069314.1, on the reverse strand, counting down.
TTTGCATTTAAGAAGCTGGAATCAGAGAATTTGGACAATTAAAAAACAAATACATATATATATATACATATATATATATTATCGATTGTAAGCAAATCTTTTATGGTAAAGCCTCTGTCCGCCATTACCTCATCTCCAGGCATTAAGTAGTCCAATATGCCTGAGTCCATGGGGATGAATTTGTCACTGCATCGCCCTCCATATGCTGGAGAAATGAATATAATTAGTCCACATGGGACAACCGCTACCAGGTATTTCACTGTGTTATGTGAATAATAATGGCTGTATGATTCCCTTGAATCAAGATTTTGGGGTTTCTGTAAGAGGCTTTCACTGCAGTCCACAATGAATGTTGTATTAGGGAAGTTACTCTTAAAAGCTGCAGGCATGGTTGCACGAATAGTTTCTTTTGGAAGCCGTGGAATTAGAGATCGCAAAACTTCCTCTAGTTTGTCAATCCAATATGAGATTATTTTGCTAGCCATGCTCAGAACTTGATCTCGCACAAACATTGTAAATGAATTATTGGCATACCCTTCCAAAGCTGACACAAGAATGATAAATGTTTCTAGGGATATACCAGTGTAGAGCAAAGCATCAGCATCATTTTGAAGCAGGAAGTAGCCAATCTCATCACACTGAGTCATCTTATCCTGCACGTCTTTTCTGCTGGCCGTCTGGCAATAATCATGATCTTGTCGTGCAGGGTCCACCCACTGTTCAGCGAGATAATCTTCACATATGAACACCTTTCATACCACATTTGAAGCTTAAATGTGATTGTCAGAAGTAAAAGCTAACGTTAGGCTTTAATGGACTACATGACTACTCCACGGTTGCATGACTCTTGACGTCACTGCCACTAAACTTTCAACTGATTTCAGCCGTTTTATTTTAAAAACATTGTATAATGGGGAAATTGGACTAAATAAGAAGCTGTAATGGCGGACTGTCAGCACTCTCGCCTGTTCGGGGGTGATGACGTTTAATGTCCCCGACAGAGTTTGTAGTCGTATTGAGCAACTTGTTAGCAACCGCCTTTTTTATGATGTAAAATATTCAAAATTCACAAGTAGGGTATTTACTGACGTGTTTTATGTCGTAGAACAAAACCTGGAACTCGCTTAAGCTTTTGTTAACCACAGACCTTATTTTAGGCATTTTACCAAAATCCCATTCAAAAAACGTATTGACTTTTAGACGAGAGAACCGGAAGTGCTAAAAGCGCTAACGGAGTTCCAGGTTTACTGGCACTCTATTGCACCAATTGTATTTGGCATTCCAGCTTTGCCATGGAACCCTCTTCACATTGGGCTGATAATGTTCATCATATGGGAATTTGATATATTCAGGCAATAGCCTTCGGATGCCATTTAATACCCGTGGGATGACATGGCTCAGAGAGGGTTGTGAAATCCCAGCCCGGTCTGCTATTTCTCTCTGAAATGTACCTGTAGCCAGGAAACCGAAGGTGGACAGGACTTGCACCTGATGAGATATCGGATGAGAACGGCGTGTCGGGTGATTTAGATGCTCCAGAGAATCGCATAGTTGCAGTAGCGTATGCCTTGGCAATCGGAAATTGCTGATAAGCCATTCATCATTCTCCTTGAACATGTTGTGTCGGTCCCTGAATACGCGCTCTCTCCTCAGGGCACGGGCTGCAATATCCTCTAGCAAGTCTAGATATGCCATCTTAACACTTGCTCAAGTGAGTCAGAATCGTTTATATACCCTGCATGCCCTTTAACATGCTACCAATTAACCAATTGCCTTTGGCCACAGATGGGTAATTTCATGGCACAAGAAATTGTTGGAAGTGGGTGATCATTATAGGCCAAAACAATTAAATGAAAGCCAAACTGTTAGGCCTACATTTCGAAATGTACATTCTCATATATTCCTTTGTAAACTAGGACTGTTGTTATCGTTGAATATTTTAATTGTCACAATGATGAGGGTGAAAGTGTGTCAATTTCATGGTTATTTAATACATTTGGCCAATATATTAGTAAACTAATGATTTTAGAAAATGTTAATTAAATCTCTTTTTAATGAATGTGGTTTTATAGGCTCTGCATGTACTTAAAAGGTATGTGTTTGCATTTTCTAAGTCAGGGGACATGTCCCCTGCACTTCCCGTATCTGTGCCCTCTGTCCTTTTTTACAGCCGTTACAACCGTTCAATTTGTTTTTCAACATGTTATAACGTGTTTTTCCAAGCCGTTAAACACACCATGAGTAGGCGGCGCCAGGCACATACACACGCTGTCCTGTTGTGATCAGAATCAATTGCACAGACGAGAGGTGTGCTGCTGGACAGTGCCACTATGTTAACTATGTTCAGCAAAAGACCCTGCATGATCATCCTTGCTGGCCTCTGGTCCACTGTCTCCTCCCTGACCCTGCTCTTTCTATTGTGGCAGTAAAGATTAAAAAAAAATATGCAAAGCAGTAGTGAGCACAAGTTCTTATTAAGGAGGAGTGTCTTTTTTCTTAGCATGAAATTCGCTAGCAAGCGATTTAACATAGGTAACAATAACATTAGTATTCTTGTTAACTAGCTTAACTTGATATATTGGCATCTATTAATTAGTCATAATTTAGCTTACATTATCTTCATGTAACAGCATTCCTCAACTTACACGGTTTGCTTGGAAAAAAACGCAAGGTTTTTTGCTTCTTGCTGGCTGGTTTGCTGAACATAGTTAACACACAGCAGCACTGCCCAGCAGCACCCGTCTCCTCTGTGCGATTGTCTCAGACCTCAACAGGACAGTGTAGTCGGCTGACTGTGAGACTAGAGCTGCCCAATCAAAGTGCAAATATGGATTGCACACTAATCCGAGAGTAGTTTTCCACAGAAACATTTGGCTGCACTCCATTTTACTCAACCGGTACACCGGTCAGGTGGAGTCTGCCCCTCTCCTCTCCTCTCCCCTCTCTGAAGTCTGGCTGCAAACTTCAACTCTGTCCACCCGGCGTGCTGGCTGTTTGAAATTAATTTAAAATACTCAGCTGCCAGCCTTTTTTCCAGCGTTCAGCGTGTCACAAACCAGACGCGTGAGAGTTAGCAACCCTGGTTTTATATGAGAAGAGGACAAGGTCGCTAGTTGCTAGGCTAATTTATTTAATGTAAAATGCCATAGGCTTGTGCTAATAACATTAGCATGTTGTATTTGTGGGACTAGTATTTGCCTGTGAATGCTGTGAGTTATAGTGAAGCTGATTTGTGTAATTTTGTTTGAAATCATCTTAAGCCATGTTTAATGTGTATTTTGGGTTTCCAGTGCTTCACAGGAACCTCCGCCGCCGACAGTGTTTTGGAGGTGTAAGGGTTAACCCTAACCCTAACTGCAGAGTGACAAAGACACACCACCGCAGAAGTAAAAATGCTCACAACGGCGTAGGCAACGAGCGTAGACTACGTGCCTAGGGTCTATGCACAACCATAAATCTGCTTAAAGAAAAGACACATGATTGCATTGTAATGGTGGGATAGTTAGCTATGTAGCTGGGAGCGTATCTATGTTCCCTGGGTTCTATGTTCCCCGTGTTCTATGTTTCCCTCTTACTAAAAAAAGGTTCTATGTTCCCCGCTTATCCAAAAAAGGCAGGAAACATAGCAGTTGCATTAATATGTTGTTTTAACATCTCTAAACACACACAACGGAACATAATGGGGAGAAATTACAATCAGAAACTTACCCTTTGGGCGATCTATGGTGGGCAATTATATCCTTTACAGAAGGTTTTCTAATCCAGCCGTTAAATGCAGTGTTTCAGTCAGTGCAGATTTCTTCGAGCAGCCAAAGACCAACTGGTAAGAAAAGAATAATTATCTTGGCCGAAATAAAGATAAATAAGCTGTTAAGTCCAGTGTTTTTTTTTGGGAACTCTGTACAGTTAATCCACCATGACTATTATTTGTTTTGTGATAAAAATAAATGCGTCTATGTTGTTGATCACGGATGTTGATATCAACTGTTCAGTTTCATGTTTCATACATGTTTCCCTGTACCCATAAGCAAACAGGGAAACACATTAACTGTACATGATTATTTATCTTTATTTCGGCCATGATCAATATTCTTTTGTTTACGAACGTTGGTAGATAACTATCTTGCCACAGGTGGTCTTTGGCTGCTCCTGGTGCTACCATCATAAAAACAAGAGAGGAAGAAAGAGTATCTGATTGGTCGAAGGACCAAACTGAACAGTTGATACAAACATCTGTGATCAACAACATAGACGCATTTATTTTTAATAAATAATCATGGTGGATTTACTGAACAGAGTTCCGGAAAAAACGCTGCACTTAACAGCTTATTGTAATTTTCCCATTAAGTTCCGTTGTGTGTTTAGAGATGTTAAAACAACATATTAATGTAACTGCTATGTTTCCTGCCTTTTTTTGGATGAGTGGGGAACACAGAACTTTTTTTTAGTAAGAGGGAAACATAGATCCTTTTTGCAGAGTTAAATGGGGAACATAGAACCCGGGGAACATAGAACCTGGGGAACATAGGGATAACCCCATGTAGCTAACCTAGGTCCTGAGGGTTGAGGTTGAGAATATTATAGTTTAGTTGTACAAAATGAATTGCCCTGAATCAAATAAGTTGTAAGCCTATTGAACAAGTGCTGATTACAGTTAGAGGTACATTACTAGTGCATTATATCACTTACAACATTATATTTGCACTAAGCTAATAACTTGTCCATATTAGCTGATGATGAATGTTAGCTATGCCTCTAGCTTACATGACATGAGTGTGAAGTGAACCGAGCAGTTCTGGGTTCGTTTGGGGTGTTGAAGTTGTATTTGGCAGTTGTGTAAGTCATTGATGGTGTTCCTTCAAATGTTGATAGTATCATTTATTTGGTCAATGGCTGGTGCTAGCTAATACCACTATTTCTTTCTAACCAGTAGGCAATAATTTAGTTGTTCACCAATGTTTGTGCTAACATGGCAGTTAAAGCTTCCTGCTCTGAGCTAAAGATTGGGTTTTGATAAGTGTTAGGCTAAATGCATTGCATGCAGAGTCGGCCCAAGGCATAAGCAAACTAAGCACCTTTTTTTTCCCATGTATGAGTAATGATGATTGATATATTATCAAATGTACGTTGTTGTACAAAAAGACAATATTATATTAACAGAGTGTAGTTTCCTACTGCCTCTCTGCTCTAAATGTCAGAGCTCCTCTAGTAAGGTGTGCATCCAGCCCTGCATTGCGCACTGCACATCCAAGGAGCTAGGAGCAGGTGGAAGGCCTAATAATGTTGCAAAAAAGGACAAAGCCTTCAGGGGCAAAAGAAAGAAAAAGGAAGAAAGAGGAAGAGGAGAAAAAAACGACAAGATAAAGGTATGTTTGCATGTCTAATGTAACGGTTGGTGTTAAGGAGATTTTGAAAAGTTTCTTCAAATTAGGAAAGTCCCTAATTATTATTAATGTTTTGTTTAGCTTGCTAACATTAGTTCAAAACTAGAGAAATGTCTCTTTTAACTGGCAGGTTAGATAGCTTACTATTCAAGCTAACGTTTTTGTGTTTGTGTAATAGCCTACAAAACAACATTTTTGATAACAACATTTGATAGCAAATGTTTAAGAACAACTAACTAATTACAGACGTGGTAACGTTTGCTAGCAATATGTTTTTGCATTAATTAATGAATTAACTTAGTTAACTTACAGTTTGAGATATGTTGTTTGCTGCAGAGCATAGTAATTTATGTGAGTAAATAAACATATTCCTCTTACATCAACTCCCTATTATGCTCATAAGTTATATGAAACTTCCCCAGGAGCACTGTTTGAGGGGTTGGCAAAGGTATGCATGAAAGCATGTAGTTGTAGCAGTGATGGCGCGGCTTAATACTGCCTCAAAAATTACTTTTTGCCTCAAAAAGTAATTTTTGATCAGTATTAGTATCCTTGATACTGCCTCAAAAAGTAATTTTTGAGGCGGTATTATGCCGCGCCATCACTGCTACAACTACACGCTTTCATGCTTTGCCAACCCCACAAACACTTCCTCAACTTAAGAAGGCACCAAGGTCCATGCAATTATTATAATGAAGAGGAGTTTAGTATATTCACCAATAATTCACAATAGCAATCTTCAGTTTATTGAGAGACAGGAGCATAGTAATAGCTTTAACAAGATTGAAGGTGAATCCCCTGTCATAGAAATACCAACTTCCAGTAGTTTCAGTGGGGAAAATGATATAATTGGTTGCATTTATCATCCACCTGATACTGACATTAGTTTCTTTAATTGTGTTTTATCTTCTACTGTAGAGTTTATAAGTAACAAAGGAAAGGTGTGCATTCTTCTAATTTATCAACTGAATTCCTGAATATTTTTTATGTATCCTTTTTTCATCCTCTCATCTATAAACCAACCAGGATAACAAGTAAATCTGCAACTTTGATTGATAATATATTTAGAAATTATTTTGATCATACAATCAGCTCTTGGTTATTGTAACCTGACATTTCTGATCATTTTCCAATAATTCAATTTTTTTAAACCAAAATGAATCCACAAGACAAACCTGACGTGAGGATGAAATGTCGAAGTTCACTAAAAGAATGAAATCTCATTTATAGCGATGATGAAAGCCTCATGAGATGAGGTCTTCAATAATCAGGATCCTGAATTAGCTTACCTTACTTTCATGAAAATATTTACATCCATATTTGATAAATGTTTTCCCCTTGTTCAAATAAAAAGGAAATGTAACCCAAAAAATTCAAAGCCTGGATCACGCCAGGTCTACAAAGAGCTTCACTTAAAATGAATAAATTACATAAAAATGTGTTGTTTGCCCCACCCCATTTAATATTGATATTAATGAAAAATATAAGAATTATTTCACAAAATTACTCCATACTGCAGAAAAAAAATAAAAACACTACTATTCAGAAAAATTCGAACAATCCCGTAATGATATAAAGAACACGTTGCCTAAATAATGAATTATTGAATAAGAAAAAAGCCTCCACTACTATCCCATCTCAATTATCTGATGGTGTGAGAAATTTCACTAATCTTTTTGACATAAATGGTTTCAGTAACTTCTTTGTAAATATCGGTCCTTCCTTGCAATAATGTACTGCCTCTTTTATTTGCTGATGACGTGTCTTATTGCCTCACATGAAAATTTAAGCACACTGATTTGAGAAGAAAATGGAGAGCTATCATCAATCTCTAAATGTTTTCAGATTTACAAAATCTCTCTCAATATGCATAAATCTATTTTTATAATATTCTGTAACAAAAAGAAAAGAAGAAGCCAAATTATTCATAGACAATATTAGAATTACTCAGGTTCCTCAGATTAAATTCCTAGGAGTCACAGTAGATGAAAAATTAACATGGAAATACCATATTGAATCTGTCTATAAAAAAGACTTTTAAGTCAATTGGAATATTGAGTAGATTTCGTTCACTGGTAAATGAACGACCGATAAATGACTTTTTATTTCAGCTTAATTTATCCGTATATTATGTACTGTAACACTGTGTGGGGTGCCACATGTCCCACTTTTCTCAATACAATTTTGTTGATTCAAAAGAAATGTTTGAGAATGATGAGCTTTGCTAAAAAATCTGATTCATCTGCTCCTCTTTTCAGTTAATACAAACTGCTATCAATTTTTAATGTGAACATATACCACCAGACTTGTGTGTTCATATACAAATATGTGCACCTAACTCATCAATTGCTGAGCGCTTTTCAGAATTTTTTAAGTTTTCCTCAGACATTCATTCTTATTGTACAAGATGCTCAAAGGACTTCCATCTTCCATATTGTTGGATTCACATCAGCCTTAGGTGGACTTTGCTCATTCCTAACAGAGCCAGCCTTAGACTTTTAGCAGCCCTAAGCAGGATTTGGTTTGGGGCCCTCCTTTTGAAATGTGTTCTTTTTATGGCACAGTTGTAAATATCACACATGATGTACAAACAAGCATGTGAAGACTAGTGTTGTGTGGTGGGGTAGCGTTTTGAGAAAGGTCTAGAATTCAGATCACACTCCTTCTTGTTTTTGTTTCTCTAAACCAATCACAATTATCCTGGGAGGAGCTAAGCTCAGATGCAGCGATAGCCCTAAGAGGACTGTGTTAGCAACATATGGCTAACATTACTTAACAATTACTAACAGGTTTCACAACAGAGTCGAGCTGTTTCTTTATGTGAATGTGTGAATTTGTTGGGACTCTATTATGGCTCAGTGTGGGGTGTTATGGCTGCTGTGTTAGCTCGTGCCAACTTGGCAGATTGGGAGGAGAGCTGCTCTATTGACACCGGCAAGAAAAGTTTGCTGATCTGGCAGGGGGCGGGCTCATGATGGTCCAGGATCAGACCACAGCGCAAAAAGGATAGAACTCAGATATTGTTAGATGTGACAAATCAACTCCGACTGGCCGTGTCAGAAAACAGATCAGCATTGGGCATAAAAGTCCTGTGAGACGGAGTCTGGGCTTCAAGGTGCATTAACAAGTTGTTTTATTTGTTGTAGATTTGAACAACAATTGATTACAAAAACAAAGCAGGCATGTCTTATTGCATGATCCAAATCTTTGCCAAGCCATGTTCAGTGTGTAAGTTGTCAGCTCGGAGGTTGTTGTTTCCTGTAGTGAATGAGACTATGAAAGCAGTATGCAGATAGCAGGAGGGAGGGAGAATGTCTGCTGAAACAGTCAGCCAATGGCATACTTAAATCCACAGTCTACATCCAGTGAGTCAGTAAATCCTAAAGTGGGACCTATTAGCAGCAACTTGATCTTTGAATAGACTACAGTAAATACAGTATTTGTCTCTTACTCCCTAACCCTATGAACGGTTCTTCTCAGGATGTTTCGATTGATCTGGTGAAGGTATGATGCATATTTTAGTGTTGTAGTCTCATTATAAAGGGCTGGATCTAACCTGTCTTCATGTGTAAGAAAAGATGTGACACAACCTAAAACATGGCAGGCATATATGGAGAGGAGCAAACATTTATTACAAATATCTAATAACATTGTATTAAGTCTGGTACAGTGATCAGATGAGAAAGACAGAAGGAGCACAGTATTAAAATGTGTTAAAATGTTAACATTAAATTGACCAAGAAAAAGGCAACATAACGTAAACACGTTGATAGGAACCAAAACCAGAAATCAGTACGACTTTGGTTTGAAGCATGACTTTAGTCTTAGTTTTTTCTTTAATTGATTATTATCACCGTGACATTTCATATACAAGGGTTTATACTTAATTAATTTGTATTATTTCTCATGAGGAACTTCTTAATATGATCATTTGTAGTGACACAGTCAATTCCTGGTTGAAACATGCACAGTGTGTTGTCAGTATTTGTTGGCAAAAATGGCACCAAATGTTGTTAATTTAAGTTTTTATTTAGTTATTGTCTCATGTCACTGCTGATATTGTTTTATGGGTGAGAGCCTCCAGCTCAGAGGCTCCTATATGAAACCAGGAAGTGAGACAGGAGTCATTGAGGTATAGCTAACCTCTTTTATACCTGATTAAATGATGTTTTTGTGGATATGTGACAGGAAATGACAAAAATGTGGGACACATCTTTATAGGGCCAACATTTTCAGAAAAATATTTTGTAAAACAGAGATAATTATAGCAGTACATTTTGACACCTATGTTATTAGTATTTACTGTTAGGTTTAGATTTTTAGGGCCTTTAATACATTTTTTAAATTGTAGGAAGTTGCGAATTCTTGTGTGGGACAGGGCTGTTTTCTGACACAGGGCAAGCTAAAAAAAAATGCAAACAGATCGAAATATTTTATAAATCCTATTTACTCCATTCTAAAGAATTCCTTAAAAAATAATGTTTCACCCCCAAAACAGAATTGGTGTGTTTATAGGTCATAATTCTAAGGGTTTTTGTTTATAACGTAGAACATAATTTGTCCGAGCTTTCAAGAATGGGCGACAAAGGCTTTATTTTAACTCCAGTATTTTATATACTTAGATTCTCCTCTTTATTTCTACTGCTTTGATTCTTTATTATATTACATTGTTATTATAATGTTTTATTATTATTATTATTATTGTTATTATACTTCACTCTTCTTCTTCTTCTTGTTATTATTATAACAAGTTTTTCAATGGCCAGGACTTGTTTATTTGACATCAAATGACTTTGAACCTTTGTTGTGTGTATCAGCAGGTATGACAGGATTAGGAAGATTAGGAGGATAATTTTTGCATTATATTTTATAAGATAAAATAAGATTTTTTTTTAATCCCACACCTGGGAAATTCGCGTCACAGCAGCTCAAAGCACAGACAGAAAATGGAGGGTGACAATGTATACTTCGGTAAAAAAAAAAAAAAAAGATTATTATGTATAGACTCATTATTTGGGCAGATGGACGAGGTCAACAGCAAACAGAAGCCTTTAACCATCCAGGGGAGAGCGTGCAGGGATGTGTAGTTGTTCCTCTCTCTCTCTCTCTCTGTGGGAGTGGTCTCCTGCAGGTCACGTGGTCTGAGCCTTTGTTGATTAGATTCACAGGAGAAAGAGCAGGACAGGAAAAAGTCCCGGTCCAACCGACCAACCGACCTACTGCACAGCCTACGTCAATCGTCGCTCCGCTTCGGCCTGGATGCTGCTGGAAGCCCCTTTGGACTTTTACCTGGATCTTTTTGTCCGCGGCGATCCGCGGTTCTCCCCGCCCGGTTTGAGTGCGAGGCAGCGGGGCTGGGGGATGGAGGCTCAGTCCGGGCTGTGAGCAGACTGGTTTAAGGGGGTGGTGTGGAGGTGTGGGGGGTCGGTGTGAGAAGAAGCCCCAGGCCCTGCTTTGCTTTGTTATCCCGGGCTCCAGTCAGCAGCCCTCCTCCCGGCTTTCTCATCGTGTTTTCCAGTCTATTTGTTCCCTGGTTCACCATGGAGCTTTTCTCCTGAGAGACACTGGAAGGAGTTTTTGGAGAGAGGAGGTGAAAACACATGGACAGCATTAGGATCTAAACCCACAACGTTTCATACTGCGCCGTGTTTTTCTGTTAAAGGACGAATCCAGACAAAAACACATTCTTTTTATTCATTTTCCTCTCTTTGTACCTTTTTATTCTCCTTCTCCTCATCCTCCTGTCTTTGTACACCTCTGTCTATCCCTACACATACACATCTGTCCCTCTGTTTTAAGATATATCTGTATTTATCTCCATAAACCTCCTGTACCTCCCTATCTCCTCCTCTTCACCTCCACTGAGCTCCATCTATCCCTTTATCTCCCTTTAATTCATACCTTTCAATCCCAACCGCTCCCCTCCATCTGCCTCTCTGTGCTTTACTCCTCCCTCCCGCCGACCTTCATCATGGCTCCAGAGTGCCGGTTCTCCTGGTTCTGCTGCCTGCTGGTTCTGCTGGTTCTCCCCGCCGCCGTCCGGAGCTCGTTCCCCCGCAGTGGAGGCAGCAGCAGTGTGGACTGTGGGCCCGGGAAAGCCACCGACTGTCCAGGTGAGACACAACAGCATCCTGTTTACACCTGAACGCATCACCGTTCACCTCAGAGTGGAGGTCAGAGGTCACATTCTTTATTTATCTGATTTGCTCTCTGTCACGGTGAAGCTGATCACGTGATCCAGCTGTTGTCATTGACACATCTCTGTGTTTCTGTTGTCATGACGACTGTGGCAGCAGGATGAAGCAGAGGAATGATGGAGGTTCATGTACTGCTCCCTGATGGTGGCCGCTGCTGCGGCCATTCATTCATTCAGTCAGTCATACTAAAGAGTACTAGTCATATCTGTCAGTGTCATATCAGTGTAGTCACCAAGACAACTGAAACATGAGGTCACCAACAACACCTGTACAGTGTAAGAGAGGTTTAACCTGCTGAAGCAGCCATGTTGCTCACTAAAGGCTGTGTGTCAGTTCAAGGCCTCCGTGTTACAGTCTGTGTGTTTGTGTGTGTGTGTGTCTGTGTGTGTTGACCACTCCTCACTTTAACTTAGCTCTATTTAGAGTTAATTACAGGGTGGAGAAACAGGGCGAGGTTAAATGAAGGAGTACCCTGTGTGTATGTGTGTATGTTCAGCCTATATGTATAAGAATTCGTGGATACATCAAACAGGAACCACAGTCTGCTGGGGCCAGTTGCACCAACAGGGCTAATGCCTGGTCTGAAGCTAAACTGGTCATAACTTGGCGTTTTAAGTCCGACCTTATAGTTGTGCTGATTGCACCATCTATATTGTGAAAAGTCAGATTTCCATGTCTCTTAAAAAACAGAGCAGATATAGGTGCACTGATATGAAAACTGTGAAAGTATTAAGGCACTCAGTCCACAGAGAAATACTATCAGTCTGTATTTAGACACTGTGCCTTTAAATGAGCTGTCAGGATTTTTGTGAAGTTGTGATGTCACAACTATACGACATAGATTGAATCACAGTGTTCATCTACAGTGCTTCCAGGTAGAAAATCCTTGCGTCACGTACATTAAAATCAAATGGTGCTGAGCAGACACTTCCTCAGTTACTTAGTTTTTAAGCCACCTAAAAAGGCCCACCCAAAAAAATTGATATCAGTCTAAGCTCTATATTTAGAATGTTCCCAGTGCTTTTCCTCGCTGTCAGACAGTTTACCTGACTGGAAACTGAAGCTGTAATATAAAAGGCACCAGACTCCACCAACAAAAACCATCATTTTACTTTGCAGAACACTGGAGTTGCTGGTCAGCTGCTGCAACTCAGTGCTGATGCATAAAGTAAAGTGTTACAATATTCTAAATGTAGTGTGCACTTAAACTGGAAGTTAAAAGCGTTTTGCTGTGGCCCCGTCAACAGCAGGACATTGTTCGGCTGTTGTGCTGATAGATTTGGTTAATCAAAGATAAAAGCAAAGCAACACAATAGTTTACAATAAGCATGGCAGAAACATCAGACAGGTCTGACCACCATGTTTCACTATGTTTACAAATCTCCTAAATTCAAATCAATTGCCTGCTGTCTACCCAGAAGTGATTATTGTTGTGAGCTTGACGTCCCAATGATTCAGTATTTAAGTCACAGTGTTGCACTGGATGACATGTTCTTTCATTACCATGAACTTGGGCTGCAACTACAGATCATTTTCATTGCTAATCACTTTATTAGGTATCAGCTGATAGGTTTTTGAGTCAATTATCAGAAAATATTAAGAAAATGTTTATCAGTGTTTCCCAAAGCTCAGCATGACATCCTCACATCTTGTTTTGTCAACAACCCAAATTCAGTTTATCATAGATGAGTAAAGAAACCAGAGAATAAGACTATTCACATTTAAGAAGCTGGAATCTGAGAAAGTTTACTTTTTTGTTCTTAAAGGATTACTCTAACCCAGAGGTCTTCAACATTTTTCAGGCCAGGGACCCCCAAACTGATGGAGAGATGGAGCAGGGACCCCCTACTATATATATTGTATATTAAATTGTGTTTTATATTATCTGGGCCTAGTACCATGTATAAACACACCTTGTTCTTGTGCATTCACTACTGAGCTATTCAAATAATACACAGGTTCATATATTCATGTTTTTATTTTAAACATGTGCAAGGTACAGTGAGTAGGGTGGCCTTGCCACTTCCATTTATAAACATATCTTGTCAGCTGATACCAATGCCAAAATCAACACTGTCTGTCAACTGCATGATAATCAAGCATGCAAACTATTCATATTGATGTTTCTATTTTAAACATAAATGTGCAAACAAAAGTGATTGATGGCCTATTAGTGCTACTGCCATGCATAAACATACCTGTTATCTTGCATACAATACTGAGCTGTTAAAATAATGGACAGATTCATGTTTTTTTTTTTAACATACTTGTAAGGGGACAGTGAATCCTCAAGCCATCTGTGGATGGCACTTATAGGCCTACTCTCACATTAGTGAGATGTCTGACCCTGATGAGTCGCAGACAACTTATCTATCCTTAGATGGATAGAGGTTGTCAGGCACTGGGTCTATCCATGTCTTGTCTCTGCGCCAGGAGCCAGCCTCAGAAAAGTAGTTCCTAAATTGACCCAAGCGCCTCCAAGTGCGCAAGAATTGCAGTGTTTCCCCTAGTTGCATATAATAAATATAGAGATATAATAAATGTTCCATATGTGCGATATAATAAATGTTCGATAAATCCTCCATATAATTAAACCAGGCATACACCCATATAGGGGGGCGGTAATGCTCATGGAACACCAGTCTCCATCCGCTATTAACCAGAAGAAGAAGGAGCAGCGGCAGTAGCAGCAGTAGGAGAAGAAGAAAAAGAAGGTCTGGCCGTAAGATTTTTTTCATCATTACTAGATACTGGATGCCAAGATGGCGCCTATTCATTCCAATGGAGTTGCCCACCTGGTTGAGAAACTGCTAAAATTAATACTGTGCATTTGAAACTTGTACAGCAAACATGGACCACAGCTGAGAGTTTAGTTATGTCTGTTTATTGATTCCGTTGTCAGCTAAAACACTTAAAAAGTGTTTAAACTGTCCGTGCAAAGAGTTGGACATGCTGCTAAACAGCATTAAGACTTCTTTGTCTATTTATTGTTTCATTTATTGAAAGTATTTTGTTAAATTTGTTTTGAATCTGCCTCAGATAAACCACAATTAACCATCTTGGTTCTTCAAATTTAACCCAGGAGGAAAAATCAGCCTTTAAACTTAAAAAAATAAAGATTAAGACTTGTTTTTAGATAATTATTGATATTGGCTGATATGAAGTATTTTATTGTGATGATATGTGACTTTTCTAGCCATATTGCCGAGCTTTACCTAGAAATCCATCAAAATTATTAATGTAATGATTAGTTGCTTTTTATACCTTCATTCAGGCAATAGCTACCCAGGAAATCCAGAGTTCTTGCTAGAGCACAATTTGAATTTGCTCAGCGAGTCACTCTGGCAATCAGTAATGGTGCTCATTACCCATGCCCTTTGAGCTGAGGTGCACCAATCACATTGGTGTATCTGATATAGGCGGGCCAGAGGCTAGCTAACCAGATGACGACAGCGCTGCGACGACAAAGTCCGGAATCAGTCAGTAAACATTGCAAGATGGCTACGGATGAACACCAGTTGTTTGAAACGGCTTTGGCCGATACAATTTTAGACTTGGTTTTTTCTCTAAAAGAGGAACAGAAGACGGCGCTCGAGTCTTTCCTTTGTAAGAAGGACGTTTTTGGTATTTTGCCGACCGGATATGGCAAGAGTCTAATCTACCAGTTAGGGCTGGGAGATAAATTGATTTTATCGATTAATTCGAATTTGTAGTTTAGGCCGATTTGTTTTCATTAAAATCAAGTTACCATAGTAAAGGAACCTCCAAAGACCATTAGCTCCTTTAGCTTGTGTTAGCTCATTGTGGCAACACATAAACAACGGGACTTCGTCTGCGTTAAAGAACGGCACTTTATTTCCAGCACTGCAGGGATGATGCACAGCCTTTCTCATCAGTGTCTGACTTTTACATAAAGGGAAACAACTCAAAAACAGCACGCAGAACTGCGTAGGCTTCTTCACTGTGGCTGCTCGATGTAAACAACATAGCACATTCCTCACTTTCTTCCTGGGGCGCATCCGTCTGACGTCACACACCACACCTGGCGCACTAACATCTCCTACATCAACTACACACATACACAGCTCCACACACACACACACACAAGCCACACACATCAGGCTCAGCCTGTAACATAAGGCTATTTAGTTTGTTTAATAAAAGGACAAGGTATAAACCTGTTCTACAGGAAAGGTAACCTTAAATGACTTCTGTTGTGATCCAATATGATGGTAGGGGAAACACTGGCGTATGATACGAAAGGGGTCCGGTGGAAAGCGATCACAGATGCAGTCGCCATATATTGCAAGAGATATGGTGCCCATATATAGGCTACCGTGGAAAAGCTGGGTTTTATTCACATGCTGAAAGTTTTGGACCCCAGGTATGTGCTACCAGTCCACAAATATTTTTTTTTTAACTAGGAGGGGAAAAATCGATTTAAATAGATTAGATAGACAGATTTTTTGTGAAAAAAATCAGAGATTTTTTTTTAGGCCATATCGCCCAGCCCTACTACCAATTAGCTCCACTGGTAGCGCTCTGGATACGTCACCCTGTGTATTGTTCTGATTGGTCGTAGTGTTATCCAATTGCGTGCAGTGATATTTTCAAATGCATGCTTGGTGCCGCCCCTCAAGTTGGGCCATTTGCATTACTCATAGCCAGACCCTAAATCTTTAGATTTGGGTCTGAATCTCCAGGCTAGGCAATAGCTGCAGCCAGAGGCATTGTGTTTTCTGGTTATCCACCTGTCCATCTGTCTATCCTAAACACTATATCTCAAAAATGTCTTGAGGGAATTTCTTCAAATTCAGCAAAAAATGTTCACTTGGACTCAAGGATGAACTGATCAGATTTTGGTGGTCAAAGGTCAAGGTCACTGTGACCTCATCTGTTTAATTCTTGAGAACATGATATCGCAAGAACACCTTGAGGGAATTTTATTCAGGTTTGGCACAAATGTCCACTTTGAGTCAAGGATGGATCATCATATCTCAGGAACAGAAGGGGAGACAGTTGGTTAGATACTGAATTGGTGACTAATCTTGAAATTGTGCTGATTGTATAGATCTTCTGTGCTGTCAGGGGGAAGATGTGTGTGAAGCATCCATGTTTTCACAGACATACATGTAAACTGGAAGTGCAACTTGACTGGTGCACAGAGGCATACAACCACAGGGCAAGAATTCTAGTTTTTTAATATGGTGGTTTTTGTTTGGTGGCTAAAATTTTAACCAATTGAGGCATTGCTCAGCTCTGTTTCATTGTACATAAGTGACGTGGGGGGTTTTCTGTATGGAAGTTATTGCAAACAAATTCTCAGGGAGCTCCCAGAACAGTTTGGTCCATGTACACATAATGTATGAAAATATACCCCAAAGAAGTCTCTATTTCCTCTGTTTGATTAAAAACTACAGCGAGCAGCTGTGTTAGGAAATTATTGAGAACTTTTCTAAACTTGAAACTGTATATTTGTGTTTTTAAAGATTAGTGGGAACCAATGGGTTCAGACCTGAGAGCTCAGTAGAGACAGTACTGACAGATTGTTTTTAGTTTCACTCATCACATTTTGATTTGTTGATAACAAAAAAAAACCATAGAAGAGAACCAGATTTATATTCTGTCAGAGTTTGTTTGTTGATGACTTAAACTTTTACAGTTTATGGATTCTTTAACTTCTCTGATCTAAATCTAGAAATCTAAAACTAAAATAGTTGTTTTAAACACATCAAAAAAACTGTCTTGCTTCAGTCTGTTTGAAAGCATGGCTTCAAGGGCTTTTTTAGGATCTAAAGGATAAAATCTTTGTGAGTTCTATTTTCAGAAGATCTGAACTCTTTCATATCATGTTCACCCACATCAGCTCAGTCACAGATGTTCCCCTGGAACAGACACACCAAACTGTCTCTGAGTCTCTTCAGTCCTTTGTCATTTACAAGCTTGTGACTTGTCCAGTTGTCTGAAACAAAAAATGAATGGTGTGTGTGTGTGTTAAAACACAGTGTGGGTGATGATAGAGCAGATTTCACCAGCTGAAACTCAGCAGGGTCTGATCAGCACATACTATTCCTATTGTTTTAGTAGAGACAGAGATCTTTACAGAAATAACAAAAACTGCCGGTTTACTGTGGTTGTAGTCAGACAGTTTTCTGAACGGAGCGTGTTTTTAAAAAAAATTGCATTGTGAAAAATGTGAAAATATAGTATCGCCTACCAACTGAGCTTGTGCGCACGGCACGCTTGAGCGCATCCATCTGAGGCTGTGGATCAATTACAAGTTTTACCACTTTATCACTATTCTCTCTAACTTGTAGCTGTTTTTCCATTATCTTTTGAATTTAATATGAATTATGGAACTGTTTTTGTCAACGTTTGTTTCCCCTGTTTTGTACAATAAATTATTGTTTAAAGTTTCAACAAGTTTCTTTTGGAGTGCGTGACACAAGTGTGTTTTGAAAATGACTGCGGACTGTCATCTGGTCAACGCATCAGTACCTTCAGATGCCATGACAGGAATAGATTATAGATTAATAGATTATAATGTCAAAATATCATTTACAGACCGATTTAACAGACGATCACTGCTGCCCGACCCGCAGGTCCATTTGCGGGTCCCGTGGGTTACGGGTCGACCCGCACATCACTACTCAGCTCAGTCTATAAAGGCTGTACACAACAGTAGGCTATAGACCGGTCGCCGCTGTGCAAAACTCTGCAATACCATTAGGTCCGAAAAAACCCGGCTGCCACAAGATACCATCGTTGTCCGTCCAAGCAGTGCTAAATTATCGTTCCCAATTAGGCTGCACCGAGTTTGAAAGAGAGACTGAATAAGTAAAAGATATAAAAAACGATGTAACCACCATAAAGTTTTCACCGGCCTCCGTGCTGCTTTCTACTGTTTACTAGCCTCCGGCCCATTCATGGCATTGAATGTGATGTACCAGGGGAAAAAAACACACAGAAAGGTATACTTGTCCGTTGCGGAACTGTATTCATGGCTGTGGTCTACTCGCAATGGGAAAGGAGTCTTTCACCTATTGAAGTGGGTTTTGTCCGTGTTCAAAAATGGTAATTTTAGTGGAAAAGGGATATTTAGCCCCCTTCCCACTGGACAAAACACCCACTGACATCTAGTTTTTATATTTAATGGGAACAGTTCCAATTGGCATTAATTCTTAGGACTAATGACTCTGCAATAGTCACATGTATTTATTGGCTCCAGCTATGATCAGCAATGATGGAAATACGACATCTGGGTGGACATGCAAACTTTTGCCCCTTTTCTAGTTCATTGCAATGATGTACAAAATACAAATACCATCCATCTCAGTCCAGGCAGCCCCCAAACATTATTCAGAATACGTTTGCGGCAAGTTTAAAAGATAGACTGAATAAGTAACATGTATAAAAAGACACTAACATTTTCACTGACCGCCGTGCTTCTTGCAATTGTTTTCTAACCCTGTTCTCTGACACTGTTTTGACACACCAGAAAAAAATAAAAAACAGAAAGGAATACTGGGAATACTGGTCTACTTTGGAGTGCATGTACACGGCTCTGGTCTACTGGCAATTGTAAAGGAGTCAATGGCCTATTTCTATCTAATAGAAAGAACTTTATTCATCCCCGAAGGGAAAATCAACTGTCCAGCAGCTAATAAAAAAAACCCTGTCATATGCACACTAAATTTGGGTTTACAGACATTCATTTACAGTGGTGTCTGATACATGTGGGGTTGGTGAACAGAGGCTGTTGGTAAGACTAAACAGTGCTGGTGGTTAGACAACTGAGTGGGCCATGGAACTGCCTAATGAAGCCAGAGAGGGCAAGCGGCCGAGCTGATATAACATAGATATAAGGCAGAGTCGTGTCACAAAGTATCTGCTCTATTAGTAAGTTACCAACTTATATAATAAAAGGTTTAAGGGAAATCTTAATGCTTCAGCACACGATGGGCATTTTCGGCCCACACAGTTCTGGGGGATTCCTAAGAGGGACGTTCCACTGGGGAGCTTCCCTAAGAACTACCATCAAGGACTTTTTCTGTGTTTGCATTTGCATCGCCAATAGAAATGCTAAAGTAAGCTACAAGCTGGCCAGCTGTTGGTATAGCAATGTCACTTTAACTTTGTGGAGCAAAAGATCACCCTGTATTTTCATGGTCACATATATGCTCAGTAAAGCACAGTAAAACATGGTCCATTTGTCCATGTTTTCTTTCTTTTTTTTCTTTTTTGTTAGAAGCTGTTGTTTGTCGTTTGTTGCCTGTTGATTTCAATGGGTTTTAATCTGCACAAATCATTATACACTTGCATTAGTCATGGTTGCTCTTGTGCTGGGAGAGGACCTTCTCTGCAAAAGGAGCTATAAAAGTCCCTCAGAGTCCCTTAGTTCTAAGTTCTACGTTTGTTCCTAGTTTTTGCAGTGCGGACACATCCAAAAAGGGGTTCTTATAACTATGACAATGTTCGGTCCGGTCCGAAAACGGTTTATGATGTTTTAGACAACATTTTTTTTCTACATTTGTGTCAGTGATGAGAAAACCAGTCCCTGTGTCAACATATTTTTCCTGTTTGGGTGTACAAGATGTTAAGGTGTCCACATACTTTGGGCAGTGTAAATGCAGTCACAGTTGGATGTAGGTTGGGGAGAGAAAAACAAGGAGCAAGATAATGAAGTAATAAGAGCGTGAGAGGACAAGAGAGATGGAGTGATACAAAGAGAGAGAGAAATGTTAGTCAGTCTTCGCCTCACTGATCTTCAGAGGATGAAAACGTTCGTCCACTTCAGTTTGAGGCCGATCTTCTTCACTCACTGCCCTTCGTTACCGACTGGCCTTGAATCAGCTTCATTTTCCTTATCACCGAAGCTTTAAATCAAACTTGTTACTGACTATGAGATGTTGTTGTCAAAGTTCACTGATTCATCAGAGTTCTGAATCAGTGGCCTGATCAGTGCCTGAAATCCAGTTCACAACACAGTGACTTTCTCATACTAAGCCAGTGGGACCTGAGTAGGGGTGAGTTTGTGTACAAAAATCTCTAAACATTTAGAGTGGGTAATTTTTTTTTGTGTAAACGTGTACAGGGGTTTCACTGCTGGGTGGTGCTATTGCATTATACCAGTAAAGCCCCAGTTATCCAAATACCAACTGAACGGGCCATTTAACCAACTTGTCGTTTTAATAAAACGGAGCACATAGGCTACTGACCTGTCTCACAGTATTTCTTGTCATATTCACAGTTGTTACCAGCCAGCCCTTCGCTTTAAGACGGTGGCCGTGTGGGTGTGACGTAGTAGATGTTGTGGGAAGTAAAGCAGCGTATAGCGTGTACAGACGGGAATGCACCATAAAAATAGAACTGTTCATGCTACGGGTGGTTGCAGTCTGTTTACAGTGTTTAGATAGGCTCCAGTTACAGCATAGTCGCTGTGAGAAGGCCCTGCGTTATGTTATGTTTTCCTGCTGTAGAGGAGAAATAAAGGTGCTTCTGCACGGACGTGAGTTCTGCATCCACATTCTGCTCTGGACTCCTAGAGCTAGTTACCAGCAACGAGCCAAGTTGTAAAGATAATCTACAGAAAACCAGTGTCTCCCAACTACGGTTCGGAGTGCCAGACTGGAAAAGGTAACATAGTCTATCACAGTTCGTCAACAATTAGTATCACCCCCCTCCCCCCTAAAAAAAAAAAATATGTTTTTTGTGTACTAATTTTTCATCACCGTTTATGGTCTCAAGCAGATGTACATGTTACCCTAGACCTGAGGCCGTTGTAGTGTGAAGGCTGATGTGAAACTCAGGTCTGGTTCAGGAATCTGTCCTTAGTTTACTTCAAAATGTAAGTCTTTTCCAGTGAAGATTTTAATCAGTTTTTGTTGCGAAAACAGCAAAATACGGCTGGGCTACAAAAAAAACTTTAAGGCTCTTTTTGATTGTAGGAACTTTCCAAGAATAAAGGAACCTTTAATGAACTCAGAAACTTAAACTTTATTTTGCAGTGCAGGAACCAGGTTCCACATTTGTGTAGAATCTGGTTCCACATAGGATACGATTTTTCATTGTCCGGGAACAATTATTGACACTTGTAGCCTATAACATCTATCAGATGATAACATTATCAATGATAACCTTTGCTGAGGTTTAAATATAGTTTTGTAATAGACATTTAGAGAAGTAAAAAAAGGTCAAGATTAAAAAAAATAATAATAATAATATGAGGAACAAAAGGTAACTTTATTATATAATGTTAATGTGGTTTTGTACAAAGCAAGCAAAAAAATCACTTCACTTCAGACTGGTGTCTACAGAATCTTCTACTTTCAGTCTTTTCAGAGCTGTTGGAAACACAAACAGGACTTCACTTCCTGACTTTAGTCTCTAATTCTAACTCCTGATTTAGCTTAGGTTCTTGCCTTTACTTGTGATGTTGTTCCATATTTTGTTACTAACGTTAGTTCTTGCCTTTATTTTGTGACTTCAGCTCCTGATTTAGTTGCTAACGTTAGTTCTTGCCTTAACTTTCTGACCTAAAGGGATAGTGCACCAAAAAAATGAAAATTCAGCCATTATTTACTCACCCTCATGCCGAGGGAGGCTCTGGTGAAGTTTTAGAGTCCTCACATCACTTGCGGAGATCCCAGGGGAGAGGGGGTGGCAGCACAGCTCCACCTAATGCAGACAGACTGCGTCCCAGATTAAACGTCCAAAAAAACATAAATTAAACCACAAAATATCTCCATACTGCTCGTCCGTAGTGATCCAAGTGTCCTGAAGCCCCGACATAAAAAGTTGTTTGGAAAAATGTTTTTAGCCTCATTGTAGCCTGTAGCTCTAACTGCCTCTCTGTGGACCGCGCTCACGCGTGCGTGCTTGCGCATGAGACCAGCGAAACCACGTGAACACACATGAAGGCGGTGCCCATGTCTCACGGTCTTGCGCAAACGCATACACATGAGCGCAGTGTACAGGGAAGCAGTCAGAGCTACAGGCTACAATGAGGCTAAAAACAGTGTTCAAGTGACGTTTTTCCACCTGAGCCTCCCTTGGCATATGGGTGAGTAGATAATGGCTGAATTTTCATTTTTGGATGCACTATCCCTTTAAGCTTAAGCTTTAGATTCTGGGTTTTGTGGTTCTCAAGCTGTGAAACAGTTTTACATTTTACAAACAGCTTTATGTAGGTTGTGATTTGTGTTGTCACTGTGTAAACGGCAGCTTTACTCACTATAACTCCCCACAGAGCCTCCTGATGGGGTCTCTGCAGATCTGTCTGACTGTAAACAAGCTGTAATTGGTTGGTGATACTACCAATGGCTGTCGGATGAGAAGTTAGTAACTATAGCGACCAGGCATCATTGAAAAGCCTTGGCTTGTGTGTCAGGTGCAGACAGTGTAGTGGTAGGTAGATGGGTAGGTTACCAAAGAGGAAGTGGGTATACTCTTCTGTATATTTCAATGGCTTTTTGGCTGATAGGTTGGTATACTATAAATAGCCAGAAAAAGCTCTGGCCCCATATACCGGGGTATACTCTCTACTAAACCAGTGGATGTAGATGTTTAAAATTCTTTAGATCAAAGTCTTCACTCAGGACTGTTTCATCACTTGATAAAGTTTTTTTTCCTTTGGTTTAAAGGACAATACCACTGCTTTTTCCCGTTTTAGAGCATTAACTAGTGACCCAGTAAACCTCACACCTGCTGATCATTTTCCAAATCCCCCATCAAATCTTTACTTTCAGGTCGACATTGGTTTCACTTTATTTGAATGAAGTGAAAGCTGATAAAACTGGCCAACTGATATATCAATCGGGCTCTCGTTTTAAGTTTCGTTACTGTTGGGTGGTGATGTAGTTTAAGAGAAGAGATTCCATGTTGGTGTGTTTTAGAAAACTCAGACATCTGAAATTAGAAAAATTACTTTAAAGAAAAGCTCGGCTGCTTTTTAAAAAGCAAGAAGCTTTGCATTCCATTTTGTGACATCCATGTTGGCTTCTTGCTGGTTGACTACCAGACGTTTAAAATACATTTCCATCAGCCTCACTATACTTTGTGTGTACTGCTATTTTGATCAAATTGAATTATCGTTAATTAGTAGGGATGCACCGAAATGAAAATTTGGGGCCAAAGCCGAAGCCAAATAATATCAAACGCTTGGCCGAATACCGAGTACCGAGTACTGAATATCGTTGTTTAGTTTTTCCATTCGTTTTTGCAGATGAACCCCCTCCAGATTAGTGTTGTCACGGTACCAAAATTGGGACCTACTGTACGATACCAATGAAAATATCACTGTTCTGAGTAGTATCAGGATACCACAGTGAAAATGAGGCAGATGTGCCTTTTGTCATTTATAAAAAGATAAATCACTTTTCTATAACACATCAATGATATTTCAATGAAATAAATTACTTATTGACTTATTCATACTTCAAAAACAGCATCAATAAATGATTAATATAGGGGGGATCAAAATAAATAAATAAAATAAGAATCAACCAGCCACCCTCCTCCCCTGACAAGTAAAGAACACTCCCTTCATAAGTAAAGAACAGTCCCTAAAGTGCGGTGAGGTTTGTGGGCCGTTACCTGCCACAGTGACAGAAATGTGAATGGCTCGTTTCTCCTCTGACACGCCACATACCTGTGTTCAGCTGGCTCGACTGTTCAGGTACTACTGGGCAGTCATGATGCCAAGAAGAGGATATTATTGGAGCCAACTTCTCCGTCGCCGCCGGTAAGCCAATGGCCGCCGTATTTGACAGGAATACATTACTGTCTGTGTCTGTGACCCCCGTTCAACCCACATCCAGTGGGATTCGCCTATCGTTTCTGCTGGTGGTTGAAATCTGTACTCACACAGCGTGCTGAATGATTTAAGTTAGCTCAAAACAATTTTTAGTCGCAAATGCGAGTGCGGTGACAGACGGATCGCCACACTGCTGACATTTTACTCCGCCTGCCACGGCATGCTGTTTGATTGCGTTATCAAAACACGTCGCTATTATTCAGCCTTGCTTTTAACTTATCCCACCGAATACCGAATGTGTGTTTTTTTGCAATATTCGGCCGAATATATTCGGTTACCGAATAGTCGATACATCCCTATTAATGAGCATGTTAGCATTGTCATGTTGTAAGCATGTATGCATTTAGCTGAAAGCATAGCTGTGTCTAAGAACAGCTTCACAGAGCTGGTAGCATAACTGTAGACTCTTGTTACTGGCTAATTGTAAGATAAAATACTTTTCTTTTATTAATCAACTCATCACTTTAGTGCAAAAAAAAATATTGATAGGAAATGACACTAACTTTTACATAACCATAGATGTGACTAAATGTTGACTCTGAAAATTGGAATCAGTTTAAAACTTCAAATAAAAATCTCCAGCAGTGATGTGAAGAGTCATTAAACACAACAACAGACCTCCAGAGTGCAGACAGAAGCTGACAGAGAGGAATCCTGGGAACACAGTGTTTCTGTTATTTTGTCCACCCCTGCAGCAGGCCCTCTGTGTATCAGCAGGCTGTTCTGGCAGGCTCAGCACACCAAGGTATTTACTAATTACAGGGGAAGCGGGGGTCATGACCCCTGTAATTACCAGCTCTAATTGGCTAGCCTGCAGGACTGCTGACCAATCAGCTGCCATCAGGAAATTACTACCCTAGATAACAGTGTGTGTGTGTGTGTGTGTGTGTGTGTGTGTGTGTGTGTGTGTGTCGGCCTGGCTGTGTTTCCCACACTGTGTTTGTACATTACTTCGGTTCGTTGGTTTTAGTCACATAACTGACATATCTGCACAACTGTTGGATGAATTGTGAACTCATTATGACTTTATAATTTTAGCATGTTACAATCCTTGACTTTAACCCCCCTCATTAACATTTACATAATAGAGTGTACACACATACATTGTGACACATTATAATGTTGTCATTCAGTCATTCATTCATTCAGACTATTTATTAATGTATTTGTCATACAGCCTTTGATAGTTTGATACAGAAGAAAGGATGACCATCAGACAAGATCTGAATTCATGAGGACTGTTTTTTTATGATTTTTAACCAGATTTATAGATATTTTTGGCAAGTTGTTACCATTAAAAAAATGCTGAATGCTGAATGATCTGTTAGCAGCTCCTGTTTGTATCTATGGATGTACAGACTGGGATGCATGTGATTAGCATAGATTGTAAAGATACTGGACATAGCTGACATCACCATACTTGGGCGAGAGGAGGAGTAAGGGATTGCTCTGACAAAGCAGCTGAGGACACTATCAGCAGACAGCCTGTCAATCAAACGGCCCCGCCCTTAATGGGAAAGAATTTTCAGCATTAATTTGCATGTATACAGTTTTGAGCTACAGATCAGATGATGATGATGATGAGATTGACTCTGTAGTGAAGCTGAGTTTCTTCCAACTACGTCTTTTAACTAAAGTTAAGCCCTTCCTCAGCAGGAACGATCTTGAAATGGCTATCCATACTTTTATCAGTTCCAGGTTAGATTACTGTAATTCCTTGTACTTCGGCATCAAGCAATCTTCTCTCTCTCGCCTTCAACTGGTACAAAATGCTGCAGCACGCCTTCTAACCAACACCCCCCGTTACAGTCACATCACTCCTGTTCTTCTTGCACTACATTGGCTCCCAGTTAAGTTTAGGATCATTTTTAAATTGATAATGTTTGTTTTTAAAGCTATCCACGGTCTTGCTCCAGCGTATCTGTCTGATTGTATAAAGCTTAGACGACACTGTAGAGCCCTCCGGTCCTCAGAACATTCCCTGTTGGAGGTTCCTTTTTCTAATTTTAAACAGTGGGGGGATCGTGCCTTCTCGATAGCGGCCCCGAAATTGTGGAACTCCCTACCCCCTGAATTATATTTTATTAATGACTTGGCACTTTTTAAATCATATCTTAAAACTCATTTATTTAGACTGGCTTTTAATATTGAGTAACTTTTACCCTTTGATATGCATTTTATTGTTGTGTTTCTTGCTTTGTATCTTTTGTAATTTCTCTGTAAAGCACTTTGATCATCTGTCTGATGTTGTAAGGTGCTATATAAATAAACTTTATTATTATTATTTATTATTATTATTATGATCTTAATGACTGTTTCTGTAAACAGTTTCCTGGACTGATGCATTTGTCCTACAGATAATACATAACAGTATAATAGCTGTAGACGGTTCTATGCTTTTTAATATTATCCACACATTACAACACCATTATTCCACAATCATATCTTTTAATTTTCAAGTTTTTGTAGTTTACAGATTAGTTTCAAAGTTTTCATAGAACAATAAAACTGATGTATAGAGTAACCTAACAAGCCGCCCACTATTCTCTGGCAGACAGAAACTCTCTTTTCCGTGTAGCCTACAGCCTTTTCTTTGTAGCCTATGTAATATGAACATAATTACGTTCGACTAGTTATTCGGCGGTCACAGACATCAATTAAATTGCATAAACAAACCAGATGTCAATTCAGTGGGTGAGTGAACCTAGCCATTGCTTAAACCTTACCTAGGAGTTTGCAACACTTATTTCTAACGTTACATACCAAAACTGATTTATTACTAGCTAAAGGCAACTTTTATGACAACATGACAGCACCTTATCTCTGCCTCAGCAAACGTTACAAGACCTATTAGCAAATAGCTAGCTTCAGTAGCTAGTGCTAGCTCTCCACCGGCTAGCAGCATTACAGTTTACATAGGCGTTTAGGACGCAAA
Organism: Epinephelus awoara; assembly: GCA_035609425.1. Lineage (NCBI taxonomy): Eukaryota > Metazoa > Chordata > Actinopteri > Perciformes > Serranidae > Epinephelus > Epinephelus awoara. The sequence goes on along the minus strand of CM069314.1, from coordinate 31,397,349 downwards.
CTAAACTATTAACATTGATACAACTCTGTACAGAAAAATAATAGTTGTTCAACATTTTATTCCCTATTTTCAATAACTTCAATCTTACTTGCTGCCTAATCAAAATCCTCACTGTCAGTGACAGGCACGGTGGTCGAGTATTGACGCCCAGGGGAGGGAGGGAGGAAATGTAGGCTATTGATTGGATAGCTTGCTGAATGCAGCTGTCAACCAGGCCAGATAAGGTTTCGCAAGTTGTGAATGGTAATTTTAAAACGGTGATTTTGCGAAGTAGGCTACAGTTTTCACTCAGCATTATTTTTGGTAGGGACAATTCATGTTTCCGTGGCTTTGGTATAGACATTTCCATAGCGTCCATACCTAAAACTACGCCTATGGATACACGTAACACTGGTGGTACCTTAGCTCCCTCTAGTGGTACACAGATAAATCTCTGAATTTTTATGAATTTTTATCTTTATTATGTTTTTGGGTTGTCCGTCTGTCCGTTCATTTATACATACATCTGTGTCCCATCCTTGTGAACACAAAATCACAAGAATGCCTCAAGGGAATTTCTTCAAATTTGGCACAAATGTCCACTTGGACTTGAACTGATGAACTGTTTGGATTTCGGTGGTCAATGGACAAGGTCACTGTGACCTTGCATCTGTCTCATTCTTGTGAACATGATGTTTTCAGAACCTCATAAGGGAATTTCTTGAAATTTTACACAAACTTCCACTTGGACTGAAAAATAAACTAATAAGGATTTGGTAGTCATAAGTCAAATGTCAGTGTGACCTCACAAAATATGTTTTTGGCCATAACTCAAGAATTCATACGCTAATTATGACAAAACCACACACAAATGTTTGATAGGATCAAATAATTAAGTAATGACACTTGATATCCAAAAGGTTAAAGGCCAACTTCACTGTGACATCATAATGTTCTGTATAAAACACTTTTCTGGCCATTATTCAGCGTCATATCTCAGGAACAGAAGGGGAGACATTTGGTCAGTTACTGAATTGGTGACTCTAAGCTTGGGTGCCCACCTTGAAACTGCTGATTGTATAGATCTTCTGTGCTTTTGAGGGGACAATGGGTGTGAAGCATCCATGTTTTCACAGACATGGATGTGAACTGTAAGAGAAACTTGAGTGGTAAGCGGAGGCATACAACCGCGGGATGGGAATTCTAGTTCTTTTTTTAAAACTATTGACATTGAATGGATTTATTGATGTTTATTTATGATAGACGTCAGAGATAATTATATCCTTTAAAGTGTAAATTACTCTAAATCTAATACTGTGTGTCTGACTGAGTTATAACTCTTAAAGGGTGTGTGATTTTAGATGCATTTTTTTTTTTCCATTTTGACTGGTTAAAGTAATCAAACATACTCCCTGAGATGATTGGTTTGTTTTTCCAGATCTGTCAGAGAAGAAGAGCGACCTGCGAGTGTGTGACGCTGGGACATGTCGCTTCGGAGGAACCTGCCGCGAAAATGGAGCCGACATAAAGTGTGTCTGCCAGTTCCATGTGAGTGACACACACACAAAAACACACACGCACACAATCATTTGCCTGTTCTTTGCGTCTCACCTGTAGTTGTTTACATTTGGTTTCATATTCACACTGACTTACTACAAACAAACTAAGATGAGTAAATATGAAGTCATCAAGACAGACAGGTCAGTCTGTGATTGGACAGTCTTGGTGATGCCATCCAAGCCCGGTTCTAGGCAGGCATATATGAGGGGGCAGTTATAAATGTGAAGGGAGCATCATGCTCCAGCACATTTTTGCCATAGGTAGAGCTGACAAATAAAGGTCACTCACTCGCAGGATGTGGGGATGCTGTGTGAGTGCCCTATAGAGGGTGTCAATGCACCATTGTCTCAAATATGCTCGCTGCTTGTTTTGTTGTTGATAACAGTGTTTTCTATATGGAATTGACCTATGGCTAAGCCACACCCCCCTCCACTCACTCGGACAAACTGTCAACATTCAGTGACCGGCGCTATGGCAGGTGTCACAGTACACGGCATTTTGCAGGAAGTAATTAATGTTTTTTGGGGTCACACCTCGTCGCCCAGTCTCTTAGGATACCTTGTGTCGGAGTTGCATGTACCCCATGCACACCGTTTGACCATTTGTACACTCCAAATCTCAGAAAAGCTCATAAAACTGAACAAAACTGACTTTCTGTAATGCATTTCAGTGAACGTCCAGGCAGAGAATGTCCAAGTGTATGGGAATGGCTATACGCACTGTGATTGGCTCATCGCGTTTGAGGGCAGGACTTAGCCATAGGTCAATTGGGTTGTTGTTAGCTGTATGTCCAACCCCCAACCTAAAGAATCAATCAATCAGTCAATATTATTTATAAAGCCCAATATCACAAATTACAGTTTGCCTCACAGGGCTTTACAGCATACGACATCCCTCTGTCCTTTGGACCCTCACAGCGAATAAGGAAAAACTCCCCAAAAAACCCTTTAACGGGGGAAAAATATATCAAAAGAAATGGATTGCACTCCGTCAGGCCTCTACCCTAAGACCTGTCCAACTTGGGTGTCCCACCTGAAGACTAAGCTCCTGCTGGTATAGCTCTTAAGCCTGATTTATGGTCGTGCGTTGAGTCGACGACGTCGCTACGTGGTTGCCGTGACGCCGTCGTGAACCCTTCGAACTTCTCCGTCACTCCGTTTCGTCGCGGTGCAATTCACCGCCAGAGCAGTAGGAGGCTTCGTTCCTTTGCTGAGTGGTTGTCGTCATCTCTAGTTGATTCTTCGTTTAGCTTCCGGCTTTTTCGGTCACAGAGAAATGAACGCGGAGCACGGACAGACGGCTCCGGCCGTATCCGTATTGAACGTTGTGCACAATGGCATATATATAATGAGCCTTAACAACATCTACATGGCAATAGAAGATGTTTAAAGACAGCGGGGATGGCGGTGGAAATACGGAACCGGAAATGCGTTGCTACCAAGCAAACCAATCACAGCCGTGCCGGTCTGCGCTGGGTCTGCGTCGCCTCGACGCGTAGTTACATTTTTGGGGAGGTGCACGTCAGGCTACGCCGGGGGCTACGGCGAGCCCTCTGCGTAGCCCCGTAGCCTACAACGTAGCGACGTCGTCGATTCAACGCACGACCATAAATCAGGCTTAAGGGTCACTGAGGCTCGCAAACCCCCTGACCACAATAAGGTGGCAATCCCTCAGGGAGGAAAACTGAAAAATAAAATAAACAAAAAAAAGAAAAATTAAGAAAAAATAAAATAAAAATATCCTTCATCCAGGCACAACCAACATCTTAACATTTATCTTATTGGATGGCCATAAGGCATCTAGGCATATGAAATAAATTTGAACCTAATAATTACAATAACCTCACTATAGCCAGTATTTACCAAAGCTAGTCTTATAAAAAAAACCTTCTCAAACTAACAGAACTAACAAACACAACAGATATAGGCTAGAGCAGAACATTTTATATTTTTTTGTTTTGTTTTGTTTTTTGTAATTTTTCTTGTTTTTTTTTTTTTTTGTTAGCAATTTAATAGATTTCTCTTCACTCCACTCTCATTTGAGCTGCTGAAAGCTGCAGGAGTGAAAAGTTAATAAAAGTAAAAAAAACAAACAGCTGTGATTATTAAAAACCAGCGTGCAGAACTAGAGGCTGGGCGGGGTTTTATATAGGGGTCTGGCACACACAGGGCATTTGTCCTCAGTATGTGACATGTAGCAGGAACTCATCTCTCGCTGTGCTTGTGTGTTTGAAGAAATGTTCACACTGACAGGCTCACACTCTATGCTCACACTGCCATATTTACTTTTGTTTTTTGTTGATAACTATATAGGCTATTATGTATCTCACGACATGAGGCGCTACGACGAGTTTAACAGAGCTTCACTTTACTGCTGCATTCTGCCTCACTGAGACTGAGAACCTGACGCCAATGCATTGTGTCTCATTTGCATACTAAACAGTGATTGGGTGTTTACTGGGGGGAGGGTCTCTGCCGACTGCAGACAGTAGATCACACACAGCCGGCACACTGCACGGAGTGGAGTGGAGATAGATGAGGAAACTTTTCTATTTTGTGCCTTTTCCGGTGGATTTGATTTGAGAGGGCAAGACATTTGTTTAAGGGGGCATTGCCCCCTCTTGCCCCTGTGTAGACCCGGCCTCGATGCCATCTTGAATCATCAGCGCTACATGGACCCACATAGGAAAATCACATTCTGACTCTGACTCTGATGTGTTCATTGATCCTCTTTGAAGTTACCAACCGTTAAACATTATGAGCATCATTAGCCATGACGTTGTGTTTTTGACTGGAGGGAAAAGAGGCATCTTCCACCATATATCTAAAGTTACAGTTACAGTACATACTGTGTGGTTGCTGTATTTTACTCACGTTTTAATAGGGAGCCACCAAAATATGTAACTCTCCTCTATTTGAAATGATTTCAGCTCTCTGATTGAACTCCTTTTGACTCTGATATATCAAGAAAAATCCCTACACTTGCATACTGTCATGCATACTGTTACTGTGGAAGCCCATTTCTGCCAATGCGATTAAAAAAATGAAAAAATAAAGATCCTGTAAGTTTTTTTAGTGAGAAATTTTCTCAAAATAATGATTTAGTATTTAAAAAAATGTCTCAGTATCTCCAAAGAATGAGAAACATTCTCAAAATAATGAGTTACTATATTTATAATGAGTTAGTATTTCAAAATAATATCTTAGTATATCAATAATGATAGTATCATAGTATGTCAAATCAGTTACTTGGTATCTCAAAATAATTAGTATCTCAATATGAGGAGAAACATTCTGGAAAACGAGGCGGAAAATTGGGCACCTCAAATCAACTCGCCAATACGGCTCTGTGTGTCTAAACGCAAAGACAGTAGAGACAGTACTAGCTTACATCAAACTATCACGAGCTATCACATCAAATCCAATTTTGTTTATATAGCACTTTTCATACATAAAAATGCAGCACAAAAACTACGAAATAAGGTCACCAGCCCTCTCACACATCCCACTATCTCAACTAGCTGCTACGACGATATCGTCGTTGTCAATTACATTGTACTCACCAGACAAATTCGTTCGCGCAGCTCCGTGCATGTCCTCTCCTGTGTTTGTTTGAGTACTGAGATGTGTGTGTGTGTTGTATAATTTTTAACAATCAACATCAGGATAAATTTCTCGTCTTCAGATTACATTGTGTTGTCTGTCGCTCGTAACTGCCATAAACTGCCATAACTGACCAAACTGCTGTAACTGCCACAACAAAACAGGAAGGAGGATTTGATTGGCTGCCTGGGCCAATGTTGACAATGACGAATGGTGCTACTGGCGTCTGACGCTCAAAAAGTTGAAAATATTTTAACTTTTCAGCATCTATGCGCGTCTAAAAATGTGGATCTACAAAGACGCGCGTCTAAAAAAACGGCCTTCTAAAAAGACGCTTGAACGCCGGTCAGACGCGCCGTGTCATAGGAAAACAATTGTTTTACTGGTGTCGCACTTCTAGCGTTTCATCTCTGTGTGATCGCCCCCTAAAAGGGGCATATGTGTCTATGTGAAAATAAAAGGTGAATTACTTAGATATTATCTAGTTTTACTGACTTTAATAGTATTTTATTAATTCTTATGATTATTTTACAATGTGTGTTTCAGTGTCATAAGAAGTACATCCCTGTATGCGGGTCGAACGGAGACACGTACCAGAACGAGTGTTTCCTGAGAAGAGCCGCCTGCAAGAAACAGAGAGCTATCACCATCATGTCAGAGGGACCCTGTTACCACGGTAACACACACACACAATCACATTTTACAATAAAAAATGTGGTGGACAAACTTGCTGACTTTAAACTTATTTTGAATGTATATTTAAAGTAGTCATGGAGAAGGCTTGGAAATTATATTTAGGCCATCTTGTTTGGAAATAAAAGTTCATAGGAAAATTTAATTAAGCTGTGAATAAATGAACTAGGGTAAAAATCCTGAAGTCATGATTTCTGTTGACATAAAATGTATCCAGAAATTTGCTACAGCTGGTTATAAATCAGTCAAATACAAAAGGCCTGTAACAAGTCCTCTTCATGAGTGATGTATTGTTCAGTTTGCGTCGGTTAACCTCTTAGACATAATTTTTTTATTATTTCATTGATCTAAATATGTTGGACATGTGTTCTGATAGAGAACTGCTTCCTGTCAGCTGATAATTTCAGAACATGTCTGTGTGTCTGTCTCTCTGTCAGATGGTGCTTCAGGATCTGGTGATGGAGGTAAACTGATTCATATATTACCAATACACTATGTTGGTTTTATAATGCAATATTTTGAATCTGATAATAATAGTAATAACAGCAACAACAACAGCACAGTAACAATAACAATAAGAATAATAATATTATTCTTATTGTTATTGATATTATTATTATTATATCACATGTAGAGGCCATGTTTATAGTGATGTTTTCTGTCTCTGCAGATGATGAGGGCTCGGGTCGCGGTAAGAAGGCTTCGAAATGTGGAAACTGCAAGTTTGGAGCTGAATGTGATGAAGACTCTGAAGACATGCTGTAAGGACACACGCATGTGCACACACACACACACACACACGTCCGTGTTTTAGATTTATCCACATAAGTATGGACATGGTCTCAGTATGTGTGCAAAGATATATTCTGATTTTGTTAATACGCAATCAGAGTGAAGTTTCACAAAGCATGATTTTCATTTTTTTGTAAGGAGAGGGGAAAAAATAGTCAGTAGTTAAAACAAAAGTCAAAAATATGTCAAGCAAACAAAAAAGTGAAAAAATGTAGTTCGGACTTAACTTTTATGGATCAGGGGTTCAGTTCGGAAATGGGGCTGGCAGGGTTGGTGGGTATGGGTAGTACAGTATGAGGGCATAGTTGGTTGGTGGGATAGGACCCAAGGGATGGCTTTCTTTTTTTTTGTTATTTTTCGGCGAAAAAATATTCCTTGCAACCCTATAATTAAGATAAAAATATTCACAAATGAAAAAAACACTTCTGGTTGCTGATAAGTAGTGTTTAACTTTTGATTTTTCACACTAAAAATTAAAACCCTCTGTGCGCACTGCAGCGCAAGCAGACAGATGCGCAACTCAGAGTAGCATGTGTCACTGACACCATACTCAAGAGCACAGTGGACCGGTGGAAAATGTCACCATCAGCATATTATTTTACATCAATAAAATCTATTTTATCATTATTTTGAGTCACATTGTTGAAAGAATTTAGTCGTCTGTGTTCAAGCAGGATAATAGGTCTCCATTCATTGAGATGTTTTCTTTTTTAATTACATGATAGCTATTCTCCCTTAACTCACCAGTAAAGAATACCTTTGTCCATTTCAAATAACCTGTAGCAATAATAATATCCCTGTTTTCTGATTTACTGTGAAACTTTTTTAGGCAATTCATGCAACAATCAGACCAGACGCTCATTCACAAACATTCAGAAAGACTTTAACCTACCTGGTACCTCCTTTTTCTTTTATCTTAAGTTGCGTACAGCAATGCGACCTTATGGGGTGCCCTGGGACTGTACTCTCAGTTCACATCCTTTTCATAAGGTGTTGACGGTTCGTAGGGGGGCGGTTTCTGCTGTATATGCTACTTTGATGCAGGCTCCAAATAGGCCACTCCCTCTCGACATAGTGTGGAGGCAGGATGACAGTGTTTTGGATAGGCACATGATCTAGCAAAACCTGTAGTTATCTTCCAGAAACCCCAACCACCGAAGTATTCATTTCAGTTTCATACACAGGTCTTATCTCACTCTACACACTCTGTTTAAACTTAAAGCCTTGCCATCCCCTAGTTGCACCCTATGCCCTCAAAACAGCTTAGGCACTTTTTATCATATGGTTTGGGAGAGCCCGGGTGTTGTGGATTTCTGGAAGAAAGTGTGTGGCGTCCTATCCATATTATCGTCTAAACAGATTCCTTTTTCACCTACTATATTATTACTTAATGATTCGGATCTGCCTGTCAAACTCAAACGCCTTTTTCGGGCCGGTCTCACTGCTGAAAAAAGGCTGATAGCATGCAGATGGAAACCTCCCCATATACTATCTAAAAATAGCTGCTAGATTTTATAGATATAGCAATCATGGAGCGCTGGCAGCTAATCTGCCAAACCTGAAAATATTTCATATTGGGATGATGCCATTATCACCATAAAATCTTTGTTATAGCCATCTCTGATCCTTCCTATGGGTCCTGTGGGTGGGTGGGGGTGGAGGATATGGGATGTAGTACTTTTGCAGATATCATTATTGTTTATTTTTATTATTTCTCTTCCTTTTTTTATTATCTCTCTCTCTCTCATTAGCATTGGGGCATGTGTTGGGTGTGTGGGTGTATAGACATACTCATATGTGTTTGCATGTACTATAGTTAGTTAGTAATCTTTATTTCAAACATGTAAACAGATAACAAATACAATAAATAAACAAACAGAAGAAAGAAAGGGCTGTATATATTAAATAATTATATATGTTTGTATATCAATATGGATATATAAATTTACTACCAATACCACACCCACGATGGAGAAAAACAAAACAAAACAAAACAGATAGACGGTAAATCAGGAAAGTACAAAATAAATTAAACAGATACAAAGTAAACACCCAGTTATGATCAATCCCCTTCATCCCTGAACCTTGTGAAAATCCAATTTTTGTACAAATTTTTAAAACACTTCATGTTTGGACATACCTTGAGCTCCTCATTTAAACCGTTTCACCACTTCACCCCAAAAACAGAAATACAAAAATGTTTCTGCACACCCTAAAATTTTTAAAATTAAATAAACCCCTTAAAATATAACTCCCTTCTCTTTCAGTGAACAATCTTTGAATATTATGTGGTAGTTGATTAATTTTTGCTTTGAATAATATTATTGCTGTTTGAAAGTCCACCAGATCTGCAAATTAGAGTATTTCTGACTGTAAGAATAATGTATTTGTATGATCCCGGTAACCAGCTTTGTGAATAATCCTTATTGCTCTTTTTTGGAGGATGAATAATGAATGTATTGTATTTTTGTAATTGTTGTCCCATACGTCTGCACAGTGACTGAAATAAGGTGAAACCAGTGAACAGTAAAGAATCCGGAGTGAATTGTGATCTAGAAACGGTTTGGCTTTATTTAATATTGCAATACTTCTTGATACTTTGGAATGTATGTTTTTTATATGTGGTTTCCAACTGAGTTTTTCATCAATAGTTGTTCCAACTCTTTCTATAATAACCCCATCTATTTGAATATTTATTTGTGTTTTTATGTTGTTGTTAACAAATACTATTACTTTGAATTTGTTCACGTTTAATGATTATTTGTTACTGTTGAACTATATTTTCAATTTACTTTTTCTGTTGTGATCTCCTGCAATAGTTCCATTAAATTATCACCAGAAAAAAGGATATTTGTGTCGTCAGCAAACAAGACAAGTTTCATTACTTTAGATACATTACATATGTCATTGATATACAATATGAAAAACTTTGGTCCTAACACTGACCCCACCACAAGTTATGTCCAAACATGAAGAGGAACAATCTCCCAGCTTCACAAACTGTCTCCTGTTGCTTAAGTAGCTTTTAACCCAGTTTAAAACTACTACTACTACCCCTGATGCCATATCGTTCCAGTTTTTTTATTAAAATGTCATTTATTGTGTCAAATGCTTTCCTTAAATCGATGAATATTCCAACTGCATGTTTTTTCTGCTCTATGGAATTGGTAATTTCTTCAATTAGTTCTAATAAGGCCAGTGATGTTGATCTGTATGCTCTTAATCCATATTGACTGTCAGTAAGTAGGTTGTGTTTATCAGTAAATTTGTCCAGTAAGTTATTGAAAAGTTTTTCAAGAATTTAGGAGAATTGCGGAAGTAGTGAGACAGGTCTGTAGTTTGTGAAGTGGTGTTTGTTCCCGGATTTATACAGAGGAATGACTTTAGCTGTTTTCATTCTCTTTGGAAATGTACCGGATGGGAATGATAAGTTACATATGTATGTGAATGGTTTTGATATTCCATCTATAACTTTTTTCAGTATCATCATGTCAGTGTCATCACAGTTAGTCGATTTTTTGTTCTTACATTTCCTAACAATATCAACAATACTATACGAATATATGTCAGTTGATATGTATGGTACATATGGGTTTGTGTATGTTATGTATTCACTACTTAATATGCTCAATTGAGTTCCTAGAATTATTTTGTAAAAACTACTGGCCTAATGGTCCCCTAGAGGTTTATGGGATGGGGAGAAGGTTTGTTTCTTATTTTTCATTTTGCTATTTTTTAATGGAAAAATTCAATAAATAATTGATCACAAAAAAAAAAACGTTGGGAGTAAAAAATAATTTTCAGGCAAAAAAAGTCAGAAAGATGTCATGCAAAGTAAAAGTCAGTAATGTTGGTAGTAAAAAAAAATACTCAATTTGTCAGGCAAATAAAAACATCAGAAATGTCAGTAAAAAAAATTCAAAAAAATGCTAAGCACGAAAAAAGTTATAAATGTCAGTAGTGGAAAAAAAACGGAAAAAAAATATGTCAAGCATAAAAAAATATATCTAGCATAAGTCGAAAATGTCTGGAGTGATAACAAAAGTCAAAAATATGTTAAGCAAAAAAAAGAAAGTGAAAAATAAAAAAGTGTCAAGCATAAAAAAGTAAAAAATAGTATAGATAGTCAAAAAATATATGTCAGGCATGAAAATAATTAAAAAAATGTTGGGATTGAAAAACATGTCAAAAATATTGTTGACATGAAAAAAGTAAAAAAGATGTCAGGCAAAAACAAAACAGTCAAAAATGTTGGGAGTGAAAACAATGTTAAAAAAAATATCAGGCATGAAAAAGTAAAAAAATGTCAGTATTAAAAAAAACCTCAAACATGGAAAGCATAAAAAATGTAAAAATATCTGTAATAAAAAAGAAATCCTAGGAATTCTTACACAAATAAGACAATCTTGATGTTTGTGTTTGTTTCCAGCTGCATGTGTAACATTGTGTGTAACGGCCACAACGACAACCCAGTGTGTGGCAGTGATGGCATCACCTACGACACGCCCTGCCATGTCCGCGAAGCATCCTGCCTCAAACAGCTCAAGATCGACATCAAACACGTGGGACGTTGCCAAGGTAACAAGAAAATACAACACTGTGATTAATGAACAGAAAAACTGCACAACACATACAGATATAATGTCAGCTAACACCATATCAACCACAAGCCACAAGGAGGAGGAGAAGGAGGAGGAGAGGGAGGAGTTGAAGAGAGGATAGGCCATCGTGCTTTAGAAACGAGCCCAAAAAAACTGCAACCCACAACTACCAATATTTGTAAGCGACTTTACAAAAACACAAGCCCGAGGTCACGGCTAATAAGCGGACTTGGCAACTCTGCTTGTGGGAGTTATCACCACATGACTGAATCGTGCCTGCTGATTGGCTTCTGAGGCACGAATTCCGACTTTTATGCACCTCTCCTTTACCGTCTACACGCTTTTCATTTGTTTTCTTTTCGAGATAGTATGAATACTCGATAATGTAAAATTGCACATCGTCAAAACAACATTTATCATACTATCGTAGACGATATTTATCGCGCACCTATAGTCCAAGGTAGGGCATTAACGACTTTGATTTTTTTCACGTCGACTTATCTGTCAATAAAGTCGAAGTCAAGTCGACACGTCATTTGATGACGTCATCACATTGGCACAGCGGAGGAAAGTGAAGTATCTCCACACATCTGATGTGTGTCTGTGAAGGCCCGAACATACGAATGTATGCGGAACGGACTCTGCAGACGTCCGCAAGCCCTGGATAAGTGGTGTTTAGTGTGATTTAACACAAAATTTAAAACCTTCAGAGCAGCATGTGTCACTGACACCAGACTCCAGTGGAAAATGTCACTGTAGACTCACTGTAGAGCTGTGTTACTTGTTATGACCTAAGGTGTATTTTAATAAACCTGCCTTTGGTTTAATTTATTCTTTCAAGCTTTATTCCTTCTCATCTTATCTGAGTTCTGTTGTATGTTTGTGCTCCATAGATTTAATTGCAAACTACAACTGTTTAGTAAGTTATAGATGCGTTGCTGCTAACGACAGCTTGAAATGGCGAGGAGGTCTTAAGTTTTTTTGGAAGGTCTTAAAAAAGTCTTTAAAAGGTATTGAAATTAACCTCAGGATTCCTGCATATACCCTGTACATTAATATACTCCCTCGCACCTAGTAATTGTGCACACTTTAAAATAGAACATAAAAAAACCTGAATGGAAATGACAGGAATATGATGTAACTCATTAAAAATAACTAAAAGCTGTAGAAATGAACGATGACAATGGGTGTTGTTGTTGTTGTTGTTTTATTTAAAGCAGTGTTGATACTGCCATCTGCTGTTCCACCTCTCCACTCAAACAGAAAGACTAGAACAAAACAAAGATGAATAATGAGGAGATAAAATATGAAAATACATCACAGTAACACATCTTATTTCTTCGTGGTTTCAGATAAAAGCAGGAAAGATGACAGCATGAAGACCAAACCAGACATCTATGGTAAGACCCCTCCACTGCAGTCTGACCGTAGTTTATATAGTATATTTCTGTAAGAGCCAATGAGAAACCAGAGTTTATCTTCTTTTTTTCCTAAGCTGTGTCCAAGCCTGGTGAGGGTGAGGGGTTTGTGGACAGCCACACCCCCTGTCCTGAAGACTACGCCCAGTTCTGTGAACACGGCCAATGTGAGATGAGACACAACCTGCCCACCTGCAGGTAACACCCGACTGTCTGTCTTCAACCAATCAGAGTGCTCCGCAGAGCACGGCTCATTCTAATAAATCTTCAAATGATCATAAACAAAGCAAACATAGTTATGAATAATTTCTAAGGTTTCTGCCAATAAATGACTCTTAATCCTACACACTGTCCTGCATTAAAAAATGTTACTTAATTAAAAGTTTGCAAGTATAACAAGGAAAATGTACTTATGGTATTGAAAGTAGGGCCACACTATGAGAAACTATGTACCAGACTGAGACTTTTATATGAACTTCTGGCATATATTTTAATGATCTTTTTTACGTCATACTATACAATGACTTTTTTCATATTTGTTATGGCATACTATACTATTACTTTAAATGAGTGTACTTTTTAATGACTGTATGCATTCATTCGTATTTTTTAGTGTATGCTGTAATGTGACTTTTTTAAATTGACCTTTTTTAATGAAAGTATGCATTCCTTAATGATATTTTAGAGCATACTATACTATGACTTGTGCATCACTTTTTTATGGCTTACTATCAATCCAGAGAAATTCATGCCAATATTTTTGTGTGTGTGTCAGGTGTGAGGCAGCTTATGGTGGTCCTCAGTGTGATCAGCTTCTGGACTTCAACATCCTATATGTGGTGCCCAGTGGTCAGAAGCTGCACTACATCCTCATTGCTGCTATCATTGGAGCTGTTCAGATCGCTGTCATCGTAGCTGTGGTCATGTGCTTCACCAGGTACTCTCATCACTACTGTTCATACCACAAACACCACCACTGCTACCATCACAGGAAGTCGCTGTAGTGTCACAAGTTGTAGCAGAATTTACAAACATTACAGTAAACATTTATTAAACTTACCTGAAAATCCTGTTTAAAGGGCCAGTGTGTAATATTTGGCATGGTTTATTATCAAATCTGAATCTGAATCTGAATATTCTACCCATTAATATGTTTGTGTATAATCGCTATAAAATAAAATTTGTTTGGTTTTCGTAGTCTTATAATTATGCTTTTATATATATATATATATATATATATATATAGCAAGGGCCTTGCTTTAGAGAGGTCGCCATCTTGCGCCGCCATGTAGGTACGGCAGACCGAGCGGACAATCCAGCCAGCCAGAGAACGCGTTTCGCGTGTATAAATAAACCAACAAAGACAGCGGCAGGAAGGAAGAAGGAGGATGAAACAGCAGCGAGTGTTAGTAGTTCGTCGATAGAGAGCAGTGAAAAGTTTTTTTTAGTTATAAAGTTTGCGAATGGACCACACTTACCACGCAACAGGAGAGAATGAACCCAAACCATCATCTGTGAGGAAAAGAAGACGCAACTTCACTCCTTGTGATCCACTCTCTGCGGCGTTTTCCCTCCTGATGATATATTTCCCCAACGATGGTAGCACAGAATCCCATTCTGTACAGCAAAATGGGAGCGGAGGATTCAGCCTCTCTCTTCGCCCGCTCAGCATCCAACACATGGAGTTCCTCATCTGTGTACTCCGGCTCAAACAGGTATGGCTCTGGATCTGTGTCCGCTACAAGAAACTCTTCAAAATCGTGTTCAAAGTCGTCCATTGCAGCTGCTACAGTCCGGAGATATTGCTAGGCTAAATAAACAGCTGAGCTCTGTTTACAGGCTACGCTATGGTCAGTGTGGGGGCTGGAGATTGGTGGAGCAGAGAGGGGAGGGGGGTCCCCGCTTGGTACTGTAAACGAGTATGTGTGTATTAAGTACGTGTGTTACACTAGAAGAGTTTGGGACAGAGTCTTTTACCCTCTGGAGAGTTACCGGAGTTTTTTGAGTGCTCAAATAAACGTGCCTTTTTCCCGAACGCTACTCTGGTCTCCTGCTCGTGGGGGATTCATTACAATATTGTAACATGGTTTAGATTTCTAAATAAACATTCACCTCGTCGCTAGATAGACCTACTCCTGAAAAACTTTTTGTCCCTACGAGGCCACCGTCATTTATCCGACGCAATCTAGAATTTGACCACTGATGTCACTGTTTTCAACGGTTTTCAACCCATTTTACACACTGGCCCTTTAAATGAAAATATGACTTCATTTTATCTGCACACATGGGAAAAACCCCATTATGTGTTAAAAGTAGTAGTAGTAGTGATAGTGCAGTTTACAGTGAGAGGGAAATACATCCCATTACACAACATACTTTTTGTATTTGGCAACATTTGAGGTATTGTTGTAAACTAATGTAAATCTAGTTAACTAAACCTTCATAGTTTAACACTGAAGGCAGATCTGGTTAAAACGTGTGATGATTTTGGCTAGTTAAGGGCAACATTATGCTCAGTGTTAGATACGCAGACAGGTAGAGCCTTCTGTCCGTACTCTGTTTTACAAGCTGTGGTGACGGTAGTTGAAAAAACTTGTTTGTGAAAGGGAGGTGAATAGGTGCCAGGTCCACTGCAGTGTGTCTGACAAGAACAACGACTGGATGTCTTTTAAGTGCCTTTATTCAGTCCACACACTCAACACATGCTCTTTTGTACTCGAATTTTGTGTGGTTTCTGAAATTAATAAAACAAAGCAAATATTAATAAATGCTGTACATAATAAGTGACATTCAAACAACATAAGCATCAAATACTAAATTAGGTAAATAGCATTCAAACCCAATTTTTTATTTATTTATTTGACAATGCACATTAATCAACATATCAGCAAAAAGCATCAATATAAATATGCCAGCGTTAGCACAGTTGCTAAATTTCATCCGTTGTCCTAAGGCAAGTATAATAAAAAACATACAGACAATACACCATGACAAATGGATAAGACATGGAGAAATCTTACACAAAAAATAAGTCCTGATTCTCATAAAGGTTAAAAGTCCATACACAAAATAGAAAAGACGAGGAGGTTACCCATGAGAGCAGGTCTGGCTTATTTTCAACCACTGTTTAAGGGGTCTTTTTAAAGGTGGAGTAATTGCCCCAGTTTCTAACATGAGCTGGCAGTGTGTTCCAAGACTGTGTTCCTCTGATGGACACCACCATTTGGCCAAATTTAGTCCTGTGCCGTTGTACATCACAGTCTCCTCTCGTCAGTGCTCTGGTGTTTACTCTGGAAGATTTTTTCTTCATGAAGTCCTGTAATAGGGGAGGGGCTAGTCCATTCAAAACCTTAAAGATGAGACAGACATCCAAAAACAACTGGTAGCTATCAAAGTCCAAGATTTTGTACTTATTAATAATTTTACAATCATGGTAATGCACAGGTTTTTTGTCAAGGGTTTTAAGTGTTCTCTTGAAGAGACACTTGATTGGTTTTAGAGTACTCTCTGATGTATGTGACCCAGACTCACAAGTCAGTCTTTAGACGCTTTGCTTAACTAAAGACTGATTACTTTCTCCCTGATTTAGTGTTTAGATGGGCAGATACAATTTCAGAGTTTAAAAAAACTCCCTATGTTGCAGAACCAATAGTTAATCCTCAGGGCGGTCCTTTGGTGGCTCGCTGAACTCTTGTGCTCGTAAACATAGTCCGACTAGAAACATGTGTAGCCGTACAAAATGGCTCAGCTGCGCTCGCAGAAAACGCTGTCAAAGTTAGTGGATGTTTGTCGTGTTTGCAGCGACACATCCTCGCCAACTAAAAGAAACAAACATAGTCTTTTACAAGGCCATGACTCATCTGTCCGGCCGGATTATAGAGGGAATCGCCTTGTTGTTCACAAATACTTCCGGGTAGAAAACCAGCAGAGTTTAGCTATATATCTATATATATCTATCTCACATTTTTCATGTCACTATATCACCGTTTAGACTATTCTGATGTTTGTAAAGTCTATAAACACAATATTGAACAAAGATTACTATTTCTGTGTGCACGTTTTGGAATAAATAACATGGTTATCGTAGATTAGCTGGGCTAACCGTTAGCTGTTAGCCCTGTTAGCCATTAGCGGTGTCTGTAATAGGTAATAACTCATTAAACGGTCCGTGAAATTTTTTTTTCCAGCGGATATCTTAGTTACAACTTGGTTGAGCTAGCAAAGTGGTTTTATGTTGCTATGTGTGGTATTTATTCAGTTTTGGGAAATCACGATGTCTAGAAAGCATCAGTTGCTGCAGCTGACAGGGACAGCTAACACTAGCAGCAAAGCTAACATCAGGACGTCATCTGTTAAAAGCCTCCAGTTGTCAGATACGACATGAAACTACTCCAGTTAGCTCAATCATGTTGTAACTAAGACATCCGCTGGAAAAAAAAAAATTTTCACGGATGAGCACACGTTTGATAAAACGGAGTTAAATCTCTCTGCATCCATTTTCAAGCTCTCTGTGTGTTGCTGTTTCCTTGCGGATGAGAAAAGGAGTGTGAAGTGTTCAACCACATGAAGTCTCTCTCCACCCACCATGACTGATGGTTGCTGTCCCTTTGTTGGCTGTCGGGAGAAAAACATACAGACTGTTTGTTTTTTTGTATTCAAATAGACAGTAGACAACAGTTTTGGAGCCAATGGGACACTGGCACCATGGCTCCTGAGAGTATTGCAGCAGCTTCTTGGATTGAGTTGGCATGACAGTATAATACAGTGTCGTCGGCATGTAGTTGCATTTTTATATTTCTACAGACGTTTGGTAAGTTATTGACATAGAGGCTGAATAAAACAGGACCCAGTATTGAGCCCTGTGGTACTCCAGCAGAACAAGTGAGGTATCAAAACAGCGAATCACCACTTTGAACTGCCTGTTTTCTGTCCGACAGGTATGATTTCATCCAGCAGAGGTCGCTATTTGAGAAGTTGAAATGAGTTAATTTAGCAATAAGCACATCGTGATTAATGGTGTCAAAAGCACGCTTTAAATCATGAAATACAACAGCTACAAAGCCGCCCTGATCCAACAAGCTCTTTAAGTTTTCTAGGAAATAACAGGTAGCTGTCTCTGTTGAATGAAATTTCCTAAATCCAAACTGCATTGGATGAAGAGTGACATGGCCATTATTTAAGTGTTCTGTCAGTTTTGTGGTAACCCATTTCTCTGCTACTTTGGAAATTATAGGTAAAAATACTTATTGGTCGATAGTTCTCAGATTTTGTCCTGTTCCCAGCCTTAAAGACTGGGGTGACCCTAGCTATCTTCCATGTTGATGTTCCCTGTTTTATGGATAGATTTACAAGGTGTGCAATTGGGTCAGCAAGAGCCTCTTTATGGGTCTTTAAAAAGTCACTAGTAAGACCAAATGTATCTCTGGCCTTTGAGCTTTTTAGGGATGAAATTATTTTTATTACCTCAGGGACAGATATTTCTTCTATACTAAATACTGGTTTACTTGCATCAACAGGATTGTGAGGAATATGTGAGCATTTAAAGTGCTTTGTGAGTTCCTCAACTGAGCCAATGAAAAATCTATTGAGATAATTCACAATAATGTCTAGATTGTCAGTTAGCTCATCATTTACCTGGAGCTGTAGATCACTAAGATAGTTACATTTGTCCCGTCTCAATAACTTATTTAGATTGTTCCATATTAGCTTTCCATTATCATTTGCCCCTTTTATGGTCTCAATATAGAACTCTGCTTTCGCTTTACGGGTCATCCTTAAGACTTTGTTTCGTAGTGATGTAAAAATTTGTCTGTCACCTGTAGTTCTTGTTTTTAAAGATTACTTTAGAGCGTTATCTCTATTTTTCATTCATTTTATAATTTCATTGTTCAACCAGGGCAGATTATTTTTATGTTGCTTGGATTTACCTTTTTTTTGTAAAATGTGTTATGTCACTGAGCTACCCTCAGTGTCATTATTTTCCAGAATATTAGACCAGTCTACATTTTGGATTTCCTCATTCAGGAGTTGTTGCTGGCTTTTGGGTATGAGATAGTATTGGTGACCTCTGGTGGATGCCATTAAGTGCTTCCTCTTAATTTTCCTTGAGCACAGGATAAAATTGTGATCTGATAGGCCAGATAATAGATTAAAAGTCTTAGAGATTCTTTCAGGCTTATTAGTAAATATTAGATCAAATGTTGTATTTGACAAATTTGTTATTCTTGTTGGTCCTTTTATAATTTGTGTCAAATTGTACTTATCCGTAAGCTGTTTAATTTTTTTCATATCTGACTTAATGTCCCAGTTGATATTAAAGTCACCAAGTAGGATGATTTCCTTTTTAGAGTTGCAATGATTTAAAATTGTCTGAAGCTGATCATAAATTACATCCTTTGCTGAGGGAGGTTGATACATACAAATCACAGTAAAAGATATTGCAGAGCAAAGTGATATACTTAGACCAATACACTCAACATTAGGGCAGCACGGTGGTGTGGTGGTTAGCACTGCCGCCTCGGATTGCAGGTTGCCGGTTCGATCCCGGGTGTGGGAGCCCTTCTGTGCGGAGTTTGCATGTTCTCCCCGTGTCAGTGTGGGTTCTCGTTCTTTCCGGGCACGCCGGCTTCCTCCCACAGTCCAAAGACATGCAGTTTGGGGACTAGTTTCATTGATAATTCTAAATTGTCCATAGGTGTGAATGTGAGCGTGAATGGTTGTCTGTCTCTATGTGTCAGCCCTGCGATAGTCTAGTGACCTGTCCAGGGTGTACCCTGCCTCTTGCCCGATGTCAGCTGGGATAGGCTCCAGCCCCCCCGCGACCCTCAAGAGGATGAAGCGGTTAGAAGATGAATGAATGAACACTCAACATTAGCTTCTTATTATGTGCAACTAACAGTAAACAATTACGATATGGCTCCCTCTAGTGGTGCAGCGGGTGCATGTTTACTTGCATCGCTAATGCAACAAATAACACCAACAACATAAACTGCACGGTTAAAGCCACCTGCGGTCGCTACACTCGTTAACTGAGGTAGATAAGAAACAGAAATTAATCCACATATAAATAAACTCATACATGAGGATTACACCTCATCAGCTTCATCAGTACACATGAGATGGGATTTACTCACTTTTAGATGCACGCATACAGTCAAACAAGCACAGGAATCCAACCTTGGAGAGGAAACGCGATGTTGCCCGCATGGAGTCGGCGTCTTTGTTGACGATCACACTGGGCCAAGTCTCACCTGAATTCTGATTGAGAGGGCGGAGACCAGGTGGCGGTGATTGAGTCAGAGGTGAAGGGAGAGAGAGCGATCCACCTCCGGTCAGAGTTTTGGCCTTTTTTTTTTCAGTAGGTCAGTGTTACAGTCAGTATTGCAGTGATGTCCCTCAGCCAGCAGGGGGAGCTCACACTCTCTCACTGAACTGTAATCAGCTGGTTTCAGGATCTGTTTCAGGGGAAATACAGCTGACAGTCTGGTCACTGAGGTCTGGAAATTGGCCTGGGTAGACCAATGAATTGAAGAAATAAAACTGACTTGTTCACGTTAGCAACTCATGAGCAAACAAACACAGACACACCTGCTGTCAGTCATCATGGTTGTTAAGCTATGATTAGACAGTTGCTGCTTGGGGGATGGGGTTTTAGTTAATTATTACTGAGCACCTGCAGCTGAATGTTGTTGACGTGTACTTCCTTTTTTTGTCCTGCAGGAGGTGCACCAAGACAAAGCGTGGGCGGCGACAGAAGCAGCACCTTGGTCACTTCCCATCAGGAACGTCCTCTAGGATGATGTAGCTGCTCTTCTGTTTTTTGTTCACTCTCTCATGTTTTTACAAAATACAAGTTTAAATTTTTCGTACCACACAGACTGACTACATTTTTGATATCTCGACTTTTTGGTGCCTCTTTTTTTCCCTTTTTTAAAAATTATTTTTTTGAATTTCTGAAAGGGGCCTTATTTTAAAGATTTTCCACCATGTTTGATTTTTTTTTTGTGCGTGTGATTTTATGTTTCCCATCAGGCAGAGCGGAAAAGTTTGTGTTTGTCTTGACGCTGCCGTCCTCTCAGACTCTGAAACACTGTGGATCCTCCGGCAGGAAACTCGAACCTTATTTTTCTGATTGTATCTTCACTTTGGACCGTCCACATACAAGCTGGGAAAAACACAGATTGTCCCTTTTTCTTTAAGCCCTGTGGGACGCAGGCTGATGCTGTATTTTTGCTTGTCTTTAGATTTAGTCAGGATCATGGAAGTAAAAGCTATTTAATATCCAATTCTGAAAAATTTAACGACATCCTGAAAACTTAATGATGACATTTAAATATGACATCTAGCTGAATGTTCAGGGTGTAGATTTTCTTCTTTTTCTCAAGCTCTACAATTTCAAAAACATTTTTTTAGTTCAGTTAAAGGACAACTTCGTTTTTTTTCTCAACCTGGGCCCTATTTCCCCATGTGTATGTGTGCGCATGGTTCATAGGTACAACTTGTTCTAAAATTGGTTCAGTATTGAGGGTGCCGGATGCAGGGGGCAAATGTGTCCCGTTTAAGTTTGCGCATTAAAAGTGCTTTTTTTCGCCACTGACCGGTTCAGATCGCCAGTGCTATCTCTGTAAATAGCATACTAAGCCTTTCCCTTATACGGGACGCATTTGCCCCCTGCATGCGGTTCCCTCAATACTGAAGCAATTTTAGAACGAGTTGTACCTATGAATCATACGCACACATACCCATGGGGAAATAGGGCCCAGGTTGAAAAATACCTAAGTCCTTTAAGTTCAGTTAATAAAATAAAATAAAATCTGCTGCTGAAATTTGATTGGTTAAACACACAGTCTGTCTGGTTTTTAGCCAGGAATATAGATTCTCGAAATTTGTCTAGGGATTTTCAAAATAAAATGTTATAAATTACAAATTAAGTGATATTTAAATGTCTACATTAAGTATTTACCAATGATTCAATATCAGAATGAGGTATTCAGTTGCTGAGTTGCTTGCTGAGATTGAAATTACAGTTGTGATCATTTTTTCTTCCATAGCTGGAGTATGCCATCAATATGAAAAATAAAACAACAGATTTGTTTGCTTTTCTTTGTTTTCTCATAGTGGGAACAACTTTTCTTTTTCTGTTTACTTTGTGTAATGAAAGCCTTAATACTCCAGGGGGCAATGTGTACCAGGACTACAGGATTATCAGGGACCACTGTAGCCCTCCTGGGTATTGTTGCTGAAGATGAATCTGATGGCTTGTATTCTGTTTTTCTGCATCACACAGGGTCAAAAATTATTTTTCATGCCACCCAGATAAACTTAATTTTATTTTTTTTTGTATTTGTAACGATGAGACGCACCTAAAAACCAAAATGCTGTTTTTTCTACTGCTTAAAAACTGATAAAAAGTACCAGCTTACATGTACAGGTTGTTTTAATTATTTTATTGCTTAATTTTCAGATGGCGCCATTCAGGAATGGAATCCAATGGTTTTTATTGTGTGTTTTGACAAGCTGATGATAATTTAAAATACTTTTTCTTATGGTCAGGTTTTTTGTTTTGTTTTTTTATATATATAATTTGTGATGATGGTACGAAGTGTTCGTGTTGGTTGTTTTATTGTGGTAGAAGGAGTAGACTCAATAAGCTGCGAGGTTCCCTGAAGTATTGCTGCACTGGGATCAGATTTAATTGAAGCTGAGGTCTCGGTCCTGTGACGCCTGAGGGAATCCAGGCTGATTTTGCTGTAGATGTTGCGTAATGCATGAACCAGTTGAAGTTGTTGTTTAGAGCTGTTCTGTAGTTGAACTAGAATTAAATTATGATGTTGGAAACCACAATCCATTGTGTCATCGCTTTGATCCGTTCACTCACCGTCTTTCCTCTCACACTGACAGCAGGTCGGATTGGACAGAGCTTTAATAGAATCTAAATTGATGTGTGTGATTAGTCGATTAAACGTTGCTGCCTACAGCACCAGAGTCGATTAATCGTGTTATTAAAATTATTATTTTGTGCACTTGTGTTCACTCAATGAAAATGCCACTGTAATGATTCGGCACATCTTTGAATGATTTATTCTTCTAAAAAAATATATCAAGATTCAGAAGCTGGCTTACAATTACTTACAATTAAATTATTTTAAATTATTTTGAATTTATTCTGTCAATGAGAATTGTCATACTGCTGGTAAATAGAAAAAAAAGTGATATAATAAATAATTGTTGGCAGTATTGTCATGGTTTGTAGGATGATGTGCAAAGTGCCACATTTCAGCGGCATTTGAAATACAGTTTTGGTTATTGAAAAATATGATTAACAATTGTAAATGGCTGTCATCATATAAGCAGTATTTTATCTGACAATGTTTAACCTTACAGATTAAATTGTGCTCAATCCTGACTTTCCTGAATTGTTATTTACTTTGACTCATCGGCTATTTAAAAGTCAGGAAAATTTGTCATTAGGAACATTTTTAATCTTAAGTACTGTAGTAGTATAGTATAGACCGTAATCAAACACTAAGAAAGGATTCAGTTTCCTCATAAAAAGCTCTGACGTATTAAAAAGTCTAAAATTTAATCTACAGAAGTATGCTAACAATAAAAAAAAACAACAACAATAAAACATGTCTAATGTTGCACACTTGAGCACAAAGGAAGACTCTCAGGCGTGCATGAGTTTAAGAGCCTTTACTTCTGTCAACACAGAAACACAAGCACATCAGCACGACCACACCGCGACACGCAGGCTAGCTGGGGGGTCCACGTATTAAATAGCTAATTAAACTAACCAGTCCCGTTCCTGACAAACTGACATTAAACAAAATATGCACTAGTGCTTAAACACTTAGCTAACACATTGATAACATTTGGCACACTCACACAGCTCATATTTCAGTAGGTTACACTTCTGATGTTGTGATTCGCCATTTACTCCTGTCAGGTAAAGCACGTTTTCATCGGACTTTTACTCCACCTCCACTGAACAGCAACATGCATTTGCATTACAGTCTCTTATTATTACACACTCTGTATGCTCATGTGTCACAACATCATATTCAACATATTCCCATACTTTCAGGTCACCTGTAAACACAGAAACACGACCACATCGCGACATGCAGGCTAACTGGGGGGGTCCACTGATTAGCGCCAGAGCCCGTGAAGAGTTATATTCTACGGCACTGATTAGCGCTAGCTTGCACCTCACTTAAAGGACCCTCAGGCTGCCTCAAAGTGCCTGTGAAGAGCTTTACTCATTTTATACACATTCTAACCCACTGCAAATATTAGTTGATCTTGTGCACAAATATCAGATTACAATACAATACGATACTTGTCTTCCACCCCCTGGTGGATACCTTTATCACTACAACAATTCAGACACAGTACATGGGACAATCCAAGATGGCCGCCTTCAGATAGTTCCCAACTCACTGGATCAAGGTAAAGAAAATTGCGATTTTTACGATTTTCCAGTGACATTTTCTATGAAATTTTTAGTAATATTCTAACATGAGCATTTAATCTGTTGAAGCAAGTTATAATAACTTAATTTTTTGCATTTTAGTATATAGTAAAATTGTGCATAAAATTTGTGTTCAAATTTGATACTACAGTTAAAAAGTGGAATTTGGTAGTAAATCTCTCAATTGTCATTATCTTTTTTTTCTTGGTGCAATATGCATTATATTGAAAGTCTGATTCAGTGGTGGAGAAGATGTTGAGAAAATGTTGCTAATAGTTTAGCCCTCTGCTAACTAAAGCCAAAGGCTCACAGCTGCAGCTTCAAGTTCATGTTTATGTAGCTAACATTAGCAAGAGCTTCAAATCACAGTTTGTCCTCTGCCTCACGCGCCAACATTACAGATCACCTCAATGGGAGGAGAGCAAGCGGCAACTCCAGAGATTGACCCTCAGTCGGCAGCCAGGCAAAAAAATCAAACCAGTGGCTCTCAAATGGCGGCCCACGGTCCGAGCCGCCTATTTGTGGACTGTGAGCTGCTTATTTGCCGACCGTGGGCCAAGCAACTGACAAGGGATTTCTGCTGGTAGGAGTAGTTCTGGAAGAGGCTGTGACAAATTGCACCTTCACTTACTACACCCTCACAAAATGTATTTTCATCACCATCAGGTTGTTCACCAATAATCATACCTGCAAACTTGTCACCTTTTGGCTACAGTAAACTTTTTATGTCACCCAGGGTAGTTTCAGTGGATCTAGAGGGTTTTAGTTTTGTATGTTGCCACCTTTTTCACTACAATAATGACCAATACATGTCTGATTGTTGATGTACTGATTTATGTTATTTTTCTTACCTTTCTTTATATGTTTTGTGATAGGTGATGTTATACTGGAGCAGTTCGGTGTTCTCCTGTCCCTTGAGGCGAGAAGTGAGGAGTTCCACTCTTTCCAACCCATGCGAAAGAGAGTGGACGTCCTCTTGTGTGATGTCCTCAGCAAGCCCTACCCTGACCTCTGGGCTTTTTGCCAGAAGCTGCTCATCTTGTCCCACGGTCAAGCGTTTGTCGAGAGAGGCTTTTCGGTGAACAAAGAGGTGGAGACAACCAACATAATGGAGGACACTGTTGTTGCTCGGCGGCTTGTGTGCGACTATGTCGCTCTACACTGAGGTGTTACTAAGGTGTGGTATTTTCATCAAGTTTCTTCATTTATTAAAAAGAACTGTCAACAGGCACACCGGTAGAGAGTTTTAACTGACATATTAGTTTTAAAAGCAATGCAATGTTTTATAATATGATTACATGAATTTCCCTGACAGGTGCCCTCACTAAGGAGCTCCTGAAGTTTATGGAAGGAGCTAGGACCAGGTACTGTGACTACCTTACAGAGGAGCAAAGGAAGAAGGAGTTAGAAGGGCAGGCTCGGAAGAGAAAGGCTGCAGAGGACAACTTCGAGAAACTGAGAATGAGAAAGAAAACAATCCTAGAGGTGTGTCAAGGTCTGGCCAGAGAGGCTGATAAGTCAGTAGATGAGGCAGAGGCCAAGTCTGGCACGAAGATGGCCGAGCTCATCTCCAAGTCAAATATCCTGTGAAAGGGCAGCAAGGAGAAGTTGGCTGAGCTTGAGATTATTGAGATAGAGGCAAAGGGAGCAGAGCTCAGAAAGATTAAGTGACTTTTTTGCTTTTTTGACTTACTTATTTTATATTAATTATCCTTCAGACTTTTTTGTCTGTATGGCAGTGAAATCCCTAATTTCATCACCTCGAGGATGACAGAAAGCTATCATATGGTGTCGCGAGTAGATCTAAAATTCTATTCAAAGAGGTCTAAAAAAGGTCTACAAAAGTCTTAAGTTTGCCTTGCTGAAACTTGTAGGAACCCTGTGTGAAGTGAAAAAATACAATGCAAGTAACAAGTGTAACCTGACACACTGTCCCTAAATGTCCAAAACAGACACAGGAGGGTACATAGTACATATTAATTTGACGTGTGGGTCCATCAACAGAGTGGAGGTGTTTGACAAGTTGGGATGAGAACATGTTGGTTCGACCTGGTGCTAGGGGGTGCTGGCTGAGTTCAAGCTGCTACAGCTGCCCGCAGAAGGTCTGTCTCTGGAGCTGCTGCATGCTCTCCTCTTGCTGAAGCAGTCCACAGCAGCAGGGACTGTGGAGTGACTAACAGCTAAATCGTGTCTCATATGTGGTCTGATACAGAGAGAGAGCTTTAGGATAAACTAAGATTAAATAAGTCAGCGTATGGGTAAGAGTTGCAGGTGGAGGGGGTATTTTCAAATTCTGCTGTTTTCTCTTTTTCAAAAAATCTGCCTAATTGAGCTTTTATTATGTCAACCTAAAGACTCCACCCACCTTGAGCGCATGAGGAGTGAAAACCAAGTGCTCCTGTTGGCTGTTGAAACGTCCGTGTCTTCTACAGGGAGGTGGAGTTAAATATAGCTGTGATGGCAGGATAATTATAGGCAGCAGCTGGTGGAGGGTTTTTAGACCACGGGGAGTCCCCTTCTCTCTTCATCTTCTCTCACATTGTCACCCTCATTCTTCCTCATCCTCTCTTTTGTATGTTTTGATCATCAGCTGGCTGCCCTCCAAGGTTTTAGAAGTTTTCTCAACTTTCAAGGACACTGTGGCTGACGCTTCTGAAAGATCCGACTGTGACAGTACGCTGCTTATGAATGTAAAAGTAAAGGAGTGTCAGTTAACTGGCATCCAGATGGTTCAGAGATAAAACTTGAGTCTTTGTCACAAATGTTAACGGTCTGAAGAATGTAAAAGTCCATTTGTTTAAGATCAGTGAACTCCAACCTTTACCAAGCAAAGATCATGTTTCACATCTAAATACAAAAGAGCATCTACTGTTCAGTCATATAGCCCACAGAGGTGATCCACTGGGAGTAATCAGGCAAACAAGTACTGTAGAGTGTGTTTGCAGCCATGTTACAGTAAAGGTACCTACAATACCTTTAGCTAACTAAGAACATGCACCACCTCTCTTTGTTCCAGCTCAGATATATTTTAAATCTGAAAAGGTGACCGCCACCAAACTTTCACTTCAACGCGTTTCCAGGGGAAAAAGTAGGACTGCATGTGTTTTAAGTATAAAGTCTTCAATGTCTCCAGAGGGAGAAAAGTCTGATAAATGACCTTAAGTAATTTCACTTGAGTCAGTGTCAGCTGAAGTTTACAAGTTTGAAAAGTAAGAAAATCTAGAGGTGTTAGAAAGAGGTGATCTTACCAGACCTCTGTATTCCGCTGCTCATCTCTGAACACACCCAAATCTTCAGCCAAATTCAGTAGTCGAGCTGCGTCGTGGATAATGTAGGCGCCACCCACAGATTGTTCAGTTAAGAATAATGTGTGGAATAAAAAAGGAAATATCCCTGGCTCTGCTACATCAATAGCCCCATTTCCACCAAGCTGTACAGTACGGTTTAGTTCGGTACACATTTTTACATTTCCACTGTGAAAAGTTCTGGATGGTACCACTGGAACAGTTCTGTACTGTTCTCTGCTGCTAACGCTGCTGCCGGGATACAGCTGAGGAGGAGCTGGCTGCTAATGCTATGTACCAGGACACTGCTACTGCTGCTTGCCGTGCTGCTGTAGCTCAGTTGTAACTGTAACTGATGCTGAGACTCTACTGACTGTGTGACTGGTAGTCAGGGGTGGGTGGCGCAACAGGCCAAAACACAAATTCTGAACATAAACATGATTTACGGACTGTAAAAATGTTTTTTAAATGCAAATATTCAGGCTGACGGTGAGATCAGTATGTTATATGAACATTATTCCTTAGTCTCTGTAACATATTAGGATTATTTTACAACTATTTGCTTTAGATTTCTTACATATAGCTCCTTTAACTTATAATGTTACTCAGTGTATGAGTTCACAACATGAATCCATAAACCTTAAATTCCGCTGACCATTACTTTATATGACATACGCTTTTAGTAATGAGTGGATCTTCAAGCATTTAGATTAGTATATTAATTTCAACCAGGTTATGTGAACTGCATATATTCTAATCCTCACTCAGAGAAAAAAAAAATCAAATCAAGTTTATTTATATAGCATGCAGTTGACCAAAGTGCTGTACAAAATTAGAGAATGACACGCAAATATATAGCAATGTAAAATGTACACAAATATAAAACAGGATAAAACCCGTAAGCAATTACAAACATGCAAAGATTATAACATACTAAAATATTAAAACCACTATAGACAATCAAAGACCATTGAAAACATGTACTTTTTAAAGGAGACCTATTATGCTTTTAGGGGTTTTCCCTCTTCTTTAGTGTGGTATATCGCATTTTTCTGCCTCTATAAGGTCTGCTAAGTTTTGTGGTTTGAATTTCACGCTTTTCCGGCTTATACTTCCGTGATAACCTTACAGCGATCATAGTACACAGTGCCCGCCTGAGCTGCACCCCCAAACACACCTACACCAAGCTGAGGCAGAGGAGAGAGGCTGCAGAGTTTGAATCTGAGGAGACGGCGTGTCTAGGAGACGCTGCTTTCTTCATTGTGACCAATAATTACGGTCCAGGTATCATCGGATAATTTGTAATTCATTTGTAATTCAAAAACCAAAAAAACCTAAATCTGTTATTTGATTCAAAACAAAAAAACTGGAAAACCGTTTTTGGTGTCAGAATCAAATAACGAAAAACCAATCAAACCCGGGCCGTTTTTGGTGTTTGCCAATTCATTTTATCGTTATTCCTTTTTGGATTGAATATTGAACAGGTCTGCAGACATTCAGCCAATTCATTTTTGCGTTTGAAACCAAAAACGGAAGTCACATGGTTTTTTCCTTTTTTCATTTTAAACCAAAAACGAAAAACGAAATCACGTGATCTATTCCTTTTTTTGTTTCCAAACGAAAAACCAGGAAACCAGTTTTGGTTTTTGCAAATTCCTTTTTTTCATTACTCGTTTGGGACAGATGGTAGCGTGGTGGGCAGACAGGAAGCGGAAGTGAAGTGTAAAATCGTCAAAATAAAATCCAAGAGGGTAGAATGGCCATTCAATTAAAAAAAAAAAAATGTAACACCCAACATTACGCAAGCACAGGATCTAATACAATAAATAAATAGGCCTATGTATGCTATGCATATGAAATATATTTTATACAAAAAATGTGTGATATATTATTTAGTTGCGTAGTGTGAATTAATAGCATAATTAATTACATATGTGGAAATAGCCTGTGTCATCCTTCCCAGTCACAGAAGTGACAAGCAGAAGTTCCCATGTGTTACCAAGGCAGTGTCTACTTAATTATGCACTAATTTGCATACATTTCCAGAGCAGGAATCTGAACACTGGATAAAGTCAAGTTCAAAATTCTTTTTTAATTTTGTTGTCATATGTCAAAGGTTTTTATAGAGGGAATGATGGACATCTCATTTTGTTGCACCATAAATCAGAAAATACTGTCAACTGCTATAAAAAAAATAATTTTTGCCATATTTTTAGGCATAAAATGTTCTATAAATCGGGCTGTGAATGATATATGAACATTGTGGAAAACTTTGGAGTATAGACAGGAATAAAACTGTGAAGTCTGTTGTATGTAAGTGCTATTGAAGTGGAGATGTCTGGCTCCACCTCAGTTTTCTGAAATGTTATGTTTAAATATGCAAATGAGGCATTATCTAATTAAATATATCCAAAAAATGTTCAGAAAAGCAGTCTGAACTAAACCAAAACACTGTTTGTGTATTTTGGACATTTTCTTTCTACTAGCCAGAAAGAAGACTTGTTATAGGAGCAAAATAGCCCAAAATTTCAAAGTCAACCTGTGCATCAAAAAGCCATGTTTTCATCAGGGATATCTCGCTCTGAACAAAAAATATGCGGGTCGGATCAAGGTTGTTGGATGATAAATATATTTTTAAAAGTGGGAATAACATTAAATGTAACCTTTTAATCCTCTGACTGTTGATTTGTGTGTTGGCTTTGTCTTTTGAGTCGCTTCATTGAGATGTGTTACTAACAGGCACGTTAACTGTAGAGATTTGCTGCTCCACACTATGAGAAACTTCAGAAATTATTCATTTAAATTGTACTTCCTGAATTACCTAAAGGGGAACAGGTGCAATATTGCACATTGCAGTGCCAGTTCAGAGTGGGTTTTGAAAATTTTACCTATTCAGACTCTGCTTTTACATAAATATAGCTTGTTTGTTGTTGTAACCCTTTTTTTTTTTTTTTTTTAACATAATTAATGCAAATTATGCTAATGAGGAAAGGTTGCATGACTACACCATGGATACACCACAGATGAATTTCTGGACAACACAAACATGAACACAGACTCTTCGATCAACTTTCCAAGTTAATCAGTCTAAAGATGCCACTTAAATCAGATACCATTTAAAAATTCACAGGAAACAACATTTCTGGGTTTAATATAGGCCATGTATAGGTTTCCAGTAGACTATGCAAAGAAACACACAATAAGTTCAATAAGCCCACTAAACGCCACGGTAGTGCAGCATTTTTTCACAATTTATTTTTAATTACAATTAACCTATAAAATTACATTTAAATAATCTTTGACACCTGCAGGTATACCACAAAAAGCCCCAAATTTCATTTAACTTTTTTTTTTTTTTTATAAATGAGAACAAATAATTTGCCCTGTGTGTACATTGCACAGCTTCATTACAGCACAATGCCACTTTTATCTTGCACTTCTTCATTTGCACACTAGATGTCACTGTTTTACCTACAAGGATGGATTACTAGTAGATAAAAACATTTACTTCAGTAAACATGGCTGCTGAACTGAAAAGACGGAAGAAGGAGAAATAGTTTTTGTCATATGTGGGCAAACCAGTGAACTACTGCAATGTCAAATGTTTAACAGTTTTGTAGTGTTGCGATAGAAAATACATTTTCTGTGTCAAATGGGCTTTTCTGGTCTAGAATCACTGATTTTATTTCTGTGTAACTGGTTGAAAACTTTGTTTTTACTATTACTTGGCCCGTGACTCTTTATATTTTATTATATTATATTTTTCTGCATATGGCCCACAATCAATAAAGCTTGGCAACCCCTGCTGTAAATTATGAAAATTATCACACCACTGACCAACTTAGATTGTGTTTGCTTTGACTGAATGTTGTCTGGCCTAGCACAGTGAGTTGTGTTGGCTGCTACTCACTCGTCCCACCTCAGCTCATCCCAGGCCCCTCCCCCTATCTGCACACATTTGGACTGTCTGGTTCCAGTACATAACAAAGATAGGAGCAATGCGAGTGTTAGCATGAGGAATTCTTTCTGGAAACCTAGCTGTTCATTTGGAGGCTCAGGGATGCCAGAAAAGTCTAAACCTGGAGGGAGGGATTAAGACCGAACAAGTAAAAAGGTGCTGGCTGATAGATGGATGATGGAGGAAAAGATGGGAGGGGGTTTCCATTCCTTTTAATACACTCATCTCCCAAAGAGGTGCAGGGAGTCACTTTACCCTCACTGTATTTTTAGCAGCAGGGAACACAGAAGGAAGCCAGGATCCATGTCACTCTTTATCTATCTCACTCATTAACACGACCGGTCATATGATATCCATTTTCATTTTAAAATTCTCTGATTGATGAGAAGTTTGAGGGTAGCCCAGTGTTTCTCAGGGCCCTGAGAAGTCAAAAATGACCTCTAAATACCAAGATGGATTGAGATAAACTTGAAATAAGATCTCTAGTTTATCCAGTTTTACAATCTGGTCACTTACTTTAAAATCTACCACTGTGTTGTTACTACATTGATTAAACGTTGTTAAAACTCTCTAATATGCTCAACTCTCTTTTTAGCCTCACCATTCCCTAAATCTCTCCCACCCTCCTCTTCACTCCTGTCACCCCTCCCTCCTGCCACCAGCAGGGTGGAGTCTATCAGTTGATCTGACCAGTTTCAGGGTCGACCTCCAGTTGTACAGGGGTGATCCGGTACTCCTATCCTCCTCCTTTCTGTCCTTCTCTTTCCCGAGGAGGTTTTTATTCCTCCTTTCTTGTACTCCCTCTCTTTTTTGGATCCCTCGATGCCTAAACTCTCATTATCATCTTTTCCATCACTTTGATCTTCTTTTCTTCCTCAAAATCTGAAGATTTTACCATTCGTGCTGGAGCTTGTCTTTCCTCCTCATCCACCCTGCTACTCCTCATCCCTTTTCCCCCTCTACATTTGGATCACTGGGTTCTAACAGTTGATCAACCAAACAACCAACAGGCAAGTCAACTGCAGAGGAAAAAGCCAACCAACAAGAAAGTATGACAGACAAACCAGGCATGCCAACGGGTGGTGGAGATGATGCGGGAGGCATCATGGCGCTGCTGGAGCGAGTGGCAGGCCTCATGGACAGCGTCCAGACCACGCAGCAGCGCATGGAAGAGCGTCAGCTGGAGCTGGAGAACACGGTAAAGACCATTCAGACAGACATCATCAAGCTGACTAGCAACCACGCCACCACCAGTTCCACCGTTGACCGGTTGCTGGAGAAGACACGCAAGGTCAGCCGCCACATCAAGGATGTCAGGGTCCGTGTGGAGAACCAGAACATCAGGGTGAAGAAGGTGGAGGCAACTCAGGGTGACCTCCTGGCCAAGAACAAGTTCAGGGTGGTCATTTATCAGGTAAGATTTATAGATGCTTCATAGGTACTTTAAGACCAGTGGAAACAACCATTGGGGTTCTGAATTGATCGCTTAAGAAATTCCCCTTGTATCGGGGCAGTGGAGTATTGACTTTCGTCTAGACATGGTGTGGAGCATCAGGCTAACCTATAGCTACTTGACTAAATACACCGTAAAATATACTTCTAATGCTCTTAAGATTTCTAATCAGCATTCAAAGAAGGTTGTTTACAGCCTTGCTAAAACATCACAGGAGGGGTATTCATATCTCCAAGATTTTGAGCCTGATCTGAAACAGATTCTAAAGAAAAACCTACCTGGACCAAACATGCTTAAATTAATTATCCATAAAAGGACCCAATCTGAAAGGAACCTGAAGACAATTGTGCCCTTTCGAAACGAACCAATCGAAAAACAGGGTTAACCTGAACAGACACAAATCTCGTGACAATTCACAAGAACTCCAACGCCCAACTCATGACCCTGGTTGGGAACCAAGTTTGTCACATTTATTATGGAGCCAAAGAAAAGGTTCTGGGGCATGTATTGGTGACACCAGATTTGGCGTCACACTTACTATATGACTTGAATAACATCATAAGTCTAATTATAATCATCAGTTCCTGGTAGGCACTTTCAACTGCAGACAGACTGAACTGTGGAACTAATGAGGTCAAAAGGGCCAGTATGTTTGACAGGTGATGAATTAAAGGTGGATGTGGAGCTGGACAAGTTCT
The DNA here is from genome assembly GCA_035609425.1 of Epinephelus awoara. Classification (NCBI taxonomy): domain Eukaryota; kingdom Metazoa; phylum Chordata; class Actinopteri; order Perciformes; family Serranidae; genus Epinephelus; species Epinephelus awoara. The sequence goes on along the minus strand of CM069314.1, from coordinate 31,363,838 downwards.
AAAATAGCTGTCAGCCTACATCCAGTTTCCACAGAATAGGAGAACTTTCACTATTCAAGAAATAGTCACAGCAACGTTTTTCTAAACGGTGCAAACCTCTGTCTTCATCATATTTGGATTTTGCTGCATGTTTCTCCCAAAGACCTTAAGAAGCCGCAAACACTAATATAACAAATCAATTTCTTCCATTTCAAAACACAAAGAACTTTTCAGAAAGATGTTGCCGAATGCTTCTCTGTACCTGTTTTTTTACGCACTTATGATCCAGACTGCCAATACTGGCAGTGCTGATATTAGAGCCCAACTAAACTGCAAGCAGCAATGAATAGGCCCTAACACCTTTCCACCAACAGAGGTGCTGGTGGAACACCGGTTCACGCAGCTGTGCATTGACATTGTGTGCACGACTTAGATGGTTCCTGCTTGGACTGTGTTGCGCTGGAAATGCCGTATCAAAGATTGTGTACCACTTCCTGTACTCAATACGTGGTGCTAGAGAATGCACAGTAATTATTGTCATTTTACTAAATATCATGTGTAGACCACACAAGATAAATTTCATGTAAATTGAATGATCTTTGTCACATATAGCTGATCTCAGAAGGTGACGTTATGAGTATAACTCAATATGGGCTTGCAGCTTTCTTCAGCTCTGGACTCTTAAGCAGCGTGTGAAATTTAGGGCAGATTGGCTTGTGTAAATTATGTTACAACAGTTTCCTGTGTCATGTCGAAACATTAAAATTTGCCATGCCACCACTGCAACACAGTTTAATGAAAACTTTCATTATAAAGTGTCATCAATGTCTTGAGGACTTGCTGCCAAAATCTGAGATGTATCTGGACAATAGCTGGGAGCAGTACATGAAAGTATAAAACATGACATTTAGTGTTGGCAGTGGGTGGCACTCTGACGATAACTCAATACTGAGACATGGATGTCTTTAGGCCGGGATTCTTATCAAACATAAAGTTTTGGGCAAATTGGACCATGTACAGTAGTTACAGACCACTTCATGTTTTGTGGCAAAGCATGGAAATTCGACGCATTGCCATGGCCATGCTGCTCAACGAAAAATCAAAATCTTTACAATGTAGTATTACTAAGGTCCTTAGATTGTTCCTGAATTAAAGTTATCTTGGCAAAATCTAAAGGAGAAGTTTGTTAAAGTGACTGACTTCCTGCTAGGTTTAGGGCTTCCAGACACCTTTTTTAAAGTTTTGGGATGTTATATGTGCCTCCCAGTTTGTTACACCTATGCATGAAATCCTTAGAATATCAATTTTTTCATCAGTTCGGATGCGTGTGCAAAGTTTTATGAGTTTTTGAGCACCTTCAGCCCTTCAAAAATGTGCTTCTTTTTGTGAAATAATAATAAATCGAGCAATTTCAATAGGAAACTTGCACTGTACAGTGGCCAATAAGATCTGCAGTAAGTAAAGATCTTCACTTGTGTTTAAGTCTGGCATGAAGTGACTGTTGTGAGAGGACACTTGATATCACTGGGTAACACTTTAAGGTCTCCAAAGGATCACATCTGAGTTCTTTCAACGTTAACAAACTGCATTAGTCGACCAGCATCTCAGTTCAATCTAAGGGTTGAAATAGCAACACACAGACACACAGACACACACACACACACACACACACACACACACACACACACACACACACACACACACACACACACACACACACACACAAACGGCTTCGTTTTACTTCTTTGGCCTTCACAGTTAGCAGCTGCCAGCGCGATGGTGACCTGGTTATTTTAGCTCTGGATAAACGTCAGTATGCTGAAAGGTTACACCACAGATCTGGAGCTCATAGAGTGGGCTTTCAGATAGAATGAACAATTTGTGAATGACTGTTAAGCTGTTAAACTTTAAAAAACTATATTCTCTAATACTGACCGGTGCAGCTGAGGACTGAGTGATGGTTTCTGCGTGTAAATCTGAGTGCAGCTCCAGCTTAGCTTTTCTGGCATTTTATTTCTCTTTGATTTTTGCATCTTGGATCTGTTGCAGTGTTTTACCATTATACTTGGGTTGGGTTAGAAACAGATTCTAACAATCTGATAGGTCAAAGATGCCACTGAACTGATGCCAAAATGACGAAAATGATGCTTTACAATAGCTAAACTGTACTCCATACTCAAAAGGAGAAATAAACAAAGGATTTAATGTCAGAGTTAGTCATCAACAAAGTAGTTATAATTTGGATTATTGTTTTTTTTTTTTTTTACTGTGAAGACGCTGAATACAATGAACTATTAGTTGTGTGTACTGTATTTCATTATCATGCTAACTGCATGTATCTTACCATGATAACATTGAAATGCAAATATCAGAATGTTAACATTAAGAGTTCTGATGTAAATTAGCTTGTAGACTAGAACTGAATGCAGGAATAGCTCTGTGGGGTGTGGTTCAGTTACTGTAATCTGGACTCTGTAATGAACAGCGTCAGGTTGCAGGACGGTTCAGTGAGGCCACATGTTGAGCACTCCTCAGGCTTCAGCTGCTGGACGTCAGGCTGCATTGTGCATGCTAGTGCTGCATCGATGTTGTTTGGGATTGGAGGCAGAGGTAGAAAAGATTCCTATGGTTACATGCATTGACATGATCAGAAACCCCAAAATGGTTTGTATAAAGGCCAACGTTTTTAAACTCTCCCTTCATTACACTATCTGAACATGGCGACCTACATGCTGTTTAGATTAGAAAAGGATTTTGGTAACATTGTGATATAAAAGTCTTTTATTTTAAGTCCACTGATAAAGCAAATGGGTGTGTGCTGTTATGTGGTTTCTGTACTGTAAGTGACTGTGCCAGCTGAGCACTGACAGACCAGGTTATTCTGAGTCTGGACCTCCACCATCTCCTAATATAGTTGTCTGCTCTCTCTCCCTTCCTCTTGCTCTCTCTGGATTTGCTAACGATGATCTTCTGGACGAGGGTTATAAATCATATCGTTAGCTGCTAACAGGCTTGCTGTTTGATTCGTTCTGACAAATTAGATGGATCGAGGAAATCCTTTCAGAGCAGAAGCCAAAGTAGAAGCTGTGGGGGTTCAGCACATAACTGTGATGTCATGGGGTGAGATGGGCTTGTGACCTTTGACCCTCCCTTTCTAACCACTCCTCCTTGCCCACAGTTTAACAGAACAGAGAGACCTTAAACCTGAAGTCTTGACTTCTGTTTCCTCATTCCGTTGGATTAACTGTCCACTAGCTGCTGTTCAGTCTTGTTGCTCTGTGTAGCAATGGGACACTTTTCTGACAACTAAATCGCCAGGAAAAAATGTTGCCGTTTTTTGTGGCACAATCTCCGCTGGAAATGCAGCTATGTCTCATGCACTTTTCATGGCTCTATCTCTGGTGGACACACAGCAACTGATTGCAAAAGAATACCAGCGTTCAATGGCTAAAAAGCCACAAGAAACACTGAAATGACTCACAAATAAATATTTGGTTTTGTTGTTGGTCTCCAACAGTGGTCTGCAGCTTGGCAGTCGTCTTGTCACTTCATCCACCATCCCCTCCACCTTGTGATGAAAAAGTCAGCTCATATACTATGTCACTTTAGAAATGTTAATATGTATGAAACATACACATTTAACGTATGGAGGTTTGCAGAATTGCACAATGCCAACATTTTCTTCTGGCAACTGGGTTATTTCTGACTGGCAATATTCAAATAAGTCACAAAGGAAGTGACAGTTTTACGAAAAACTTTGTAGTTACATACACTGATATCAACAGCAAAACTCAAAAAGTGGATAAACCTTTCCACTAGGCATGTTGGTTTGGTTTAATTTTGCTTTTGATAGCCTGGCGCCCATTAATCAGTCACTAACCGGTTGATTTAAATGGGGAAAAAAAGGCAAAATGGTGTGTTTTTTTTTTTTTTAAATCTGGCGACTCACTGACTCAGTGAGCTTTAGAGGTGGTGAAAGTTTAATGTTTTGTGATGTTAATGTTTTGCCTTTCATTATATTTTCTGTTGGCTTTGCTGACAGTCCCAATTGGTGTGCAGTGTAGCACACTGAAGCCCAGCAAAATTAACCTATAGACTGACATGTGTAACCTCGTAAAAATATACTCAGCAGTAAGACGAATTATATGGGGTGCCGTTTGTAAAATGGCTCACGCTGAAAATAACATCAACATTTTGCCACATTTAGCTTCAAACAATGTTTAAAAAAGTGTTGTGAATTTTTTAACGTCACCTTTTACCACATTTACAGCAATATTTGTTAACTTAGAAATATATTAAATAGTTAAATCTAAATATTAAATGTGGCACCTAAATGTTAAATGTTTAATCCAAATATTAAATCTAAATCTAAATACTAAATCTAAATATAAATCTAAATGCTAAATATAAATATAAATGTTAAATCTAAATGCTAAATATAAATATAAATATAAATCTAAATGTTAAATCTAAATGCTAAATATAAATCTAAATGTTAAATCTAAATGCTAGATATAAATCTAAATGTTAAATGTTAAATCTAAATGTTCTGGGTGAAACTAAATATTTAGGTAATATGCAAATTCACACTGCCGGTTACCGGAAGTACCAAAATAAAAGCTCGAGATGGTCAGACTGTGTTTATAGAATCAAATAACGAATTAAAACCAACTTATCGGGGGAAATGGACACTTGAACATACATTAGCATGATAATAACTATCTAAAATAACAAAGTACACAACAAATAAAATTTCTCCAAACATGTTTCTTGTTATTTTAGGAAGTTATTTGGTTGACATCCCTATTTTGAACTTTTTAACAGGACTATGCATTAAAGGGACATTGTGTAACATTTTCAGTTGTTTATTGGCAAAAATCGATGTCTGCATTCAGAAATATGTCGTCATTGGTGTACTATTACCTCCACCAATAATCTGACTTATTCTCATAAAAGGAGAATTTCGGATTTTTTTGTCGTTTGGGGGGTTCCATAACTTTTTGCCATCTTGAGAATACATCCGCCAGCAATACATACAGACATACAGCCCTGCCTTCGGCATTTTCGTTGAGAGCCAGTGCTAGCGTTGCGTGACTGAGAAGCCGAAGGAGAGGAGCAAGAGGCGCTTCGCTACTACCCCGCATTACTGCAGCATAGCAAAGTCCCACTCTTTGAGCATAATGCAGGATCATGCAGCATCACGGGAGATGGAATCCTTGTTGCCAAGAAAGCGCAAAAGGGAATCAAAAAGGCAGCGTGACCGGCGAATTAAAAAAAGGGGGGTTGACATCAGGGTGGCCTTTCCCGGGTGGAAAGAGCTGCTGAAGGAGAAAGGTAATGCAATCACAGCTAACAGCATTAAGCGCCGCTGTCAGCCACTGTTAGCTGTTAGCCGCACAGTGATTAGCCGCTGTTACTGGCGCAGTGATGCAAGGAGAGGGATGAGGTGTATGAGGTTGAGCCACTTGTCATTTGTTTGTTTCGATTTACACCCGCCCCAACAGTCCTACGTTGTAAACACAGCCAGCATGGTGAGGAGGGGGTTTGTCAACTCGCGTCGCGTGTGTCTGTGTAGGAGCCTGAATGAATACTCCATGTAGTATTGGATGACATGGTTTCATCAATGTTATCATAGCTTTTTGGTACACAGCGGCTACCGTTGTTGCAATACACAGTGAGGCGCTAGAGTGCGCCATCTGTTTGAATGCAATACATGATTTCAACGTTAGATGGGAGAAATTCCTACACACTGTGGCTTTAACCTTTTTGTGATATGCGGTGACAGAAATGTAGCAGTGAGTTTTAAAATGTGTAAAGGACTGAAAGTTGGCATTGCTGTGATTTCAGGAGATGCATAAAAAAATCATGTTTGTGAGTTCAGTACAGGCCTGGAGTCAGGACAGGGTTAGCCTATGATAGCATAAAGACTGGAAACAGGTGGAAACAGTGAGCCTGGCTCCAAAGTTCTAAAATACATCGTTCAACACCTCTAATGCTCAGTGATAAACACGTTGTTAATCAGCTTTAGGAGGAGTTACATGATGGAACTATTTCTTGTTGAACGACAAGTGCCAAGTGCTGCTGTGCAGATGCAGTCAGTGAACACGTTTTGGCCTGTACAGGTACAGATTAACCAAACAAGATATAAGTGAGTTATATAGTGACATTTGGGGAAGCTGGTAGGTGTATTTATGGTAGGTGTATTTATTTATTTATTTAGCTTTACTCCGTTTTAGTTTGTTAGCAGCCACATGCTCCTGCTGTGTAGCTCAGTTATGACTGGGATGCATTCTGTCAAAGCTTTGGAAATGTCAGTCTGTCTATCAGGTGTCATAAAGTGCCTATGATGCATGTAATCAAAGATCCTGATGATCCCATTAGCATGCTCCAGACGAGTTAGCTACCTAGCATGAATGTCCATTTCATTCAGGACTGACCTGAACAAACGCCATATTCCTTAGATGAAAGCACAGAAAGTTGATGGCACTCAGTTTTCTGACATTTTCTCACTTTGTCTTTGTTTTCCAGTTCAGGTGTTTGGGGGCCTTCAGGGGTTCTTAAGGAAGGCGGTCCCCAGTAAATTCATGGCCCCACAAATTCAGCTTAGTACATCTGTCCAGCTCACATTTCACTACAGATCACAGTGTGCAAAACTGCCGAACATCATTCACAGTGATTTAAACTGGGTGTTACTGATCTGATTTTTTCTTTGAATTTACTCAGACAAATATTGGTGGATAGGTTAAGGACTAGAAACAAAAAACACACTGTCTCCTGTTGCTTCCTTGCTTTATGTTCTTTTTCTTCATTTTTTAGACTTTTACTAGTTTTTGGCTAAGTCTGTTCTTTGTGGCTGCTTTTCACCAGTATTAGGCATCAGTAGTACTGGTCAGCTATTGGTATGAATGAACGGGATAATCGGATAGTGAATCCTGGTCAACCTTCCCAAAGTAGATTGCATTTGCAGGGATCTGGAGCAGTTTGCAGCTTCGGCCTTGACATTTTTACTCCATTTCATGTTCGGTGTAAACTGATCTTTGAGTTACAGACTGATGCATGACGTAGCCTGAAGCTGAAAGTGATCCAGCTTTGCTTCGCACGCTGCTGCTGGCTGATATGTTTAGCTTCCTGCAGCCGAGCACTGAGCTGCAGAAACAGGTGCTACAGTTTATTTATGGGGGCAGGATCAAGGCCTGCACACTGACAGCCAAAGTCTACATGACACACTTTAACCAGAGACAGATTTAAACATCAACATCAACTATTAAACTTTGTCCATCTGACTGAGAAGAAAAACAAATAAATTTTTTTACTTCTAATGCACAATGTGTTTTTCCCAAGCAAAAAGTCTGTTTTATCAGGTATGGAATCATTACGTTCTTGGGTTCACACTCTGTTCTGTGTTCTCCTCCCTCAGGGCGACCAGGAGTTGAAGGCCATCACACCAGGCAATGAGCCAGCAGAACCTAGTGGCAGCTCCACCGCCAGAGCTGAGGTGGAACCGGACAAGTTTGAGCTCCCTCCAGAGTCAGATGAAGAGTATATGGTGGTGGAGGAGGCAGACTCCACAGCGGCCGGCCGCTTGAAGAAGACGGGGCTGACACGCATAGAGAGCTTCAAAGCCACCTTCTCCAAGGAGAACATGACCAAGACCCGCGAGAACCTGGGTACCAAGGTGAATAAGTTTGGTGAGCGCATCGTGACGGCCGAGAGGCGTGAGAAGATCCGCCAGTCTGGCGAGAGGCTGAAGCAGTCGGGCGAGAGGCTGAAGGAAACCATCACCAAGAGCGTCCCGGCCAAGCTCAACCTGAAGAAGGAGAGGACTGTGGCAGAGGGCCAGGAAGGAGCTGAGGGTGCCACGGAGGGAGCTGCGCCCGTCCCTCCTCCCAAGGGTCGCAAGGGCAGCCCAGATGCCGCCGAGGCAGCTGATGATGAGGGTAAGGCGGAAGAGTCTGAGGTGCCGATGTACGACATGAAGCAGCTGTCCTAAACCGTGAGACAGTGACAAGATCTGCACCATTTTCTTTGGACCACTGAGACCGCATAGAGGGAGTGAGAGAAAGTTTTAGGTTGCTGGTAATAAGCAGAGCTGTAAGAACGCCAATAATGAAGAAAAACATTTGTTTGAACGTTGTTGAAGGAAGTGAGCAAAGAACAGGCCGGTCACAGATCCAATCTGACTGAACATTAAGACAACAAGCAAACAGAGCCCTGAAATCACTGAGGTCATTTCACATGCTGTCGCGTCTGTTCTGGACATTTATTATCAAATCAGCAAATAAACATATGGTCTTTTGTTTTGTGTTCAATAAACACTGACTTTGGGAAATTTAAGAACAAAGTGTTCAGAACTTTTCCAATCATCTCGCCACTGCTGTTCACTTGTTTTTGCATGTTAATGAGGTTGAAATGTTGGATGTTAAAGCTGTAACAGGGTTATAGTACATTTGGTAATGTAGAAGGGAAAAAAGAGATTAAGAGTATTAATGCTCAGTAGAGGTGAAATAATTTAAGTTAAAAGGTGAAAAACTCTGTTGCTGAAGATCATCTTGAATAAACTGGACTTAACGGTGAGAATAAGTGTGTGTTTGGAGGCAGTGATCAGGATGGAGCTGTTTGTTTCTGTAGAGGTCTTCACATGTCCACAGGTTTGGACGCTCCCAGATTCAAGTCCTGGGTTGGGTCTTGGTCACTAGAGGACCTGTAAAGACCTCTAGATTGTGTGAGTGGAAAATGTATCAACAACTTTGATAGTTCTGCCAGCTAAGAGCAGATTTTAAGTCCAGGTAAAGCAAAAACAAATGTTTGTCACACCACAGTAAAATGTGTCATTAACCACCCAGCCAAATTTGAATGATTAAAAAATCGCCAAGTGTATAACATTAGGTTTTGATATCGTTAAAAGATTAGCAGGATTTTCTGCTCTTAAACACTGAAGGAGCTGAAAAGCAACACAGCTACAGACCCTCCTCAACAGCTAACCCAGTAGCCTATCACAGTAACATACACACCCGAGCTTCAGAAAAAGCTACCACCGAGCTACAGTGTCTTAATAGCAGCTAACCCAGTAGCATAAAGCTACACACACCCCCGGGCTTAAGAACAAGCCGTCACACAGCTGCAGACTCTCTTTAGCAGCTAACCCAGTAGCACAATGCTACACACACCCCTGAGCTGAAGAATGAGTTGCCACACAGCTACAGACTCCCGTTAGCGGCTAACTCAGTAGCATAAACATACACCCCAAGCTGAAGAACAGGCCACTGTGCAGCAGCAGTCTCTCGTTAGCGGCTAACTCAGTAGCACAACGCTACACACACCCCTGAGCTGAAGAATGAGCTGCCACACAACTATAGACTCCCGTTAGCGGCTAACTCAGTGTTGTAAGGCTACACACACCCTGGAGCTAAAGAACAAGCCACTGTGCAGCACCAGTTTCTTGTTAGCAGCTAACTCAGTAACACCAAGCTACACACACCCCTGAGCTAAAGAACGAGCCACCTAGCAGTGACAAACTCTTTTGGCACCTAACTCAGTCACACACACAATCTGATAGCACAGCACACACACCCTGAGTCAAAGAGCTAATGCCAGTACACAATGACAGCCTCTTGTTCAGCAGCTAACAGCAGCTAATGTTAGCACAAGGCTCACACCCACAGGAGTGAGCAGTAACTGTAGCCGATTTAGTCTGAGAGACTGAAAGGTTTGTTAGTGACAGCTGTTCAGCTTGTGTATGACTCTGGCATTTAACAGAAATGTTTATTCATGTATTTATTGGACTGAAAGAGCTCAGAGAGCTCGTGGGATGTAGCAACCTCACCAGGGGGCGAACCAAACAACACTGATAATATGAGCTCTAATGTTGGCAGTAAAGTAGTATACTAGGGGAGGGTTATGTTCAGGATGCCTCCAGCGTGTCATCGAGCAGGCTCTTAGGCCCACCCAGACAATTCTGGACACAGAAATGATGAGAAACAGTTTAACTCTACAGTTCAGTCTTCTCAAATTTTCAACAAGTATTTTCTAACATGTGTAATGTATTTTGAAAGATATCACTGATTTAGCTTTACCCAGACTTTAAAGTGAGTAAGACCTTAAGATTTGTGTCTAACAGAATTCTTACTGATACAGAAAAGTAAAACAGTAAACACGCAGATCCCTGAAAGCGGTTTTAAATAAAAATAAAAAACAAAACAAAAAAAACCATTTTCCTTTACAATTAAGTCTTTACCATATTTACATCAGTAAAATACTTCTAAGACAGGGTCATGGAAGTCCAGGTTTAAAAGCCTTTAATAATTGATTGATTAATAAACATCTAAATAATGGATTAACATTCCAGTGTGTAGGATTTAGGGGGACATATTGGCAGAAATGGGATGTAATATAATCAGTGTGTTTTCTTTAGGGTATAATCACCTGAAAATAAGAATCATTCATTACCTTAGAATGAGCTAGAATAGAATAGCTACAAAGGGAGCAAGTCTTTGTCTACAAACATCGCCATGTTGCACCGCCATGTTTCTACAGTAGCCCACAACAAACAAATCAAACACTGGCTCTAGATAGGGACATTTGGGTTTTTGTTTCGGCCACTGTAGTTCTCGTACATGCTTGGCACACAGTAGAAGTTTCAGTTCTGCAACCTCACAGTTGGATACCACTAAATCCTACACATTGGACCTTTAAGTCATATTTAAAATGTGTACTGTATAAAGTTTTAGTGTGCTAGTGTTACACATGTGTGAAATCGGTCTTCTCGCTACAGCATTAAGCTAGTGACTGGCAAAATATTTCCCACCAGGAAAAATTACCTTGGAGATAAGATTTATTTCGGTGGAAATTAACTTTTTGTGTAAACAGAATTTTTTTTTTTTTTTTTTGAGTAGTTCTATTTTGAAGGAGTCTCAAACAACCGGCCTGAGCCAGATTCGGCCTGAGAGACAATTTCATAAGGTCCCCTCCCCCTTTCAATTTCCCCTTGTATTTTAAAGTTAATTTTTGAGCCTCAGACTGGCTTTGTATTCTACATAGCTAACGTTTCAACATTAACACTTTGGCACATCAAGCTGAAAAAATAAAGCTGTTATCTTATGAGGTTTTCAACATTGTTGCTGATGTTTATCCTGTAAGCAAACCTTGTAACTCTAATGTTCTGACTGTCAGTATTTTGACAGTATTGTTAGTGTTGTTAGGGTTTGTTACTGAGTGACTGCATGGCTGTAGTTTGTCAGAGGTATCACATTAAAGCAGGTTTGTGTTTGATTGTCATGTTGAGAAAATAAAAGTTCACTCGAGTCATTTCTGTAATGTGAAGTCCACTCTTCAATAATCACACAGAATTTAAAATTGATTTTCACAAACTTGTAAAAAAATATACCAATTATGATGAGCAGTGCTTTTAAGTAAAGAAACAACATGCAGATGTTGAGGTCAAAAGTTTTTCTTCTCTTGTTTAGATTTTTATTTACTTTGGTTTTCTCGTTAGATCTCTGTTGATAAATTCTTCAAAGTTAATTTCAATTAAGAAACAAGCATCACTGATTTACCTCACCAGTGAATTAGTTTTTTAGGGATTTGTTCCTCAGTCTTCACATCTCTAAAAGCACCCTGAACCATTGTTTGCTAAAAGGGATGGTTTGGATCTCTTGCAGTGAGGTTATATGAGGTACTTATCCACAGTCAGTGTGTTTCCTGCAGTAGATGTCAGTCGGTACACCCCCAGTTTGGAGAAGCAGACAGGAAGCTTATCAATGTACTGCTGTGTATGAGGATGGCAACAAAACGTGCATCATCAGTATCAGTTTAAGTGTACGCTATATTTAGAGGATTTTCACTGCTTTACTGTAATGTCGCAGTGATTTCCAACAGGAAAATTAAGCTGTTGTATTGCTCTCTTCAAAGCCAGATTCCATTGAGAAAAAAAGTGATTTAACATCTCTGAACACAGGAGCTGTTGGTCTACTGCTGCCTCGATCAGTTAGTTAGTTAGTGTTTTTGTGTGGCGCTGGTGTTTTAAAGGGTTAGTTTGGATTCGCCAAAATCACACAATAACACAAACTAACTGACCGATTGAAGCAGTAGTAGACCAGCAGTTCCTGTGTTCTAATGGTGTAAAATTACTGTTTTTGTCACTGGAGTCTGGTGGCCTTGACAAGAGCATAGCTATGGAACTGATGCCTGTAAAGAACTTCCTGATCAGAAATTACTGCCTGATGGTAAGATCAAGTGGTAAAAAAATACTCTCATTATAGTGGAGATTTAACTGATATAGATTTTTTAGGTGTCTAAGATATGTTTTGCTGTTCTCATCCACAGCAGGGCAGTGTTTAACTTCCAGCCTGCTTCTCCAAACTGGGGGCATACCAACCTCCCACTACTGTAGGTAATACACTGACTATGGATAAGGACCTTTTAAACCCTGTTTCAAAAGATATGAACCACCTCTTAAGGGATTTCACATTATTTTTGATAACAGTAAGTTTATGAATTTTACCTTACTGAATATAAAAGAATAAAAACTGATGTTACATTAAGTTTAATTTATTAGTTTATTATTAACAAATTCACCAAATCAACACCATCATCCTCATGAAAAAGACGAGAGAAAATCTGAGTAGGAATCTTTATTTTAGGAAATAAAGAGCAAACAAAACAAATTACATTTTTTCTTCTGAGAGCAGAGAGGCATAACAGTGCTGAGAGCTGAGATCAGTAGTACTGTTTGTAAAGGAACACTCTGACATTTAGTACAATGTTCTCTGATCTCTCCAGAGTCTCATGTTTCAGATGAATACCAGTTCAATCACATGATGGATGAAACACTGCAATCTGCTCATATATGGTCATAATGTGTTGGCACGCTGGAAAACCACTAGGTGGCAGCGTCATTACAGTAAACACTAACTGCCTGCCAGTGGTCATATGAATGGACCAAGACTCTCAGCAACATTTGCAATATAAATATATAGTTTTTAGGTGAGTTTTTGTGTTTTTTCATTCAGTTTGAAATTTTTAATCCGAACATCCTTTTTTCTGTCTTAGAGTATGTTTGTGTTCTGTTTTTGTTTATCTGGTTATTTTTTAGTGAATCAGACAGTGTTTGGGAATTTTCAGAGTGTAAAAATAAACTCTCTGGTTGACAAACTGTAAGGAGACTAAACTCTACAGCTCACTTGTACATTAATGCTGAAATATCTGAGATTATTTAATTCCTTTCAGCTGTTGCCATTTGCAGGACACCAGATATTTTTCTGGAGTCATTAAGGCCTCAATCACACAGAAAGCGTTTCGCAGGTTGCAAAACGCAAGGCGCTCCACACTGCTTTTTATAAAAAAAAAAAAAAATAAATTAAATAGACAGGCAGAGGGTACTTGCTGTAGCTCTGGTTGAGGCTGTCAGCAAGTAGTTTGTTGGGCACAGAGAAATGGAGATCTGTGTGGGTACATGAGACCCTTAAAAAGAGGGTTGGATCGTGGGGAGTACCAGCAGTTTATCCTCCATTGTTTACCAACTGTAAACTTGTTGTCACAACCACCACAGGGCCCGCCTCTCAAATCATCCCATTGGACAATGGGCAAAAAGTGGAGATGACGTGGGGTGCTTTTTTACTTTGAGTTGAAGTTTCTTCAACTTGAGGAGTTCAGAGCGCTCCGGCAAAAACACCAGGCGCCTAGAACACAGAAAGGGAGGCACATAGCAATGTAAAAAGTGTGAGCTAAGAGCTTTATGCTCATTAAAAAAAAAATACAAAAAGCTGTAGCCAAAATGCTTTATGTGTGATTAGGGCCATACCCTGTTTTCTTTTTTTTCTTTTTCTTATTTGTTACTCGTGTGTTTCTTGTGGTTTTGTTCCTCACTGCTTAGGTGATGAGCAATCTGAAAAGAAACCTCATGTAAGTGAATCTGCAGGTCAGTTTCAGTCAAAGGTTATAAAAGTTTGCTGTGGAGTTTTTTTAGACACTGTAGGGTTTGGTTAATGATGCTTTAAAAGCAAAGTTAGGTGAAGTCCACAAAGAGACAAACACAATCCAAGACGACAATCAAGCAATCGAAGTGTTAAAAACACAAAAGCCCTGAAAACAGAAACAAAGACAGGCTGGGGGGTATTCCATCAATATCCAGACTAAGGTGTAATCTTGAAGTTTGACTAAACGCCAACTCCCAGGGGCTGTCCACACCAAAGCGGGTATTTATAAAATCGTGACTCTTTGCTCACGGTTTGGCCTTTCATCCACATGTAACCGCAGTTTTGGGCCCCTGTAACCAGTTATTTGTAACCGGAGTCCAGGGTGAACTTTTTGGAAAAGTCCGGTGTCAGCAGTCATGTGTGGACAGGATAACTGCAGTTATTTTGTCTCGTCTCCGCTGTATGACGTCACAGTGTGTGACAGAAAACAGCTGTGTTATTACCTGATCCAGTGTGTGCGAGAGACGATTTGAGGGTCAAAATACTGCTGCAAGAGTGTGCTATTACAGAGACTGCTCCTGCTGCATAATAGTACGCTTGTTGTTGTTTTTCTGGTAATGACGTTTTACTGCCTTCTGATTGGCTACAATGGCCTTACAGTTAGGAGTTATATCGCCACCTTCTGCTTTGGCATGTGTATTACATAACTTGATAGTGGAATTTGCGGTGTCATGTGGACGGAGGTATTTTATTACACTGCTCGTATGGACACAGATTTTTTTAAAAAACTGGAGGCCAAAAAAGTTAGATTTTAAAAATACCTGTGCTCGTGTGGACTAGGCCCCAGTCTAGCGCCAACCCGTTCCATCAAGTGAAATCAGCTGGCTCTAATTGACACTAATTCAAGCCTCACCTGTTAAGCCTCAACTCATGAACGCACCCAGGGAAAATAAAAAGCCCAAACTAGTTGAGTGCCGAAAAATGTTGCAAAATGTAAAAAAGCAATGGAAAGGAGCGAGCGGAAGCTTTTTCTGTGGCGGAGCAAACGCTCCTTATGGAAGTGTATGAGGACTATAAGGACATAATTAAGAAAAAAGGCAATACTGCAGCAATTAACAAAGCATGGCAGGTTGTAAAATTCAGCATTTCAGTGTAATATCATGTTATATAAATCCCGCATCAAAGGGACAAAATATATGTAGATAAGAACACCTATTAAACAGTTCAAGTCTGCCTAATGAAATTCACCAAATGTGTAAATTAATATTAGTGACAGACTATTTATCACATTTATCTACTGATTCCTATGTCAATTTCAGATGGTGCATTTAATCAAACTATTTTATGTCTATCATCGCATTTATCACATCATTGATTGTAGATTATGACATTTCCGAAAAGATCAGTTTATAGGAAATAATCACATTACATTTATGTATTGATTGTAGAAAATGACATTTAGCAAATCCATCAGTCAGTGGAGATGAGGAAAACTATTAAGTGAATGCAGGTGATAGTGAATCAGTTATCTATTTCTCATCATTTGGGAGTCAACTGTAAGCTCTATCCCTTATTATATCAAAATAAGGAAAATCCCCTTAAATGTATGGAATGTGCTACAGAATGAGGAACAGACAAACCACAATGGTGTGTGTCCCATTTTCATCCCTCACTGTTATGTCTCAACAGAGAAGCCAGAGGAGGCAGCAGGTCAAGATAAAATATAAGAATCCTGCTTGCTCTGTGTCTCTCTGGGTGTGTCCCTCTCCTTCTCTTGGATGCACTCCTTATATGGCCGTTGTCAGTTGACCTTAATTGGCTGTGAATTTGCTATTTGCTCAATTGGAAACAGAGTGGGGTGGGGATGGGAGGGCAATCACATATTCATGTGGTTTGGTGTACATATACAATCTTTTTTTAATGCCTCAGTTTCATTTTATTATAGTTTTGTTGTTATTAGCTCGATTTTGGCTTTATTGTTGTAAGTGGGTTTTTTTATATTATCTTATTTTTATTACATTTTAATTTGTTTTTTAATAGTTTTTTTATTAATTATGTTATATATTTTATGATCTACATATTATTTTATCATGACAGTTGTGAGTGTGTAAAAGCACTGGCAGAACTGTCTTTTAGGTGTCTGTTCTTGTCTATTGAACATTTTTTGAACATAGATGGAGCTAATCCTCACCTTAATCCTGCTACAGACCAGGATTGCCCAGCAGCATAAATTACCATGGTTACTCGGCTGGGATTCAGGTTAACCACTTTGACGGAATGGAGTTGTGGCTCGAGTTTAGCTCGATGTATCAGGCTTAGCCAGAACAATGGTTTCCATGGTTACCGATGTGAGGCTAATCTTATCCACTTTGATGGAACAGAACTCTGGCTCACATTAGCCAGACTTGGCCATTTAAGCCTGGATTTGCCTTTAACCTGCTTGGTGGAATACCCCCCTGGATCATAAGAACATCAGCAAAAACAAAGACACTCACAAACAGTTGCGTCTGTGGAATAAAAGAAACATTTCTGTCTTAAGCTTTTTGTTATGGGTTTCAACTGATATTAAAGCAGATTGGTGTCTAAATGTGCCAAATACTTGAGTAATTCACAACAAATTAATTCTAATATCACACAAATGTTTATGACATACCATTAAGAAAACATAATAAAATAATTATCCCTAGTTGAAATATTTTATGTGGTGTAATTCGACACCATCAATTATGTTGTATTTGCTATGTCAGGGCTTTAAATCTCAGTTTTTTGAAGTGCTTCAAGATTCACATCTCTGCGAGATTTTTTATGTGAAGTAAAAGTAGTATGTGAAGGGAAAGTAGAATGAAAGTAGATTCATCTAAAAGCAGAGGGAGGATTTTGCAAAATGATCATCAGGAGAGTACAATAAGTGTGACCTGTACTTAATGGGCCAAAACCTGAAAATGATACCGGTATGTATTTGGTATTGTTTCTGCAGTGGAATAATTAAACTGTATATAATAAACATATCCACTCAGAGAGTCGGAGGATTACTTGCAGTCGCAGAGCAGCGCGGCTCCTCTCAGAGCCCAGTGCTCTGCTGGCTGAGCACTCCTCAGCTGCAGAGAGAAGATGAAATTCAGGTCGGTCCGACGCGGTTTCTTGTAGACCGGACAAGAGTACAGGCTAACTGCCCCGCCGCCGCCAGGCTGCCGCTTACTGTCGGCCATGTTAGCTGAGCTGACAGCATAGACATGAACCACTGGGAGAGGAGTGAAGAGGACCTGAGAGGAGACAGCAGAGAGGAGTTTTTATTTATTTTATTTTATCACTTATCAATATTTTATGATTTAATTTTCATTACTTTTCTTTTCATTTTAATTGTCTTCAACTTATTTTGATCATTGATTTATTATGTTATTAATGTTTTTAATTAATATTTATATATTATTTATATATTAATATTTTATTACTTCATAGTTTACACAAATTACATTTTGAATTTATTGTTTCATTTTATTATTTACAAAAAAATGCAATGTATAATTATAGTTCATTTGACTATTTTTTTTTACTATTATTGGTATATTTGCACCATTTATCATTTTTATCATTAAATTATCTAATTTCTTTATACTTTTATTGTGTTTTTAGTTTTAATATTTTTTGTTTTATCTTTTATTTCTTTTTTTTTATACCCAGACTGACCTTGGGTGGGGCCTCAGAGATTCTGGCGCTGCGTCGGTCCCATCCTGCCCCATCCAGGAGGAGGCCATAGATGTAGACTCCACCCACGTCCTCTGGAGGTGGAGCTGACACATCCTCCCTCATCATCTTGGTGACATCATTGCTAAGGATGACAGTATCCAATGCCCAGCCCCTGGACAAGTTGGAGCGTGTTGTCTCCTGGCGCATGGCGGTCAGAAACCCCTTTGAGAAAAACAGACACAAACAATGTTATCACTGATAAACATGATGAACGCATCTAAACTCATCTTCACTGTGTTGGCGAGCCTGAGCCAACCTGTGGGTTGAAGAAGCCAGTGAGCCAGAACTGGTTTGGTCGGCCAGTGCTGATCCAGCCACTAAGCTGCTGGTTCCTCTCCAGCAGCTCGCTGAACCAGAAGCCCAGCGTCGCCGAAGGCCAGCTGAGCCGCAGCCACAGGCGAGGGATCCGAGCGTTGAACATACAGTCAAGAGCATCACGCAGGTCCTCCGACATGATGATGGTGCCTGAAGCAACAGACATTAGGTCAAACACACTGTCTTATCTTTGTGTGTGTGTTTAATGTCCTTGCCACTGATTTTATCTCAATTAGTTATTTTTATTTACTATTATTTTGTCTAATTTTTTCTGTGGAAATGACTTTCCTGCATTCTGCCCTTTCCATACCTCCTGGGCTTCCATAGCCCTTTCCTTCTGCCCTCACAGTAGTAATGGGCAAAGCAGTTCTTTAGATGTTACTGAATCACTAGAATCAGTTCATTAAAAAGATTTGTTCAAAAGATTTGTTCACCGAATCTGTCAGTGCTTGGCAGGAGGAGCCCAGACTGTGTACTGCATAGTTCGACTCACTGAACTGATAACGTTTTAACTTTGTTTATCTGGAAATTATGTCTTGATACAATGGGGAGGTGTGTGATTGTGTTCATGGGGCTTGACTCCTGGCTACATTAGCCGTTAGCTTGGAGAAAACGGTCCCTGTGAAAGTCCCCCCCCAAAAATAGCCTACTGTTTCAACTTTTATGTCCTCTTGCCTAATATCGTGCTTAGTAACATTTGAGTTCTACTCAGCCAACAGAAAGAAGGCAGAGGCCCGCAAAACATCACCAATATCATATAAAGAGCTACCTTTGGCAAAAAAAAAAGTAGCGCCATGCACATTTGCTCTGATGAGAGCACATGTCTGCGGTGGGTCAGATTTGATATGTGTGGCCGGAGAATGTTGTTGAGGTAAATGATTGAGTCTAATGAAAAACGGTACTGTTCAAACA
Source organism: Epinephelus awoara (assembly GCA_035609425.1). NCBI lineage: Eukaryota > Metazoa > Chordata > Actinopteri > Perciformes > Serranidae > Epinephelus > Epinephelus awoara. The sequence goes on along the minus strand of CM069314.1, from coordinate 31,344,972 downwards.
GATATTCATTAGGGAAAGACAGCACATCTAAACGGTGTCTAAAGATCCCCTCTCAGCGTAAAGCATTGCAAATTAATTCTGCCTTGATATCAATCGGATTTCCTTCATACGAACAACCCATGTCTGTCTGGCAGCTTGCTTCAGGCTCGGCAGTAGGGAGGAGACAGGGTGAACTCAGGGCGTCTTATAGAAAACCTGCCAGCAAGCAGGTTAGGTTCACAGAGTCAGTTGCCATGGTGATTGACTCAGAGTTTGACTTACCTCTCTTTCTGGAACTAAAAACCCAGAGTTTCCCTCGTTTCAGGGTTAACATACTCAGAGTTTCACTAAACCCGCTTTCTGGAATACCCCCCAGACATAATAACAATTATTATTTTAATGAAAATTGAATGAAGTATTACAGTATTTAGAATACGTACTACAAACATCAACATGCTGAAAACTCTTTACTTTGTTTTATTGTTCATATCCTCTGTAAATAATGGTGCTTGAATGACTAAACCATTAATACAGGAAGGGAATCATCAAGGCCTCCGTCTGGTACTTGGTGAGAAATGGCTTAAAACGTCTTGAGACACTCATGAAGAAGTGCAACTTTGGATAATGGGATCCATCCAGGCATCTGTGATGGCGTCATATGATGACAACCTTGGATTGGGGAGCTTCTTGGCTTTGACCTGATCCATATCGGTGACAACATATGGCCAAATTTCAATGGCTCTCTCCACTGCTGGGAGGTTTTCCAGCCAATGATGTCCACAAAATTGCAGAGGAAATGTATCACACTTGGTCACTAACACAAAGTCTTCCCTCCTTGCAGGTGCACAATGAAACAGGTAGTGCAGAGTTGTGCATCGTGTGAAGGCCACAACTCCCAATTATTTGTAGTTGGGCTCCACCACACTGCTCTCACCATCCATTGATGGTGAGAGCATGTTGTTCAAATTCAGCTGCTTTGTACCTTCCTGCACATTTGGAAAAAACAGAGGAAATGATCAATTCAATATGCCAAGTAATCCACATTAGGTTAAGGGATGGTTCCATTACTGTAATAATAATGATAATAATAATATTAATACTAATAATAACGGTTGTGCTTATATAGCAGAGAGAGCGAGAGATCAAAAACATCCATTTAAACCCCTGACAACTTAGCTGTGATAATTTTTAACATAAATCATTATATAATTGGTATATCGGACAGTAAACCTAGAGTAAACACTGAATTATTAGGTTTACGGCTTGGGGGGTGGGGGGACAAACGTGCAACAATGTAGAGACAGAAATGAAATGCCATCGCATAAATAAGATAAATAGCATAAGGCTATTTAGTTTGTTTCATAAAAAGACAAGGTCTAGACCTGTTCTGTGGGAAAGGTGACCATATGACCTCTGTTGTGATTTGGAAAATAAAATTAAATAACCAAATTAGATTTATCCCTAGGGTAGCTTTGCTGTAGTTCAACTTCTTCCAATGTGAGGTAACTGGTAGTTTGTAAAGCTATGCTATGTGAGGGTCCTGAGGACAGAGGGATGTCGTATGCTGTAAAGCCCTGTGAGGCAAATTGTGATTTGTGATATTGGGCTTTATAAAAAAAAAAATGAGTGACTGACTGATTGAAAGAGGCTTCCCCAGCACTGCCTGTTGCCAAAGTAACAGCCAACTGCTGCTAACTGTAGCTGCCGCTAGCTAGTTAGCTCTGTTCGCCATGTATCTAGCGGTCCTCTGCAACTCTGCCCAGATAGGGAGCACTGAGCACTGGGGGAGTGTTGGTGTTTACACTGCTAGCATAGGGGCTTTGGACTGCACTAACGATACTCAATTTTACACCACAAATAGTATGAATAGTATGTACACAGCACAATTGTAATGTTACTTACACTGAAATGTCCCAACATGTCCTCGGCTCTGGAGTGACCCATGAACTCCGACCCATGGTAGCGGGAGATGACATGGTGTGTGCCGGTCTCATCATCAGTAGTCCAAAACCGCAAATGAAGGTCCATTTGTTTGCTCTTTGTCGATTTGTTCATGCTTTCGTCAAACATGATAACATATGGCTTCTCACTAATGCTGCACGAAAGCTCCTCCTTGATGAATGAAACGATGCCATATTTGGCGACATGTGCCGTTTTATTTTCACCACAGGCAAATGCCTTTGGAAGCTGCGAATTGGGGAACATGGCAGCAAAGACGTCACTTATGTCCTTGTTAAATTTAAATGAACCCACAGTACCTCTGCCTTTTAGGGCTCTGGTGGTGAAATGAAGCTTTTCATAGCCGACTGGGAGGTGACGAGGGTGTCTGAACTTATAATGTTAGGTTATGCTGCAAACAATGCAGGGAATAGGAGGTGCTTTCCTCCTTTCATATGCGACTCGACAGCTTTGAGCCCCATGGTCCCTAAAGAAAAAGTCTTTTTTTTTAACTTGATGTTAAATTTACACTTCCCCATCTTTGCATCTTTGACTGCAACCACGAAATGGCGACACGCAGCCCGACGTCAACGTCTGTAGCTGTCGTACCGTAAAACTGATGTTCATGGCGGAGTCTCTCATTGACAACACTGTCTTTGTACTAAGTTAATCAAAAAAATACACGCTATTAGGTGTTTTACAGTGGGCGACTGTGCTTTCCCATCAGCCTTAAACCCACCGTCTGAAAATTTAATACCTACAGCAAATTCATGGTAAATTCAAGACAATTAAAGGCCTTAATTTCCTAGATTTTAATTTCAGACATTTTAGCACTTTTTAAGGACCCACAGAAACCCTGTTAATTAAAAAACCTTACAACGACTTCAGACTGTACAGAACTCAGGTAAAAAGCTCATAACCAAAACCAAGAAGCACGACCACATCACACCAGTTTTAGCCACTTTACATAGGCTTCCTGTTTGTTTTAGGATCGATTTTAAAATCTCATCAATTACTTTTAAGGCTCTTCATGGCCTGGCTCCAGATTACATTTCAGACCTGTTAGTCCCGTATGAACTTTTACATAGTTTGAGATCCTTGGGCAAGAGGTCTTCTGCTTATCCCAGAGTATAGGCTGAAAGCTAAAGGGGAAAGAGCTTTTGCAGTCACAGCCCTGAGGCTCTGGAATGACCTGCCAGAGGATATAAGGCTGTCTGAGTCACTGGCTTTGTTTGAGTATCTCCTAAAAACACACTTTTATTGTAAAGCATATCCTGACTTCCTCTGAGCTGTCTGTCTATTTTATTGCTATCTTAATGATTTTAATGACCTTTTATTATCTTGATTTTAACTGCGGCCTTATTTTATCTTTTACTAGTTGACATTTTTATTTGTTTTAATCTTCTTGTGTTTTAATATTTAGTTTTATTGTACAGCACTTTGTAATTGTGTTTTCAAAGGTGCTATATAAATAAAGTTTATTATTATTATTATTTTTTATTATTATTACTATTATTGTTGTTGTCATTAGTATTATTATCATTATTATTATTATTATTATTATTATTATTATTATTAAGTGTGTGTGCTGTGACAGACCGTCGATGGCCAGTTTGAGGTCAGTGAGCGTGCTCCGTACACTGCTGATGACTCGCTGCATACGGTCTACTTCCTGCCGCAGGAAGATGTTCATGGGCTGCAGTGGACCCATCTTTTGCAGCTGACCTTTGACCTTTAAAACACACTCAGAGTTACTCAACATTTCTACAGAGGAACTGATGGCACAGGTGTGTGCACCTGGCTTGAACACACACCTCGTGCGGGACGTAGTCAGGTGGGAGCTTCTCCAGCATCTCACTGGCCAGTCTCTGTACGCTGGCCTCCCTGGTCTCCCCGGCCCCACCGCCGCTATCCTTTGGTTGGATGTTGATGATGGTGCTGAGGGTCTCATTGGCCAGGTTGGTCTGGTAGGTGATGTCAGCGTTGGGATGGAGCCCAAAAACCTGCAAACAGGAGGACAGAGGTTTAATTATGAAGCTGCTGGTTGGTCTGTGGGTAATAAAGTGCGTTTCTTGGACATTCAGGCTTTGTGTTTTCAGTGCTGCTCTGACCTCAGGGGAATCGACCAGCGGCAGAGCCTCGATGTGCTGCAGCACATCCTGGACCGTCTTGACCTTGCCAGGGATGCTGTAGCCTTTATAAAAGCAGAACTTGTCGCTGAAGGTGTTCTCGCTGAACCAGACACGAGTGAAGGTGTTGAGGAGACGTTTGTCCAAGTCATCTGTCACCCGGCCGCCATACTGGACCTCACCTGGGTATGGACATAATGACACAGAGACAGGTGAGTTTTAAATTACAAAAACCCCTTCATGGTTGTATGCTTCCGTGAACCAGCCAAGTTACACGTCACAATCTTGTCTGTCCAGACTCATATGTAGCCATGACAGCTGACTATGTTTCAAACATGGATGTTGCTGCAAAAAACATGGATGCTTCACACACACAGAAAACCTATACAGTCAGCACTGTTTCAAGATTAGTGTCACCAATTTAGTATCTGACTAAATGTCTCCCCCTCTGTTCCTGAGATATGATGCTGAGTGATGACAAGAAAAGTGTTTTATGCAGAACATTATGATGTCACAGTGAAGTTGACATTTTGGATTACTATTACCTATTGCAAATTATGAAGTCCATCACTCTGTTTTTTTCAAAAACTATAAAACCTATCAAACCTATCTCCTCCCACAATTTTTGCTCAATTGACACCAAACTTGCTACAGAGCATCTTCAGACTGTCCTACACAAACACTCCACACAGATTTTTGATTTATCGAAAATTGAGCCTACAGTGCATCAAAATATGTGACCATAAACGGTACTGTAAACATATACTTGCAAATTCTTGATAAATACATTTTCAATGTTCATTAAAAAAATGGTAGATGGTAGTCATGGTAGATGATGTTTGGAAAATATCAGAATTTTATCTCAAAACCTGAATTTTTTACAGCATTTTGAATTTTGCTCTCATGCCAACAATTGGAGTCAATGCAAAAATGGCATTTTTAAGCATCAGTTTTTCACTTATGGAGCCAATAAATCATTGTTAAAAACAAAATATTCATGCTGTCCAGATGCAATCTGTGTATTTTTGGATTTTTGTCTTAATAACTGAATTTTTGACAGCCGTTTGAAATCTGCCTTTACACACTAACAGCTGCTGTCTTGCACACAGGTGACTGGCTTAGTCAGTTTGTGAAGCTACATGTGACATTTCTGTTTGCCAGTTAGCTCAGTGAGATAGAGGATGGTTCTTGGTGTTGAAGATTGTGAGTTCAAGCCTCAGCTTGTGCAACATTTCCATATCAGAAATCTATCCAAACTTTTCATAAAGGTCCAGTCCCAAGCCAGATGTCCTCAACTGGAAACACAAGACAATAGTCCTGATGGTGGCGCTACAGCAAGCCTCTAAGTTTCAACACTTTGAAAATTCATAACAAATCAACCATACGTGCTTCAGCTTTGGAACTGTCACTTTGAAATTTGCTTTTCCATGGCATGGATGGCGACTGTCTGGCACCCTGATGCTTGGCTTATTCAATTTGTGAAGCCACACATGAACTGTAACTTGCCAATTAGCTCAGTGAGATAGAAGACGGACCTCAGAAGTTGTGAGTTCAAGTCTCAGCTAAGACAGAACGGACATTCTAATGTGAAAGTCCTATGTTCAGGCATCATGCTGTGTGGATTAGAAACTACAAAGGTTAAAATAATTATGATCCAGGCAGTTTCGCGGAGAGACAAACACTCTTTATCAACACTTTTCCCTGTTATCCCTTGTCTCTTTTCCCTGTTTATTTGGCTTAGCTATCAGTCAATATGCAGAGTCTATACAATAGCTACTTTTACATTTTAAAAAATGTTTTCATCTTTGTCACCATGGATAATGTTTCGCTTTAAGCTAGATCAGGCCAGTTTGTTCATAATTGCTAGCAGTTAATGTTATTCTTACTTTCTTGTTCTTGAGTTTTTTCTTTCCTTTGTATATTATGAGTCTGATCACTTCAGCCACTCACTTTTTTCATCAACGGTCAGCACCTCTCCAACCCTGGTGTGCGCTCCTCCTCTCTCTTCACTTCAGCCACTCATTTGAAGGGCATGCCATTATTACATGATGTAACTTCTATGTTGTGATATGCTTTGTTTTAGTGTGTGTGTTGCTCAGAATTGCCAAATTTTGCCTAAAATTGCCCGGCCCCGACCATTGCTGTGCAGCAGCTATAGTTAGCATATGAATTCTTGAGTTATGGCCAAAAACATATTTTGTATGGTTACAGTGACCTTGACCTTTGACCTGTCACCACCAAATTGTAATTGGTTGATTCTTTTCTTTTTAAAGATTTTTTTGGTGTAATTTTTTTCCTTCATATGAAAGCTAAGAGAGACAGGAAAGGTGGGAGAAAGAGGAAGGATGACATGCAGCAAGGGGCCGTGGGCTGGCGCTGCAGAGGACTCTATATGGGACGCACACTACCAGATGACTATGAGGTCACCTCATAATTGGTTCATTCTTGAGTCCAAGTGGATGTTTTGCCAAATTTGAAGAAATTTTCTCAATGTGTTCTTGAGATAACATGTTAGCTAGTTGGCTACGTAAGCCCATTCTTGCAAACTAACTAACTGTGAACCAGTGTTTCCCATACATTAATTTATCTGTGGCAGTGCGCCACAAATAAATTATCTCCGCCACATTTAGATTTTTCTGCTTTTGGCGCTACCTGTTCGACCTTGCTCATAAACACATTATAATGGGACTTACTGTTTGAATGTAGCTTGTCATTACAATGCCGGTGCAATAGGTAGTGGTATGCATCGTAAAGATGCACTTCACGCACCTGGTCCGCCAGAAGAAGAAGAAGAAGCAGTCATAGTAGAACGGATCTAAAGACCTCTCGGTACAACTATGTGGTCAAACAAGTACAAAAGTGGTCCGAACAACTCTAACTCATCATGTTATATTAGCCTGTGTCTGTATTAACATAGCTGGAAGCTCAACATGTGCAGAGACATTAATTCACGCTGTTAGTAGTGTTAACTGTAGCATGAGTCCCGTAGCAGCTCACCCCCGTTAATCAATTACAGCGGCTGCACCGGCAACGGGAGCGGTGTGACAACTACCGTCTGTCGTGTGACAACTCTATTTTACGCGGCTCTTCTATTTTTGTCGCACTAGGCTCCCCTACGCGACCCTCCAGCAGATATAAACTACATGAAATAGTGTGCTAAACGAGCACAATGTGTTTTTAACTGAATAAACCATTATCAGAGGTGATATGTGATGATTTTTTTTCAAGCATTTACCAATGTTTATCCGTGACATTGTGTAAATGTCCGTGGCGGACATTTGAAAGTGAGTAGATGACAAGGACACACCACCACAAATAGATTCCTGTCCTGTGGGAAACACTGTGAACTGTGACTTGTTTCTCGAGCAGTATGAATATAAGAGGATGTTTGTGCCACACAAGTTCCCTGCTACTCTTTAGACTTTGGTAAATGGACCTGCATTTGTACAGCGACTTTCTAGTCATCCGACCACTCAAAGCGCTTTTTACAATATAAGTCACATTCACACACATTCATACACTGGTGGCCAGGGCAACCATACAAAGTGCCACCTGCTACTCAGTTTTTATCACTCTCACACACCGATGGAAGCATCAGCGGGACCAGTTTGGAATTTGCAATTCTGGTGAATTTGGGGTTCAGTGTCTTGCTCAAGGATAATTCGACATGCAGACTGGAGAAACCGGGGTTTGAACCGCTGATCTTCCAATTGATGGATGACCCGCTCTACCTCTGAGCCGTTCACGAAAATGAGATGGACGGGGTCATGACCTTTTACCTATAACCACCAAAGTCCAATCTCTTTATTGTTAAGTCCAAGTTGACTTTTGTGCCAGATTTGAGGAAATTCCCCTCAAGGCCTTTTTGAATTATCACTTTTATGAGAATGAGACAGGCGCAAGGTCATGGTGACATTTTACAACCAAAATCTTATTGAGACCAAGTAGATGTTTCTGCCAAATTTAAGGAAATTGCCTCAAGTTTTTCTTGAGATATCACATTCACAAGAATGAGATGCATCAGGTCACAGTGACCTTGATCTTTGACCACCAAAACCTAATCAGTTCATCCTTAAGTCAAAGTAGACATTTATGCCAAATTTGAGGCAATTCCCTCAAGGCCTCCTTGAGATCTCGTGTTTATGAGAATGGGATGGACGGATGGAAAAGCCGAAAACATAATTCCTCTGGCCACGACTTTTGCCGGCACAGACGCACAATTGATCTAATAAATAAATCAGTGATTTGATGTTTGAGCAGCTCTAACAGAGGAAGTCAAAGGTTTACTACTTTCCTCTTTGTGTCTTCTTGTGTTGTATCTTATGCTGTAGTATCATATCTTGCTTTGTCACATCCTGTCATGTTGTAACTTTTTTTTATATCCTGTTTTGTCTTTATATCTTGTGTCATCATGTAATCAGATGGACGTAACCTTATCTGGTTCACAACTGGTAGGATAAAGAGCAGAGCAGACTGACCCAGCATGTAGCGCAGGCAGCTCCAGTTCACTCCTCTCTTTGAGTCCAGGTTGTCCAGGTGGTTCTGCACAAACTGCATGCTAGATGTGAAATCTGCCTGATTGAACTCATAGGGAATGTTCCAGCCGAGAGGACCAAACTTACGACGCTCCTGACAGGAAGACAAAGAAGGAGAAAAGTAATGACAGAGGAAAAGAGAATGAAAGAGCAATATTACCAAATCATATAAACAAATGTCCTTCCTTCTAGGAAAACATTCCTTGACTTCATTTGTACGAGAATCAATTTGCAGAGACCTTCTCTCATCAATGATTTCAATCTTTTTTTTGGTCAAAAGTATATTATCATTTTATTGTGTTTTAAAGGTCTAGTGTGTAGGATGTAGGGGGCATATCAGCAGAAATATAATTTAATAAAACAGGTATGTTTTCTTTAGTGCAGAGGTCTTCAATGTTTTTCAGGCCAGGGATCCCCAAACTGATGGAGAGATGGAGCAGGGACCCCCTACTATATATATGGTATATTAAATTGTGTTTTATATTATCTGGGCCTAGTACCATGTATAAACGCACCTTGTTCTTGTGCATTCAATACTGAGCTATTCAAATAATACACAGGTTCATATATTCATGTTTTTATTTTAAACATGTGCAAGGTACAGTGAGTAGGGTGGCCTTGCCACTTCCATTTATGAACATATCTTGTCAGCTGATACCAATGCCAAAATCAACACTGTCTGTCAATTGCATGATAATCAAGCATGCAAACTATTCATATTGATGTTTCTATTTTAAACATAAATGTGCAAACAAAAGTGACTGATGGCCTATTAGTGCTACTGCCATGCATAAACATACCTGTTATCTTGCATACAATACTGAGCTATTAAAATAATGGACAGATTCATGTTTTTTTTTTTTTAACATACTTGTAAGGGGACAGTGAATCCTCAAGCCATCTGTGGATGGCACTTATAGGCCTACTCTCACATTAGTGAGATGTCTGACCCTGATGAGTCGCAGACAACTTATCTATCCTTAGATGGATAGAGGTTGTCAGGCACTGGGTCTATCCATGTCTTGTCTCTGCGCCAGGAGTCAGCCTCAGAAAAGTAGTTCCTAAATTGACCCAAGCGCCTCCAAGTGCGCAAGAATTGCAGTGTTTCCCCTATATGCAACTAGCAGCGGGGCACTGTCGCTGCTGATTTTTTTCCATCTTAGCTCTTTAGAAACTACTGTTATATTATTTGGCGCTACGGATCCTTCATATCCAGGTAGAACAGGTCTATACCTTGTCCTTTTATTAAACAAACGAAATAGCCCTATGTGACGGCATGTCATTTCTGTCTCCACATGGTCGCATGTTTACAATTCTCCTCTGCTCTCTGTATGGGGTCGAACCCCCATGTTAATGTGTATTTAAAGACATTATAATTTGTGGAAAAAATTGTGGGGAAAAAATTTAAAAATATAAAAAAATGTCTAAACAACCAAAAATGTCACCTAGGGGCCACAGACCCCCCGTTGAAGACCTCTGCTTTAGTGTATAATCACCAGAAAATAAGAATCTTTGTTTTTTCAAAATCTTACAATGAGCCGTTTATATCTACATAGGGAGCAGGTCCTCCTCTACAAAGATGCCATGTTGCACACCATGTGTGGTAGTCAGGAACAGACAAACCAAACATTGGTTCTAGAAAAGACATTCATGTTTTTACATCAGCCACTGTTGTTGGTGGGCCCTTGTAATGAAAGTGTTGGGAAAAACACTGATTTAAAAAACAAACAAACATGAACCTGCTTTATTTAGTGTTTTTACTAGTTTAAATCACCAGGGGCCTCATTTATAAAGCTTGCTTACATACAAAATGGGGTTTGAAAGTGGCGTACCCACTTCCCACGCAAAGCATCTTTGCATCTTGTCACGCCGGTTGTGATTTATAAAAATAAACTTGGCGGGAGAATGTGCGCACCTGTAAGCAAAGTCTGAGTCATGTGTGCGCACATTTTGGAAGAAACTGGGAAGTGGCGACGCAGACGGCGAGGTGGAGAAGTGGAGTCAGATTTTTATTTATGTCTCACACAAATTTAATGTCACACTATATCCACCTTAGATCCACGTTATCATTGAAATTAAATCCAGCCTTATTTTGCGCTTGGAGTGAGTGATAATTGTTTCATAAAAATGTTGTAAAATCCAACTCAAATCCTGAATTGAAATTCTTTCTAAATACGTATTGAATTCACACTGCCTCTAACGTCTCATTGTCCACTCTGTGAGCGCAGGAGGGGGAGAGGACGGCGCGACTGCATGGAATATATTTTTTTATTTAGCTAAATATTTCCAGTGCATTTATCATGTCTTGAAATACAGCCATTAAGCACAACCGTTACACTCATTTCATCAGCACTACTTAGACATGTGCTGTTCATTACAAAACCGGCATGAAGAAACGTGTTCGCCTGTTACACTTTCATCTTTGAATTGTATTTCAAATTACACGTTGTATTTTGGGACAGGGATACCACTGGTTCATGCTGTAATTCAGGCCGGGTGTCTGATCAGACTGATTGCCATAAACATATAAATACTGCGGTGACCCTCGTGCGTAATTGCGCAAGGGGGCACTGGCACATACTCCTTTTTGCCTCCACCACATCCTCAAATTTAAAAGCAACACAATAACTACATGTTGGTAAAGGAGTAGAAATATTTGGTCTACCTTTAGATCAGACCACTTTTTTTTGTTCTGTCACTGTCCGTGCAGTCCCACAGACACAGCTGACAGCATCAGCCGCGTTGATGTGTTGCCATTTTTTTTTTTTTTTTTGCTTTCTTTTATTAGTGGTCCCGCTGCTGTGGCCACCAAATAAAATCTTTCTTCAGTCCTCTACCTCCCGTTAAATGGTCTCTAGCTCAGTCTCGGAGAAATTCCGTTTTTTGGTTCGTTTCTCACCCGTCCGCGTGACTCACACAATGAGAGAACACTTGCGTGCTGGCTTATTTATATGCAGATCGCATTCATGAGGTGATTTGCATGAACATTTATGGTTGAACTAGGGCATGTGGAGGGCAGAATATGAGGCGGATCTGGGTGCGCACAGCTCCAGGAGGTCTGTGATTTATAAAGAGAACATTGCGTGCAAGTGTGCGTGTGCACGGTTTTATAAATCAGATTATTTTTTGGCGCACGCCATTTTCAGCTTTTGGGCGCAGGTCAACTTTTAGTATGAATCCTAAGCACTCTTTTATAAATGAGGCCCCTGGTCGTTTTATTATGGAGAGAAAGAGACTTGGATAATTCAGCTCTTGGTAAAAACCTCCTGAACGTCTGGATCAGAAATAAGGTAAACATAGATTAGCAGGTGCTAGGCTAGCAGATAGTCTGCAACAGGCCAAAAAGCATAGAAAAAACCTTGATTTGCAACATAAAATAAGTGTTTTTATCTTTTTTATCGCCTGGTCTGTTTGTTTTAGAGAGCAAGGGACCTCTGTGAATAATTCAGCTCCTGGTAAAAACCTCCTGAACAATGAACACTGAAGGAATTCTAACCAGGAGAAGTTTCAGCTGGTTGCAATCTGTAACCATAGATGCTACTAAATCCCCCTAAATTTTACACACTGTTCGTTTAAAGTTCCGAACAAGCAGATATACTGTATACAGACCTGCACAGTGGTGTGAAGGAAGGCCAAGGCATAGAGTAGAGGTTTCCACTGAGGCAGGTTGCTGATCTCCAACTGATCCTGAGTGACACTGTTGAAGGTCCTTTTCAGACCAGCTTTCATCCCTGATGAAGAGGAGGGGCAGAGGACACACTTTTAATTAAAATAAATTATGAATGGGTGGATTAATAAAATAAATTAATTAAAGGGGAAGTTCCATTTTTTACAACCTGGACCTTATTTCTGGCATTAAATACGGTTGTCTACTCACCCAGATAAGTTTGGTGTCATTTGGAGTCATTCGGAAGATATTTAGATTCGCGAGAGCCGTGTACATCCATATAGTGGGAATGATCGGGGCACCGACAATGAGGCTCTAAATAACACATTATCTGCCACGAAAGTCGTTCATTTCACCAATATGTATTTATGAATCGCTAGAGTTGCTTGTCATCATCAAACGGGTCATTTATACTGACCTACTAACCTCTGCAAAAAAAAAGGCAATTTGTACAGACAGTCCTCTTTACCACTGAAACGTTCACCTTTCTGCTTCTCACTTTATGTCACTGAGCACTATGTAATAATAGGCAAGGCAAGGCAAGTTTATTTGTATCGCACAATTTGTACACAAAGTAATTCAAAGTGCTTTTCTTTTTTTAAACATAAAAAACGACAGTGACACATAACAGGGGAGGACAGACTTAGATGAAAAGGAAGAACAAGATGAAGGAAGAGGGGGAAAAAAAGCAAACTAGGCTCCTGTAGGGGGGCACAGTGTGGGAACAGGAAAAAAACACACCTCAGCACATGAGCAACATAATAAGACATTACAACAAAACTCGAAGACTTGCATATATGGGGAGGGAGGGGGGGTGGGAGCCAAGAAGGCGTTGAGTTGGAGGGGGTGTGCGTGTTATATGTCTTCATGTGTGTGTGTGTGTGTAAGCCCATGTTCTTCATCTCCAGTCCCAGCCCATTGTCTCTGCCGTCTGATAACTGATGACGAAGACACGGCCGTTGCCGTGGAGACGACCTCGGAGAGTTCTGATCCAGAAACAAAGTTCACAGGAGGAGGGGGTGGGGGGCGGGGATGAGCATCTTGTCTGCATAACATCCAGGAGAGTTGAGAGGTAAACGGCCTTGGGAAGGCTGGTTATCTCGGGGAGCCAATGAAGATAACAATTGTTTTAGGTCAGGCCGACACTGCAATTTTTCGTCTGCCTTTGAGTCTCTCTGATTCTCCCAGTGGCTTGCTTCCAATATGTCCGAATTGGTGGCCAGTTTCAGCCGAGCCGAGCTGACAACTTCTCCAAGTTGACATTCATCTTGCGAAGGAGTTCAGGGATCGCATCCAGCTTGCGATTGAACTCACGTATCGCTTGAGTCTGAGTGTTGACAGCCCTGCACTTTCCCTCAGTCATAACGGGCAGCTTCTCGATTGCCAAAAGTGCTGCCAACGTCTTCCGAACTTTGCGATAGATCAGGAAGCTGCTAACTCCAAACAGCAGAATGCCTGTTATCATAATTCCAATTATGTAGACGTCTTCAACATCCTCAACGGAAAGGATCGACATGCACACGATCCCCCACTTCTCCCAGGAGTCCATCGTGTATCCGGCTGCAAACGTTCCGTCAGGGCAGACGGGCTCTCCTTTGCCTGGTCTCTTTGTCGAGAAAATTTGGTCAATTGCGTTGAGAGACCAGCTAATCAAATCCATGGTATTAGGTTTCGGAGAGAAATGCAGAGAGAAGCTCCGATATAATATAATAATAAATTCACGTTTTGAATAATTAGTGCCACTGCTTTTTCTGCAGTGTGCGGGCCGTTCTACACAAGCGATGAGAAGAAACTAAAGAATTTCTCATAGTTATTTACTTATCAAGCAAACAAATTCAAGGAAAATAAACAATGTATGCATGTGTGTAGGCTACTTACTCAATCGAAAGTTGCCCGTTCGGTCCTGCAGGCTTTGGCTGGGTCTTCCAGTTTACTTTCGGGACACGAAAAAAACAGCCAGGTTGATCATAGAAGTGAAATCCTCTGTTGTGAGACAGTCATTTCTGGAGACATCCAGACGTGTATCTCCTGGCCTCAAATCACTCGAAGCAACAAAAGCATTCCTCCTCTGTTGGCATAGTGGAACACTGTCCACAAGAACTCCTCCTTTCAAAGAACTCCTCATCCGTATACTCTGGTTCAAAATGGTAAGGACGTAGGCTACATCATATTCAAAGTCGTCGTCCACAACCTCAAAATCTGACAAATATTCAGCCATGTTCCAAAAAACTAACAGTAGCAAATTCCAGTTGTAAACAAATCCAGGTCAGAGGTTAGTAGGTCAGTATAAATGACCTGGATGATGACAAGCAACTCTAGCGATTCATAAATACATATTGGTGAAATGAACAAGTTTCGCAGCAGATAATGTGTTATTTAGAGCCTCATTGTTGGTGCCCCGATCATTCCCACTATATGGATGTACACGGCTCTCGCGGATCTAAATATCTTCCGAAGGACTCCAAATGACACCAAACTTATCTGGGTGAGTAAACAACTGTATTTAATGCCAGAAATAAGGTCCAGGTTGTAAAAAAACAGAACTTTCCCTTTAATATTGGGTTTAAGTGGCATCACAGTATTACAGTAGACAATGGTATTTAGAAATCTCAGCGGTATTATTTACAATACCGTCAAAAATACAGATTCTCTTCTTAATTGTACTCTTACAGAGATACTGTTTTAGGGATGTACTGAGCATAATGCATATCAGACACCACCAGAGGGCAGTCCCTACAAGTGGAACAGGACACTGAGTTGGCGAAAATGGCCACTCCATGTGGTGGGCATAACTTTAGAGGACTGTACACAACCAGCAAACAATGGCACAGAGGGACTGTGGGATAAAAACAGCACATTTTCACATCTAACCTTGTGAAATAAGGGTTTATTTTGACCAGAGGTAGTGATTGTTGGAACAGTGGACTTACTAAATAGAAGACTAATGAGACCAACTGAGACGTTTCGGTTAGTTTTATTTTGTTGCTTTTGAGTTTGAATGAAGTGTGTTTTGTAATGTTAAACACCTTGAATACTGTCACAGAAATGCTGTCATACAGGGTACATCCTGGTTAAATTTTAGAAAAGTATTAAAAAAAACAGATACCACCCAAGCCTAATTAATATGTAAATTGGGCCAGAAACCTAAAATACAGGGGCAGTGACAAATTTCAAGTAACACATGAGTAAAAAAGTAGTTAAGGAAGGACGAGTACTTTTCATGTTCCTTTTTTTAAACTGTACTTCTACTCTTTACTCAAGTATATTTTTGAACCAGTAATCTACTTCACTACATTTGCCATTTATACAGGGCGTAAAATGAACACCCGCCAAGCGTCAATGGTGGGTAAAAAATGAGTTTGGTGAGCAAACTCAAACTCAAAACAAAAACACACATCCGCCAGTGGCCGATGGAAAATTTTTAATTGCATGTGGGTTTTTTATGTGCTTTGACCATTTCTGCCAGCTGTGTCAGACTATTTTGTGTGCCCTGAACGCATGACATCAGCTACCAAAGATGAACATGTTGGACCTGGACAAGAAGAACAGGCAGTTAAACGGAGTACAAATGTCACACGGCGTTTTATTGGAAAATGGAAACTAGACGAGGCTGGTGGTCATGGCTGACCTACGACCCCACACCAACATGATGAGCTGCAACCTTTGCCGCAAGCACGCCAAAGAAACACAGAGGACAGGGTTGGATTTTACTAAAGTTGGATTTTCATATTAAAAATGTAAGTTAATTATTTTTAGTCAAACAAGGTATGATTTTTATATTTGGCTGGTGAAAAATATGTTTGGCCGGTAAATTTTTGGAGGTCACTAACCAATGGCAGAGGAGGTAAAAAGTTAATTTTATGCCCTGCATTTATACCTTTGTTACAACCAGTCTGCTCTAAATACGGTTGAGTTTAGGGGGAAAGCACATGAGCACCACCTCTACTACAGATGCCAATGACACAGCAAAGCATTAAAAAGGTAGTTTAAGGTGTTTTTTAAACTACAGTAGAAAAACACCCTTCTGAGGTTACAATGAATGTGATAAAAATGAAACTGTCTGACAACCTAAGTCAGTGAGGTAAGCCTGCTAGCGTGATGTTAAAGTTACCAGATAGCTAATGTTAGCCTGTCTAATTTTAACAGTAACATTACAGTAAATGAGTCTGCAGCCAATGTTTGCATTTACAGTGAGTGAGCTGGCGATAACACTACTTTAACTGTGAGATATTAAAACTCCTGAAACTCCTCTTCTAAACTCCACCAGCACATTGAAGTTACACATACTGTAGGTAAAAATGTAGTTAGCTGGCTAATTCATTTTGTTCATTTGCCATATGTATCGTTAATCTTTGATGTTATGATAATGACATTAACTTATCTTGTCAATCAATCAATCAATTTTATTTATAAAGTCCAATATCCCATATCACAATTTGCCTCACAGGGCTTTACAGCATACCACATCCCTCTGTCCTTTGGACCCTCACAGCAGATAAGGAAAAGCTCCCCCCCAAAAAAACCCTTTAACGGGGGAAAAAATGGTAGAAACCTCAGGAAGAGCAACTGAGGAGGGATCCCTCTTCCAGGACGGACAGACGTGCAATAGATGTCGTACAGAACAGATCAACATAATAAATTAACAGTAATCCGTATGACACAATGAGACAGAAAGAGAGACAGAGATGCAGGACAGATGGTAATGACAGTAGCTTACAACAACATTAATGAAAGTAATAATATTATAATTAATAATAATATATTAATATCTGATAGTATACATGTATGACAATAATCATATGTGTTGTTAGTAATCTGTTGGCCTTTTGAATTCATTCATCTTTATCAAAAGGGTTTAGGATTATTCATTAATTTAAAAAACGTTTTATTAACCAGTGCTCATTTTGCACCAGCCAGCATGCCAAAAATATCAAAATAAGTAACTTGTACTCTGAGTAATTGATTAACCCAGTACCTTTTTTACTTTTATTGAGCAGGTTTCTCAAATGGTAATTTATACTTTTACTTGAGTCATTTTTTAGGGGAGTAATTATTCTTACTTGAGTATAGGTTTTCAGTAGTCTACCCACATCTGCTAAAGTCTAACAAATAAAATGAAGGAGCAGGGCGTAGGATCAGGGAAGATGACAGGTGAAGATTTGGGTTTCTGAACTAGATAAAGAGTTTCTTACCAAGAGGAGGTTCATTAGTGAACTTGATGGAGGACTGAAGGAAGGTGATGGAGAATCTGTAAACAAACACACACACACACACACACACACACACACACACACACACACACACACACACACACACAGACACACACACACACACACACACACACACACACACACACACGCACAGAGTGAAATTACAGATGTCCAGGACTCCACTACAGTTAAAGGTCATATGTATAGCTTTTTCATCAAAACGAATATTAAAAAAAAAAAAAAAAAACATCCATGAGAACGTCTAGAAAGTCTATATTTTCCCTGAAAAAAATAATTGCAGAGGTATGGCATCGTCCCAGCGCTATGCGTCACAAATGCTAGCCGACCAACAGAGAAGCAAAACCAGAATCAAGCTTCAGCTTTGGATCGTTGGTGTCAGCTGAAGGCAGAAAATGGGCTAAAAAGCCACGCAGAGGTTGCCACTTTCCTTCTGGACAGGTAAGCTAATGTTTGCTAACTAACGCAGCAGGGTTGTAAAAAGATATATACTGCTGAATATATCTAATATCTAGTAAAGCCGAACTAGTAATTACACTACACCTAGATGAATTATGTTAAGAAAAAGTAAGGATGACGGTTAATTTCAGATATTTTAGCAAGTTCTCTAGAAACAGAGTTTTTGGGATTGTGATTGTTCCGGTTGTAGAGTTGTCAAATAGTGTCCTAAAAAAGTAAATCCACTGAATATATCAAATATCTAGTGTAGCCAAACTATCATGTTATTATTATTATTATAATCATTATTATTATTATTATTGGTGGGAAATTATAACAGAGGAATATATTTGCCATTTTAGTATCAAGAACACTTCTGTGTTTTTGTGTGTATACAGGACGTTGTTGAAGCAGGGAATCTGTGTGTCCACCACGACAAAGGATCCTAATTGACTAATTGCGTTAGCATTAGTGACGAGTAGAGCTAAAAATGCTTTACAGAGATTGATATAGTGTGTTACAGGGCGCACAAGAGAGGATTCATGATTTATTATTATTATTTTTTAATTACTGTTCCACAAAAGACTCCTCATTTGACATCGCTGTCTCCAGTGTCTGTCGTTTACCTGGCAACCTACAGAACTAAAGAGTGGAGCAAGAGTGGACGAGTGTGAGTGCGACACCTACTGACCAGGAAGTATGAATCCTATATCTATCACCTTTAAATCATTAGTGTGTTATTTGTTCTGGTGTGATGAACACTGCAACTTCCAGAGTACGCCAGCAGGGGTTCGTTGTGTCTTACTTTGGGTGCACATCAGTTGTCAGCCACACTCGGAAACCTTTGTGCACGCTCTCTGGGGTTGCTGCAGTGACTGTCTCCAGCAGCTCATCCAGGAAGTCTAGTCCCAGGTGGCAGTTCTGGAGGAGGAGCCAGCCGCCATCCATCATGCTGTTGGCCAATAGCCTGCGAGCGTGAATCTCCTGGCCCTGCCCCATGGAAATGGGACGGCACGGTGCCCCCTGCAGGCAGAGAGTGCATCCATCTGTTCTCATGCTCATACCCATCCATGTTCAACCTACTCATCCATATTTTTATATATAAAACTTGGTGTTAGTTTCGCTATTTTCAGACATCCACGTCTTCTTAAAGCAGGATCTCAGTCTGAACCAATTTTTAGGCTTTTGGTAATAAAAGAGTCAATGGATGATGGGTTACAAGTCAAATTTTGATTTGAAGTATTTTGAATTATTGACATTTTAAAGCAGCTTTTCACCTGGTTTTTGATATTCAAAAATACTAATAAAAATCACAGAACTTAAGAGTGACTACAGTGAGCCATATTTAATCCGTGTACCCTTCGTTCTTTTTTTTTGTTCTGTTTCAAAACCAAATCAGAAAAACAAAAAACGGGAAAACAGAACAACAGAAATCACACGTTTTGTAGTTGTGTTTTGATTTTAAAATTATAACAGAAGTGCGGCCATAACTAGGCTACAAGTAGTTGAGAATGGAGCGCTCCTCTGTGAAGTTCAAAAGTTCCTCCGCAGATCTCCCAGCATTCCCCAAATTTATCACAAATATCACAATAACAAAACAAAGAAATTAAAAACTTCATTTTCACATTCTTCTGTTTTAATTTTAAAACAAAAAAACAACATCTACGAAACGTGGGATTTCTGTTGTTCCGTTTTCACGTTTTTCTGTTCTGGTTTTAAAACAGAAAAATTAGATTGTTTTTCTGTTTTTCTGATTTGGTTTTGAAACGGAAAAACAAAAGAATGAAGGGTACGCGGATTATATTTATATCCTACCCAACTTCTCTTGATTTATTGATCCATTAACTGTTAATCATCCTCTATCTTCTCTGTCTCCATCCACCCACATTCATCTCTCAATTCCTTCATGCATTTCTGTCCATTACCTGATCATCTATATGTTTTTTTAATGCTCCCCTTTCCCTAATCAATTCATTATCTCCTGTTGCACCCATCTATTGTAGATGTAAGATGTATTGTAATTTCCCGTATTTAAATATCCCAACCCTTTATCCTCCCATCAATTATGTTTCCTCCATCCACTGATTTATTTTCCACATTAATCTTTATCTCTTCACATTGCATTCATCCATTCCATTCATGCACCTTGTTCTTTGCCAGCCTCTCTATGTTTTCAGTCGGATCAGAGCCCATCGACAGCAGACAGACCATCGGCGTCCTGTTGTCGCTCTCTGCCAACATGGCGTCCAAGTCCAGAACCAAACCTTCAGCATACTGCTGACCCAGAGAGTCCGAGATGTAGCAACGCGCCTGGTCAAAACACACACAAACACACACACTATTTCATTCTCACTGCCAGAGTGGTAGCGTCAATCTGCAGGGAACAAAAGAGTGCTGGCGTCACACTGTAGGGAACTAGAGAGTACAGGTGTTTCACTGTAGAGAATGAGAGAGAGCTGCTGTCATAATCTAAGAAACTTGAGAGTCCGAGCGGTACATTGTAGGACCAAGAGAATGCCTGTGTTACATTGTAGGGAAGGAGAGAGTGCCAGTGTTACACTGTAGGGACCTTGAGAGAACCGGTGTAGGGAACATGACAAAGTAAATCAATCAATGAATCAATCAATCAATTTTATTTATAAAGCCCAATATCACAAATCACAATTTGCCTCACAGGGCTTTACAGCATACAACATCCCTCTGTCCTTTGGACACTCACAGTGGATAAGGAAAAACTCCCCCAAAAAAACCCTTTAACAGGGAAAAAAACCCGTTAGAAACCTCAGGAAGAGCAACTGAGGGATCCCTCTTCAAGGACGGACAGATGTAAACAAACTTGTGCTGTAGCATACATGTCATGGGCAGACAGAGTGTTGTTTGTGGTACTGAAGAATAAGGATCACACCAGCATCTAAACTGCCTGCTGTGACATTTGCAGGTATGTTTACGTGCTGTTTAAAGTGCAACTGAGCAGCTCATTTAGCAGACTGCAGCCTGCAAACTGACATCAACAGAGCACTTTTTCCCCAGTTAATGTTTATTTGATTGATCGTTCAACTTGCTAAGGTGCAGGACATGTGTTCATGTTTATAAGTTAGATAAGAAGGAGACTTCAGCAGAAAAGATAGTGTGGTTTTCCATATTTAGAATCTGTGTGTGACATTGATTGAAGATGTGATTGGCCTTATTAAAATAAGGTCTCTTACTCAGGGGCGCCATCAAGAAACAAAAAAACACAAAACATAAATTTCTCAAATGATTAATGAACACTTCCACTAAACATATTGGTTCAATCCCTACATTTGAGTATAAACTCAAATGGTATAGTCTTAGTTATATTTGCCTTGCTGTTATTTATATACTTCAATGTTTCGCAGTCAGACCTGAGCAGTGGTTCTGTCAGGACACCAGCTCCGAATGAGCAGAAGCTTCTGGAAGGTGTTGAGCTTTTCCTCATACCCATCAGGCAGTGTTGCATCTTCTGGCGTTGGATGGTCAAACCACGTCCTCCAGGCACGTTCGTTCTGGCTCACCTGGACACACGAAAACATAACTGCTGTAGGTCTATGTGTTCCAGATTTAACTGCTCCAATGTTAACACACCCGGGTTCTACCTGGGTCAAGATCTGGGTGAACGGCAGCAGGCTGGACAGCTGCACCAGGTTGAGCCAGGTCTGATCGAGGATCCAGCGCCGTGGTTTAGATTCTACAGAGTTCAGATCCAAAGAGGCTCCGCCTACGGAGATAGCATTTACTGTCAAATGACTTGAATAAGTAAAGAAAAGAAAAGAATGGAGAGAGGAGGAGGAAGAAGATGAGTGTGTGACCTTTGATAAAAGTGAGCACCTCTGGGTGCGAGATGTTTCTGGCCTGGAGGTCGATCTTTAGAGCCAACAGCAAAGTGAAAAGCAGTTTGTGTTCCTCATACAGACTCCTGGCTGTGTAACTGTACACCTGAGGGAGGGACAAACAAGCAGTCAGCAGGATACTGCACATCCAATCAAACCTAAATCACAGCATACTTCTATAGGCTTGGGTTGCCATAGTGAGTGATGACTGGACAGATAAAAAGGTCAGAATCACCGCCAACAAATAACTAATTGCAGATTTGATCATCTCTAGATGGTTTACAGGTCACATGTGTGGTTTGGACTAAAGGTCTTGCTGGTGAGCAGCACCTGGTAGGTGAGGAAGTTGATGATGTTGCTGATGCGTTTGGAGGTGACCTGCGACTTGGCAGAGTTCTGCATGGACGAGTCAAACAGCCCCAGGAACTGACGCAAAGATGTCTGGTACATAACGTTGACCAGTGACATCTCCACAATCAGGAAGTAGAGGATGCTGCCCCTGGTGGCCACCGGCCGGTACTCCTCCCTGGCCTGGTTGATCTTCACCTCCGTTTCTGCTGCAACTGACAGCTTCTCACTCACCTTGAAGACAAGTAGACCAGATTGTTTTGTTCATCTTTAGTTATTGCTCTTCAGTCATCGAGACTTTGCTTTATTTTGTGTTGGATGACGGAGGAAAAGGGACATTAAAACAGAGAGTAGACTGGGAGCAGTACCTCCTGAGCAGTGGTTTTGGTGACCCTCAGAACCTCTATCAGAGACTCGTCCTCCACCAAGGACCCCTGGGTGCTGGTCAGCCTGAACAGCAAACTGTCCTCCAGCTCCTGCATCTTCCTCTTGTTGGCTGTCACCTCCTCTAAGAGCTTCACTCGCTCCGCCTCCAACTCCTAAAGGGACCCACAGGGTAGACGATTCAGATTTATGTACAGTATTTATGTAGAGTGTTTAAGTTTTGGACTTGAGTAGGTGTCACTGCACAGGCATTAATTTATGATTAAAAGTCGTGCTTTTTACATTGTTTCACAGTTTATCCTGAATGTACAAATATACTGATACCTCAGTAGACATAAATCCTTCTTATAGGGAAAGGAAGGTTGAATTCAAGCTAACAATCACACTGATTACAGAGTTTATGGTATCAGCTGAGGACGGAAAAACAGAATCTGCACACTATGCTATGTTTAATTAAAATCAATTAAATATTCATGGGAGACTAGTCTAGTGTGCAGACTGACCTTTTTTGTCTTTGCATGATCTCTTGTCCAGCGACTAGTGTTCATTATCTGGATGTGTGTGCTTTTGTGTATCAGCTGAAACATCGGACTGATAAACGGGTGCAATTTTGAATCACTGGATTCAATTATTTTCCAGTCCTTATTATTTTTAAACATATTCACAAATGCAAAACAACCCAAAATAATAGAATACATGATTAGAACTGACTCTAAGAGTATGTTTTTGGTGTACTAGGGTAGCAGGTGCTTAAAATTACTGTATCTTAAGTAAAGTCATAACCACAAGAACAAACAGGCGTGAAGTTTTACAAACAGCCTACGATTCTACAGACATCATTTTCTTAAAGCAAGCTGATGTAGCTATAATAAGAGGGTTGTATGAGTCCATGAGTGCATCAGTCTGACAATTTTACTATGAAGCAGCTAGCTATTTTTCATGCAAGACAGCACAACTGGAAGTGTGTTCATATTCTGCATGAGAACAGTAAAGGCCATAGGCTAACCTAAATACATAAATGACTGGGTTTACTGATGCATTCCAAACACCTGGACTGGAACACAGCACCCTAGAGACAAAGTTCAAGCTCTGACAACAGTCGTCCTACGAGACACCAGTCACTCTATCACAGCTTACACCAAGAACGATTGTTTGGAAAGAGGTCACACAGATGCAGGATCCATATTTTGCTCTCCTGATCATGTCAGGAAATCAATTAAAATGAGACAGCACAGACTCAAAGCAGTTTCTAATTGTAAGTGTCACAAAATGGTCAGATTCGTGTACATTATGGCACTTTTGGCATTACTTATCGTACTTTGTACAGAGTGCAAAATTATTGTACAAATACAATAATTACTGTAAATCTGGCAACACAGGCTCACAAATTCGCTGACATTCACTGCATATCAACTTATAAATGAAACTGTAAACTTCGACTTCACTGGCTTCCATGTTTAATATAACAGTGTGCTACATGTAAAGTCTTTGTTATTGTTCTTTGCTCATTCAGGTCAGTTCAGAACCATGAACAGTTCACACTGGAAGCTGATATTTGCCATATTTAAAACATAATGTGAACAGACAAACAGAAACTAAAAACACTGCCTCATGGTTTAAGAATCCACGAACCAGTCAGGTTTCAGTTACAGTTTACATCCATGTCAGTCCAGACTCATATGTAGCCATGACAGTTGGCAGTGCTTCAAATATGGATGTTGCTGCAAAGAAGCTTCAGAAGATCTAAACAATCAGCACAGTTCCAAGGTATGCACCCACCTTATCCCTTTCTGTTCTTGTGATATGGTGAGATGACGCTAAGTAATAGCTAGAAAAGTATTTTTGCAGAACATTATGATGTCACAGTGAAGATGACCTTTGGCCTGGTGGATATAAAATGTTATCACTTCATCATTTTATACAATTAGATATTTGATCCAATTTGATTTGATTGTTGACCTTTGACTACCAAAATCTAATCAGTTCATCACTAAGTCCAAGTGAATGTTTGTGCCAGATTTGAAGAAATTCCCCACAGTTGTGCTTGAGATACCGTATTTACAAAAATGGGCCTACGTAGCCAACTAACTAATTCGCTAACTGGCTACTGCCAGCTCGGTGTAGTGACCTGTTTCTCCAGCAGTATGACTCGCCCCAGCAGCTGGTCCTCCAAGCCTCGCTGGGTGACGGTGAAGTCGACCACAGCTGCTCGGGCACTGACCTCGGGACTGTATGCTGGGTTGGCCAGCTTGGTGGTGATGTAGAGTGTGAAGCCCTTCATCACATCCACCTCCTTATCTCCCACCTTCACCTGTGGGAGGAAGAAGAATTCACATCAGCAAAGCAATAATACGTTTATTTTCTTCTATAATCAAACTTAATATATACAGAGATTTGATATGACAGAGTGAGTTCAATTGTTTTGCTATATTTCTTAAATTCATGTAGGAGAAAAAGGAAAATTCACAGATCTCCTACTTTATAAGTTGATCCAGACTTAATGTAGTTTTTGTCCAGTATGTTATCCAGGACAGGGTCCAGTTCCTCTCCTATGTCCTCCAGCAGCAGAGGACGCCCCAGAGACAGACTGTCCTCCAGGTGGGAACGGAAATACTTATGGTTCAGAGACGTCACCTGGGACACAGAGGAACACAACCAACAATTAGGAGAACATTCAGTTTTATTTTGACTTCCTGTGTCTTTGTTCTGTTTCAACATGACGTTTTGTGACCCCACCTGCAGCTGCTGGTCTCTCTCTCTGTTCTGGATCCAGGTCTTGCCCTGACCCTGGGGGTCTATCAGCAGCGGGTAGCGGGACGCCTTTGTCACCACGATGCCGTTCTGGATGGAAAGGTCATCGCTGGGTAAACCCTGCAGGTTCCACTCACTCACTGTGGCGTTGTCCACCAACAGACCAATCACGTTTAAGTCCTGCAGTAGATTAGAATTTCTTCCTCACATGTGTTCTGCACTAACAATATTTTAGTGTTTGCATTTCCAAGATTCACACTTCTCTTCAATTAATTAGTTTGGCTTAAAGTATGACATTTACGGTCAGTAAAACATCACAATATAATAGTCTATTCTGACTGAACACAAATAAGAAAAATTTGTAAAAACTTTATAGGAAACATTTTTATGTATTATCCTGCTTTGTTTAACTTATCATAAATTCTCAAAGCTCACATTTAAATAGCAGGCAGACATGAACCTAATGTGGCAGAATTATCTGTATTATGAAAGCTCACTTAATGAATTCAGAATAATGTTCATGTCCAGAGTAATTCCATAAGTACAACAGAGTCTTGTCAAACTCACCACTCATAAGGAAAGAGACAAAAATATAATGAAATTTATTTATCCAGCAGTAGATACTAGAATTATCGCCTCATGGCTGTATGCCTCTACTAACCTGTCAAGTTGCAGTTACAGTTTCCATCCATGTCTGTAAAAACATGGATGCTTCACACACAGATGATGTATGCAGTTAGCACAGTTTCGAGATTAGAGTCACCAATTCAGTAACTGACCAAATGTCTGACCAAGTGTTTTTGCAGAACATTATGATGTCACAATGAGGTTGACCTTTGAACTTAACCCTTAACTGGATATGAAATATCATCGCTTTATCATTTGATCATTTGGAGTTACAGCCAAAAACATGTTTTGTAGGGCCACAATTGACCCTTGACCCTCAACCATCAAATTCTAATTAGTTTATTCTCAAGTACAGGTGGACGTTTATAACAAATTTGAGGAAACTCTGGGGCTTAATTATGAAAGAGCGTAGTATTGATAAGCTCTGACTCTATGTTCTTTTATCTGTACTTTTACACATTTTGGTTTAATTCATCCTACAGCCTCTCATCTGCGCTCTGTGCCGGGGCTGAACTGCTCCACATACACACACACATTCACACATGCATGCATACACCTACGGTAATCTGTGAACAGCCAAGTGGCTGTGGTGGAAACAAAGTGAAGATAACTTAAAAATTGCTTGAGTTGACGGCAGCTACACTCGTTACTGTAAGTGCAATTAAACCTTAGCAAGTAAGAAGCCAACAATTTATTAATACATGTGTTCAGTAGGCATGAACATGTAAACATGTAGACAGCCATATTCAGTATGCTCTGTCCACATCTCTCATCCACTGACACTGACGTTATGTCTTACACATTGATTTAGACAGCACGCTAGTTCGGCTGATAGCGAATTGTTACTAATAAGCTCAAATGACACCTGTCTGTATGTAGACTAATTTAGTTTGACACTTATCTTAAAATTGGGCAGATATTTTCACTGATAAAAACTAAACTTCACTCAGTATTGTGATGTCTGGAATATTATTTATATAGTGATGTTGCTGTTGTAAAAATTACTGTTGCTGCTCTGGAAACAATTAATTACATTTCAAATATTCAGTTATCCTGTTCTGAATTTATTCTTTTCAAATTAATATATTTTGTAAAAAGCAATTATTTAGAAATGAAAAAGAACCGATAAAAGTACTGATAAAGTACCAAACTGATCGAAAGGAATATTGATAAAAGTAGTAGTATCGATAAAATCTTAACGATACCCATCCCTAATGTTGACTGTTTTCATTTGGTGCAATATCACCTTAAGATACTTAATTTTCCTTTGTCTTATAGAGTACATCACAGCAGGGCCCTGGTGCCCAACACTTCTCAACTACAGCCAGATTCCAGATGGACCCTCCACAAAACGTCTTAGTGGGCACACAGTCTGTGGCATCTCAAAATATGGTAGTATGGATCAGCACACACCTGTACAGGGCTACTATATATATATATATATATGTATATGTATATATACATATATATATACACACACAAACATATACATATATATGTGTGTGTGTGTGTGTGTGTGTGTTTTTGTGTTTGAGATACAGTACCTGGAAATATTTTACAATACTAAAATGATGTTTACCAAAAGCTTCAGAATATATATTTCTGCATCACATTATCACATGTTATATATACATACAGTACATATATATATATATATATATATATATATATATATATATATATATATATATATATATATATATATATATATATATATAAGTGTTGAGTTGGAGGAGAAAGGTGGAGGAACTCAAACAGAGCTTGTAGACCCTCATGACTCAACACCCTGGTGACTCTGTTATTACAGAAGAATCTGAGCAAAATTGTATTCTTTTAGTATAGTTTTACCCTCAGCAAAGGCTGTAAAAACAGACCCTATGCAGTAATTTGTAAATAATTGTATTTTTATTACCAACATAATAAAAAAATATTTTAAAAAATGAAATAGTCATGGCAACACTTGAAATACAAGAAAGGTGGATTCAGGGAAGCACTTAATTTAAACACACAAGGAAATCAATATTTAAGTTCAATATTTTACTGTAGATGACCCGATGAGGCTCGTCTTCTCCAAAAATCCCATCCCAAAGGACCTGGCATCCCAGTATGACAGACCGTCAAAGGAGGAAGTGGTTGCCTTACAAGTCTCTGACTTCAGCCAAGGGGCAGCACGAGGCCAACGCAGTGACAAGTGACAAGGTGTGTGTGTGATCAGGAAACTCTATCCAACACAGGACGGGATGAATGCTTGAATGGAAAGAATTGGACACTATTAGTGTTGCAGATAAAACACTGCTGTGTTTATATTTATATATCTATCTATTGTATATTACTTTTTTTTTGTAGTTTTTGTTTTTTACATTTGCTAAAAATAATGTTCATTTGACAAAAGACTTATTTGTCATTTCTTTATAGTGGGTTTTTTGGTATAATGAAACCTTAGTGTTCAGAATTGAGTTTACACAGTTGTGGATGTTCTGAGGGGTGTACAGATTCACCAGGCCTGGATGGTCTATCAAACATGTAGGATGAACTGGAACCTGGTCCATTACCCCAAAACCTAATAGGTAAAAAAGACACAAGGCATACTACCGTTTTAGAAGTAAGCAAATATAGACTCAGGAGACAACATCACTGCATAGAACAAATACTGATCCAGGAAACAACATGCGTTTTACTATGAAACTTTGATTTCATATAAATGCTGTGGATACACTGTGATACATTGGTACATCGTACATATTGTAGATTACAAACACAAGGTAAAGATGATTATAAAATGCAGCTACATTTTAGTGGAATGGTTTCAGTAAACATGACAGCTAAGACATCTGAATATACCAGTTATTTCTATTCATTTGTTTTTGTATAATACAGAAATGTGTCATCTCAATCTGCTGTGGTAAAATAGATGAATCCACGGGTTAAAACTTATGTGGTTTTAACGGGAAATGTGTTCGCAGCAGAATTTATAATAACTTTGATATTATTATCCAACACAAGCTACATTAGTCTGATCATAGATACGGCTGCTTAGATAAAAAAAGGAGTCATGCTTTACAACTCTGCATGTAACAGGTGAGTGCTGCTGTTGGTGTTTCCACATTATGTAGTAACTGACTATATTTTTAGAAACCTTTTGTACTCTACAGCAGACTTTTCCAACTTCATTCAATCAGAGGACAGACATACAGTTGTTACCATAACGTCAGGTAAGTTTCAGTTATCATGTTACGGCTGAAATATAAGGAGGCTAAAAAAAAATAAAAACTTACCACTGTGAAACGTCCTGCTCCAGTCTTAGTTGTGAAAGTGCTTCAGAGTCTATCGGCTTGTGTTTCTTCACTCAAATTGATAATGGTGGATGGCCGCCATCGTTAGCTTAGCCATAGCCTGTTGTTTGCACCAGCCTCCGGAAGTGAAGTCAGATAAGGTAAGGGGTGTGACGTTTCTGATACACGCTCTAAGCGTTGGACCAATCACAACAGACTAAGGCCTTGTTCAGACTGCCAGCCAAAATCCGAATTTTTAGCCAATGTAGATTGGAACCAGATGGCTTTTATGAAGTCTGAACAGTCATAAATGACATGAAATCCGATTTTTGCAAACCAGATCAAAACCACCTTAGGGAGGTGTCAAATCGCATTCGGACAGATGTGTCTGAGTCTGAACAGCTCCTTATATGACATCACACAATACTTGTAGATGATGCCTCCGGTCCGACGTCGTTGCCACAGCAACCTGTCAGATTGGTCAATAATGTGGCCCAGTCTGAACAGAGCCAAATCCGATATGGACAATTGCTAAAAACAGTGTGGACAGTCAGCAGTCAAAAATCGGGATTTGAGAAGGAATCAGATTTGAATCAGATTCGCCTGCAGTCTGAACGCAGCCTAAGCGAGCTGACCAGTCAGAACAGACTAGGCTGCCCATTAGCCCAAACACAGCATTTCAGACAGAGGTGCTGCAGCAATGAGCAGTACAAGACATAATGTGTGTTTTGAACATTAAAACACATAAATCTATTCCACTGGACCCCAATATTACATATTTATATCATTATGACCCTGAAAATAAGCATAATTGAAAACAAAGCAGGTTAACTCTCAGTGAGTTGTGAAGTCTTACAGGACTGAAGGGGATGAGCTTGTCCTCTATCTCTTTCTTCCACAGCTCTAGAAGCAAGCTGCGGTACTCCTGGTTAAAGGGCCCAGCATAGGACAAGAAACCTGCGGACAGAAGGACATCCCCAACAAGGTGTTTGATCTGAGTCTGGAACCCAGCACTGCTGTCGGTCCAACGAACCTGAAACACAAGACCAGGAGAGAGAGGGAGGGAGGGATGGATGGATGGATGAAAGGTTAGATGGATGCATGGATGAATGGATGGATGAATGGATGAATGATAAAGGCTGACCTTCTCTCCTCCCAGTCCGTCGATCAGAGCTGTAGCATTGGCCATCTTGCGGCGGCAGGCCTGGGCGTCATCCTCTAGGTCCTGCTTTTCCTTCATGGCAGCGTCATAAAGCGCCTAAAGTTCAGGTCGGATCATATTATTTAATACATGTATATGAATGATTTAAACAGAGAAAACTACTATAAATGCAAAATGAAGAGAAAATACAAATGCATGGAGTTGAAATGATATACTAGTTGATATGTACTTTAAAATAACTTTGAAAAAATATCAAAAATCAAATCTATGGTTCGGATTCACAAACACAAGCTTTGACTTGACTGTGTGTGTGTGTGTGTGTGTGTGTTACCTGCACGGCGTCCAGCTCCTGCTGTTTAGCATCCAGCTGTTCCTGAGCTTTAGCGAGTTCATTCTGAGCAACCACCAGACGAACCTCTTGCAAGGCCAGGTTAGCCTGCACACACTCATCTAATTAATCCTTGTATGATGAGGCTGAGCAGCTAATTGGAACCTTTATTGCTACGACACCTGTTAGCATAAGATCTTGTTATCTAATATATCGCCTGAGTAAATACTGAACTCCTCTGTGTGTGTGTACCTTCAGAGGCAGCACCTCCTTGTTGATAGCGAAGAAGTCGACCATTGCCTGAGTCCAGGAGCAGAGTCCTGCCACATTGCCGCAGATCCTCTTGGCAGACTCCAGGTTGTAATCATCCATCTCCAGGTAGGGAGCGAGCAGCTCCACCACCTCCTCTGTGATGGAGTCCTACAGCACAAACACACAGTACAGGAGAGTAGCTACTGTTATCTCTTCTACATGTCATAAACCAAGATATCTAAAGTTGTGATGAGTATTCTTCATTGTTTTCTTGACATTTTATAGACTGAAGAATCAAAATAACTGTGTCAGATTTAGGAGGATTTAGAGGCATTTAGTGGTGAGAATTGCAAATTGCAATCAGCTAAAATGTCTGATCAGAATTCCTTCAGCGTTTATTGTTCAGGAGATTTTTACTGGGAGCTGAATTATCCAGAGGTCTCTACCTCTCCAAAACAAATGGACCAGGTGATTTAAACCAGCGAAACTAATAAAGCAGTTTCATATTAAACACACAAACATGAATGTCCCTATCTAGAGCTAGTGTTGGGTTTGTCTTTTCTGGGCCACTGTAGAAACATTATTTATTTTAGTAATCTCACGGATTATGTTACAAATTATATTTTAGGGCATATATTCAGTAATGTGTAGTGCCATATGTTTGAACAGTAACCTTCAAACACATCTGACTCAGGTTGGGGATGACCCCTAGTTCCTGACAGGACGTCGAAAATATGATTTTGGAGAAACTGATAAAAAGTTTCAAAATTTTACATTTTTACAGCAGAAGACCATCAAAGCAAAGATGTAGATGACTTGAGAGACTGAGATGATTAAAGAATTTTGACTGTAAGCCAAACTATTTGAGATAATTGTGAAAGTGTAAACTTGATTGTTACAGCGCCACCCTGAGGTCAATGAGGGTCACTTTTGTGGAATTTGGAACCTAACTGCCAATTAAGGTGACTTTAGGTCTTACAATTTCTTCAGCAAGAACAATATTTGTCAGAGAAAAATAATGATAAGAAGGAAGCAAGAAAGAACGAGAACAAAATCATTGGGGCTCACAGCGATGCATGCTGCTGAAGCACTAATGGAAACAACCATGAAGTACAGCCCTAGACTGACTAGGAGTCAGCTCTGATTGTGTTGAGTTGGTTTTGGATTTCTGGTTTCAGAATTAGCACTCAGAACAGCTTTGGCCCTATGTCATCACCTGTAGTCTGGGCCGATTCTGGCGCTTCATTCATTCATTTTCTCTCATTCATCCAGGAACCAAGAGACATGTTAGCTGCTGTTGCGTTGAGACATTGATTCTCCGTGGGTCAGATTTTAGGACTCGATGACAGAAAATGTGTTAAAGATGGTGTAGCGTAGCTGAGGTATCATGTCAGCACACACATTTAAAACTTCTGGAACAAAACCAAGATCTCATCTGAGTGTGTGAGAGGGACACAAAGTTCAGGGTTTTTCCCAGCTGTCAACATATAGGTCATACTGGCCAAAGCCAGCTCCACTAATCCACAGCTTAGCAGGTATGACACACGCACACACACACACACACACACACACACACACACACACACACACACACACACACACACACACACACACACACACACATATAAAAGCAGGTGATGGCTGCAGTGTGATAAGATGAGACGGGAGTTTCCCTCAGACACACACTGAAAGTTGTGTGTATGACCTCTTGTACTTGTTTAGACAAGTGGACTGCGAGAACATTTCTCGTTCAGCGGGCATGAAGGTTCATTGAATCTTCTTTTCAGCAGAAACAGGTTATGAACATTAACATAATTGTCACCTTTTAAGTTGACATGTTGAACTTTATTTCCACATCCAGCAGTTACAGATCAGCATGACCTGATCATTTGGATTCATTAGGAGTCTCTGGCCTTAATGTTAACATGTCAAGACTCAATGCTAACACTCTGAGATAAAGCAAAAATAAGTTCCAACTGAATTTAAATTATTATTTTTTTGTCTTCTACAGCAACATATCTGCTCTGGGGCCCTAGGCCTTTTTGGGGTATTTTTACTGCCTTTACTTTTAAGCTCATATCACAGTCATTATAAAGGCTACATACACATGTTATATGTTGTTGTTGTTTTTTTTCAGGACAATCTGGGCTATTCAGATGCCAGATGTCAGTTGCCATCATTACATGTCCTCCTATGTGCCTGTATTTTATATTAATTTTTGTACCAATGAAAAAAAAAAATCTGTGTTACTAAATTCTTAAATTGTTACATGTATCTCACCACAGCAAGTTGGAAGTTGACATATTCTGCCATATATGAAGAGGGGAGACTCTCTGGAATCTGGCAATATAAGAACCATGTTGCTGGGACATTCTGTCACTTCACAGTTGTTCAAAACATGTGGTTTGTGCCAGGTGGACACGACTGCCAGTAGTTTTTCATTATTGCAAGAAATTCCATTGACTCATTGTCAACTCAAAGTCAAAAATGTATTTGAAAGAAACATGCAATATTTACATTTAAGATAATAGAAAAATAGTAATAATATTACTCCTCACTATATGAAGTGACTGATAACAAGATCTGTATAATGGATTGTAAAGAAATTCGTCAGGTTTTTATTTTGTAGACAATTGATCTGTATTTACAGTGTGATAGTGTGATAGTTTTAAATCAATTACAATAAATCCTGTTAACCTGTAAACTGTTGTCCCTAAATGAACCGTGAGTTTATGATGTTAATGAGGATCCTCGCAAGTGTAATAATACAAATTTGTTTGAGACCTTGCTGAAGTTGAGCAGCATGCTGAGGAAGGCAGAGTTCTGCATCAGCTTCATCGCCTCGGCCCACGAAGGTCGCGGACAAGGTCGCTCGGGGTCAGCGGTCACTGTGTCGATCTGAGGAACACAAGCCAAAGAGGAAAAGTGAGATTGACAGAAGAGTGTGTTTAAATGTTTCAGAACAGGTGAGACTCAGTGACCTTCCTCTGGAACAGCAGCAGGACGGCATCCATAATCCTCATAATGAGATGAGGAGGCTTCTGCAACTTCCTCACTGTGGCGATGTCAGCTGGTTTAATGGTCTGCAGAGACACAGGAAGTTTATTCAAAAGTAATGTTTGAGGACTTGCGTTAGTTTGTTATCAATGGTGATTCCGTGTAAATCTCCCATTGGCCATGAACGCCTCTTCATGTAATGCACCTCAGATTAGATCTTAGATCGGACCCAAAAAATCCAGCCTGACCCCACCCAAACCCGTGCATGTGCTGTCTGAGCCTGGCCCGGCCTGGCCCTTTAAAGAGCCAGTGTGTAAAATGGGTTGAAAACCGTTGAAAACAGTGACTTCAGTGGTCAAATTCTAGATTGCAGGGCTCACTCGCTCACCCCTCCGGTCCGGTAAATGACGGTGGCCTCGTAGGGACAAAAAGGCTTGCGCAGACACCAGTTTTTTAGGAGTAGGTCTATCTAGCGACGAGGTGAATGTTTATTTAGAAATCTAAACCATGTTACGATATTGTAATGAATCCCTCACGAGCAGGAGACCAGAGTAGCGTTCGGGAAAAAGGCCTGTTTATTTGAGCACTCCAGAAACTCCGGTAACTCTCCAGAGGGTAAAAGACTCCGTCCCAAACTCTTCTAGCGTAACACACGTACTTAATACACACATACTCGTTTACAGTACCTAGCGTACAGTACCCCTCCCCTCTCTGCTCCACCAATCTCCAGCCCGCACACTGACTGACAGCGTAGCCTGTAAAGAGAGCTCAGCTGTTTATTTAGCCTAGCAATATCTCCGGACTGTAGCAGCTGCAATGGCCGACTTTGAACGCAATTTTGAAGAGTTTCTTGTAGCGGACACAGATCCAGAGTATGAGAGCCACTTAGACACAAAGTAGCCTAATATGTAATGAAGTGTTTCTGTTGTCAAGTATATGCAATATGTTCTGCCTATATTTAAGTTCATGCAACAGTTAAACAGTGTATGGACAGGTTATGTGCATTTTAAGATTTATAGGTTAAAGGTTTGCAATTTTTGTGTTCTGATGCTAAATGCAGGAAAGTATATTGTTCTGTTGCTTTACGACAGTTAATTGGGCTTTAGGGCAACTTGCCACATGTGCGCAGTGAGGACAACCATGTGTGCAGGTAGGATGTAGAGGAATCTGCATAAGCGTGGATTGAAATAAGTTTTTGACCGTGTACAACGTGTATGACTTGCATAACGTATGTGACAACGTGTACAGTTTTGGACTGCTTTATACTGGTATTGAACCAGGTTTTTTTTGTGCGTCTTCATATAAAGCGACATCAACGTTTTCCCTGTCTCCTGTGGACTACTTGTGAGTAACACTGGGTTTCTCAAGAAGAATGCCTTAATTAATTGAACACGAGTCAGAACTAAAACAACTTACTGCAGATTAAGTGGCCTACAGTAGCAACTTGGACCTTAGGAAAAACGGCCACAACACAGAGCCATACCTGTTTGAGCCAGAGTACACAGATGAGGAACTCCATGTGTTGGATGCTGTGTGGGCGAGGAGAGAGGCTGAATCCTCTGCTCCCATTTTGCTGCACAGAATGGGATTCAGTGCCACCATCGTTGGGGAGATATATCATCAGGAGGAAAAGCGCCGCAGAGAGTGCATCACAAGGAGTGAAGTTGCGACTTCTTTTCCTTGCAGATGACGGTTCAGGTTCATTCTCTCCTGTTGTGTGGTAAGTGTGGTCCATTTGCAAACTTTATAACTAAAAAAAACTTTTCACTATTCTCCATCGACGAACTACTAACACTCTCTGCTGTTTCATCCTCCTTCTTCCTTCCTTCCGCTGTCTTCGTTGGTTTATTTATACACGCGAAGCGCGTTCTTTGGCTGGCTGGATTGTCCACTCGGTCTAAAGCAAGGCCCTTGCTATATATATATATATATATATACATATATATATATATATATATATATATATATATATATATATATATATATATATATATATAAAAGCATAATTATAAGACTACGAAAACCAAAGTTACCAAAGTACTTATATAAACATATATTCAGACTCAGATTCAGATTTGATAATAAACCATGCCAAATATTACACACTGGCCCTTTAACTGTAATTTACGAGCCCGAGTCTGGTTTAAAAGTATATGAACGTGGACGTTGAAGGCTGACTCTCATCTTTCTTTCCATGGCAAGCCTTCGTCATGTGCCTCTTAAGTGTCGAGGTCCCCGTCTTTTTGCTGTCATATACCAGTATCATGCTGCACTTGGTACACTCGACGAAGCCCACACGCGTTGTCACCGTCGACAACTCACATGTATGCTGCCAGTGGCGCCATGAAGGGGGGGGGGGGGGGGGGGGGGGGTTGGGGGGGCAACGGGTTGGGTCGGGTCTGGGTAGGGTTCGGGCTCGGGCTCGGGCAGACAATTTAAGCTCTACCTCAGATGTCCTCTGCTGGTAGAAGAGTTCAGCAGATTCACTTTTCTAAAAACTTTTTTTTGTAACAGCACAGAAGGGAATGTGTGTTCACATGTTTGTGTTTGTGTGTGTGTGTGTGTGTGTGTGTGTGTGTGTGTGTGTGTGTGTGTGTGTGTGTGTGTGTGTGCATGTGTGTGTGTGTGTGTGTGACCTGCAGTGCAGCCTCAGCAGCCTCCAGTGCCGGTTTTGCAGCTTCCAGTTTGGACTCTGCTGCTGTTTTATCGATTTCAATCTCATCGACAATGAGCTGAGCTTTATCCTTCACCTTCTGCACCTGCTGCTTCACCTGCAGAGAGAGAGACAGATTAAAGTTGTGTCTTTGTTGGCCATGATCGGGCAAAAACTTACAAAGGGCTAATCCATAGATTGTTCCAATGAAAATATAGATGAGTTTGGCTTTAAAACAATAAAATGAATTAAAGAGCAGTGTGTAGGATTTAGGGAGATTTTGTGGTATCTGGTGGTCAGGATTGCAGACTGCAACCAACTGAAACTTCTCCTGGTTAGAATTTTTTCAGTGTTCATTGTTCAGGAGGTTTTTAATGGGAGCTGAATTATCCACAGAGGTCTCTTCCTCTCAAAAGCAAACAGACCATGTGATTTAAACCAGTAAAAATACTGACTAATGCATTTTTATTAAAAAAACAAAACAAAACAGGGTTTTTCTACTGCTGATTGTCGTGGAGGGGCTACTAATTACAGTGGCTGACATGAAAACATGAATGTCCCTATCTTGAACCAGTGTTTGGTTTGTCTGTTCTGGGCTACTGTAGAAACATGGCAGTGCAACATGGCGATCTCTGTAGACAAGGACCTGCTCCCTATGTAGATATTAATGGCTCATTCTAAGGTAACAAAAACAGAATGATTCTTATTGTCAGGTCCCATAAAATACTGAAATACTTGAAAATGTTGGACTTTTGTGATGAGAGGCAAAAGTGAAAATCATTCTTTTTTTTTTTTTTACAAACAAAAATCTGAATAACTATACTTAAAAAATCTCCACAGACAGACAGACAGAACTAATAAGTAATTAGTCAACAATCTATCTGGATCTTGTTATAAATCTAAAGCTCCTGGATTCACTCTATTGATTTAGTAAACAGGATGTGTTGTTTCATGTCAGACCTTTTCAGCAGCCTGAGCTTTCGCCGTGACTTCCTGCAGGACTTCATCTGCCCTCTGGGAGGCAACGGCAAGCTCCTGCTCCTTCACCACGAGCTCCTCAGAGAGCTGAGACACCGACTGCTCTGCCTCCATCAGTTTACACAGACCTGCAGTAAACAACAACAACAACAAAAAAGAGATGAGGACCAGCACATTCATCAATTGCTCCTCCTCCTGTTTAGAGACCTGCAGTGAATTATGGGGAACCACAAGGTTGAGCTCCTTCCTGTCTGTTCACAGTCATCAGGATGCCTCAATCCAACATCTGTTACTTTTCATTAGGGACTGCAATTTACAAATATTTTCACTGTCCGGTAATCCCACAATTATTCCTTTATAAGTACACACCGGGTTTAATATATTTTGCTTCCATCTATCTGCCCTTCACAAAGCTTCACATGCGTGAAACTTTTTTGTATGCTTGCAAAGCACAGCCTGCTGGGATGTTTCTATGTATACTGGCACCAGAAGGGCTCTTTAGGACTAAGTACATACACTACATGTATGCACAGTAATGAGCAGGTGAAATGTCTGTCTAGCTTACATATGAGGAGTCTCAATATTTAGGAAAATACAATTTTATTGAACATAATAAAAGTAAAAAGTCACTTGACATGCTGCTGTTTTGTGCTATGACATATTTAAGTGCTGGAAGTTGTTATTTACATGACAACGCCTGAACGCAACACAAGCTCAGCACTGAGTGCCGTGCTGCGCTGCTGTGCGAGCAGTGTGTTTGTCTGTGCGTAACAACAGTCTGTTGATGGTTATTTACACACTGTCCACAACAATAACTTTGTCAGCTGACAAACTGCACCGGGCTCGCGTCAGGTTTGGTAAGGAAAATGCGGCCCGAGCCGCTCTAGTGTGCTCACCTGTGTGTGTGGCAGAACTCCGCCGTGTGCGATACAAAGAGCAGAGGAGAATTGTTAACATGTGACCATGTAGAGACAGAAATGACACAATGACATAACACCATAAATAGTATATTATGTTATTATATGAAGCGTCCATTGCGGAAAATAATATAACTTTAGTTTATGAAGAGGTAAGACAGAAATACTAGAAATGTCTGTCAAGCCGGAAATCCGGCACCACGCCTGAGTACTTAAAGCCCTGCAATTGGGAAATAAAACGTGGAACACACCACCAGTTATAGCTCAAACAGGATTATGTGATCATACCTCTAGGCTGGATTACTGTAACTCCCTATTATCAGGTAGCTCTAATAAGTCTTTAAAAATTCTCCAGCTAATTCAGAACACAGTGGCAGTGTGTTGGAACTAAGAAACAAGATCATATTTCTCCTGTTTTAGGTTCTCTGCACTGGCTCCCTGTAAAATCCAGAAATCCTCCTTCTAACTTATAAAGCTCTAAATGGTCAAGCTCCGTCATATCTTAGAGAGCTCATAGTGCCATATTATCCCACCAGAACACTGCGCTCTGAGAATGCAGGGTTACTCGTGGTCCCTAAAGTCTCCAAAAGTAGATCAGGAGCCAGAGCCTTCAGCTATCAGGCTCCTCTCCTGTGGAATCATCTTCCTGTTTCAGTCCAGGAGGCAGACACCGTCTCCACATTTAAGACTTGACATAAGACTTTCCTCTTTGATAAAGCTTATAGTTAGGGCTGGCTCAGGCTTGCCTTGTACCAGCCCCTAGTTAGGCTGACTTAGGCCTAGTCTGCCGGGGGACCTCCTATAATTCACCACCTATAATACACAGAGCACCTTCTCTCTCTCTCTCTTTCTGTCTCATTGTGTCATACAGATTACTGTAAATTTATCATTTTGATCTGTTCTGTACGACATCTTTTGCACGTCTGTCCATCCTGGAAGAGGGATCCCTCCTCAGTTGCTCTTCCTAACATTCCCTGTTAAAGGGTTTTTTGGAGGGAGTTTTTCCTTAACCACTGTGAGGGTCCTAAGGACAGAGGGATGTTGCTGTAAAGCCCTCTGAGCCAAATTGTTATTTGTGATATTGGTCTTTATAAATAAAATTGAATTGAACTTGAATACCTCTGCCATCTCAGTTTTTTTTTTCTTTTTCAACCGAGAATGCTAGCAATAAGCTTGCCTTGGTCCGTTAAAATGTTGTTAACTTTAACATGGTCTAAGATAGCTTAAGATAAACATGCTCCTTCTAAAGATGATTTCTGATTTCTGATGACTTATTAAGAGATACTAACACACTTGGCAAACATTTACATAATTCAGTATTAACTTTAGCTCCATGTAAAGTGAATGAATGTGATGTTTCCCAGCTAATCCTCTGCTCGTCTGTGTTAACGACGCAGTTCATGCGTTTTTTTTAACTTCTGATTTATTTAAATCTGTTCTGAGCAAAACATGATGTTGAAATTAGCAGCAGACTTCAGTGACAGTAAAATAAAGTAGTAGTACAAGAAATAACTTTTGTTATTCATTTTTTATATGGTATAAAGGAACTACAGTAAATCAGTAACACATTCTCAGCCCTAATGCATATTTCAAGGTGTGTTGCTGAGTTTATTTTGTAACGAGCAATTTTCTAAAGTAGGTTGAGAATGAAGTCAGACGGGGAAAAACAGGGATATCATGTACTGACGTTGAGTGACAAGAGAGGCTTGCCTTTAGGAGTTACAGCCAAGCGGAATTACAATCAGTGCAAAAGGAGCTGAAGCAGAAACTCAATGCGACTAAAAGGAGATACAAGGAATCCACAGAGAATGACTTTAGGGCTAATAACACAAAGAAAATGTGGGCCACTATGAAATTTATTACAAATATGACTCAGAAAAGGAACCCGTTGTAAACTAATGATGAAAGAAAAATGGCTGAAGATATGATTCACAGGATTTTCCCATGAACGTGAGGGTGTTAAGAGTACCATAGAATTAGATAACAGGGTACCAAAAACAGTTATCAACCTCGAGGAGGTTACAAGAGCGTTTAAGTTAATAGACACTAAAAAGGCTACAGGGCCAGACCGGGTCTGAGGTTTCCTCTTGAAAACATTTGCAGAGGAACCTGCACCAGCCTGGGCCCTTGTCTACCAGGAGTCAGTTGACTCAGGTGTAGTTCCACCCCTCTGGAAAGAGGCAGTCATAATTCCTGTGCCTAAAAAACCTACCCCCCAAGAAAATAATGATTATAGACCAGTGGCCCTGACTTCCAATGTTATGAAATGTCTAGAGAAGTTGATGGTGGGGAAGCTGAAGGAAGATATACATGCCATGGCCAGTTAGATGCCCATCAGTTTGCTTGCAAAAGCAACCGTAGCAATGATGATGCAATTCTAACCATGTACCATCTTATTCTGCAACATCTTGGAAATTCCAAGGCCTATGCTAGATTATCACTAGTAGACTTCAGCTCTGCTTTTAATACCCTGCAGCCACACATCATTCTAAAAAACTCAGGGAGCACAGCAATGAAAGTGATGGAGGTGAGAGAATACCCTCCCATCTATAAGATTTTTGAGGATAGTGTAATAAGACAAGCAAAGAGGACCCCTTCCACATCCTGTATGCAGAGTATGATCTGCTCCCGTCAGGGAGGCGTTACAGGGTCCCCGTCAAAAACAAAAAAAAGATACACCTTAATAGATATA
This sequence comes from Epinephelus awoara, assembly GCA_035609425.1. NCBI lineage: Eukaryota > Metazoa > Chordata > Actinopteri > Perciformes > Serranidae > Epinephelus > Epinephelus awoara. The sequence goes on along the minus strand of CM069314.1, from coordinate 31,303,849 downwards.
AGAGCTCATTCATATCCATATCTGTGAATCTCCTCAACTCAGGTCATATAGGGTGGGTGTATGAATTGACCATACACATATTGTATGTTTGCACTGTTTTTGCTGTGTTGTATTTTTGGTGTATTGTGATGTGTCTAATGCAGTGGCCTCTTGTCCAAGACAAATTTCCTTCGGGAACAATAAAGTAATCAATCATTCAATCAATTGATCAAATTCTGATTAAATACTTTTTATTATGCCTCGTGAAACTCTTGTGGTTTTATTTCTGATATCAGTGGTACCTTTGGCAACAGGAACAATCCCTTTTTGTTCTGGTTACATGTTCAACACACAGTTGCTGAAGACAAAAATTTAGCTTAGACTGGTTGTTAGTCCTTACAGACACGGACAGTGCAACATTAGATAAATATTTGTAAAAAAAATAAATTGGTATTTGCCGAACTGAAGGCAAGTTACTGTCAACAACAACCAGCGTTGGCAGTTAGCCATCAAGAGTAGCCACTGGGACTAACCACAGACAGTCTATGGAACTAACTAGCTTACTGCTACTTCTGCTATCTCACTGGAAGTTGCGCACATAATCATGTCTACAATAGTGCCCTCAGGAATACGGTGGATAAGTTTCCAAAGCCTGAGATGACGTTTTCCTCATCTTTGGCTTATTTCATTTGACCAAAAGTGCAAAAATATTCAGTTTGTTCTTAAATATGATAATGAAAAGCATCAAATCCTCACAGTTGAGGATTGCTTAAAGGGGCAAAAACCGAAATCATTTCACTGCTAGGTTTGCTGTTGTGCACTGCCTGTAGACCAAAACAAAGTGTGTCATGAGCCACTCCTCCCACTACCTCTGCTCCCCACCCCCACCCCCGAACCCGCTAGGCTCACGGAGAAGATAGGGACGTTAGCGTTAGCTCCTGGAGTTAGCACTAGAGCTACTACGGCTACTGGAGTAACTTACAGCTATGGAGCGCTTCTACCACCTCCTCTAGTCACTGAGCCTTGCCTCCATCTCAGCAAATATATTACATTTATTACAGGTACCATCATCACTGAAGTAGGCAGGGGAATAGCTAAACACAGCCCGTCAGGTTGCCCGCCGGGGTACATTTTACAATGCTAATTGAAAATGTTAGCTGGGCTGCCGGGCTACTCACCTAACACAACCGTAACGCCTGACCCATTGCTGGGACAGAGCAGCTAATAACTCAAGCTCCGGACATTAACCCATGCTACGATTGTAACATTAAATTTAATTGAATCAACATAGCGACATGTGCTTAAAGTTACTGTAACACTAATTAAAACAGACACTTGACTCCGCCATTTCACCATTGCTCACTGGCTGTAGCCTTTTATAGGGAGGGAGGGCCAAGGGGGGGATTCACATGAATGTACATGAACGCGCAGCCAGACCGGCTTGTAAACAATGGGCTGGAGATCAACACAGAGAGAGGGTGTGTGAGGTCATGCTATACTCTAGATGAAATTACATTTCTAGTTCTTCACATAGCAATTTTTTAATTCCTTCAATCTAGAAATGATTAATTTTGCTTATTGCTCCTTTAAATAACTACTAAAACAATTATGTGATCAAATTATTTGATTGTCAAAATTGTTGCCAATTCAGTTTCTGTTGATCAGTGGATCAAACAGAATAATTAATGTGGAAAACAACAGCATTTAAGTGTCTGGGGAGAGACTTGGGCGTATCCCAGCCTCACCTGTCTTCATGCGCTCGGCCAGCGTGCCAACATGTGCTATCTTCTGGGCATAGATGATCTTGTAGCTGTCAATAAAGGATAGGTAGGATTTGGGCGTCACAAATGTCTGACGGCGAAAACGCTCGAAGTACTCTGCACACTTCTCCGCCACCAGGTCCTGCAGAAGACAGAGGTCCAGTGACATGCTGATGATAATATGATGCACACCTGATCACAAATAACACTTTTCCACCAGATGAGCTCTGGTGCTTGAATTGGTTCTGTTCAGGATTCTTGGAAGTTTGGCGCTATCTAGCAAACCAGTGCACATTTCCACCAGTTTGAATGGAACCATTATATTTGAGGATGACATCATCAATGGAGGGCGTTGCACAATGACAATAAACAATAGTGGGAAAATTGCATATCACATTGTTTATCTGTGAACCTTTGTTACTACACATATTTGTTTTTAACCAAAAAACAAGCACAGACAAACTACTTTTGAGACTACTGCACGTTTTTTTTTTAATTTCTGACTGTTTCTCACTTGCCTTTTTCATCCTCTCTTTCCAACCTGTATAACACGCCCTCTGATGTCGTCACAGTTCTCACTTCAGGTAAAGAAAAACCTATTTTTTGAACTAATCTTTTGGGTTCTGAGCCAATTTATGTTTGGTTGAAATGCTCTGAACAGTTCAAAATTAGGTGCAGAGACCAGAATGGAACTTTCCTTGTTGGTGAAAAAAGAGGTAACAGTGAACACTACCTGGAAGTTTCCCATGGTAACCACCACACTCTGCTTCACATCCTCTGAGCAGCGGAGGTCCTGGTATTGAGACAGGAAGTGGTGTGACACGGCCACCAGGGCGTCCCGGGGCCAGCGCTGGAACCAGTCCACAGTGCAGCCCGATATCAGGCCTGGAAACTGTTCAGGTCAAAGGTCACTGACAAAGCTAACAAAAGACTTCATACATATTTAAACTCATCAAATCACTTCATAACATCACCTCATCTCTTTTCAACTGTGGATCAGGTAAGAGGTCATTGTTAGGGTTAGTCAAGTTGTATTAATGCTCTGAATGTTATAAAGAGCCCCTTTAAAGATGACATGACAGAAAAAAAACATCATTCTTAAAGCACACATTGATTAATCACATCCTAAATGTACTGTAACCCATGTATTGTTACACACTGCTGATCTGACCTCATGTGAATCAGCTGAACTCACATTCTTCGACTTACCTTCAAGGCACGGGTCCGGAATTTTTCCCCGACTGGCGAGAAGCAGAGCACGACGTGGAGGTTGCGCCGCACTCGGGACAGGAAGAAGTCGTAGAGGTTTTCTGAGGTCGGAGGGCGGCGAGGGTGCTGCCGCTTCATGACAGGAATCAGATCCTGAGTGATGTCATCCAGCTCATCACGAGCAAACAGATTGGAAACTTCGCCGCTTGCCAGGACGTTGTTCATGTATTCTGGAGAAAAAGGGCAGGAAGGTGAAACCAGTCAAAGAGCAAGGAGAGCTAAAACTAGAGAACTGCTGGGGAAATTAAGGTTTACAGATCATCATGGTGTCAGGAGGATGACTTTCCTCCTCCTCTTATCATCAGGACAAAATATATAAAACTCCATCAGGCAAATTTCTGTGTAATTTACTGATCACATTCCCATTCCTCAGAGGATAAACCCTTCATATTTTCATAACTACATGTCCTTTCTTATAGCCCCATTGTCAGGAGAAAACATATCAAAAGATTTTTGTGTAATTTACTGATCACATACCTTTTCCTTCAGCCCCACCCTAAGGATAAAATACATCACATTCTAACGGGCAGATTTCTGTGTAATTTGTTGATCATGTTTCCATTCCTCAGAGGATGAACCTTTTACATTTTAATGACTACATGACCTTTCCTTTAACACCATCCTCAGAACAAAATATATCAAAATGTATTGGGCAGATAGCTGTCTAATTTACTGATCATGTACCTTTTACTTAGAGGATAAACTCTTCACATGTTAATGAGTGCATGAACTTTCCTCTTTCCCCATCATCAGTACAAATAATATAAAAATCTATCTGCCAGATTTCTGTGAGATTTCTTGATCAAGTTCCTGTTCCTCTGAGGATGAACCCTCCACATTTTAATGACTACATGACCTTCCCTCTTCCTCTACAGATGCAGCCACTTCAAATTTCCGTTTAGTTTGTGGTGGAGCCCTGACCGGGCTCGTAGCTCTAATGAGATCCCCTGCAATGACGCAGAGCATACAGGGCCGATTGGTAACGCCCTTAAGGTTAATTTGTAGAAACCAGTTGCAATGGTCTGTGTAGCCACTAGGAGGAGCAGCGAGTGTGGAAGCTGAAGAGGTTTACTGCGCCTCTTATTACTGTAACAGCAAAAATGTTGTTTTTCAAAGACTACACGCCAACAAATATGGACTGATGCATAATCTTTCGTTAAATAAAAGCAGCTTGTGAATATTGTAAATGATTACATAGATCTTTTCTTTTTTAATCATTATTTTGACATTTGGACTGTACAAGGCTCTGCACACGCTCTGCCTGCCGCGCGCAGCACATCTTCATTTTGACCTCTCACTGACTGACTGACAGCCTCATCCAAGTGACATTTTACAATTCTTCATATTTAAAACTATTGAAATTCGTTCGTTCGTAATTAAGTATTTAAATATGCACATATTTTAAGTGAAGACATGCACCTGGCAGGGTGGTCTAACAGCACCATGAACTAAATATATATACATACTGCATAGCCACAATAAAATATACATATTTGGTATTATTGAGCTGCTCAGACAAGTGCTGCAAACGCAGTGTGGGGGCTGGGGATCTTGTTCAGATGGCCACTCAATGGCAATGGCCCATTCCGTAGGAACAAAAGGGTACAGTATAATGCTACAAGTATTTGATAAATAGAAGAGCTGAGGAGTCATTTTGACAATTCTCCTCTGCTCTCTGTATGGCACATGGTGGAGTCATGTTGGCAACCATGCACCGCTCCACACCGATGCGCCTCTACCATCGTACAGTCGCAGATGTGTTGCAGCATGACATGATCCATCAGACACATGAACGCGCTCAAATGGTCATCAATATTACTGCGTGCATGTAATTTAAGTCTCTTAATGAGCAACTTTTTCGAAATGATTTAATTAATGATTTATTATAATTATTAGTTATTTTCAGAATGTTTCTCATTATTCTGAGAGACTAACTCAGTATTTTCAGATAGGGGAGACCTGGGCCAACTGTAACATTTTAGGTTTTCCTTAATAACTAATGTGTTTATAACACTTTTGCTGCAGCAGATAAAGGTGGTCATTTTAATAACTTAAATGCTGCTGGGTGGCTTGTTGTAACCTGTAGTAATATATCCTAACAAATTTATATTATTGTACAAAGTACTGTAACTAATAGGCCAAACTAAATCTTTAAAATAAAAGTAGTGCTAAAAAATGTGTAAAATTTGCATCTGAGACAGTGGAGTAGATTAATAATGTAGCACAGAATGGAAATACTACTAGGTAAAGTACAAGCACCTTTGGGGGGGAATGGCATTTGACTGGAAGTTGGCAGGCATCCGGAAGGCTTTCAGATGGCGTGGGAAATTTGAAGTGGTTGCATCTGTATCATTATGACGAAATATATCAAAATCTAACTGGCAGATTTTTGTGTAATTTGCTGATCATTTTCCTGTTCCACAGAGGATGAAGCATTTACATTTTCATGAGTACATGAACTCTGTTGGGATTCACTGGACTACAGATGATTTGTCATTTGTTAAAATCTAAACTGGACATGTAAAGGTTCTTTGTTCACCAAACAAAGAGCAGCACTCATCTCCACAGGATGCCTCATGGTCACACCCAAGTGAGAGACCAGTCATCAAACTTGATTGGACAGTACTTTCAAAGTGACATGCGACTCTGTAATGTCACCAGGCAAACTGTAGGAGAAGTTCTGCCCTCTACTCTCCAGATGCACCTCTTCCTCCTGAGCTGCCGACTAGCTCAGACCCCCTGTTCTCGCCCCTGAACCAGTAAGGGGGCACTCGCTCTACAGACTCTTGCTCTCTTTCTCCTGGAAAACGACCTGCATGCCCACAGCGGAGCAGAAACTGGAGACCAAAAAACTTAGTGTGCCCAACACAAGGTTTGCATCTAACTTTCCAGAGAGAACCAAATTGAGTTAGCACCCAAACCTCTAATTCTGCATGGAACCCAAGTGACCAGCCTCCTCAGATGTGCGCCTTCAGAACAAGGACACAGCAAAGACTGCACCTGGAACCACAGCTCTTTCCAGCCTTCCTCTGTCGGCTAACAAAGCAGCACATCACAAAACAACTTTTCCCTCCATCCATTCAAGGATTGGTAACGTAACAACTGGGCATAGCATTATTACAGTTGTACAGGCTAAGCAAGACTGTTAAACTTTGTCAATTGTGATTTAATATTGTTCACTGAGTTATTGCTGTGATTGTTTGCAGTTAGGTTATTGGTTAGTTGGCTTCTTAGTGTTTCCCCTACCATTATATTCGGTAGGGGGTGACCCACAGTCTCTCATCCACTGCCGCCAATATTATGTTATAAACAAGCACAGAGCGCTTAACAGCTAATAGCAAATTGTTACTAACAAGCTGAAACAACAACAACTGTTTATGTTTAATGGTTTAGCTCAGTTTTTCTCGTATCTTAAAACTTACCAGTGGTCATATGACCTGTAGGCAGTGACTCCTCAGCAGCAGAGGGAGGAGAAGGGAGGACAGCGGGACTGATCCTGACCGTAGCGGCTATTATCAATTAAAAAGCCGCTAAGAGGCTGAGTCCGGCACGTTACCGTGACTCGTTCAAAGAATCCATGTAGAAGTCCAATATTGCGTTTTTGTGATGACTTATTAAAAAAACATCTGACAACTTAAAACAAATAAAGATTACGGTCAACAGAAAATATTGAGGCCAACACTCACCCTCTTTGTCTAACGAAACACACACGGCAGTGAAAGAACAGGTAAAATAGTGTGAAACCAGAGGTTAAATACACACTTTGGCTCCGACACTGACTGATGTCTGTGTTCATTATTCTTTCTAAACTTCAGTCAGTATTGTGATGTCAGGTATATGATTTATTTTATTGACATTCTTATTTTGTTTCCAGTGAGATATTGAGTTTATATTGTGACTTTGCTGTTTTAATATTACTGTTGCTGCTCTAGAAACAACAATACGTCATAAAATATTCAGTTTTATTCCTGTTGTGAATTTGGTCTTTAAAAAAAAATATTCCTTGTAAATGGTACACTATTAGTTCTCTAAGACTTTCACATACTTGCAAAAATTGATATTGTAAAAATCTCCAGTAGAATTGATAGAAATGGAATCGATTCAGGAAATCAGTGGCAGTACCCAGCCCTAGCACACACACACACACACACACACACAGGTGATTGCAAGATATGTTGCATCAACCATCTGAAAAGCAGGCAAAAATATCTGCGTCCCAGTGTAGTGAAGAAGAAATGTTCCAATGTTTAGTTCAATGTACGGTTCAAATAATTGTTCAGTTGTTACATTAATTGTACTGACTGCTGTCATTGAAAGATACACATGATCACCATGATCCCTTTAAGCGTTTGTCTTTGTCATAACAACTTGACATTAACAAGAAATGCACCTCTTTGTGTTTATGACAAGTTGACATAATTATTATTGTCAAAGACATCTTCTGGTAATGACATCCTGGTTAATGTCAAATTGTCATAATAAGGACATCCCAAACAAATTTAATGTCAACTTGTCATTACAAAGACAACTTCTGGTAATGTCACTTTAATTAAAGGGATACGCCAACATTTTTTTTGTTTGCGTGTCTTGCCTCACTCCCGAGTCCATGACAAGCAGGTAGATACCATTCTTTCGGCTATACGTGCAGTAACAAGGGAGAGCCGGGCAGAGCTCGCCCACCGCTAATTAGCTTAGCTCAAATGCTTGGAGTCAATGGGCAGTGTTAGCCTGCCTCTGCCTGCAGTCATCAGATAAACTCTTCAGCAACTCTAAACGGTCCTGTGTGCTTGTTGTGACTCGTTTTTACCGCGTTATGTTACGTTATCTATTTTTAGACTAAGATTAGCACTTTACGTAAATTTAGAAAGAAGTACTTAGGAAACTAAACTGCAGTTCTGCGCAGTGTCAAGTCACCCTTATGTAGTGTTACCACAGAGTCTTGCATGCAACTAAACATCCTCTGCACTAACACAGAGCCTTTGCAACACAAATTGCATTCACATAGACTCATTAACAAATTGCCTCTCAACAGAGCTACACCCAAAGAGGCAAATCAAAGTTCCCGCTTCTTTTCCTTTGTCTTTGTTTTGACCACACACTCAGACAAGACCTCCTCCAATCTGAAGCCAGCTTTTATTCGGCCATCTTGTTGTTCTCTATTGTCAGCCATTTTGTTTTGTAGGCCAAACAGCCCTTTCTCTCTCTCTCTCTCTCTCTCTCTCTCTCTCTCTCTCTCTCTCTCTCTCTCTCTCTCTCACACACACACACACACACACACACACACACACACACACACACACACACACACACACACACACACCAAGCTTGTATATAGTTAGTTAGAATTAGTGTGTTTTTGTTTTGCTTTGCTTCTTTTAGGAATAAATATATATTTTTGGAATCATACCTGCTGTCTGTTTAATACTGCACAAGAGTGAATGAATAGTCAACCATTGCTACGTCACGAACTCCGAAACCCATAAGGCTTTACTATTAATTTGGTTTATGGTTATCAATTCAATTATTAATCAAAATTCCAAATTGATAGTTTAGTGAGCTTTATGAGACGGATATCACTAATTGGCTATCACTTTTCCCTTCTAGGGAATGGTGCCCCACAACATGATTTAATGTTACTTAAGTCACATTATTTAACACAATTAATAATACTTATCAATAATTATTAATTATTTCTGATAGCCAATTTGATATTTTAATTGGAGATCTATTATGAGGTTAGATCACCTTGATGAGGCTCAGATTTTCTACAACTTTTATCTTCCTCTATCATCAGGAGAAGTTTTAGAGAGGTTTTAGTAGAGAAATGTTTAGGCGAGATTTTAAAACTGGCCATTTTAGGTACAATTGTGCTCCATGCTTTCCACCCAATAGTTGTAAGATTCACTTGATGTCACTGACATGTCACTGTAAGTACTAAATCTATCTAAAACAAATGTTTTGGCTGTATTTTGAAGATTAAAATATAAAAGCAGTTGGGCTAAACTGTAAAGTGAATAGTCAGGTACCCAAGAAGGCTTCATCTTTAATGTCGTTGTCAGTGAAGAGGAATGTGACTCCTTTCCCCTGTTGACCAGCGATGCGATAAAGAGTCTTAAGATCCTCCAGCAGGTTACTGCTGTTGTACGACCTGCAGGACGCACACACAAACACACATAGAGTGGATGTTAGCCAAGAAAAATACAAAAGGACAGAAACGGGTGTGTGGTGATGATGTGTGTCTCTGTGTGTTTCAGACCTGGTTAGTGTGATCTGAAAGGTTTGGTATCCTGCGATGAACGACGCCAGCCTCGTCAGACTCTGCTTCCCTGAGCCTCCAACCCCGACCAGCAGGGCATTTCCCTGTGGCGTCCGCAGGATCCGCGAGATCCGCATCAGATGGGTCATCGCGTCCTGCCATTGGACAAAAAACAGAGAATCGTTTACCAACAGAAACACAGAGAGGGCAGACAGACAAATGTTACAATGCCAGAGAAATGCTTCCGTTACAGCACCTGCATGTTTCACTCCTAAGTTATTAAGTGTTATGTTTTGTTACTTTCTTTGTTTAAATCTGTTTTTTCACAAGAGTTGTGTATCAGGTCAGTGAATGAGCTAGAAATGAGCCAATCATGGTGCTTCAAATAATTAATTTTGCGTAGGCGGCTGACTGATAACTCTAGTCATAGTTGTGAATCAGATTTAAATATTGCAGGGATGATAAGGGTAAAAGAGGTTGCAGTTTGGATGAACCTCCGTGATGGCTGCCTGATGAAGGCGATCAGTCAGATAGAAGTAGTCATTACCTTGAAGAAGACCAGGTCCATGGCTCCGCCCCTCACTGCCTCATTGTACTGCTGCTGGAAAACAGACAGCCGCTCTGCCAGGGCGTCCAGCGACGGGATTGGCTCATACACCTGTCAGTCAAGTCAATTTATACAAAAATTAAACATCAGAGCAACATGAAAAATGATTCATCATAAAAACAAAGTCTGTTTTGAATATTGCTGCAATAATGTGAGGAACACACCAGTACTGACTGTGATGACAAAAAAACTTTAAACACATAACAATAACCAAAATAAAAGCATTAATACTGGGACATATTTGAACGTAACATGTCCTCTCTGAGCTGAGGACCTTTGGAGCTTCCAGCTCGGTGTCTTCAGGTTCATCTCCTGTCGCCTCTGGAGCTTCCCGGAGGAAGTCCACAAAGAAGCTGTCCCACTGAGCATGCTCAGTCAGAGCTCTCCCATGATCCTCCACTGTGATCTGAGGAGAGACGAAGGTTACATGAAAGCATGTAACAGCTGTGCAGAATGATGTAGTGTGGTACCATGGTGCTACTCTTCATCACAGCTGTGCAGCATGTTGTCCTGCTTTCATTTTTCTTTTAATATGATCTTTCATGATTTGGTTTTGTATAATTTAATTAGTTGTATGCCTCTGCGCAGCAATCAAATTTCTCTTACAGTTTACATTCATGTCTGAAGAAGAAGAAGGAGGAGATCTATACAATCAGTTTCAAGGTGGACACACAAGATTAGTGTCACCATTTAGTATCTGATCAAATGTCTCCTCTTCTGTTCCTGAGGCATGACATTGAGTAATGGACAGAAAATTGTTTTATGCAGAACATTATGATGTCACAGTGAAGTTGGCGTTTGACCTTTGGATATAAAATGTCATCAATTCATTATTTTATCCTATTAGACGTTTGTGTGAAGTCTTATTATAATTGGCATATGAATTCTTGAGTTATGGCCAAAAACATATTTTGGGAGGTAACACTGATCTTGACCTTTTACAGAGGTCAGAGGGTACATACGTATGCACATATGTATGGACAACACAAAAATTTAATGCCTCTGACCATGGCTCTCGCCAGTGCAGAGGTATAAAAATATCTGAACTGTTTTACAGTGGTTCAGTCCTTCATTATACTACCATTTTATGAGCACAAATTCAATCATATACATTTATATAACAACCTTTAATGTAACCATTCATGTGAAAAACATAAAATAACTGCTTCAAAAGCCTTTTCACTAAACATAATATCATCATTTCCTCTCTAATAACTTTTATATTGCTGTGAAAACATCAACAAATTTCTCCTTCACACAGCTGTATTTATTCAAGTTTCTCACCAAAAGGTACATTTTACAAGATTACATTTGAACACATCACAAGAACATTACAATTAAGGTAAAAATACTCGTGTTTACTAAATAGAGTTTGAAAGCATCATAATGTAACTCAGTGCAACCTCTGTCTGCAGTTAATTCTGTCCACCTGTTGCTAACAGCTAACAGCTCAGCTAACATTATCTAGCTCTCCTGCTGATTTTGTCCAGGCCCCAAGGAAAGCAGCTCAGCATTGCTTCCAGTTTTTCCCAGTGGCCACTCACGGTATCTTTTTTTTCCCCCCATAGACCATCATTATAAAAGAGACGTCTGTAAAACTGTTGACAGGAGACCTGCAACTGCAAACAAGGTCAATTATGATGTTTCCATTGTGAATTTTGATTCACAGAGTTTTTATATTTGTAGAAATGTATTGGAGCTGAGAAAAACAATTTAAAAATCTGTGATGTCATCACCAAGTAAAATCTATCAGCTGAGTGGGAACTTGTGGGCAGAGCCAGTGGTAGAAACACCACTGCACATATTCGGTGGGCCACATACTGCAAAAGTAAACCCTGTAGCTACGTAGCCTGTACCTAGTTATTATTATACATCTATGATGTCATCACAGATTTGTTGTCCACAAGTAGCATTATCAGGGAAACAATATGGTCCTTTCTCTGACACGTCGATAGTGAGTTAACTGCGTCCTTTCATCCTGGGAAAGATCTCTGTTCATCCTAAACACATTTTCTATTGTTCATGGAACAACAGGACGCTGTTAGTCTGGAGCAAGGTGAATATCAGCTGATATCGATACTCAGTTGTTATATCAGTGCGTCCCAAATTTTTTAAATTTTTGCTTTGAATGTATTGTATTATATTTTAGTACCTGTGTGTATTCTATTATACTAGATATGGATATAGAGTATATTAATTATATGTACTTAAATAGTGAGTGTCTTTGGCATTGAAAAAATCATTTTATCTTATTTCACAATAACAATAATGCTGTTGCAGGAGAGTATTTAACAGAATAAAACACAACATTTGTCAGTGGTTTAAAATATAAAAAGAGATTAACACTGCATGCAGCAAACTACACACACCTTCTCCATGATGGAGTTGAAGGTTTGTCTGTCGCTGTTGTCAATGAATCGGTCGGCGATCACTCTGTAACATTCATGATGGAAGAGAGCAGAGAGGAGCTCAGAGCTCTGACACACCTCAGTCACCACCGTCAGGATCCCCTGAAAACACAACACAACACACCCTAATAATACAACACACACACTCAGTACGTTCACATGACACTTGATGTAATAGGTCAACTGGAAAGGGGGCCGTATTAACCCGCTGAAACAACGCATATTGCCACCTAGTGTTGAGGAGGAGGACACGTTCCCATCAGTAATTTGATTTTCAGCTAAATTATCTTATATTTAGGGGGTGTCAGCAAAGTAGTGGATAGCGCCAGCGACCCATGTACAGAGGCAATGTCTTGCTGCAGTGGCCGTGGGTTCGATTCTGCCCTGGGGCCCTTTGTTGCGTGTCACTCCCCACTCTCTCTCTCTCTCTCTCTCTCTCTCTCCCCATTTCACATACTGCCCTGTCCATTAAAGGCAAAAAGCCCATAAAAATATTCTTTTAAAAAAAGTATTAAATTTTAGAGACAACAGTGTTTATTCTGGAGATATCAGGAAATCAGATCCTGGTTCTCCTACAATTTTCTCAAATTTATAAGTGACAAAACTGAGCTCCTTCAAATTGGCACCAAATCCACCCTTTCAAAGATAAACAGTTTCTCCTTGACAACTCCTCAGTTTCCCCCTCCCCCCAGGTTAAGAGTCTGGGTGTTATCCTTGACAGCACCCTATCATTCTAGTCCCACATCAATAATGTCACTCGCTCAGCTTACTTCCATCTACTTCTCACGCCTGCGCCCGTCCCTCACACCCAACAGTACTGCTATCCTTGTCCACACCCTGGTTGCATCCTGTCTTGACTACTGTAATTCCCTTCTTTTTGGTTTACCAGACAAGTCCATCCATAAACTGCAACTGGTCAATATCTAATCTTCCCTTTCTTTCAAAGAACCTTGAGAAAGTAGTCACAGACCAGCTGTGTGACTTTCTCCATGATAATAATTTATTTGATCATCATAGCACTGAGACAGCACTAGTTAAAATTACAAATGATCTTCTGATTGTTTCAGACAAAGGACTCATCTCTGTACTTGTTTTATTAGATCTTAGTGCGGCATTTGACACAATTGACCATCAAATTCTGCTACAGAGACTGGAACACTTAATTGGCCTTAAAGGTTCTGCACTAAGCTGGTATAATCTTATTTATCTGATCGTTTTCAGTTTGTTCATGTTCATGATGAATCATCTCTAAATACTAAAGTTTGTTTTGGAGTTCCGCAAGGTTCTGTGCTTGGGCCAATCCTATTTACTCTATATATGCTTCCCTTAGGTAACGTCATTAGAAATCACTCTGTAAATTTCCATTGTTATGTGGATGATAATCAGTTGTATTTATCGATAAAGCCAGAAGAAACTGATCAATTAACTAAACTTCATAATTGCCTTCAAGACATTAAAACCTGCATGAGCACCAATTTCCTGATGTTAAATTCAGACAAAACTGAAGTTATTGTTCTTGGCCCCAAACAACTAAGAGGCTCTTTATCTGATGATATATTTTCCCTGGATGGCATTGCTCTGGCCTCTAGCACTACTGTAAGAAACCTCGGAATAATATTTGACCAAGATTTGTCTTTTAATTCTCATTTAAAACAAACTTCACGGACTGCGTTTTTTCATCTGCGTAATATTGCTAAAATTAGGTCTATCCTGACCCAAAAAGATGCAGAAAAATTGGTCCATGCTTTTGTTACCTCAAGGCTGGATTACTGTAACTCTCTACTATCAGGTAGCTCTAGCAAGTCCTTAAAAACTCTCCAGCTAATTCAAAACGCAGCAGCACGTGTACTAACAGGAACTAAGAAACGAGATCATATTTCTCCTGTTTTAGCTTCTCTGCACTGGCTCCCTGTAAATCCAGAACTGAATTTAAAATTCTACTGTTAACTTACAAACCTTTAAATGGTCAGGCTCCATCATATCTTAGAGAGCTCATAGTGCCATATTATCCCACCAGAACACTGCGCTCTGAGAATGCAGGGTTACTCGTGGTCCCTAAAGTCTCCAAAAGTAGATCAGGAGCCAGAGCCTTCAGCTATCAGGCTCCTCTCCTGTGGAATCATCTTCCTGTTGCAGTCCAGGAGGCAGACACCGTCTCCACATTTAAGACTAGACTGAAGACTTTCCTCTTTGATAAAGCTTATAGTTAGGGCTGGCTCAGGCTTGCCTTGGACCAGCCCCTAGTTAGGCAGACTTAGGCCTAGTCTGCCGGAGGACCTCCTATAATACACAGAGCACCTTCTCTACTTCTCTCTTTCTCCTTTGCTAACACTCATGTCCTGTTACTGCATCTTGCTAACTCGGCTGTACTGCATGTCACTAACTCGGCTTCTTCTCCGGAGCCTTTGTGATCCACTGTGTCGCAGGTTAACTTATGTCGCAGCAGTGCCTGGATAGTGTGACGTGTGTGGTTGTGCTGCTGCGGTGGTCCTGCCTGATGCCTCCTGCTGCTGTTATCATATTGTCACATATGTACACTATCAGATATTAATATATACTTTCAACATATTGTACCACAATAGCCATAATTATTATTATAATATTATTACTTAATTAATGTTGTTGTAAGCTACTGTCATTACTGTCTGTCCAGCATCTCTCTCTGTCTCTCTCTCTTTCTGTCTCGTTGTGTCATATGGATTACTGTTAATTTATCATGCTGATCTGTTCTGTACAACATCTATTGCACGTCTGTCCGTCCTGGAAGAGGGATCCCTCCTCTGTTGCTCTTCCTGAGGTTTCTACCATTTTTCCCTGTTAAAGGGTTTTTTTGGGGAGTTTTTCCTTAACTGCTGTGAGGGTCCTAAGGACAGAGGGATGTCGTATGCTGTAAAGCCCTGTGAGGCAAATTGTGATTTGTGATATTAGGCTTTATAAATAAAATTGATTGATGATTGATTGACAGAAGAAATACCTTTTGATTTTGTCCTTTCAGAGATAACGTGAAAAGAAAAAGTGATGTGTGTTTTCTACCTGCCAGATTCTGCTGAGGTCTCTCAGGTTAAAGATGTAGTGAAACTTGGCAGGAGACGGTAACATCTGAGGAGGACACAGTGTTTCAGTGATTTGTTTAACTACTGAAGAAACAGCTACATTCAAACAAATAACAACAAAACAAAATAACAGCACACAAAAGCCAATGTTATTTCTGTAAATATGTTTCAGCCTTCCCTATGGAAGCCCAGAGTGGACTTTATTAAATGATAATGTAAACTTGAAAATGAAAATGTAATTGCATTATAAACTGAATATTGTTCACTGTAGAGCAGCTTAAATCTTTTAAAAATAAAAAACACAATGCGATTTCCATTTTCAATTTGTGAGGAAATTTTACTTTCATTTTGTTTTAAAAATTGTCTTCACAATATAATAATAATTATGTATAGAATTTAATTATGTACATAATTTAATATACATTAAATGTAAATAGTCCTGTATTTTAATTATTTATTCTAAAGCTGTACTTTGACACCTTTATATGCTATTAAAGCTTTTAATTGTTTTATTTTATTCTATCTTAACTACTACTTACTACAACTGAGAGATGTAGATTTCATTGTGCCTGAGTACAATTAAAAAAGTGCAAAAGGCTACAGGAGAAGACGTGTGATTTGGAGGCTCGGTCAAGACGAAATAACATACGTATAATTGGCATCCCATAAAAGTCAGAGAAAGTGGGTCGGATTCATATCGGACTTAAACACGCAATGTTCTGGGTCACTTAAAACTACACGTTGAAATATGTGGGAAGAAATCACTATTGGACGAAGGGGGAGAGTGGGACGGATCCGTGCAGGTTAAACGGGACAAGGAATAACGACAATGTAGCGGTTGTGCGTAGACCGACGTGAACGTAAATGCTGTCGTTTTCGCTCTTTGAAGGGTGTGGGGAGGGAGGAAGAGATAGGAGGGGGGAGGTGGGTGAAGGGGAGGGAGGAGAAATTGTGAAGTTCTTGTCCATGTTTAGGTTCTTCATTGAGGGGGTTCAGGTAATATGTTTCTTTACAGATGTTCTTATAAGGTTTAACTTTATCAGAGAGGTTTTGGATATCACAGACTATACTGCAGTTGATACAGATGTTATTAAATGAGTGATATGAGCAAAGCACGCAGGGACGGCACAATATGTTTGCTCAGCTGGAATGTACATGGATTGAATAATCCAGTTAAAAGACATAAAGTTTTTACTGATGTCAAGCAATTACAAACTGGCATCCTTTTCTTCGGCAAAAGCACTCATAAAACCAGTGTGGGCAGCCCAAATTTATCAATCAAATTTCACAAAAAAGACGAGGGGAGTGGCCATTATCATCAGGAAACACTTTCCATTTATTCATAAACAAACTATATCAGACATAAATGGCAGATACATAATTGTTATTGGGGAAATAAATTTGGTTGATGTCACCTTGATTAATTTATATGGCCCGAATTATGACGATCCTTTGTTTTTTAAAAAAGTAATGGACATAATTCCTGACCCTAGTCTGTCTAAAGTAATTAAAGGTGGGGACTTCAATTGTGTCCTGAATAGGGTTGTCAAATGTATCGATACTCTGAAAAGTATCAGAAGGATCAGAACAGCCAGTTTTGGTCAAAAATGATAAAGGAAAAAGCGCTCTTTGGGAATATTTAGTGAAGTGAACACAGCACCCTGCAGACGGCAGGTATAGCCCCTCCCCTCACTAGCAGTTGAGCAGCTGGCGCCGCCAGCATCAAACTAAAAAATAACTTCTAACGTTAATGTGGGAGCTAAGCAGAAAACTTTATCTGTAACATTAATAGACAATGTTAGTTTAATAGGACAACACAATTATGTGTGTCTGAAAAGTTATGTTAACTGTAAAGTCACAGATTGAAGCTGAAAAAACGTTTGGTTTCTCCTGTAACCCCTGGTTCTCTGATAACATAGTGAGGTAGAAACAGGAGCATCCTGAGCCTAAACTACCAACTCTATTTGATCAGCAACGAAAATATGGCGCCAATTCACCAGAAGCACAGAAAATAAACAGGGCAGATGAATACATTTGTATGGACAGATCTTGTTTCTGGTTGTTATTTATTTATTTATCATTATTGTTACTGTTCTGATCTTTATTTAAAAAATGACATGCCTCTTAATTTTTTGCTGCCGTATCAAAAATGGTATTGAGTATTGAATATTTTCCTGGGTATCCATATTGAGTTTGAAATTTTAGTATTGTGACAGCCCTAGTCCTGAATCCAACAAAAGATACATATCCAAGTCACACTTTTTAAAGTAAATCCGCAGCAATCTTAAATAATTACCTGAAGAATTTTAATTTGGTTGATGCATGGAGAAGCGTACATCCACTAGATAAATGATACTCATTCTACTCAACAGTACACATATCATACTCTAGAATAGATTTATTTGTCATTGACTCCAGATTATTGCAGATGGTAAAGGCGATTGAATACCATAACAGACTGATATCTGTTCATTCTCCTTTATCATTAGATCTTAATTGACATGGGCACATACAGTTGGCGAATTGATAATTCATTACTGAATGATTCATTTTGCACATATATTAAAGAAAAAATGTCACTCTTTTTTACAGAAAATGATATAGGTAATAGGGAATCATTCAAAGCTGTCATTAGACGGGATATAATATCCTTTCAAATTAAGAAAAATAAAGAAGAAAAGAAAGATTAACTGCAATAGAATGTTTAATTACAGATTTGGAGATAGACTATAAGTCAAAACTAAATTCAGAAACACTGAAAAAAAATATTTCACTTAAAAGTGAATATAACTCAAAAACAATCAGAGTAAATAATCAGGTCAAGCAAAAGCATTTTGAATTGACAGACAAACTCCGCAAACTACTTGCCCGGCAACTTAGAAACTTACAGGCGACATGGGCCATAAGTAGGATCCGATCTAGAAATAGTACTATTTTAACCAAGGCCAAGGCATTAATCGTTCTGTCGAATTTTACAATGACATTTACAAATCGAAAGGAGAGATAGATACTGCTGCATTAAATGAGTTTTTAACAAACACTGAGCTTCCTAAGCTAAGTGAGGAGGCTAGAGATTTACTGGAAGGGGATATCAAATTGGAAGAGATAAACAAGGTGATCAATCAGTTGCCTAATAACAAATGTGCAGAATTTTACAAGGCATTGGCATTTCAGTTCACACCAAGCAGAACTTCCACCAACGTTGTACAAGGCAAATATAGTTTTAATACCAGAACCGTGGAGGGATAAGCTGGAGGTTGGCTCTTATCGTCCAGTGTCTCTTATTCCCATTTAGACTAAAATAATGAGCAAGGTCGTCACAAATAGACTTAAAAAACACTAGGTGCAATCATACAGAAGGATCAAACTGGATTCATGCCAAACAGACACATACAATCCAATTTAGTCTGATCTCGCTTGATGCACAAAGGGCTTTCGACCAAACTGAGTGGCCATATATGTTTGCAACCCTTAAGAAATTTGGATTTGGGGATAAATTCTTGAAATGGGTGAAAAAAAGGGGTGTCCCCTGTCCCCTTATTTGTTTGCACTAGCCATGGAGCCGCTTGCCATCAGCATCCGGCAAAGTACTGGAATAGCTCCCATCATTATAGAGGATCGACAACAACACATTTCGCTCTACACAGACGAACCAGAGGCCTCAGTTCCCCCTCTTTTAGATCTTGTGGAAACCTTCGGTGCTTTCTCCGGGTTCACAATAAACTGGAGGAAAAGTGAACTTATGCCACTTACTGCCAACATAAACCAACATTTCCTAGATACAGTCCAAATTAAAGTAGCCTACAACTACATTAATAAGCTGATGGCACACTAAAATGTAAGTCAATTGACAACAAATAGGCTAGTAACAGGAATGCTTGTGGACACAAAGTAGTAACAGGGACGCTTGTGGATATAAACTTAACAATGGCAGACAAATGCTGACCACTGCTTCCACCTCCAACCGCTCCAAAAGGGAAATCAGTTGGCAAAAGACAGAATATAGCAGAAAAGGCTAACACTAAGAGAGAACTCGATGCTGCAAGAGCCAAAACTCGTGTCAACATCGGTTCTGCTTTCAAGTGATGGCGAAGACTGGGCAGGGGATGTTTAGGTAAAGATCAATAGTCAACAGTATATGCTACAGGTAAGTGATATGATCTGAAAGCTGGATCTGAAGATTAATTTGAGATGCAGCTCAGCACTTTATGTCAAGATTTTAGTTTATAGTCATAAATCTGTACCAAACGTTGTGTTTTGGTAAGGCACCTGCTCAGATTTTTTTATTTTTTTTTAAATGAGGAACTCATGTCTTTACAGATATGGTGCTACATTTAATCATTTTTGACCACTTGAAAATTCTCATTTTTCAGTGATTAGATGCAAGCACTTCTGTTCTGAAAACTGCAGAGAAACTGTGGTTGTAAAGTTTAAAAAAAACCTTGCACTATGGTGAAATGACTACTATGGGAACATCATCACACATGAATAAAACTGGGCTCACTGAATCTGTAAGAGTCCCACCTTTCCAGTCATACACAATGTATGCATTTCCAACACTGTTAATGGACCCAGTGTACAGAAATATTCAAATACAATAGGTAAAAAACAACATTAGTTTGCATTTAAATATTCATGAAAATCTGAACAAAAATGATCTCTCATTTCTTGTAAACAACAGCAACTCAGTGTAAGATTCAGATTCTAATAGTTCAACAAAATAAAATCTACCACAAATTACACATTTAAAAAGCTCCCAGTTACAAAAATGCATCCTGGGATCTATTGATTTTTTTATTGAGGTTTTTTTTCACCAGGACCTTTATGCTCTGCCATTTCCGCTGTAACCTGTGACATGCTGTTATACTACCATAACTACTGCACATTCATATTTATTCATATTAATTAGTTTTTTGTCTATCTGCAAGCGTCACGTAGGTTTAAGGCTAAAGTATACTTGCTGCACGAAACGCGTGCAGTTTCCGTGCACGTTTGGCTGCCACACATATTTTGCGGTCACTTGGCGCGTAGACTGCACACTTTGCTACGAGGTAGTGTGATGCGTACAAACTCCCCATGTGATTGGTTAAGGGACTGCACATACCATCTCTGATGACGGCGGAGACAATGCCTTCCTCTGACAAAATCTTAACAGCAATAAAATTATGATCTCCTCTTCATCGAGAGTGTCCATGTTTGTGTTTATCCGGTAATACACTGTCACCGCCTTCTTCGCCTTTTTGCGACCTCTGCATCTGAGTGCTGTGGTCTGCCCCTAGCAGAGACCACCAGCATCAGACGTTTTGGCTGCATCGACAAACGTCTGTGCTGCAGCAAGTATACACACAGGTGCAGCACATCGCATACGCGTACGTTTGGCCACACAGCAAGTATACTTCTCGCTTTACATTACCAAAGGTTTATGACAAAATCACTTGACAACACCGACTCCCATGTGCGCACAGTTAGTTAATTTCTTAGCTACTAGTCCATACCCGGGGATGTGTTATGTATAGAGGAATAAGAAATCCAAAATAGTATATTACAGGAGATTCAAAATCAGAGCACTGTAAATGCACTGTGTAATAAATATTAATGTAAGACAAACAATGCACACTGTATTTTGAAACATGCTTTATGGCAAAATACATGGAGCATAGTTTTGGCTGATGGCATGGAGGCACGCGCCATGTGCGGGCACACAGGTACACACATACAGGTTTCAATCTGCAAGTGTTGGAGATAAAGGCTTCCATGCCAAACTGTGGTCCCAGCGCGCATGTGCAGCTCGCGCTGTTCATGGTGCTCACGGTATGAATGGGTACAAGACAAAAACGGCATTGTGGCTGTCTGCACATGACCAAGATGAAAGCCTATGTGCAAGTTCAGAGAAGTTGGTCAAAGCAGTGAGGAGGAAAATAGATGATGATGGACGGACAGAGGGACAGAGGTTTCTCCATTTAATAGTAGGAAGAACATCTTACCTTCGCCTTCACTGCCTGCCACACCCGTCTGGTGGTGGGAACTAGGGCCGCGGCCAGGTTGCAGACGTCGGTGGGGAAGCCTCTTTCCGAGCAGAAGTATCCCTGAGCCACGGTTCCAAAGATCTTATCTATGGAGGTGTTGGAGGGCAGCGTGCAGTTAAAGATGGAAAACTGCCTCTTCAGACGCTGGGGGATGTCGTTCCGACCGCCGCCCGGATGGATCATGGCTGCCACCAGCTGTTAAAGGTTATTACACTCTTTATTCAGTCATTAAGAGTGGCATCATCTAACTATAATGTTGTTTAGAGGGCTGTCATTGTAATCAGGACAAACAAACCTTAATTTGCTAGCTTTTCTTAAAAAATGCGCTTTTCAAAATATCTTAAAAGGTTGCAAGAGAAACATTAAAAGCTGAATACCCATTTTCAAAGTCAAAAGAAAAAAAATCTGTATTTGTTTAACCTTATTTTACAAACTTCCACCACTTAACATTTATAGAAAACCCTAACTTTTAACTTTCAACTTCAAACTGAGGCTGACCTTTAAACCTATGACAGACTGAAGGTAAAAGCAACAAAGAAACAAACTAAAACCCACCTCTGCCTGTAGGGAAATAAATCAGTTTGTATCATGAAAATGTGATCTGACACCAGAAAGGATCTTTGAATCATCACAATCTCCCCCTTATACACAACCAGCTGCTGGTTCACTCGTTGTTACCTGAACGTCCACCACAGTGATGAACTCTCCTGGACGATCCAAACTGTAGAAACCTCCCTGCTCCATCAGCTGACGCACAATCTCATTGGTTATCTGAGGGAGGCAGAGGGCAGGGAGGAACTGAGCTCAATAATCTGATTAGTTACTGTCAGCTGTAATTAATACAACAAAACAAAATGACAAAAACACAGTGCACACTTGTTTCTCATGTCAGGTACAACAATATCTGACAGGTTGTCTGAAGAGAGGAGCAAGCAAGCAGAAATTAGAATGTAATACATGATTGGTCATCTCTTATTTGAATATTTTTTCTTGTAATAATTAAAAAAGAAAAACAGATTTACTTTTTGCTCTCATGTTGAACTTTTTTGTAAAAATTAATTATTATTAAATATTATAAAAAATAAAGAACAAAAAAAAGAAAAAGAAACGAGTCAGAGAAAGTCTGACCTGGTCTCCCCATTCGTTGATGACGGGCATGTTGATGTCATCTATAAAGACAGTCATGCGGCGTCCAGCCGGCGGCCCATAGGTGGCGCCCATTCGTTTATCAATGTAGCTCTCGATGGTTCTCTGGAACATGCTGGGCAGCGTGGCTGACGAGAAGTTCACCGCCTTACTGAGGTGGAGCTCCGGGTCGAGCTTGCTGGTGTAGCCCTGCAGGGGGGAGTCAGGGAGAGACACGGAGCATTAGTTAGCTGACGATAAAACTAACTGCAAACACCATGGCTGGATGTGAAGGAGTGTGTTCACTTTTCTCTTAGTTTAAAAAGGGAGGGAAAAGACTGATTTACCTCTCACTGCCTCCACCCTCACTACGCCCCCTGACTACGAGACACCAACAGTATGTGTTACATAAATTTGACTAAAGTGGGACATTGCGAGTTTTTACACTTTTTAGTTTTTCCTTCAACTGCAACCAGTTAGTAGGAAAAACTTATTGTGTCTGTAGCAGATTAGTTTTCATTTATGTAAAAGTTAAACTACTAACAATATTATCACAACCCTGAGTCCAAAGAGTTGGGATGCTGTGCAAAATTTGAATAAAAACAGAATGCAATAACTTTCAAATTTTTTTCAACCAGTATTCATTGAATACAGTACAAAGACAAAATGTTAAATGTTTCAGCTATGTAAATATACACTTAAACTGAAAGGCTCCATCATTGAACAATGTGTCTCAGTGGACAATTGCAAAGAATTTATGGAGTTCACAGCCACAATCCATAATATCATCAAAAATAAAGAGAATCTGGGGAAATCTCTACATGTTAAG
The DNA here is from genome assembly GCA_035609425.1 of Epinephelus awoara. NCBI lineage: Eukaryota > Metazoa > Chordata > Actinopteri > Perciformes > Serranidae > Epinephelus > Epinephelus awoara. The sequence goes on along the minus strand of CM069314.1, from coordinate 31,280,537 downwards.
GGCAAGGCCAAAAACCAATACTGAATTCCCAAGACCATCAACCCCTCAGACTGTACTACATTAAAACAACATAACTGTATAAAGGATATTATTACATGGGCTAAGTCACATTTTAGAAAGCCACAGTCAGTAAACACAGTTCATCGCTGCAGATGCAAGTCAAGACTTTACCCTGAAAAGTGAAAGCCACATATCAACAACATCCAGAAACACTGCCGTCTCCTCTTGGCCTGAGCTTGTCTGAGATGGACTGACACAAAGTGGAAAAGTGTGTTGTAGTCTGACAAATCCATCATGGGCGTCATGTCCTCCGGGCTAAAGAGGAATAGGACCATCTGGATTGTTACCAGCTCAAAATTTCAGTTCCCAAACACTTACTGAGTGTTGTTAAAAAAAAAAGATGATGTCACACAGTAGTAAACATGCTCCTGTCCCAGCTTTATTACCGGTATACCGTGTTGCAGGCATCAAATTCAGAATGAGTGTATATTTACAAAAAATATTGTTTATCAGTTTATACCTTGTCTTTGTACTGATTTAATTGACTATCTATCAAAAAGGAATTAACAAATTATTGTTTTCTGTTTTAATTTACATTTTACACAGCGTCCCAACCAGGCATGGAATTTCGTCATGTTAGGGGCAAGGCCACTTGGCCTTTCGTGCTGTCAATTTTTTGAGGGCACAAAGGCCAAAAGCCAGTGCAGCAAGGCCACAAAATAAAACAATGATTTTAAGTCCACGTTCATAATGAATTTAAGGACTAAGGATGTATAACTCTCTGTGAAATGAATAAATAAAACAAGCTCAAGTAATAATAGTGAGTATAATAAGTAATGATGTGATTTATTTAATAGCAGTAATAAACCCGATGTGTTTTAAATATAGAACAACCAGGTTCATGTATTTATAAGCAAACAATCTTAAATATTAGGCCTAAATATGTTTTGAGTGTACATGATAAACTGATTCACTGAATAAGACTGGCTTACAATTAGCCTATTTTTGATGTGTTGTTAGATAGCTAACAAACAAACAAACTACAACAGGGCTATTCAACTAGGCTACTATTTCAACTGGGCCGCATTTCAAAACCAGATCATGTCGACGGGCCGCATTTTTAGCAGCGAGCAACTGATCCACTTTTTTTTTTTGCATACATATATATATTTATATATACACAGGCATGGCCCTCCTTAACATGATGCAGAAACATAATAAAAAAGAGCTATCAATGCACAGAAGCATAACAATAGTGTAACATCAACAGTATCTAATAACACACACTATCCCTCTACCAGCATCTCCCTCTCTCCTCTCCTCCACACACACACACACACACACACACACACACACACACACACGCACACGCACACACACACACACGCACACACACACACACATACACACACCTCACCTCCTGATGCTTTCCTTATAGCTCAGTTACACAGGATATAGTTTTATACAGTCCATGGCAGCAACAGTCATGTTTACAACAACAGAGGCACTATTTAAAACCCAATAATATCTCACTGGAATATAAATATTCCTCATGACATCAAAATACTGAGTGAAGAAAGTCACATTATCTCAGCATGAAGACAAACATCAGTATCAGTCATTCATCCTGCTCTCTGTCCCTCCTCTACTGAGGACACTCACTGTCTGCAGGCCGGCTACCTCTGCTGCATCTTCAGATAAAGTGTTAGCCTACACACAGACAGCTTTCATTTTAGTTTGTCTTTAACACTTTGCTGTTAGCACCGCAAGCGCGATGTGCTTGTGTCGACCGCGATCATAAATCATAATAGCGGTGAATGAGAGACTGTGGAACGGGTTGAAATATAGCTTTCTACATGCTGATCACATGTATTGATAAAGTACTGGCTTGTCTGGCAGAGGTTTTATTGCACTTACTCACAGTAACAAGCGTAGTTGTCGGTAACTAGAGTCATCTTGAAGTTATAGGCCCTATTCCCTTCATCTGTACCGTGGCCCCACCGCTGCACAATTCATGAAACCGAAACTTTAAAATCATCAAGCATCAAGGCCACTGTGGACTTAGGGCAGATATTTTTTTCAAGGGCACAGGACCAAATGAGGAGGGCACGAGAGCCATGGCCCTTGTGGCCCTCGTGAAATTCCTGCCCTGGTCCCAACTATTTTGGAATCAAGGTTGTAGTAATGCAATCATGTTGTCTTGTAGTAATCATAGAAATTAGCTCCTGAGAAAGATTCACCTGAATCCCCCTGAAGCCAGAACAACAACTTGGAAAGTTGATAAAAGTTTTGGTACATGACACTCCTCTCTTACTTTAATCATGACGGTCTTGGCGGTTCCTTGCTCTCCAATCAGCAGCACAGCCTTCCTCTGCTTCACGATGGTCTGCATCAGGAAGTCTGTCCTCACGTTGTCCACATTGGGAACCAGGATGGATGAGTAGTCTGGGACGTGGTCTTTAGGGTAGACATACTCTGGGACCTACATCATGACAATAATATATACAGAGGGTACATATGCTGAGTTGGAATGAAGTGTCAGCACTCAGAAGTGCTTTAAGCACACCAGCTGAACTTAATTTAATATACTGGTTAATATCTCTAGCTTGAGTTCCAGAAAATACAACCTGACAGTCCTGATGTGATGCTGCAGGATATTACCCTTTAGATGTGTGTTTTAATGACGGACTGCAGAGAAAAGATACACAACATGTGTAACTAGTATTCCAACCTTGTGGTTGTATGTCTCTGCAAGCAAGTCAAGTTTCAGTGACAAGCCACATCCATGTCTGTGAAAACATAGATGTTGCACACACAGAAGATCAATACAGTTTCAAGATTAGAGTCACCAATTCAGTTTCTGACCAAATGTCTCCCGTTCTGTTCCTGAGATATGACACTGAATAATAATAATTAAAAAAATGCATCTGCAGAATATTATGATGTCACAGTGAAGTTCACCTTTGACCTTTTGGATATAAAATGTCATCACTTCATCATTTTTTCCTCTTAGACATTTGTGTCTTAGACATCAGTCCAAGTGGCCACTTGTGCCAAATTTTAGGAAACTCCCTTGAAGCCTTCTTGAGATATAATGTTCATGAGAATGAGACAGACACAATGTCAGAGTGACCCTTGACCACCAAAATTTTAATCAATTCATCCTTGAGTTTGACATTTGCGTCAATTTTTAAAAAAAAAATCCTTCAAGGTATTCTTGAGATATCACGCTCATGCGAATGAGATAGACATAGAATAACCATGACCTTGACCTTTGAATTATGACCACCAAAATCTATTTAGTTCAGCCTTAAATCCAAGTGGACTTTTGTGTTAAATTTGAAGAAATTTCCTCAAGGCATTCTTGAGATATTGTGTTTACAAGAAAGAGACAGACATAGCATTGCAGTGACCTTGAACTTTGACCACCAAAATCTAATTAGTTCATTGTTTAGTGCAAAGGGATGTTTGTGCCATATTTGAAAAAAATAAAAAAATAAAAAATAAATCCCTCAAGACGTTTTTGAGATGTCATGCTCACAAGAATGAGGCAGATGCAGGGTCACAGTGACCTTGACCTTTGACCACCAGCATCTAATCAGTTCACTGTTAAGTCCAAGTGGATGTTTGTGCCAAAATGTTTGAGATATTGCATTCACCAGAATGAGACCTGAAAACATGATGTCCCGCTTCACACTTACCTTTCCTGTCCATTAAAGGCAAAATGCCCCAAAAAATATCTTCAAAAAAAGTGTCCTGTGCTCAGTGTTTGTCAGTGTGTTTAATGACTGTCTTCAGTGTCCACAGACCTTGTTGGACCAGTGCTCCCACTGTCCCTGCTCGTTGATGGTGAACTCAAAGATGGTTTGGTTGTCCTGAGTTTGTGGCAGGTCCAGAGACGAGCTGTGGCGCTTCAAATACAAACAACAACAACAAAAAGGACATGTTAGAGGACACATCACACTCTACAAACCCTAGCGTCACCCACAGAGAGTCAAAACGCATCAGTACACCTTCAGGAAAGCCTCCATCTTGGCTCTGTCGTCAAGCTCCAGCAGTGCTCCCAGAGACCACATCACTGCAAATACAAACAGTCGACCCATGTCACCATGGCAACCCTGTTTCTCCTCCGCTGCTGGGAGCAAACCCTGAACACACAAATGTAAAAAATACTTAAAGAAAAACTCACATCAACAGAATGAAAGAGGAGGAATTTATTAAAATATTTTGTATCTTAAAACTTAAAAGTTAACTGCAGTATGTTTTAACCTACCCTATTTTCTATGTTTTTGTGTCTAAGTGACTGATGGGAACAAAAAGTCTTAAGTACTGAGAGAGTCGTAAGCACTGAGCACTGTTAATGTTCATCCACTAAAAGTGGTGGTGTTTTTTGTCACTGACAGGCTCAGGTTCCAGATCTAAGGAACCCAACAGAGACAGACCTTTTGTTAAAGTGTAAGATCCTTTCTGTTTAACAAGAAAAAGCTCCAAAATCATCATCACCAAACCCTCCAGACTCCATTTCAATGAACAGTCATTTAAGCATGTTTAGAGCCAGCATATTTTCACATCTAACCAGGTGAATATTTCAACCAAACTAGACTTGGTGACTGTTGGAACAGTGGGAAGTTGATCCAAGACAATTTTTGTGAGTTGTATTATTTGTTTCTGTCGACTTTAAAGTGTGCTTTACGATTATAAAATCAGTGATTATCTAAATGGAGTCTGGTGGGTTTGGCAATTGCGATTTCAGAGCTCTTTATGGTTAAACAAAAAGGACAAAAAGGTTAATCTCTGTAGGGATCCTTTCCATAATGTTGTCAGACACATAGAATAATAATAGAAACCATTTTTGTTGTCCCACAAGGAAGTTAGCATCGCCGTGGTCCCCGCACCCAAAAGCCATTAGGATTTTTCCATTGGATTCTGGATTATTGCATAAAATACATTGTGTCAAACAATTATGATACTTGCTATTAACAACTACACCACGATCACATAACTCAACATCACCCTGTACTGCAGATGACCTGACATGACTCTGACTAAATTTGGGTATGTGAGGAGAAGCAAATGTTCCCAGAGCTGGTTATTTTAATAGCAGGAAACAGCAGCTTAAGTGACAGGAAGCACCTTTTTAATGCGTACGGGAAAGCTTGAGGGTGTGTCACATATTTGTGAACTGATACTGCTTGTATGTCAGACACTATAAATTGTCATGATGTAGCAATTCTTTGGCTTTCTCATGAATAAACCCTCCAATCCTACATGTTTTGAGTCTCTTTATTCCACAAGGTCGGCATGGCAGTGTGGTGGTTAGCACTGTCGCCTCACAGCACAGGTTCCTGGTTCAATCCCAGGAGGGAGCCCTTCTGTGCGTAGTTTGCATGTTCTCTCCATGTCAGCGTGGGTTTTCTCTGGGTACTCCGGCTTCCTCCCACAGTCCAAAGACATACAGGTTGGGGAGAGGTTAATTGGTGACTCTAAATTGTCCGTAGGTGTGAATGGTTGTCTGTCTCTATGCGTGCGATAGTCTGGCAACATAGACCAGGGTGTACCCTGCCTCTCACCCAATGTCAGCTGGGATAGGCTCCAGCCCCCACGCGACCCTCAAGAGGATTACAAAAATGGATGGATGGATATTCCACAACAACTCCCACAGAGGGGCTGTAAAGGCGTGTTTGGGGTGATGACATACTATAGTCTCGTTTAACCACTTGTTAGCAACAGCCTTTTTTAAGACACATAAAAGCTTCAGAATTCTTGGAATGGTATTTACTGACATATTTTATTTCATAGAAGAAAATGTCAAAGTCTCCTCAGCTTGAGTTAACCACAGACCTAATTTCAGACATCTAACCAAAAACACATTAACCCCCCCCACACACTGATTTCAAGACGTGGGTACTCATTTCATGGTTTTAGGACTCATTCTTGGGGCACACTATCTGAGCCTGTTAGTGACAAAAACACTTTAGTGAATGTACATTTATGGTGTGAACATGCCCTGAGTGGTTACATTGCAGCCTGTTTAACAGCTGCAAGCTGCAGTACTCTCATAAAGACCTCACCACTGTACAGGCAGCCATACAACAGTGACAACAAATGCAATATGTGCTCTACCATGGTGTCTCCTGTGTTTAATGTCTGTGTCGTACCTGCAGCAGGTCAATAGTCTGTCTGATGTACATACACTCCAAAACCTGCATCTTAGGAGAAACAGCAGTGGAGATAAAGTCCAACAAGTCCTGTAGAAGAAACAGAAAAACACATCAGAAATTACACATTTTCTTTTTATTCAAGTGCTTCAGCGCACATAAAGAGCTCAAAATAAATTACCAATTTGATGCATTATCTCTCTGCTGCGAGTTCAAGTCTGAGTCTCGCCCTCACCTGGTAACAACAGTTGAAGCAGAGTTTCAGGGTGTCAGCCTGCTGTTCCGGTAACTTCTGTAACCAGGCCTGCAGGATGGGGCTCCAGCCGAGCACTGAGGAGCTCATGAACACCATCCCATTCCTGGACACCGTGGCTGGGGAGGCGTTGTCAATGTTGTGGGGCTCAAAGACGATCTGGAGGAAGGACACAAGAACAAGGCTTCACTTTGGACCTTCTGTATGATTCAGTTTGAGTTTCTGGATCTCTTCTGGCTCAGGATCACAATGTCATGCAGCAACATAAACCTGCTCACTAAAAATTAAACATGACAAACACGAGGACAGTTGTGATGTCACCTTGCAGCAAGGAGCCATGGGGATTCGGTCTCCGTTTGCCAGCGTCAGAGTTTTGTTGTCATCCAGAACTGAGTTCAGGTTCTCAATCCAGATGGCATCCACGGGACCATCCAGCACTATCCAGATATATTCACCCTGACACAGACACAGACACAGACACACACACACACACACACACACACACACACACACACGGTACAGGTTTTAGCATGCCTCTGCCCATACACGTCATGCTGTAACAACAGTTTGAAAGCTGCCATGAAATCAAATACCATTAATAAATAATTAATATTATTGACTAATTCTTGATGCTCATTTTAGAATTATACACTTTCATTTTGTTCAAGAAATTTCTAGCAATAAGTATAATAATATAACATGTATTAATTGTACTGATCAGAGCCAGATGTTACAAAGTGCTTAAAGGTTCAGTGTGTCAGATTTAAGGGGGGTTAGTGATATCTAGTGGTAATGATTGCAGATTGCAAACAGCTGAAACTTCTCCTGGTTAGAATTCCTTCGGTGTTCATTGTTCAGAAAGTTTTTACTGGGAGCTGAATTATCCACAGAGATCTCTTCCTCTCCAAAAACAAGCAGATCAGGTGATTAAAACCAGTAAAAACACAGAATAAAAAAGTATGGACAAAACCAGATGGTTCTGTGAAATTGTGAATGTCCCTATCTAAAGCCAGTGTGTGGTTTGTCCTTTCTGGCTACTGTAGAAGTGGCAGTGCAATATGGCAATCTTCATAGGTGAGGAGGACCTGCTCCCTGTATAGATATATAAATGGCTAAGGTAACGAAAACACAATGAATCTTGTTTGAATGAAAACACTAATTATATCATATTTCATTTAAATCCCACACACTGGACCTTTTCAGTCATTCACTTAACTGTATTTATTAAAGTTTCTCACCAAAAACTACATTTTACAAAATAACATTTGAAAATCATCATGAGAATGCTGTTATTTACTTTTCCCAATACTCACTTACTGAATTGGGCTGAAAATTGATGTGACATGTCAGAAAAACGTCAGCCACTGCCATCAGTGAATCATCTTACAAGTCAATGGCAGTCAACAAGGCAAATTGGTGCATCCCTACTACTTACACTTGCTTCTTTTCTGATATTCCTTGTTTTGCTGTAGTGTTATGTTGACGTTCCTCAGGTTTGTAACATAACAAACCCTGGCTGTCTGAATCTGTGTTTTTCAGACTGTAATTGGCACACTGCAGTTCCATGGCAAAACTGCTGAGCCATGGCGTTGACTGTTTTTTCTATTAACTCTATGTCCTTTAGCATTTAAAAAATACTGTATACAAGGTATACACTTTACTTTGATCTTTAAAGTGCATATGATGGTTTCTGTGTCTGTACAACCCAGAAAGTAACACATTTTGGTGATGTTCCTAAGATGGTAAAAAGAAGACTGGACCATGTTCCTATAAAGATATTAAACAGCACACTGAAGCCTTTAGCTTCTAGCAATAATCCAACCAGTGCTGTGAATTGCTTTCACTTGCTTCAGTGCTTTATGAGTGCTCTGGAGAGACGACATATGACATGATGACAAAACTCTTAACACTGGGGCTGCATGACATGAGAAAAATATATGATAACATTGTTGAATATTTGGATAACTGGATATTCGTTGTGATAAACAGATATTAAAGTGCATTGTTTTCTGTTGCTTTCTGTAAACTACTAACATACAACAAATTGCTTCAAAGGAAACTATATCCAACATTTTTCTGAACACAAATGGTACCAATCAAAAAGAATAACTACATTTTAAAGTGCAGCTTACCTCTGACACACGAGTGCATATCGCAGTGTTTATCACGCAGGTTGATGAAGATAAAAAAAAACAAACGGATGTATTGCGCATCCTGCAAAAGCTTTTTAAAGATGAATTTCAAATTGATCAAATTGGTTACAGCTAATCAGCTAAATGTGTGTAAAATCTGATACTAAAGATCTGCAGAAAAAAAGAGTTTAACTCTGTGAAAGTAAATGACATATTTAGGCAAACCAAATCTGAAAGCTGCAGTCTGTTCAAACTTAAACTTGATAGAAGCACTGTATTTATTCTGAAACTTTCCACAGTTAGTAAAGTTGTATTAATGTTTGGCCCCTTTGATTTTGCATCGGTTCATTCATCTAATCAAACCTTCTTGGCCTTGAGAGTCTTCCTCCACAGAGTGGAGAAGACGCCATCAGTCCAGTCATTGGTGGTGACGTCCAGCGTGCCGAACATCTGTGAGGCCGTGATTGCTTTGGGGTTCATCCTCATCTCGCGGTGTGGGGAGCCGCAATCTGACATGGCCTTCATCAGTGTGTGGATGCAGGTCGTCTTCCCAGCACCGCTAGGACCCAATGTCATCATACCTGCAGGAGCATGCCACAGCTGAGCTCATCTTCGATACTGAGGACCCAATGTGCACTTCCTACTTTAATTTAGGTCAGCAAATAAATAAAGGATTTATTATTTCTCTGCCTGCATTTTTATCCTAGGTTGCATGGAGAGCGCTTTAAAACAGTCTTCATGTATGGAAAAAAAACAAAACAATGTAGCTTTATTTTTCTGGTTCTTCATTTCATTACTTCCTGGGAGGTTCTCAGCTATTTAAAGGGTGGCTCCATTATTTATTTAGTTTGAGGTTTTTATATCATTAATTAATTTAGCATATTTTCCACCAGATATTTTTTAACACTGATATATTTTTAATCTGCTGGCCAACTACACATGATGCTGCCAAACATAAACCCCGACTCACAGTGATTACTTTAACATAAGCTATCTCATTATGTGAACCTTTGGGCATGTTTAATATGAACATCTGATGCTGTAACATTATATATACATGTGACAGAATATAAGGTCAAGCATTATAGGTCCCCTTTAGGCATTTGAAATTTGGAGTTCATATTGCCCCTCCCCAGAGGATGGACCATTTAGAGGTTAATGACCTTTCCTACAGTACCTCCTTTGGGATTAACTGTATATTCTGTTAAGGCTCTAAGAATATAGCGGTCATCAGGATGTTGTGTATTCTGTCTGTGATGATTCGTACCATGTCGGACTCTCTGCGTCTCGTAGAGCTGAACGAGTTTGAGGATCCAGGGTGGGTGAGGGATCAGACCGGCCTGCTCAGCCTGACTGAAGATGGACGACTCCAAGTCTGGATACCCGGCTTTATCCAGAACTACAGAGGAGGAGAATTCAACAAAAAACATACTTAGAAATCTAATAATAAGATTCATAAAAGATCTGCAATTTATTTGTCAATGTCCATGATATAATCAACTTTGTGAGTTTATTATGAATAAACAAAATGACAGCTAAAGCTGCCACCTCATGGAGATATATCCTGCAAATGGTCATGTTATTGTTTGCACATCCCAAACCCTCTGATTAGAAACTACATAGTTTGCATCAACAGAAAGGTGTTCTTGATTAGATGTGAGACAGAAACGTACCAATACCAGGAAACAGATCATTGATCAGACTCATAAACAGAGGCTCGTCATCATCAACCTACAGAGACAAACAGAGAAGCCATGTTACTGCTGGGACAATGTCACAGCATAGTTACACTGGCTTAAATACTATCTTAACTAAACTTTAAAATTTAAATTTGCAATCAAAAGTGAAAAATCACCAAAACATAACCGTAAACAAAACAATATTTGTTACAGTGCCAACCTGAGCTGTGTAAAAGCAGGTTGCACACTAGGTAAGCAACATTCTAGTTTCTGCAGTTCTATTATCTATTCCATCCTGCTGCCCTTACAGATGTGTAGTGCTAGTGGTGGAGTTAGTGCCCAGTTGGTAAGTCTGTCCCTTAGGGAAAATATTTCCTTGAGCTGAGGGGGAGCATTCTAGGTTGTCTCCTTGTCTGCATCCAGATGCCCACCCTCTGGACTTGCGGACTGAGCCCTTGCGGACTTCAGTCATGTGTAGTGTGACAAGATCACCATCATCACGTAAAGTCTGCAATGGCAGAGACCATAAGCCACTGAAACCAGTGTTTGTTTTACTTGTTGCCGTGGACAACAACTACAATCATGTACACAGTGATTGCTGCTGTCATATTCTGTCTGCTCATCAGTCCCTGCAGATAACAAGATATAAATCTCATGTACAGGGTAGTTTCGTGAGTGAACAACATACATTTCTGTACGCCATAGACTGCAGACATTCAAATACTGAGATGTTTGTAAATCAGGACCAAGCTATGACTAAATAAATTGGTTGTCCTATTAGCAACGTCAGAAGACCTTCTTTAGTTGTTTTGTGGCCACTTTTCTAACCTATATTTGGCATTACACTGCGCACCCGATAGGGTAGGTGGCAATAATACAATACATTTTGATTCCCCTCTATAGCCCATATTTCTACATGTCTCTGTATCATAATGTTAAACATAAGTTTTGTTTTTTAGGAGGCTATTGAGAAAAAAAACCAAACAAACAAAAAACAAACAAACATCGTGTCCGTATTGCAATGATTTGTGGGAAATTTAATAATTAAAGTTTTCTGAAGTCTGCACCCCAGGCAGACTCTCTGGAAGTCTGCAGAAAGTCTGCTTGAAGCCCCTTGTGGACTGGATAAATTGTGAATTTGGACAGTCCTCAGCACTCCCAGACTTCCCACACACACAGCACATTTAAAATATATGTCTCAAATGGGGTTTTATTTTGCGACACATGGCCTCTTGTCTGTTTACAGTCAGCTCTGTGTGTTGTCATGGATACATTGTACACAAACCAATTTGCCAACAGTTCGAAGGCTGTGGGGTAGAGATGCATGTTGATAAAATATTTCTGGGGCTTTTCTTCACATTTCACAACACGACTACTTTTAAACATTATGAAAGACTTGAATATCAGCAGATTTTTGTGAAAATATCACAAGATAGAGCTTTGACCTAAAAACTGTGAGCTACCTAACCGGCAGCTCCAGCTGTTCCACTTTTCTGTCTAGATGTAATAAACAACATGTTAGGACACGTTAATCAGAGTATGCACGGCTGCATATTAACAGGAATATTAGTGGAATATTTATTTTAATTACACATGTAAACAGTTCAGTAGGAATATTGTCTTTTTGGGAATAAGGGCAAAAACAAATGCATTTAAAAAAACAGTAAGCTAATATTTCCATTTACATGCAACTGTGTATACAATGATTAACGTGGTCTATCGTGTTGTTTATCTTGTCTAAAAACAGAAAAGTGGAATGGCTTTGGCCATTTGCTTCTTTGCATGAAAATAGGATTTTCTGAAGTCTTACACTGGTGGACTTGTTGGATCATGTGAACTCAGCCTCTCTCTTTCATTCCTTCAATCACCTTCTTGAAAAGGTGTTGTGAAATTTGCTCATATCAAAATACCTGGTAGGTATCTGGTTGCTATCCAAGTCTGTCATAATGTTTAAAAGTAGGTATGTTTCTCCTTTAGACCAGAAATGTGGGTTTTATTTTGGGCATGTATTTCTACCCCAGCCTGCTAATTGTTGGTGAGTTGATTTGTGACATTGCACAGTGCTGACAATTAAGAGACGAGAGGCTGTGTGTCACAAACTGCAGTACAAATCCCAGTTGAGACACATATTCTGAATGTGTCATATACATGTCCAAAGAATGCTCTTAAATCCCAGATATCTTAATCAGAAAATGCTGTGTGCCCTAATTAGGGTGTTGGGTCCACCTGCCGAAGTGGGGCTTGTCCTCACTCCTGTTTCAAGTCTTGACGAGCCAAGGATTCTGATTAGAATGGGTGAGCTCTCCAATCCAGAGGATGCAGCTCAGGACCCAAGATGCTACAAAAGACTATCCATCTTGACAGTCTTCCTACCGCCAGTGTGCCTCTTGGTGTCGTATATAGTTAATTTTTGAATTAGCTTTTGGACAGAACTAGTACTGAGGTACTTGTTAAACTGCCTGAGGACTGGACAAGGGGTAGTTTTAAATACTGACAGAGCACACATGCTGTATCATTTCTTGTGTTGGAAACACTAAGTGTAGGGGTGCTGTTTTATCTGTTGTTTTTTTGTTTGTGTGTTTGTTTCCTTTTCCACTAAGTAATTTAGGAAAGTTAGGTTTTTATTTTTGCTTTTGTTAAAGTAAGTTCATTAACTCTTATTTCCTCCTTTGGTTACATTCAGGGCTGTCTGCATTAATGTGTTCATTAATATGCAATTAAGGTCCGAACATAATGCCTTATTATCTTTAAACTGCATTAATCTGCAGCAAGCCCAGCTGGTACTTCTGTCTTTAAGAGGCTGTACTGGGCTGGAGTGATGATACTGGTATCATATGAAAGTAGAAGACAGAAGGAATCCAGTGGTACCAACCAGGTCATACTAGCCTCTCACGGACGAAGCTATATTGTGGCGAGGGAAAAACAGCATGGCCATTTCTACAGAGGCCCCTTGACCTCTTATTCAAGATATCTGAATGAAAAAGGGGTCTGTTGATACCCACAAGTCTCCCTTTTACAGACATGTCCACTTTATGCTAGTCCCATACAGTTCTGGGCACACCCTATGCGTTTATTTGTATGCAGTATAAATGTGCTATTTTTACCTATTGTATTTGAATATTTCTGAATACTGGGGTCCCTTAACAGTCGTGAAACTGCTTGAGCACAAAGCTGCAACTAATCAGACTGATATCAGCAGGCAACTGCATCACTAAAGCCGGTAAAGCACTATTTTGGAGTGAATGAATTGTCACAGACCTGTGGATGACACTATATTAAAGAAGTTAACTACAGCACTGATAAATGGGTGGAAACTGACTGCAGACCAGTTAACATGGCGAAAGACTTTGGTCTAAGTGTCGTTCTTAGGTTGGCATGTTGTGACCAGTCATATGTCTTACTGTCGTGGGGGATAATACGTAGTTTCACACACTAAACTGGAACTCCTGAAAAGTTCAAATGTTGTCATCTGATTCCCAATCAGCACTCTTCTTCACTTTGTTAATATGGACTTCAAAACGGTTTTGAAATGCAGAATAATGGAATTATATAAACATCTGGTAAAAAACGTGATCAATCATGATTAGTGAAATTTGTAATCATGATTACAATATTTTATTGTTTGACAGCCCTAGATATATTTCCTTGAGTTTTGTCTTTGCACCAGCACCTGCACCAAGGTAGATGACGCAAGAAGGAAGCTCTTTCCACGGAAAATCTCAGTAGAGCAGTGCTGGTTCTGTCAAAGAGACGTATGACAAACCTCTCAATAATGCTCACTGCATCATCTGGGATCTCAAAAATTTAATCTTTTCTAAGATGGCATGTGTTACATCCCTCCACCAAATTTTGTGAGAATCGTCAGGCAGTTTTTGTATAATTCTGCTAACAAAGTAATAAACTGGGTGGCATAGCTAAAAAGTTGTTCATTTTTGCGATAAAAGCGCCAAATTTGGTACATTTATAGCTTAATATATTGGAGCCCACCAAATGACTGCATGTCTCGGACCAGAGATGTCATGTGCCCTTCCAATGTTCCATGCTTTGACAGGCTGTGACACCATATCCAGCTTTGCTGAACATGGAAAGAAGGCAGCATGGTCAACATGGAAGTCGCTGCCAAAACTGACAGATGCACTACTGATGCTGGCAAGTGGACCAAAGGAGATCCCAGATGATGCAATGAGCATTATTGAGAAGTTTGTCATACTTCTCTTTGACAGAACCAGCACTGCTGAGTTTTTCCGTGGAAAGAGCTTCCTTCTTGCGTCATCTACCTTGGTGCAGGTGCTGGTTCTGTCAAAGAGAAGTATGATATAATAATGCTCATTGCTTCATCTGGGATCTCCTTTGGTCCACTTGCCAGCGTCAGTAGTGCATCTGTCAGTTCTGGCAGCAACTTCCATGTTGAAAAACTTGGTGAAGGCATGTAGCATGGTCCAACTTAGAAGCCACTACAATTTGGAGTGGATCCAATTAACGGGACGGGTCCATGGGCAGGGAGGATTCAATTGCCTGCTCTGGCCACCAGGGGGCAAGTATCTGATGCCCCAATATCCAGATTTGTTGTAAATATATTTGTCAACACATCTGCCAAATTTGGTGCTTTTATCACAAAAATGAATGATTTTATAGCTATGCCACCCCACTACAACAAGATAAGTGGTTATGGAAAATTAATGACTGGTGCAACCCAGCTTACACAGTATATTGTCCCATCTCTACAGTGTAGGTTACACACACACCACCTAAAAACTAGTAAGACACACCAGTTTGGAGAGGTTCATGTCTCTCAGGACCCTCATCACCACGGTCTTCTCTGGTTCTGACGGGTTGGATCTCTTTACAGCTCCCAGTGTCCTCAAAACTGACAAAATGTTCCTCAGACCAAAATCATAATGGACCTGGTGTAAAGACAGAACTGAATCCATCAAGTCAAATGTACAAGAGCTACTTCATGCAACAGATAAGAGTGTTTCTGAAGGTGAATTTTTATGATGGTCACAGTATCAGCAGCATCACTGTCATTATTCTTCCCACCTGTTTGGAGAGCTGCTCCTCACACAGTTTGTAGAGGGTGTAAAACTTCCTGCTGAGGACCTCGTTGTCACGGAAACCTGCACTAGCCAATTTGACCCTCATGATGATGGCTCGGTCTGGGACCATCATGGCAACTGTGCGAAACTGAATCTTCAGGTTCTCTGGCAGCTCCTGACGACCAGCGTAACCAGGGTTCTAGGAGAATTGGAATTTTGTGGTTGATTCAGAGGTGGAGCAGCTCTAAAACTAGTTTTGAGGTAGTTCTGTTTGTTGCATCCAAAACCAGACTAGCATGGTATTTAGTACACTAAAAGGGTATGATACTTTAATATGTTCTAAACTTTGGTATGAAACCAACTGCAGACAAGGCAAGTTTATGTGGCACCATTTACAGGGTGCTTCATCAGGTCAGAGCTCAGTTACCATGGTGAGGAAGATGCCGAACTCAGGGTCCATGTCCACCACGTCTCCGTCGGTGAAGATGAACTGTTTCTTCTTGTTCTTCTTACACTGCAGGACAATGTAGATCTGCTGGGCGGCGACGGACAGGACCGGTAGCTCGATGCGGTTAAACTCATCAAAGCAACCCCAGGCTCCGGACTGGGCCAGACCTGTAAAGACACAAAACAAACTGATGACACTGTGCAAGACTGGCAATATCCCAGAAGACTCTACAGTGCTTATTTAGTGACATTTTCTACATCTGGCCATTGTTTCTAGCTTGTACCTGTTGACTGTAATTTTTGGATCTTCATATGGTTTACCAGTGGTCAGTAACCACATGACCTGAGTCTTCTTTGTGCTGACCTTAAGGCCAAAAGGTACAGCTGCAGTGATTAGCAGACAAGAAGACAAGCAGCCCATCTGTATCTTGGTCTAGAGCCTTCATAAGTTGATGAAGGTACCATCTGTTCTGTATTGAATGTCCTGAGTCTCCTTCTTGAATTAGACAGCAGGGATTTACAATGCTCACTCTGTTTCCAGCCGGAAAGAAACAAAGATGTGGGCCATATGAACATCTTCTGGTTCCCAAAGTTTCTCAAGACCCTAGATAGAGCCATTACCACCAAACAGGATCTAATGTCTTGGTCAAGTCCATGAATGTAATGAGAAGGTCTGTTTTTTGTTGTTGACATTTTGACCCAAGACTCAGCTGGATTGGGTCCATCCCCGAGGAGAGGAGGTAAAATTGTGGTGTGAAGGGCAAATGCGCAAAAAACAAAAGTACAGGTGTAGCCTCGCATGACCAGCCTCCCTTACTTCGGAATGGGAGTCTGGAGACATTCGTCTTTCATTTTGTAATAGAAATAGGTCGGGATATCCAGACCACGTGACGGCGTTGCCATAGGTACGGCACGTGTGTTACATGTAACAGAGACGTACCAGAAACACAGAGAGCGGGTTAACGGTGCATAGTAGGCTACTGTGATGTAGATTCGTAATGTAGTTACTGTAGTTATGGCTCAGGCTACTACACCGAAGAAACTTGTGGGTATTTGTCGGGTTTGTTCGGAGTTGTTACTGTCATCGAAAAATAAGCACCGGATATTTTCTGTTGTACTACGGACAACAATTCGGGGAGTAGGCAAAGTTAATCAGCCGTCAGCCAGCATACTGACGTCATCGGCGTCTGTGTAAGAGAATACATGAGGTGCTGTCGTGCAGTGTGTGGACAGTGCACCATGAAAATATACGGTGTGTGTGCTGATTGTGAGTAGTGTGTGTGTGACAAAAAATGACATAAATTAAAAGCTTATAAAATTCATGGTCAACCATACATATCTGTATCTGGACAGCCTCGTTCGTATTATGGGCAGACTTTTTAACTACCGCCCCCGAGTCTCAGTAACCATGGCAATGATGAAGAAGAATGACTGAAAACTTGCCTTCCTCTATGCCTCGTGAAACTCTTTGAATTTATTATTTCTCATGTGATTTCAAGCATGTGATAACGTAGTGGAGCGTATGCATTAGAGAGTGCATGAAAATACTGCGGGACTAATTGCATAGAGTATTGATTTAGTAGCTAAGGGATGATCCCGTATTATAAGGATGGATAGGCTACCCTCTACTGTGGCTCTACCACGGGCCAAACGAAAATTTGAAGTGGCTGCATACATACACACATACACCTGCTTATTGCAGAAACCTCACCTGTTTCCAATTCGGTGTCTGAAACAATCTCCTGACGCTCATTATAGAACACTGCGTGGCCCCTTCGCGCTGCAAAATGTCACTGATTTCTGCGTGTGTCTTGCTACTCTCAAAAAGGCCACAGATCAGGTCCGCATAAGGCTGAAGTGCGGCCATAACTAGGCTACAAGTAGTTGAGAATGGAGCGCTCCTCTGCGGAGTTCAAAAGTTCCTCCGCAGATCTCCCAGCATTCCCCGAATTTATCCAAATACCACAATAACAAAACAAAGAAATTAAAAACATTTTCACTTTCTTCTGTTTTAACTGTTCTGTTCTGTTCTTTATTTCAACAGTAATAAGGAAAAACGGAAAAACGAAAGAACGAAGGGTACACAGATTCTGAAACTGCAGCCTCCGGTACTGCAGCATCACCTTACTCCCACCTGCGTGTGCTTTAATGACGTCATATAACACACTTTGTGGGGATGCACTCATGTGATTGGCTGTAAAGAAGTGAGACTTCTGATTGGCTGCAGACAATCCCCTCTTAGAAAAAAGGCATTTGTGAATCAAGTCATGTCACGGAAGTCTCAAAACTCGCACACACAAATGCAGGGAAGTTTACAAATTAAAAGCACTTTGTAAATGCAGGTTTGACAGTTCATATATCAATGTAACAACCTCTAAATATGTATTTGATGAAAATTGCAAATACTTTTATATGCGTACATTTGTGAATTTCAATTGCACACATTTAAAACAAGAAACATTTGTGTGTGCATCACAAATATATTCTTTTACTTATATATGGAATGAAACACTTCATTTTTCATTTTAGTGTGCATTGAAAATGTGTTTGTGTTTTGCATAATAAAAAAAAATCATACAGCACATGCTGAATTTCATCATTCAACTTCCAGTGGCATTTCTTTTGAGTCTTCGGCCCACTCAGAACTGTTTTGAAAGTGCAGGTCAGTCACTGGATTGGGTAAATATGTCACAGATTGATTACTGGGTTGGTCACAACCATAGACTGTGTAAAAGAACTGTACATAGCTTCCATGACATCACCCAGTGGTTTATGGACTCCTGTTTTGAAGCCTTGAGTTGGCATTTGTTTATCACCATCTTAGTTTTGTGAAGCCAGAAGTGGCCATATTGGTACAAACAGTGGAGCTGTGGAGGAACAAGGGTGAATCTGACCGAAAATTCAAAGAAACTATGCACAGCACCATGGTGGCAACTTGTCAATCACAAGGTAGCCATGCTCAAAAGCATTTGCAGTCTGTTTTACTCTAAATGGGACCATAAAATGAACATCATGTTGTTGTTGTTTTAAGAAAACTTGAAACCAGTGATTGAGACCATAATCTCATTAGGAAAATGTTAACTGAGAGAATAAATCAAGTGAGAAGGAGGGTCATTTTCTCCCTGATTCTATATAATCTAACTTCTTTTTGCAACTAGTGGACTCGCCCCCTGCTGGCCATAAGAAAGAATGCATGTTTAAGGCACTTCAGCATTGGCTGTAGTTTTCAGACCGGAGATAACCCCTTTGTCACAACAATAAAAATTTCTTCTTTTTGTCTAATTTAAACACCATTTTTTGAGGTGAATCCATCCAGCCCAGTCGCCGGAAGAAAATGTTGGCATTGTATGTTTGTGCAAACTATGGTTGCATTACATTTGCATATTTCATACATATTATATCAAAGTTTCTAGTGTATGAGCTGACTTTGTCATTAGGAGGTGGAGGGGATAGTGGTGTGACACCAAGGAGAGATGCCTGCCAAGCTAAAGCCCACTGTTTAAGACCAACAAAGAACACTGGATTTATCGAGTTATTATTAGTTAGTGTTTCCTGTGAATTAAAACAAAAGCGGTGTTTTTTACGGATATATTCCTGCATTTCCTGCTGGGACAGTGCCACCCAAACCGGGTACTTTAAGCCAAAACATGAGCTTTTCCTAAACATAACCAAGTAGTTGTTGTGCCAAACCTAACCAGATGTTAACCACATTGCTGTTGAAATGTAAAATTTAATCGTATCCGCTACGTAATAATGTGCAAATGTAATGTGTCTGTGGTTTGCAGAAAAGTACAGTGCCAACTATCTGGTGATTGGGTTGATCCATCAATAGTTACTAAAGCAGAAGGCTTCCAGTAACTATTCATACACCACTCTGTGGTGTATGAATAGTACAAGTAATCACATACACACATTCACACACCTTTGTAGATGCGTCCAAGTCCTCTGTAGTCCATCTGGTCCGAACAGTTGAAAACCACCACATATTTCCCCAGACAGCGGCCCATGTCTTTAGTGGTCTCTGTCTTACCTGAACATACACATACACTGAGTTAAAGCAACCTGCAACAAAGTCAGAACGCAAACATTTTACTGAGTTGTCATCAGAGACAAGAACTGTTACCTGTTCCTGCCGGACCAGCCGGAGCTCCGCCCATACTCATCCCCAGAGCCTGGGACAGAGTTATGTAACACCTGAACAGAAGAAGATATTCAGCTCTGACTGGACGTTGAAGTGTTAATAATGGAATGACCCAGCAGTCGGTGTCGGGTGTCTGTGTACCTGTCTGTCAGCGGGGTGATGACCAGTCGGTCTGTACAGCCCAGGTATTCGTTACAATAGCTGAACTCCACATCTGTGATTTGGATGACACATCTGTCCGTCTCCTCCAGGAAGTAAAACCTTGACTGTTTTTGCCACTCAAAGTCTGACGCAGACCGCACGTTCAGACGCACCTAATGGAGATAATTACATTGTAGAAAATACTGCTTCAATCAACCAACTAAATTCTTGTCTGTCCACCCACCAGCTCGTCGAAGATGTCTCTCTGGTGGACGTGGATGGTGATGAGCGTCTCGTACTTGGTCCTCTCGTTTCTGCTCAGCTCTCTGGTTGTCATGTCAATCAGCTCGTTGAGGAGATCCAGGAACTTCTGATTGGTCGTCTGCATGATCTGTCAGCCAATCAGATGAGGAACAGTGAGGGGAGAGGATCTGCATGGTAATGAAAAGACATGTTTAATGTTTCCTCTCTGCTTCTTTTTTCAAAATACAGGTACCTTCTTGTCAGACTTGCTGAGGACGAGTGCATCTTCTGCATCTCTGGTCCAGATCATTTGGATTCCCAGCAGGCCAACCTGAGCTGGAAATGCCGACTGAAACTCCAGCAGCTTCATGCCTGGGTCGCTGATGGCCAGGTAGGCCTGACGGATGATAGCATGGAGGGTCTGCCTCACCCCTGCTAACAGCTGTCCTAACCACACCTCCACGTTTCCCTGGGAGAGACAAGTCTGACAGGTAAAGCTGCGGCCCTCACGAGTCAAACATGACGTGTGTTCATGTGGAAACAATATCAAACCAGTGTGACAAAACAGTTTTTATAAGCAGGTAACCGGCTCAAAGGTAAACTCTGCAGCAAGTACTGTTTGTAAACACAACATTCAAACTTGGCCCCTCCTCCCTACACTGCCACTGTACAATCATAGGAACGTTACATTTGTTGTAATGGAAAAGCTGATACTTCAGCAAGCTAACTGAGCTAACCACCTGCACCTACCTGTCAAACAGGAAGCACGCCAATTTGTGCTTTACTCTTCAGTGCTCGCTAGAAAAAGTGAAAGCCAACTTCAGATTAATTTTGGAATAAACTTTGTCTGATTGGTGTTTCGCCTCATCATATTTGCATATTTTGGCTCTGCTTCTGAGATTCTCTTGGCTTCCTCTTGGATGATAGCTACGACTACCAGACAAATACACCACCACACACTAAGAGTGGTTCATAAATGATGACGGAGAGGGATTACTGCTGGATGAGTCTGTATATTGTTTTGTAGGAAAATCCAGCATAAATCCAAAAATCAAAATAAAGTAGTACCGTCCCCATAATGACAGTGATTTAAGTTTTAGTGTGTGTGTACCTGTGCCAGGATGGGTTGGCTCAGCTCCACAGTTTCTCCTTCTTGAGACTGAAAACTGATGATCTGATCGTACAGCTTCTCATTGAAAACAACTCTGTTGACATTGTCAAACAGACTGAGCAGATGAACCTGAGAGACAGAGACAGAAAGAGATTAACTAAATATGACTTTTCCAAACAACAACAAACACAGAAAAACAGATTTTTTGTGGGCCTATTTTACTAAAGAAACATGAATGAAATATTAGTGACAGCAGTAGAAGTGTATGACCTGCACACCTGTGTGTTACCTGTATAGTGTGTGAGTCCGAGGCTTGGCCCAGGATCTCCAGCAGGGCGGGGTCAGACACGAAGAAAAAACGAGGAAACACCAAGCGCTTCTTCTCCAGGTAACCGGACAGAGACTTCTGACAGAGTTCCAACTGCTCCAGCAGGTGAGGCAACAACTACAGGAGGAGGAGACACAGTGTCATGGTTAACAACCCTGTTAAGTACTGTGAGTATTGTGTTGCTCTAAGATATGTGGGCAGCACCTGGCTGAGCGTCTCGTCTCCCACACAGCACTGCACCATGTTGGGGAGCTCATGGGCTCGCTGCATGATCCTCTGCCATGACTTGTCAATGTTCTGGAAACGTTTGGCCTCCTGGATGAGTGAAAGACAAATGTTAAGATCTGCCTGATGTGAGAGGAAATGTTTAAATTACAAGTGTAACGTGATGATCATGTGACCTGAGGCAGCTGCTTGGCGATATCTCCACCCACAAACACCGCCTCCAGGTAGATCCAAAGGTTTTGAACCGACAGCCACTTCTCAATGATCTCTGAGGTGTTTGAGAGTTTCTGGACCCACAGCTGGATGGACGGCTTAAACGGAGCGTTATACCTGCAGCAGGAAGGACCACAGATGGCATGTTCATTCATTCATTCATTCATTCATTCATTCACCCTCTCACCCACCAATTCATATATTCATTTATCCAGTCATCTATTTATTCATTCTTTTATCCAGTCATTCATTAATTTTCCATTAATTAATTTATCCAGTCATTTATTCAACCATTCCTTAACTTATTTTCTACACTGACATTTGTACATTCTTTCCATTCTTTTTTCTCTACATTTTATTTTTCTTTCCGTCCTTGTCTCTTCCTTCTTTCCTTCTTCCTGGTCTCTTCCTCCCCTACCTTCTTTCTTCCTTCCTTGTCTCTCTCTTTCTTTGTTTCTTCCTGCCATCCTTGTCTCTACCTTATTTTCTTCCTTCTCCTTTGTCTATTCCTTCCTTCCTTGTCTCTTCCTTTCCTCCTGTCTTCGTTGTCTCTTCCTTCCTTCCACTCTTCCTTTTTACCATCAGTTTCTTCCTTCCTTCTTTGTCTCTTCCTTCTTTCCTTTTTTCCTCCTTCCTTGTGTCCTACTTTCTTTGTTCCTTCTTTCCATCCTTGTCTCTACCTTATTTTCTTTTTGTGTATTTGCTTTAAGATCTCCATCTTTCCTGCCTTCTAAGTCACTTCTGTCTCCCTCCTTCTTTCCTTCCTTGCCCGAGGCCTCATCTCTCCACCTGTTACTCAGCAGTGACGCCAGCACCATCAGACTGTCCTCCATCATGGAGATCTTCTCGGCAGTGTCAGCTCCTTTCAGCAGCAGTTCTCCTCGAGTCCTGAAGGTGGCAAAGCTGAGTGTCTGACTGCTCCACTCAGCCATCACATCCTTCAGCTTGGCCTCGATGTCTCGCTCCTTCACAGCACTGATACAAACGTCCTGACACATACAGGAAAACATTCCCAATCAGCAACCTTCTTCTAACAGTTTAACCCTGAAAACTTTGGAACTTCTCCATCTTTTAACTATAGCTGCAGAGCTTTAATATTGTTTTAAATTATTCTTGAATTTCCATATCATTTCAGTAGGCTGGAGCCTACTGCAGCTGACATTGGGCGAGAGGCAGGATGCTCCCTGGACAGGTTTCCAGACTATCACAGGGCTGACACATAGAGACAGACAACTATTCACGCTCACATTCACACCTACGGACAATTTAGATTCACCATTTAACCTGCATGTCTTTGGACTGTGGGAGGAAGCTGCAGAACCCATGAAGAAAACCCATGCTAACATAGGGAGAACATACAAACCTATTGCTATAAGGCAACAATGCTAATCACTACATCATCACTCTTTGATTTAAAGAACATCAATAAACTCGGGCCTGAGTTTATTGATGTTCTTTAAATCAAAGAGGTGAAAGTAACAGAGTTAACCTTTTCAGATCCCCCCTCCATTGTGATAGACATAGCTTTTCTAAGATGTCTAAATCTATAATTACTCTCATCCTACTCCGTCCAAATGCATAGACTTATTTGATGGGATGCCTGTAGCCAATCACAGTGTTCTACATCATCTTCTACATCATACATCATCTACATCATCAGCAAGAAGGAAGCGCAAGCCATGTCTCAGTCTGTTCATATTGTTAAAGTACATAATTTGTGTTTTAACTGTGTATAAAATAAACATGAGAAGTTATATTACTTATACATGTCAAAAATCCTGTGAAATATTTCCAGCTTTTACTCTGGATTATTTTCAAAAGCATTCTTCCATTAGAATGGACAGTGGATCTAAGTGTCACAGGAAAATAATTAGGGGAAATACTGCATAAATATGGAAATAATGTTTGGATTATATTTTCTGATAATACAATCAGCTAATAATGCATTTTATTGATTATGTACAAACAATATTCATCTCAGGAGGTTTTCAACATACTCTTTTTTGGAGATACTTCAGAAGTAAGAATCTCTTGAGTCACTTTATTCATTTAGATGAGTGAACGATTCATAAAAAAAATATGATTTCAATGTTTTTTGTTGGAAAAAGGTCTGTTTGACCATTTATTGTCATTTTTACTATTAGATGATTTCTGGGTTCAGATTTTCCATCCATTGAAATGGACAGGAAAAATAACATGGAATAAAAAAAGAAATTGCGAAGTATAAGTTCTTAGAAATCCACGGTTACAATATACTTTTTTTGTGTTTGGAAGATAATTGGGTTCTGAAAGGGTTAAGAACTTAAACATCAGTGTCTGTATGTAAACACCTTCAGTGTTTTCAGCATCAGTACCTCAATGTCTTCTTTATTTTTCAGTAGTGGAGCCTCCATGATGTTTCTGAGGGAGAAACAATCTGATCCCACCTGGAAGCTGTGACCAGTCAGCTCGCTGAGACGAGTCCAGTGTCGGGACAGCATCGCCTGAAGGACAGAGGAAGTTAGTAACATGTCATCATTGCCTTTCTGAGGATGTTTGTACATTCAAAATCATCTCTAATGTGAACTGAAATATTAAAATCTGCTGTTACATCTCACTCTGAGACACAATTGAGGTCAGACAGGCAGACACACAGGTAGTCCCACCTTGTTGGCCATCATGTAGAGCAGAGGACACGTCTCAGTGAAGTCATCGATGGTCTTTTTCAGATCTCTGAAGGCCTGCCACTCCTTCAACGCCTTCGGAAGCTTCCGGATCCTGAAAACACAAAAGACGACCAAGAGAAAGATGAAGCAATCAGTGCTGCCAGGGAGACCAGCTGATCAGATTTTATTGATACTGACTTATTCTTATTCTTATCTCTTCTATTCTTCTTAATTTTCAGTGTGGGAAAAAGCCCTGTACAGGTTTTATCATCAGTGAGTCTGAACATAGTGTAGATGACTGGTTCCCAGCCACCACTTTAGGGATCACCAAAGCTTCACAGGGGGTCATGAGGCCTTCCTGATTTTCAGGGGTGTGAGACAACAAAACTTTGGATGATTATTCAAGATAGAAACTAGAAGATAGAAAAATTATCACAGGATAAGGGCACTGTGAAGACCTGAACAAAGGCCACCACAAAAACTGGATTCAAAGCTCTATGTTGTTCAATGGGGGCTTGATTGCAAATTTCCAGCAGCGTAGATGCAAGAGTTTGATGTCACTGATTTTCAATGCGCATATGTCAGGAAAACATGCCAACATTAATAACAAGAACTGATAAGCTCGGAGGCTTATGATTCCAATATATCAGATACTTTGATACCAGTTTTCCACTCCCATCCTTTGCTGCCAATGGTTATCAAAAGCAGAAGTACAGATTTTAACTGGTTGACTGAATTACTTCAGACTTTTAATTTAAATCTAAAACATTGGTCGATAATGTTCCTCCCTGCTGTACCGGTTCTGGAAGTCCTGCAGCTCGCTGTTGATCTTCTCGATGTTGAGGTCAGCCCACAGGATGTCGTAGTAGCTGGCAACGCTGTCAATGACAGAGTTATACAGAGTGTAGAGTTTGGACAGCAGAGAGAGTTCCCTCTTAATCTTCTGCAGCTCCGGATACTCTGAAGGAAAGAGAGGAAAGATTAGGAAGGAATAAGAGAAGGAAGGAATCCAGTCAGTCAGTCAGTCAGTCATACCGTTAACAGGCATTCCAAATAGCTCCTCTCCTCCAGAGCAGGTGGTGTATGTCCTCCACAGCTGATCAAACTCAGCCTGAAAACTCTGCAGCCGCTCACTAGCTTCAGCTGGAGCTACCCCCTCCGTCCCTGGACCCCTGCAAACACACACCTCTGACTTATTGTGCACGTTGTTATCATGCACCATGACAGCTGTTTGTCCCTGACGTGTACCTGTGGTTGTAATCGCTGCAGAATCTCTGAACGTGGCTCTGAAAGCTCTGCACTGCAGACAGCAGGTCTGCCTTCATGCTGGGTTGGATCCTCACCAGAGTGTTCTGGTTCTGCACCACCTGAAACCACAAAACACACACAGAAACACACACACACACACACACACACACACACACACACCATCAGCCTTCACAAAGTGGTCACCAGTCTTCCAGAGGTCTGCACAAAACCAGCCAAATATAAAGATCAGGAAGTAAGAGAAATGTTTCTGTATAAAAATAAAATCCAAATAGTCTGAAATAACAACAACAACAACAACAAAGAAAAATGTACTAAAGCGTTAATGTGGATCCCTGACACCGATAGCTGGAAACTGTATCTGGTTTACTGTTTAATTTTGAGCAACTAATGTTTCAACACTAATTCTTGAAATATTTATACTCATTGGGCATGTTAGTCAGGATATGAAAATGCACAGTTGGTATCCTGGTTCTTAACTTTTGCATAAGCGAAATCTTGGTTGTGTTAAAGCACTTCGAAAATAAATGAACTTAAATGAAATGAAACTTATGTTAGTAAAACTTAAATGCTTTACTTCTAGTTAATGTTGGTTTCTAATAGAGGACCATAAACAGTCGTCCTTGGTTAGTAATAACATGAGGTCCTGAGGATTAACTCCACAAGAGGGCAATGTTATAACACATTTGGACCACAAGGTTCATTCAATCAGTCCAAATCCCAATTATTTTTCAGTTTGAGCAGTTTAGGTGTAAAAGTATTTTTTTTAATCTATATTAGAGAGTGAAGTAGTTTTTTAAATGAAAAACTAGTCATTCAATTAAACATGTAGAGGCAATAACATTTTCTCTTCAACAAACACCATCCTGTGCTCGTCTCAGTGTGGCAGATATGCATCAGATTTGTCTTTATCAACCACATTTCCTCTGCAGTGACGTCATGAACACGCCTCCCTCCGTCTCACCAGGGCGCTGAGGTTCCTCCAGGCGTACGTCAGGCCATCCACGCGCTCAGCGTTCCCGTCGTTGAAGAGCAGCTCATGTCTGTTGAGCAGAGCGAAGGATTCCTCCACCGGGCCAATGGTGGCATCGATACGAACCTCTTCCTCCCGAACCTCAAATAATACAGAGTGAAGAGGTGAACGAGTGAAGGACCAATGAATGAATTACAATCCCTGGGCTGAGGAATACATGAGAGCAGAAATAAATAAGAAAAGGACTGAATGACTAAACAGTACTTGATTACCTGTATAGTATTACCGAAAGTATTAATAGTACATAGCAGTAGTGCTCTAGGTACTAATAGTCAAAGTACTTTATTGTATAGATAAAATTCATTCATTCATTCATCTTCTAACTGCTTCATCCTCTTGAGGGTCGTGGGAGGGGCTGGAGCCTATCCCAGCTGACATTGGGCGAGAGGCAGGGTACACCCTGGACAGTTCGCCAGACCATCGCAGGGCTGACACATAGAGACAGACAACCATTCACACTCAATCAATCGATCATCAATCACTATGGACAATTTAGAGTAATCAATTAACCTAGTCCCCAGATTGCATGTCTTTGGACTGTGGGAGGAAGCCGGAGTACCCGGAGAGAACCCACGCTGACACGGGGAGAACATGCAAACTCCACACAGAAGGGCTCTCACACCCGGGATCGAACCGGCAACCCTGTGAGGCGACGGTGCTAACCACCACACCACCGTGCTGCCCGTATAGATAAAATATTATTATTTAATCATTAGATCAAATAAATATCATTCTTCATCATCATCATACAAATTCTATGCATGAATGAAAACTGAAATGTGTACATGAAGGTATTTATTAATTTATTAATGAATGACCACATGCATCCATCCCTTTTCGTAACCACTTATCCTCTTGAGGGTCGTGGGAGGGGCTGGAGCCTATCCCAGCTGACATTGGGCGAGAGGCAGGGTACACCCTGGACAGGATGCCAGACTATCGCAGGGCTGACACATAGAGACAGACAACCATTCACGTTCACATTCACAGCTACAGACAATTTAGAGTCACCAATTAACCTGCATGTCTTTGGAGTGTGGGAGGAAGCCTGAGTACCTAGAGAGAACCCACGCAGACACGAGGAGAACATGCAAACTCCGCACAGAATTATAGATAAATGGCTCAGTCTATCAATTAAGAATAATAACTGAGTCAATTAATGAATGAAAAAGTGAAAAAAAAGGAAAGGATGAATGAATGAGGAAATAAACTCAGTTAATGCATGTAATGATGAAAAGCTAATGACTGAATTAATGAGCCACTGTAATTAATGAATGAATTAATGAATTAATTAATTTAGTAATTTCAGTGATTTCCAAAAGACATTAAGTTGAAGATGAAACATTTCTTCAATATTCTAAGCAAGATTACTTTTTAATTTTAATTGTTTACATTTTTAGACAACAAAAAAGGAAAAGGGCCTGAAGCAAACGTTTGGGCAGACTTGTTCAGATGTTCCTTTTGCAAACCTCTGATGCTGAATTTGTGGTGAGGACACCGGAAAGGTTTTCTTCTGATGACTCTTCCATTAAGGTCATATTTGTACAGGTGTCACTGCAGAAGTAGAACAGTGCACCACCACTCCAGAGTCTGATAAATCTTCCTGCAGGTCTTTTGCAGTCAAATGTAGGTTTTGATTTCCCTTTCTAACAATCCTACAAGCAGCTCTCTCTGAACGTTTTCTTGGTCTTCCAGACCTCAACTTGACCTCCACAGCTCATGTTAACTGCCGCTTCTTAATTACATTATGAACTGATGAAACAGCTACCGGAAAACACTTTTTTTTTTATCTTCTTACAGCCTTCTCATGCTTTGTGGCCATCAGTTATTTTAGTTTTCAGTGCTAGGCAGCTGTTTAGAGGAGCCAATGGCTGCTGATCGTTGGGACAAGGTTACAGGAATCACGTTATTTATAAAGCTTTGAAATTTGCATCACCTTGTCTTTCCTAATGATGATTGTGAACAAGCCAGAGCCCTAACAAGCTAATTATGGGAATTCTGGGAATTCTGGGATCCTGGTAAAATTTGTCTGAGAGCTCAAATGTCTTGGGGTCCCCAAACTTTTGCAGGGTGCTCCTTTTTTACTCTAATATTGTACAAAACAAAAATAATACACTAGTCTGAAAACCATGTTTCATATTTAACTTCATGCCTTTTGGAAATCAGTTCATCTTCTGCTTACTGCCCAAACTTTTGTATGCAACTGTAAATGACTGAGTCTATTAATTAAGAATGAATGAATGATGAAAGAAAGCAGCCCATAAGATGCTGGCTGACCTCCCTGAGTGCTGCCATGGCTCCTCGGACATCCTCCAGGTCTGTGATTGGACGCTGCAGGCGCTTCGTCAGTCCCTCCACAAATGAGAAGACATCATCCATGTCAGTGGACGCCCGGTGGTTGAGTGCAGCGCCAAAGGCCCGTTTCCAGAGACGACACTCCTGAGTGAGTGCCAGCTTCAGCTGGTCGGTGTCAAACAGGATTGAACCCACCATGCAACACACTGGGAGCTCTGAAATCTGCACCTCCAGCTTCTGCAGGGGTAGCAAGGCATAGGTAAAACTTTTTTAAAACTGTAGTTTTGATTAACATGTTCTGCTCATTCTAACACTGCTGTGAAATGTATGTTTTCTGAATTCAGCATTTTGCTTAACTTAAGTTATCAGGTGTGCACAGGGAGAGGGAGCAGCTCCATCTACAAATACACTTCCCAAAAAGGAGGTCTGCTTTATGGCAGGACCAGACTAACCTAGGTTCCTCTGTATATATAGTTCATTCAAAGTGCATGAATGGATCAATGGATATCCAGCAAAGGTCTTTAAGCATGTGAGCAAATTAAGGAATTACAGTCCCAACTTAATGTCCTGTCATTCAAATCTTTGTGGACTGATATGAAACAGGCAGCAGAATTCAGTTTCATTCATTCAGTTTCAAGTTTTTTATTTTTCTTCAAACATACAAAATGTACAGAATGAAAACCACAAATAACAAAAACAAAACAAAAACAAATGCACCAGCATAGCATAAGCCAAAGCACCTCCCACTCCAACAACACACGACACCCCACTTGACATATATAAAGGCTTTCTTTTACATATCACTGTCTAATGATCTCCACCCCTAATAAACTTAAGGAAGGTACCTCACTGATAGGAAAGAACTTCTAGTCCAGAGACAAAATAGTAAAAGATGCTCAATAGCAGCACTGCAGAGAAGGTACAATCTCTCAGTCTGTCATATACATATAGACACTCTTATACCATGGTCTGGGTGAATACTCGATTCTGATTAGCTGCAGGGTGTCCGTTAAAAAGAGTTGGAGGACACCTATACAGAAGTTCCGGTCAAATAGCCTGATTGTTCTAAATTATTGCGCTGGCTCAAACGCTAGTTGGTAACCGTGGCAACAGAAACTCAGAACATACGTTAACATACGTTATTTCACAGTTTATTTATCACAACGGCAAGACAGTAGACAAGACATGAGTGATTTTATAGTTTCCTTTAACCTATTTGGTGAATTTGATAATTTTGAAGACTGGGATGCAGCAGAAGAGAAAGAGAGAAGAGAATATAAGAAGAAGGAGATGCGACACAAGGAGGTGACACCAGAGGAATTGAACAATTTAGAGGATGACAAGGACAAGGTAAACACAAAGAAAACCACGAAATGGGCAGTTAAAACATTAAGAGACTTCCTGGCTCAGAAAAACATGGACATCAACTTTGAGAGCTACACTGCCACTACTCTCAATGACATTTCGCGACTGTTTTATGCGTCTGTTCAGTCGACTAAGGAAGGAGGAGAATACAGTGTTGCCAGTTTGAGGAGTTTGAGAGCCGGCATTAATTGCCAATTAAGAGATGTCAACATCATCAGCGACACTGTGTTCAAGAGCAGTAATGCGGTACTGAAGCGTTACAGAAAGAGTGGGAAAGACACCAGCTTCCACCATCCTCGTATCCCTGAGTCGGACCTTGAGATAATCAGCTGTTCATCTGCGCTGTCTCCAGATACGACCCTCGGCCTCGTCAGAAAGGTGTGGTTTGACATCCAGCTGTGTTTGGTTCGGCGTGGCAGGGAGGGGAACTGTGAGCTGACCATGACATCTTTCAGCATCCAGAGAGGCGAGGATGGCGTTGAATACGTCAGCCTAGCGCATAATCCTGACACTAAAAATCATAAAGATCCAAACGACCCACACAAGCAAAACCTAAGAGGTTTTATGTTCGCAAGGCCTGGGGGGGTTTCAAGAAGTACATCTCTAAATGTCCCCCAGACGCAAAATCTTTTTATCTGCACCCAAAGCGCTCCATCACCGTGGCATCTGATGTGTGCTACTCCAGGGAGCCAATGGGTGTCCACTACCTGGGAGACATGCTAAAAAAAATCAGTGAAGAGGTCTGTACAATTCTAATAACGTAGCCCTATGTATTATGCCTAACCCCTCTTCTGCCCTCATTAATAGCCTGTGTGTTTATTATTGTTTCTTTAAGGTGGGTCTGTCGCAGATTTACACGAACCAAAGCCTCCGGAGCATGGCTGTGGGTCGACTCTCAGATGCCGGGCTGAAGACACGCCAGATCATGTCTGTGACGGGGCATCGCTGTGAAAGCAGCCTGCTGGCTTATTGGGCTCCATCAGTCCAGGAGAGACGAGAATGTAGCAACATTTTGTTGTCCTGCAACGTCCCAACCAGCAGTGATCAGGGTCCACAAACATTAAATCTCCGTCCTTCAAATGCCACTATGATGGACATGCCAGTATTGCTATCAAATTTCACGATCAACGGCAATGTTGCATTTAATTTTAAATAGTTTGTCGCCTGTCTTTCTGTCTTGCTTACCTTACTTAGGCTACTAACTTGCTTGATACAGAGTGAATGGTGGATAATATTTATAAAAACGATTTAGGACAGACTTACTTGCTTGATACACATTTAATGATCAGAGTGAATGGTGGATAATATTTATTGCAATAAAAACAATTTAGGAAACTATCTGTGGACTTTGATTCTTTGAAACAAAATTTCGCATCATCCTCCGCTTTGCGTCGGACGGTTCACGCCTCCGCGTCGTCCATTCATTTCTGATAATGGACACCTCGTTGGGCATTATCCCTTACATATAGTTGGCCAAAACCCACATCTGGAATCATTATACAGTCCTTTAACCCATGTGATGTTTTTCTCAGTGCCCCCCTATGTAACTGATCTTTATGGTCTCATATGGGTCCCCTCATGTACCTGATCTGTGGCATCCCTGAAGAAAACACATCATCCATCAGCATCAATACCTTGGGTCTCTCCCCAAACCAGATCCAGATGTGCTGGCCATTAATCAATAAAATGAATACAAACATGACGTATGCCTATGCCTAGGTCACTTCATCCTTACTCACATTTCAGTGAATTTAGACACAGAATCGTTCACTTTAGCTAGCATCATCTCATATGAGGCTGTAACTGTCATGAGTTCAATCCAGTCCTTATAACATGGCGTACATGTATTTTTCCAGTTCCGTAGTATGATCCTGGCAGCATTCAGGAAGCCTGCAAGGGCTAACCCAAACTGTGCCTTCATAAGTCCAGCTGGTAAAACAGATTTGTCACCAAGAAGACAGAGACGAGGCGAGCTTGGCAAGGGTTGGTCCAGCCACTCCTCAATTGACCCAACCACTCGTGTCCAAAATGGGGAAACCAGCGGACAGTCCCATATGAGGTGTAGAAAAGTACACATAGAGCTCTTACATTTCCAGCATTCATCACTTTGAATTATAACAAGTCTTTTACGTCTGACTGGAGTCCAGTAATACCTATGAATTATTTTAAAATGCACGAATTTACTCTTACTGTCCCTTACTGGCCAGCCCATGTTATGGACAATATACTCCCAAACCTCTTGTTCAAGCTCAGTGTCCAGGTCCCTTTGCCATATTGTCCTCAGACTCTCACTTTTACCAAACAGAACATTCGCTGCCATATTATAAAATGCAGATGATGATTGTACAACATCAGGAAGCTTTAGAAACCATTGAACTACACTTTGGTCCTGTCCTGCATTGTAACCCAAAGACTGTACACAGCTCCACATTTGGAGATATTTCCAAAAATCCCCTTTATCAGTTAGATCATATCTATCCTTTAGCCCCTGATAAGAGTAGTACACTCCTTCCTCAAATAAATCAACAATTGTGGCTATGCCTTTAGTGTGCCACGCCCTCCAACATATAGTTTTCTTTCCTATCTTGATTGCAGGATTTTCCCATGTACTGTAGATGAGTAAACTTGTTTATATTGAGACAAACAAAACATTTAAAGGACTTTGTTCCACACATCTCGTGAGTGCTGAAGTAACGGACTAGTGTCCCCTCCAGGAGGGGACTGTGATGGTTTTTGGGGCAGAGCATCTATAAATCTAAAAGGGGAGGTAAGTGACCTCTGGTGAACAACTTATTCAAACCAATCCAGGGTTTCTTCTCACCCCACAGGTAATCCCTGACTATCTCATTGTACTGCTTAAGCACCGACATAGGAAGGTTTAAGGTAAATTCAACAACTTTCACTTGGCAAAGCTAGCCTTAATATTTTGAAGTATTGGATTAATATTAATTTGAACAATTTCCCGAAAGTCTGTGATCAATCTTATTCTCAGATACGTATATCATTCCCGGTGACAGCCATTTAAATGGAAATGCTCCAATGTCAGCAGGGGAGCAGCCTAGGGACACTGACATGACCTCTTATTTTTGCCAATTAATTTTGTAGCCCGAAATCTCAGAAAAATTCTCAACAATATTCATGATACTTGGAATAGAAGAAGCTGGGTCCGAAAGAAGAAACAAAATATCGTCTGCATGTAAAAACATTTTATGCTCCTTGCCTCCCGCCAGCACTCCTTTCTCTCTCAGATCATCCCTTATTGAAACTGCCAGTGGTTCCACAAAAAGAGTAAAGAGCAGCAGGGATAAAAGGTCACCCTGGCTAGTGCCACGTTCCAGATTAAAGAGGGGGGATGTAATGCCATTCGTAAGAACTGCTGCCCGCGGTGCTAAATATAATACCTCAATCCACTTAAGAAATCCTGCTCCAAAACCGAAAGCCCACAAATTATACATCAAATAACCCCATTCCACTCTATCAAACACTTTCATGGCATCTAACAAGAAAGCAGCAACTGGGTTGTTGTTTTTTTTTTTCAATTTAACCACATAAGATGGAGTAGGCGTCTAAGATTATCAACTGACAATCTACCTTTAATAAATCATTAATAAGTTGTGGTAGGACTTTCTCCATTCTTATCAATAGCACCTTGGTCAAAATCTTACAATCTACGCTTTCCAAACTAATTGGTCGAAAGCTATAGGTGTTCTTGCCTTTTTTCAGCAACACCTGATTAGGGCGTAATTAAATGTTGATGGTAGCTGTCCCTTTGCTCGAGCTTCTGTATACACCTCGGTTAGAATAGGCGCTACTATGTCAATTGTTTTTTTATAATAATTGGCCGTCTAAACCTCGTGATTTACGGGATTTCATTGACAAGATGGCCTCCCTAACCTCACACTCTTTAACAGGTGCATCCAACATCTCCACCTGGGCTGGGGACACTGTGGGAAGATTTTTTTTTTGGAAAAGAACTCCTGATATTTGTCTTCATCTACATGTTTCTGACTGATACAAATATTCATAAAAACTTTTGAAGACTTTGTTGATTTCCACATTATCCATTTAAACTTATTAAAACACCCTTCATGATGGACAACAGAAAGAACCTGTGTACCCGGCCCGGAGGGTTACCGGGGCCCCGCCCTGGAGCCAGGCCCGGGGTTGGGGCCCGTGGGCGAGCGCCTGGTGGCCGGGCTTTCACCCATGGGGCCCGGCCGGGCCCAGCCCGAACCGGCTACATGGGCTCGTCCCCCTGCAGGCCCACCACCCGCGGAGGGATCCAGAAGGGTTCGGTGCAATGTGGATTGGGCAGCAGACCAAGGCGGGGGCCTTGGCGGTCCGATCCTCGGCTACAGAAGTTGGCTCTTGGGACATGGAATGTCACCTCTCTGGCGGGGAAGGAGCTGGAGCCTGTGGAAGAGGTTGAGCGCTACCGGCTAGATATAGTCGGCCTCACCTCGACACATAGTTCCGGCTCTGGAACCCAAGTCCTTGAGGGGGGGTGGACCTTCTCCTTTGCTGGAGTTGCTCCGGGTGAGAGGCGGAGGGCCGGGGTGGGCTTTCTGATAGCCCCCAGACTCTCTGCCTGTATGTTGGGGTTCACCCCAGTAGACGAAAGGGTTGCTTCCCTGCGCCTTCGGGTCGGGGAACGGGTCCTGACTGTTGTCTGCGCTTATGCGCCAAACAGCAGTTCAGAGTACCCGCCCTTTTTGGAGTCCCTGGGACGGGTGCTGGACAGTGCCCCAACTGGGGACTCCATTGTTCTGCTGGGGGACTTCAACGCTCACGTGGGCAATGACAGCGAGACCTGGAGGGGCGTGATTGGGAGGAACGGCCTGCCCGATCTGGTGTTGCCAGTGGTGTTCAGTTATTGGACTTCTGTGCGGGTCGCAGTTTGGCCATAACTAACACCATGTTCAAACATAAGGATGTCCATCGGTGCACGTGGCACCAGGACAGCCTAGGTCGCAGGTCAATGATTGACTTTGTAGTCGTATCATTTGACCTGCGACCATATGTTCTGGACACTCGGGTGAAGAGAGGAGCAGAGCTGTCAACTGATCACCACCTGGTGGTGAGTTGGATCAGATGGTGGGGGAAGACGCCGCGCAGACCTGGCAGGCCCAAGTGAACAGTGAGGGTCTGCTGGGAACGCCTGGCGGAAGAACCTGTCCAGATGATCTTCAATTCCCACCTCCGGGAGAGCTTCAACCGTGTCCCGAGGGCAGAGGGGGACATTGAGTCCGAATGGGCCTTGTTCCGCTCTGCCATTGCCGAGGCGGCGGCTGCAAGCTGTGGCCGCAAGGCAGCTGGTGCCAGTCGTGGCGGTAATCCCCGAACCCGCTGGTGGACACCAGAGGTGAGGGGAGCCGTCAGGCTGAAGAAGGAGGCCTACAGGGCATGGTTGGCTTGTGGGTCTCCGGAAGCAGCTGGCGGGTACCGGCGGGCCAAGCGGAGTGCAGCGGCGGCGGTCGCGGAGGCAAAAACTCGGCCGTGGGAGGAGTTCGGTGAGGCCATGGAGGAAGACTATCGATCGGCTCCAAAAAGGTTCTGGCAAACCGTCCGGTGCCTCAGGGGGGGAAGGCGGCAACTAGCTCACACTGTTTACAGTGGGGGCGGGGAGCTGCTGACGTCAACTGGGGACATTGTCGGGCGGTGGAAGGAATACTTTGAGGAGCTCCTCAATCCCACCAGCACGTATTCCAGTGCGGAAACAGAGACGGGGGTATCGGGGGCGGGTCGTCCAATTTCTGGGGCAGAAGTTGCCGAGGTAGTGAAACAACTCCGAGGCAGCGGAGCCCCGGGGGTGGATGAGATTCGTCCTGGATATCTCAAGGCTCTGGATGTTGTAGGGCTGTCTTGGTTGACACGTCTCTGCAACATTGCGTGGACATCGGGGGCAGTGCCTCTGGAGTGGCAGACCGGGGTGGTGGTCCCCATTTTCAAGAAGGGGGACCAGAGGGTGTGTTCCAACTATAGGGGGATCACACTCCTCAGCCTACCTGGTAAGGTCTACTCCAGGGTGCTGGAGAAGAGGGTCCGGTCGATAGTTGAACCTCAGATTGAGGAGGAGCAATGTGGTTTTCGTCCCGGACGCGGAACCGTGGACCAGCTCTTTACCCTCGCCAGGGTGCTGGAGGGGGCATGGGAGTTTGCCCAACCGGTCCACATGTGTTTTGTGGATTTGGAGAAGGCTTACGACCGTGTCCCCAGGGGCATCCTGTGGGGGGTGCTCCGGGAGTATGGGGTTGGTGGCCCCCTGCTAGGGGCCATCCAGTCCCTGTACCGAAGGAGCACGAGTCTGGTTCGCGTGGCCGGCAATAAGTCGGACCTGTTCCCGGTGAGGGTTGGACTCCGCCAGGGCTGCCCTTTGTCACTGGTTCTGTTCATAACTTTTATGGACAGAATTTCTAGGTGCAGCCGAGTGGTGGAGGGTGTCAGGTTCGGTAGCGGGAGGATCTCGTCCCTGCTTTTTGCGGATGACGTGGTCCTCCTAGCCCCATCGAACAGTGACCTCCAGCTCTTGCTGGGACGGTTCGCAGCCGAGTGTGAAGCGGCTGGGATGAGAATCAGCACCTCCAAGTCTGAGGCCATGGTCCTCAGCCGGAAAAGGGTGGATTGCCCTCTCCGGGTCGGGGGGGAGGTCCTTCCTCAGGTGGAGGAGTTTAAGTATCTCGGGGTCTTGTTCACGAGTGAGGGTAGGATGGAGCGAGAGATGGACAGGCGGATTGGGGCGGCGTCAGCAGTGATGCGGGCGCTGAACCGGTCCGTTGTGGTGAAGAGGGAGCTTAGCAAAAAGCGAAGCTCTCGATTTACCGGTCTATCTTCGTTCCAATCCTCACCTATGGTCACGAGCTCTGGGTAGTGACCGAAAGAATGAGATCGCGAGTGCAAGCGGCCGAAATGAGTTTCCTCCGCAGGGTGGCTGGGCTCAGCCTTAGAGATAGGGTGAGGAGCTCGGACATCCGGGAGGGACTCGGAGTAGAGCCGCTGCTCCTCCACATCGAGAGGAGCCAGTTGAGG
Organism: Epinephelus awoara; assembly: GCA_035609425.1. Lineage (NCBI taxonomy): Eukaryota > Metazoa > Chordata > Actinopteri > Perciformes > Serranidae > Epinephelus > Epinephelus awoara. The sequence goes on along the minus strand of CM069314.1, from coordinate 31,242,800 downwards.
TGGTTCGGGCATCTAGTGAGGATGCCACCCGGACGCCTTCCTTGGGAGGTGTTTCGGGCGTGTCCAACCGGGAGGAGACCTCGGGGCTGCCCCAGGACACGCTGGAGGGACTACATCGCCCGGCTGGCCTGGGAACGCCTCGGGGTTCCTGCGGAAGAGCTGATGGAAGTGGCTGGGGAGAGGACTGTCTGGGCTTCTTTGCTGAGGCTGCTGCCCCCGCGACCCGGACCCGGATAAGTGGAGGACGACGACGACGACGACTTATTAACCCTTATTTTCATTAACTGCTGAAATTAAAAAGCTAGCATCTTTTTGTTTCAGTTGTCTTCCCAATAGTTTACTGGGGCTGCACGATTAATCATAATAAAATCATGATCTCGATTCATATGCATATGCAATCTAATTTTTCATGATGGCTATTCTGCCGGCCCTGCCCGTGCCGGGAGTCGGGACATCATCTGCATGAAAACAAGCGCTCCCAACGACGCAGCGTTATACCACGTAATGCAGAGTGGCAGCCGGCCGGCAGATTGGAAAGCAGCGAGACAGGGGTAAACACACTGCTAACTGTAGCCTCAGTTTGTTCCTCATACAGATCTGCTGGTAAAGTTAACTTGGCGTTAGCAAGCGTGATAAAAGACGGCAGAGAGTCGACGTTGTGCAAATAAACCAAAGATTTATTAATTTTCTGTAGCAGTAAACACATGGCCTGATAACAAATGTGTTAAATAACTATGCTAAAGCTTTACAACCTATTCAGGGCTGCCGACGATAACATTAACATGATGAACAGCAAGGCTACGGCTAACAAGTTAACGTACTGACACACACACATACCGGACAGCCACTCAGTCCTTAGCCGCTAATGTCAGCTCATGTACAACACAGGTACCATACAGAAACTTTTACAAAGGGTCATAATGTGCTTCTACTGACTGTCAAATCACCAGCGAAAATTGTTTACACTGCGGACACCGAGAACAGCTGAGTGCCTGCTCAAAGATCCTCTAAGAAGAAAGATGGTTCACTCTGCTCTGCCGCCAGGAACAAACTGGGAGGCAAAGATCCTCTCTGAGGAAGAGGGTTCACTTTGCTGCAGGGTTCACCAAAACGTTTTTTTTTTCTTTTAATAAATTGAACACACATTAAGGTCCGTGTAAAGCAAATTCTGCCATTTTCTTCTAAACACATTAAATAGGTCATAAAAGTACTCCTCAAAATGTGTAGAAAAGCCTTTCAACCATTTACAGTTGTATTGTGAGCTAGGCTCCACAAACTGTGTTTCTAGGTTTCAATTTTCTGGATTTAGTGGGCGGGCCTTAAATCATAGCCGCGTTACGTAACGGAACTATCCCTGCTACAAACGCGCCCCCTGAGGCTGTAGCAGTATAAATACACACTCTTGTACAGTAGGTGGCAGTATGCACCTGGAAGCTGTTTGCGATCCGCCAATAACTTGAGAGAAGAAGAAGAAGCAGTAGAAGAAGAAGAAGCAGTAGTATAGAAAACCAGCAGTTTCACTATTTACATTTATATCACATTTTTCACGTCACTATATCACCGTGTAGACTAATCTGATGTTTGTAAAGTCTATAAACACAATGATTGAACAAACATTACTATTTCTGTGTGCACGTTTTGTAATTAACATGATTATTATAGATTAGCTGGGCTAACCGTTAGCTGTTATCCGTTAGCCATTAGCTGTTAGCCGTTAGCGGTGTCTGTAATGACTCAATAAACGGTCTGTGAAAAAAATATTTTTTTTCCAGCGGATATCTTAGTTACAACATGATTGGGCAGTTTTGTGTTGCTTTGTGTGGTATTTATTCAGTTTTGGGAAATCACGATGTCTAAGAGAGACAGACAGCTAACGTTAGCAGCAGCAAAGCTAACATCAGGACGTCATCTGTTAAAAGCCTCCCGTTGTCGGATACGACATGAAACTACTCCAGTTAGCTCAATCATGTTGTAACTCAGACATCCGCTGGGAAAAATATTTTCAGTCAGTGGAGCCGAACCGACACTCTCCCTCCCTGGATTACATCCTCCCGTTCCGCCGGCTGCTGGTGCAGTTACGTGCTTGTACAGTACATGGAGGCAGCAAATCAAAAGAAAGTACTGAAGGAGACTGTTGTGCCATCACATTTTTTTGTGGTTTGAGAGCAAAGATCCAGTTGCTGGAGTGCTTCGCAAGCAGTCTTTGAAAGGAGCCGAGCCTGGTGGGAGAAACAATAACAGTCGTTTGGCCCTATTTTTTTCACTCGCCAGAGTGGCTGGTTAGGTGACTTCATTTACTGGCCAAAGGGTTAAAATTAGCGACTGCTAATTTTGATCCCTGGAGGTGGGCATGGCTCAAGTAGGGCGCAAAATTATCGACAGAGAACGATTGAAAAAATTTTCACTTTAAGCCCTGACACTCTCATTTTTGTGTAGGAATTAAGCTACAATACATGACATATGTTGTTTCAATTAATAAATACAGTGTGAATAAAGATTACATAACATTAAATAACTGCAGTCTTTGTTATCTGGTAAATTAAACAATTTTTATAGGGCAAGTAAAAACTGACTGGCAAGTAGATCTCTGACCAACTTGCCTGACCGGGCAAGTGAAAAAAAAAACCTTAGCGTTGAACCCTGAGCACTATCTTAAAAAGAAGTTAACAAAGCAAATAAAGTTCACTCCTGGGTACAACTCTCAAACCCGTAAGTTAAAACAAATATCGCGAAAATTTGAAAGGAATTGACAATTAACCAAACGGAAAGAATCTTGTTTAGTCTGGGTGGACAGTCTCAAACGTATAAGAGGGGTCCTCCACAATGTCAGAACAAACTATTACTTAAGCACTGTAGCCAGGCTGACCGAGAGTCACAGCTCTATTGAGCCTTGTATTCCTTTAGCCCTTAGCAGTAATGATTTTATGAGCTTTTTTACTGAAAAAATTCTAACTATTAGAGGCAAAATTCATGACCTCCTGTCCTCAGATAGTATTCTGCTTCTTCTCCGGAGCCTTTGTGATCCACTGTCTCGCAGGTTAACTTATATTGCAGTAGTGCCTGGATAGTGTGACGTGTGTGGTTGTGCTGCTGCCATGGTCCTGCCTGATGCCTCCTGCTGCTGCTGTTATCATTAGTCATACTTCTACTGTTATTATAGACATGATTATTGTCACGTATGTACACAATCAGATATTAATATATACTTTCAACATATTGTACAACAATAGCCATAATTATTATTATATTATTACTTTGATTAATGTTGTTGTAAGCTACTGTCATTACTGTCTGTCCTGCATCTCTCTGTCTCTGTCTCTCTTTCTGTCTCATTGTGTCATACGAATTACTGTTAATTTATTATGTTGATCTGTTCTGTACGACATCTATTGCACGTCTGTCCGTCCTGTAAGAGGGATCCCTCCTCAGTTGCTCTTCCTGAGGTTTCTACCATTTTTTGGGGGTGAGTTTTTCCCTATCTGCTGTGAGGGTCCAGAGGACAGAGGGATGTCGTATGCTGTAAAGCCCTGTGAGGCAAATTGTGTTTTGTGATATTGGGCTTTATAAAGAAAATTGATTGAAAATTGAATTGACCTATGCAATGTGAAAAGAAAGTGTACTCTTTTTCTCTGGGATTTACCAATCTCCAAATGTCAACCAGACCAAGGTCTTCCATCATCATTTGCATAGCTAATCCGTCTTGTGGCACATATTTATGATGTGTTGTTCGGTCTAACTGGGCATCCTGCATCTGATTGAAATCCCCAGCAATCAACATCTGACCCACCTCAAATTCTCTGGCCAGCACCAGCCTCTGTTAACTTGCGCCCCGTCTCAGACAGCAGCTCCAATGCCTTACGAGGGTCAACGAAGCAAAGTACGGTCGGGTATGCCAGCGTGAAGCGCATGTCCAGCTAATGCAGCTTCTTTCTCACTTCTGTGAACTGCTGCCTCCTCTTTGCAACATCCTTCGTCATGTCGAGGAAAACTGAGAGTGAGACCCATCCCATTGAATCCCTCTGGGTTCACATGCCTTCGCCCTCACTGCCGTCCGGACTCACTCCTTTTCCAAAAAACTATGAAGCGGATACTGACCAGTTGAGGAGGAGCACCCTCTGCTGGCATCTTGGTCACAGATCGGTGCACTATCTGCAGCTCCGATTCAGCCATATCTACTCCGAGAGCACATGCTTCTGAAGCTTGACCCTGTTTTTGGACATTTCTTTCAGTCCAAAGAGCTGTATATTCAGGGGTCTCTCTCGGTTAGCCATATCAGTCACAGTTTCTCGAAGCACCATACACTCTTTGGCACTCATCTTGGCCAGCTGCTTCAGGCGCCCATTCTCATCTTCTACTTCAGAAATCCTTGACTCAGCCTCTTCGAGTCGTTGGAAAATGGCTGCCACATCCGTTTTCATTTTACCCTGAGTAGTCTTGACACTGGTTACATCTGCTTGTAGGGTTGATAAGGTGCCGCTAAACCGAGCCTTTCCTCCATAGCCCTCTGCAGTGCAGCCAGCAATTCGGCAAACCCAGGCAGTGTCATAGCTCATGCAGCTTGCAGCTTTTTTTCAGCGGGCCCGGATGAAGCTCCACTTTCTAAGCTAGCATAGCTAGCGCCTTGCTGAGCGGCTCTCGTTTTCGAGTTGGTGCTCATGTTTGTCATGCTGGACGTCGGCTAAACTATGGGCATTCACTTGCAGTGGTATTCACGTCTTAATTAACAACACTTCATTAGTATTGCGGAGTCAATTGTAACATTACTGAGAAGAAATTCTGGGGGTTATGCGGAGTGACATAGGCATCCATCTTGTTTAGCAGTCCCACGTATGTCCTCAGTCTGATAATGTTAAATGATTAAACTGATGCGTAGTGTGACCTACAGTGAATCATGAGCTGAGTGTTTGCTGAAGATGTTCAGTAAAAACAAAAACAGGGAATGGACTCACAGAGTAGAGGGAGATCTGAGAGCTGAACTCTGCCAGCGAGGGGTTGGACTGCAGGAAGGCCTTCACCTGCTCCTCTGGATCCTAAACACACCTGACTGTTAATCCAGCTCAGCAACAACAACAACAACAACAACAACAACAACAACACTCACACACTGACCTGGTTCCACAGAGTAGAGAAGTGAGAGAGTTCATTCAGAGTGTCAGCAGCCTGAGCTCTCATAGACGACACGATGGAGCTGAGCTGGATCACCAACCTGCTCCAAACAATGACAAAAACAACAACAATAACAACACAATGGAATGTGAACATTGGTGGCTCTGGTTGTTATTGGCTTAGCTGTGGTTTAAGGTCAGAGATGGGTTTCAAACGGTCATATTACTGCCTGTACCTGTACGTCTGACACTGATCACACCCTTGAATCCCATGAAATCAATGCTGCGCACATGAATTGCATGTGTTACAATTATCGTCTAACATCATTGCGTCTGATAAATTGGTAAAAACACCATGAAGTGTAGACATGATAGGCTACTTTCCACATTTCCAGCAGCAAAGCTGTCAATTAGGCCCATTATCTTTAACAGGGATCATTTCCTCCAACAAAACAAAATGTTGGCACTAATTAATGTTGCTATTAAGTGTCTGCAAATGATCAGTTTCTTTCTTATGAAGGGGTGGGATGAAATTTTGACTTCTTTCCACTCCTTTTTGAACAATCTTTTCATTGTCTGTTGTTGTTGCTTTCTTTTCTTTTTTAATGTTCAAAATAAACTTTCAAATCAAAATCAATCAAATTAATTAAACTTCCCGTCATGACTGGGCTGCATTTCTGTCAGCGGAGTCATTTTTTTCCGAACAGCTGATTGGCCAGTGGGTGGTGCTTTTTATAGGATCAGATTCAACCCTGAACTTACCCTGCTCCGGAGCAGGATAGCAGTTCAGAGTAAGTTACCATGGTGATCTACCCAGATAAGAACTGAACTGGCTTCGTGGGTTAACTCTGAAGTTACCTCGCTGAGCCATTAATCCTGCTTCGTGATACAGGACCCTGCTGTTTACACCTCTGTCATTATTTATACATGGGATTTTGATTCACGTATGATTTTCCTTTCGCTGTGGATTCTTTTCACAGTTTTTTTTCTCTGCATGATTTCCTCTTCCTTGCAATTTTCGTTTCTGCGTGATTTCCCTTTCTGCATAGTTCACTTGTCTGTATGATTTTCTTTCCAGCATCATTTTCCTTTCCAGTGTTTTTTTTTTCAGTGAGATTTTCTTTTTAGCATTATTTTCTTTTCCACGTGATTTTCTTTTTGCTCTTGTCATTGTTGAAGGGAGCCTGAGATCCAAGATCTTCATTACCAGTGACTGCTTCTATGTAACTGCTGTGTGTACGATAATAGTAAAGAACCTGACTGTTAAAGAGAGCATGTTTAACACAGTCCTGCTGCAGACTTAGTCTACCTGAGGTTTAAAGTCAGTATAGTTCAGTATAAAGGGAAATTTCTACAGATCAGATCATCTCACTCATTCTAAAACTTAGACTGATGGTCTCAATCATTCCAAGAGGGAAATTTTGTTTTTGTCCATGTCTAATAAGAAAAACATTCAGAAATATAAAATAGATACAGTGAGCATTTGGTCATATACACACACATTCAGGCTTCTTTTTTGTATTTGATTTGTAAATGCAGCTTCTTTTTTGCAGAGCTCTGTAGCATCAGGTCCTACCATTACTTGTAAAATGAATAGTTTTTTTCCCCTAACTCTTGCTTGTATAAGTCAGAAATTTGGTCTCATATTTATTTAATCTGACCAAATGTATGGTGTCTTTACTAAATATAACAATTAACAACAAAAACACCATGGGCAAGGAGCAGATTTTGTAGACAGTGATGGCAGGAGATTTAAAATAATCCATATTTAAAAATCAAATTAATGAGAGTGTTTCTGGACTGACTTGGTGATGTCTCTGTGTTCGGCCAGCTGTCTGTCCAGAGGCCTCAGTACTGGGGGCTTCACCGGGATGTCATCTCCCGCATCCCGTACCGCCGCCTGCTCCACCTGGAGGACAGAATAATGCTGGAATGTGACTGGCTGTCTGGTAACTCTCCTCTGAAACAAGATGGGAGATGAATGATGGGTGTACCTGCTGCTGTTTGTACTGCAGATGAGAGTAAGTCCACAGAGGGATGTCTTTCGTCACAGATAACACAACGCTCACCAGCTTGTTCACTGTACTCTGAAACAAACACACACACACACACACACACACACACACACAAGGTTTGCAACAAATTTTCCAGCGTTTTGAGTTAGCACCCCAACGTCTAACTTTGCAAAGACCCCGAGCGACCGGCTTCCTCGGATCTGCACCTTTGGAACAAGGACACAACAAAGACTGCACCTGGAACCACAGCTCTTTCCAGCATTCCCCTGCCAGATAGCAAAAGCAACACACCACAAAGCAACTCTTCCCTCCATACTTTCAAGGATCGGTAATAATAACAACTGGACATAGCTTTATCACAGCTGATTTTATGCTATTTATTGAGTCAATGTTGTGATTGTTTGCAGTTAGGTTATTGTTTAATTGGCTTTGCCAAAGCTGAATGATGTAGTTTGCTAATGTTGTTCACAGACAACGTCTTGCACTCAACTAAACCCTTTGCAACACATATCACATTTACATAGACTCAGTTACAATTAGGCTTTTAACAGACCTACACCCAAACAGGCAACTTCTTTTCCTTTGTCATTGTCCTGACCACACGGTCAGACAGCACCTCCCCGATCTGAAGCCAGCTGTGATTCGGCCATCTTGTGGTTCTCTGTTGTCAGTCATTTTGTTTTGTCGGCCAACGGCCCTTTTATTACCACTTCCACCTTTGTCTCTCTCTCTCTCTCTCTCTCTCTCTCTCTCTCTCTCTCTCTCTCTCTCACACACACACACACACACACACCAAGCTTGTATTTAGTTAGTTAGAATTTGTGTGTTTTGGTTTTGCTTTTCTTACTTTATGAATAAATATATTTTTGGAATCATACCTGCTGTCTGTTTAATGTTGCACAAGAGTGAATGAATAGTCAACCTCTGCTGCGTCAAGAACTCTGAAATCCTTCAGGCTATACCATTAAAATTGTTATTAATTTAATTATTAATCAAAATTCCAAATTGATAGTTTAGTGAACTTTTTGAGACTGGTATCTTTAACTGGCTATCATGTTGTCCCTTTTCAGGAATGGTGCCCCACGAGGTGATTACTTGTAAATTAAGTCACATTATCTAACATAATTAATATTATTATTAATAATTATTAATTATTTCAGATAGTCAATTTGATACTTTAATTTGAGATCTATTATGAAGTCAGGCCGTGTTAAGGCTTAAGTCCCAACAAATGGTGCTGCCATGTAAAACATAGCACTGGTGCCTAGATCACAACTAATAGTGTCCCCTCTTTTACAGTATCACCAGTAGATTCCTACATTTTTGGTGCGTCCGTGTGACGCCCAATATTGTTCCCAACATTTCTGGTGTTCCCTGGGTGAGGACTAATATTATAGTTTACTACATTAATGGTGCCCCCTGGTGAGGCCTAATCAGTCAGATGTTGAACCTGCTGCAGGGGTTTGATCCTGATTCAGACAGCAGGGTGTCAGTGAGCTCCAACACTGATGTTAGTGATCCACTGGGTCCCTGTTTCAGTTCATCCCACAGGAGCTCAGTAGAGTTCACTGTAGTTATAGAGAACAAAAGTACCTGGATGTCGTCCAGGCTGGGTCTCAGGATGATGTTGGGGATGGCCAGCTGGATGGAGGCTCTGAAGAGAGGAGGAGGAGCTGACTGGCTGCTGCTGGAAAAGGAAGAGGATGGCTGGTATTTGTGGACATGAAGTCTCTTCCTCAGGACGTCCAGAGAGGATTTGGTGGCTGGGAGGAAAAAGAGAAATCAGCGTGGGGTGAATAGACCGTCAGAGGTCCCAGTTAAACAAGATACAAGAAAACACTGCACAATAAAATGCTGGACAAGCAGCCCAGTAAATATTCTCTTCTTACAGCTTAGATTACTAGTAAACATTTCCTATTTGATTTAAAGTGGCACTGTTATTTTTTCCTGCCTCCAGGGGCTCTTCGTTCTCAGTTCTTTTTAGTTTGCTATTAAAATCAACACTCAGAGACATTAACGTCCTCAGTGTGACTCATTTAATCATGTTAAAATTGTGGAGTGGTCTGTGACTCATTCCTGGTGCGGCTGAAGTTGCTCCTCTAATTCAAAGTCAGATAAACGCTCTAATTGGTCCACAGGAAGTCATATAAATAATGTTATTCACTAATGATGATGTAATGTGTCTCATGTGAACACTCAATTTTAAAAAATGTACACAATTCTGCAAAACATCACCAAAGTTAAAGCTGCCCTGTGGAGTTTTTACATATAAACCAATGTCCTTTACATTACAGCCACTGCCAAATGAGTTATTAGGATGATCACTGAACGCATCTCCACCACACAACAGTCTCTGGTTTGCTTAGAAGCGCTATTGCCTCTCAGGAGCGACATTCCCACGCTGTCGCACAGGAAATGACGCATTTGACGTAGAGTTCAAAGAGCGCATGCACAGTTCGAAATGCCGGCGATGACGAGGCTAGCAGAGGAGCTACTGAAAGATGTCTGAAAACCCAAATTAACGGCCCAGGAAAGCTTCCAAAGCCTCTGGAGCTGGTCCCGCTGGTTCTCCCCAGCCTCCGCGACGTTCAGATGAAGGAAAAAAGGCAAAACGAGAGAGTGACAAACGCAGAAATAAAGCCTGTTTCACACAGAGCGCGCAAAGAACAGACCTCTGCCGACGAACCATGTTCCATTAAATTTCTCAAAGGAAATTTTACTTAATGAAAGAAAAAAGAATCATTTACCTGTTCTAAACACAGGAGAAAAGAAGAGAGGGAAGAGATGAAAAATGGAGAGGAAGTGAGTCAAACTGTTGAAAGACAAGATAAAAGACAGGTTAGATGCACGCCCGTAAAGTATTAGGGTTAGCTGCGGGGGGGCCGTGTTTCCGTTGTGGCACTGGTTAGATGGAAAGAGGGAAGGAGGGAGAAGAAGGAGACATGGTAGGAAAGATGACTGACCTTTGACCAGGGCTTCAGTGTTGCGATGACAGAGCTGACCAATCAGGTTGTAGAAACGACAGGGAAGACAAGACTGACAGCGAGTCTTCTGTTTGGAGTCTGGATGCAGACACTGGAAAGATCCCTGAGGAGGAGGAGAAGAAGGAGAGGAAAGGTGAGGAGAGGTTCGGTTTTCAAGGCCCTAAATTATATCATTTCAGCAATGACTGAAAACTATTCAGTTCAAACCATCAAGAAAAAACCCCAAAACAAAACAAACAACCAAACAAAAACAGACAAAAGCTGCTCCTGAATGAACAGTCTGCCAGACACAGTAAATGTTAAACAACTACTCAGAAATTATACACCAGCTCTCCATCCACTGTCACAGAGCACAGGACACCCTTTTGTTTAAGTCCTGTAAATTGTCCACAGATTGACAGTAACAATATTCCACTCTGAGCCGGGATTTCAAGAGTCCTTCTAAGACCGGCATTGGATCCACGCTGTCGGCACCCTGAGTCCGGTTCCTGCGAGTCAGCCAGATAGCCAACTTGGCAGTAACCCAGCAAAAAGTTTATCAATGTGTGTACTTTTTTGTTTTTAGTACTGTATTTTGGACCAAAAACAAACAGTGGAAAAGAAAAGGCCTCCCCCAGACCATGTAACCAACTCCTCAAAAGGTCAAAGAGCTGTGACAGCCATGGACACTCAACAAACAAATGAAAAAGAGTCTCAGTGTACAAACAGAAATTACACCCCTCCCCTAGCTCTGGATCCAGGTGTGTTCTCTATCTGTTCGTAGCTATTGCCCGATGTACGGCCCTCCACTAGAGATCAGCTGTACGCTTCTCCAAGTACAGGGACCGCCAGCTGCCTTTTGGGGAAATGTCTGGGCCAAAGAACTCAGCCCACCTTCACTCCTTCAGCCCTGCCAGAGAGCGCAGGTTTAGAACCTTAACACAGACCTCATAGACTGCCTATTTTCCACCACCTCAAAGCTGTTTAGTCGAGGGGTTTGCTTGCTACTTGCTACTCCCCCACAGCTGGGGTTATGGAGAGAGAGAGGGGAAACTGTACTCACATTCATCATCCCATTGGTCAGACAGAGCACAGTTTTCTGCAAACACTCTTAGTGGCTGTGGCAGGGCCGCACAGACTTCCTCCACCACTCTGTTGATGAGCCTGACAGAGCTGATGTTGCTCTTTTCCATCAGGGCTTCCATAGATGTGGCTGTCATCTTCATAAGGTGACCCAATTTGGTGCAGCCAGCTACACGAAGACTGGCTCTCAGGCTGGCAGACTGCAGTGTATGGGCTTTAATGAATGTCTTGTAAAACAATGGCTCTTCAAAGAGCCATATGCCCGGAGGCGCATTTGTGCCCCGTACAGTCTTGAAAATCTGCCAAGCCTGCAACACAGAGCTGTAGAATGGTGTTGCACCTGTAAAGTCCGCAGCTTCTGGTTCAAGGAGGACAGGGACTGATTGACATTGACATTCAGCCACAGGCAGGTGAAGAACAGCTGATCGGATCCAGTGTTTGCCCAACCAGAAGAAGTTGAGGATGTCCTTCTGGATGTCCTCTATCAGACCCCTTGGAGATGTCTGAGCCACAAGTCTGTGCCACAGAGTTGAGGCGACCAAGTTATTAGCAACCAGAACTTTTCCCCTATACGACAGCTGAGGTAGCAACCATTTCCACTTAGACAACCAAGCACACACTTTAGTGTTGCACGGTATACCGGTACTAAAATAGTACCGCGGTACTAGAGTATTCCAAACGGTACTATACTGCATTTGGAAAATACCGGTACTTTGAAATTGATTCAATTCATTCATTTAGTTAATTTATTTTACTCATTTATGCACACAAACACCTTTCTTGTTCCTATTGGAGCATAGATTGCACAAGTGGTGTGTATGACAACACCTGTATCAACATTCGCAGCTGGTGCACGTGAAAAAAGACAAGAGAAAGTCTGCCTCGCAAACACCAACTTGGTGAAACATTTGAGCAACCAAACCGTGACGTCCATACCAAGGTACTTTCGAACCATGATTTTTTGGTACTGTTACACCCCTACTATTTATTGTTCTAAAGGTTTGTAGCCTAAAGGACTTTTCCTTAGGAAAAGTACCGAAAAGTATCGAAATTCATATTGGTATGGGTACCGAAACAAAGATTTTGGTATCGTGACAACACTAACACACTTTCTCCTTCACTCCCTCCCAGTTGTTTCTTTGGAACCCTTCAAAGCCCCAAAACACCCCCAAAACCTTTAGTCCCTCTTTTCCCCACCTAAGTCCTCCAGGCAGACTGGTCACTGCCTGATCCCTCTACTGTCCCACAAGCAAGGCTTCGCTCTTAGCCCAGTTCACTCTTGCAGTGAGGCCTTGACATAGGCACACAGGGTGTCCTGCAGACATTTAACATCCTCCTGGCTGCTTACACATACATTAACATCATCTGCATAAGCAGATACAGTGGGCAGACCACGAGGTACACTTAAGGTTCCAGGGAAAGACAGACCAATGAGGCGCTCTATCAGCCTGCACAGCAAGGAATCAATGGCTAGGCTATACAGTTGCCCTGAGACAGGGCAACCCTGTCTTGTGCCTCACTGTGCAGGAATTGGCCGACTCAGCCCTACCCCCATCTTCACCATACACTGTGCACCACTATACAGTAAACTAACCCAAGACAAAAACCCATCACCAAACCCAAAACCTCTAAGTGCAGCAAACAGATATGTCAAAAGCCTTCTCTTGATCCAGTGACATAATCCCAACATTGACATTATAAAATCTACATAAATCAAGTACATCTCTGATAAGAAAAATATTGTCCATGGTTGAGGGCAGGGGAGAGCAGAGCAGAGCAGAGCAGAGCAGCAGAGAGGAGAGGAGAGGAGAGAGAAGGAGAAGGGAGGAGAGGACACAAGGAGAAAAGAGGAAACAAGGAGAGGAGGAAAGAATAAGAATGTCTCATAATGAATGACACATTACAAATGTGTATGTGTGTGTGTGTTACCTCTAGATTAACAGCCTCTGTCGTCTTCATCCTCCTCTTCAGCTCCTCGATCAGCTCAAACACATATCTCTCTACCTGCTGACTCTGCCTGTACACACACACACACACACACACACACACACACACACACACACACACACACACACACACACACACACACACACACACACACACACACACACACGGTTACTTGCTGTAATCAGTCCTCCACTGATTGGACTCACAATTGACAGATTAAAATGCAACAAAACCACAGATATGGTCTTTTTCATTCTACACATTTTTCTTTGTCAAAACCTGGTACCTACATTACCCATCATGCAACTCCACTGCTCACAATTAAGTTGGTATTCATTCTAGCAGCAGCTAATGTAGCCTGTAGCCTGCAGCAGAGATGAGCAGTTACAGAGGTGACAGCACCACATCCTGACCATCTGACACATGTTAAGACCTCGCTGGTGTGCCAGCAGTATGAGTAGTATCAGTAGTGTGAATAATGTTTTTATCTGTATTACCAGTTCAGAGTGGCAGCAGCAGCCTGGACTGATCTGTCTGTCTGCAGCAGTAGGTCCTGAGGTGAGACAGGTGAGTCTTCAGGCAGGACCAGCAGATAGCAGGACGACATGGCCTGAAGCAGCCGACCGATGCGACATTCCAGCAGGTCTGTGGCCACTTTATTTACCTGATCCAGATCTTTCAGAGCCTGATACACACTGTATATGACTGAGCAGGACACAGAGTGGAATTGCATCATTACTGGATATCTTTGCACTCTGGTGTTCATATTTTTAAATGGGTTTCTTAGGATCATAAAACATCAAATATATTTCTCTGCATCCATCAAACCATCTGTTCATCTGTTCCTGCTTACATGAGTCAGTGTTGAGGGAGGTCCAGGACAGTGCAGTGAGCCCAGGAGAGAGGGCCGCCTCCACTCGGCTGATGAAGGGCTGCATCAGAGGGAAGAGGAAAGACGGGATCCTGGCAACCACCAAGCTGTAGTCCTGAAGCAGCTCCAGCAGTCTGGACCAGCAGAGCAGAGTCTCAATTAAAGATAAAACAAGTTTAACAAGGTCAGTGGCGACACATTCCTGGTGTGAAGCCACCGCCAGAAAAGAGGAAAAACGACGAACATGTCAGACTTGAACAAGAAGATAAGACAGTTAAACAGAATACAAATGTCGCATGACATCTTATTGCAAAATGGAAACTAGATGAAGCTGGCCAGCCGCGGACATGGCTGACCTACGACCCCCACACCAACACAATGACCTGCAGCCTTTGACACAAGCACGCCAAAGAAACACAGAGGCAAAATCCCTTTGTTTTAGGGGCATGGAACATGAAATTATAAGGTATTAAAGACCACAAGAGGTCTAGATGCCACAGTGATTGCCTGAACGCCTCTCAGTCTACGAACTCAACCCCTCTGGTAAGTGACAGTGACCCGACCCAACTAAAAGAAAAATGATGACCATGTTCAGGACCGTTCACACCTTGGGAAAGAAGGGAAGGCCGACGACAGACTTCGAGTGGCTCTGTGATTAAGTGTTTTTACTCTTCAGTCACTATAAAATTCACCCTTCGCTACGGCCTGCCCCCCTTAGTTACAACAAACTTTGGGTTATGGAGCTAGACTGGCATGGCGCTCCCACTATCGCTAACTGCACTCCCTGGAGAAATATTCTCAAATTTTTGGAAAAACAAAAAAGTGATTTCAGACAAAAGCAGACAGAAGGGTCTACAATATGCATTTGAAGGATATATTCAGGATGTCAGACTGACACAGCAACGGAATCAAGGTAACAAAATAAAGATTGAAGCTAAAGCCTACAGATCACAGAGTAAAAGTGAACCACCACATCACTGCTGATCACCACAGAAGACAATGAATATAAAGGGAAACTTTGGTGATCTTGAACCAGCTGTGTGGCATTGCAGTGTGTGCAGATGAACGCTGTTTGCCCCCCCCCCTCCCCGTGCTGCTGCCAGCACCCAGACTGGCAGCTGGACTGTTGGGGGGCTGCGAAAGAAGTCAAACAATGTTCATCTGTGCACAATGCAGTGACACACAGCTGGTTCAATATCACCAAAGTTTCCCTGCTTCTCTTCACTGGTTCCTGTACAACAGGGTCGTTCTTGTTTTCACTGTTATAATCATTAAAAAGCAAAAGCAGCATGTACATTCAGTAGGCTATATCTTCACTAGCTAGCTAGCTAACCCTACGCTTTTCAGGGTTTGATTTTGGTTTTTGAACAGGGAAGAAACGTGTATCTTTTTCCAACCTTATTAATACATGATGTGCCCCAGGCACAACATTTAGCTCCAAATCCACAAAACCAGCCTGAAAATGAAGGAAATCTGAAACAACTGCATTAGAGTCAATGGAGCACAGCTGTGTTGTTGTCAGACCCTGGTCTGAGTCAGACCCATGCTACGTTATGATTGGCCAGTCTGCGTCCGGGGGCGGGACTTAGTGAAGGGTCAATTGGTGAGAACTGTTGAGTTTGAGTCAACGTTAACATCAATAACGCTTTTCGTCGGCTGCTATCATGTTAGCTAGTGTTAACTACTGTTAATGTTACCCCTATGAACGCTAAGTTAACTTACTACTACTAAACTGCACATTACGTTAGACCTCTAACATTGCCTGAATGACAGAAATCGCAGATGTGTGTGTGTGTGTGTGTGTTTTTATATCATAGCCAGTAAGCTAACATCAGTAACGTTACATACAGTAGCACACAGTAGCACAGGAGTACTACTGTGTGCTACTGTATGTAATGTTAATGTTACTGACATTAGCTTACTGGTTTGATTTAAAAAAAAAATAAAATAAAATCTGGTTTGGTTGAATTTTGCATTTGAAAATGTCCATGTCCATGAAAAGGCAAAAAGCCCCAAAAAAATAATCTTAAAATCAAACAAAACAAAGCAAGCCACAGTAAACAGCCGACAGTTTCTCTCACCGCTTGTACAGAGCTTTGACCTGTGCTTCTCTGGAGGTCATTTTTAGGACGATCTTTGGTACGGTCACCCCAAGTTTAGTCATCCACCGGGCTTCATGCAGCACCTCCAACACCAGCGGGTCCAGGTTAACAAAAACCTCCTGGGAAAAGACAGGTCCTCACATACTGTGCCTCTGTCCTGCCAGATGTTTGACATTATATCCAACAACACAGTTACTGGTCCAAAACATGACCTATATTCAATTGAATATATTCCAAAGACAAGATATTTAATGTTCAAACTGATAAACTTAATTGTTTGGTTTTGTTTGTAAATAAACGGTCATTCTAAATTTGATACCTGCAACATGATATAATAAATGTTTACCACCGTGTGACATCACCTTTTCTTTTAACATCACTCAGTAGTTGTTTGGGAACTGAGGACACTAATTGTTGAAGTTTTGAAGGGTAAAATTTCTTCCCCTTTCTTGCTTGATAAACTTCTTCAGTGTCTCAACAGTCCGGGGTCTCTGTTATTGTATTTTGTGCTTCATAATGCTCCACACATGTTCAGTGGGAGTCAGACCTGGACTGCAGGCAGGTCAGTCTAGTACCGGCAATCTTTTACTATGAAGCCACGCTGCTGGAACACAGGCAAAATATGTCTCATTTTCCTGCTGTAATAAGCTCAAGACATCATCTGAATGGCAGCCTGTTGCTACCCTGTTGTATGTACCTTTCAGCATTTATGGCGCCTTCACAAATGTGAAGTAACGCACATGACGCCATGGGAACTAACACACCTCCATACCATCACAGATGCTGTCTTTAAACTTTGAGCTGGTAACAATGCGCATAGTCCTTTTCCACTTTAGCCAGAAGACACGATGTCCATGATGAACTTGTCAGACCACAGTACACTTTTTTTTTCTTTCTTTGTGTCAATCCATCTCAGATGAGCTCGGGTTCAGAGAGGTTGGAGGTGTCCAGGGTTGGAATCAAACCTGTGAGTTGGAACTGAACCCACCCAGTAAGGCCAAAGCCCTTATGGGGCTCTACCATTTGTAGATGCAGCGATGAACTGTGTTTACTGACAATGGTTTTCAAAAGTGTTCCTCAGCCCATGGAGTAATATCGTTTATACAGTCATGTTAACTTTTAATGCACTGCAGTCGTAGGGGTCAAAGGTCACAGGCATTCAATGTTGGTTATCTTTTGATGATATACTGATTGTAGATCTACAATCTACAATCACAACTGCAGGAATTTAGGAATCACCATAGATGGTGATTGTTGAGAAGTGTTCAACTGTTGGACTACTTCCTGACAGTTTTTCACAAAGTGGTGAACCTCATGACTAAGACTAAGCCTTTCAAAGATGCCCCTGTCATACCAAATCATGATACTGACACGATCATTTGTTACCAATAAACCTGTTTATCTGTGAAATTTTCCGAACAGGTCTTTTGTTGCAGGCATCAAATTCAGAATGAACTTATGCTTAGATATGCAGACTTAGGAGCAGAAGGTGAGCAGCGAGGATGGAAAACTAGGATTTGTCCTGTGGAAGTGGGGTGTAGGGGATTCATAGCAAGATCAGCTGTCTCGCTCCTGGGGGAACTCGGAGTGTGGGGACAGAGTTTGAGGAAGACAGTGAAGGAAATGTCAGATGAAGCAGGTAGAGCAAGCCAATGGATCTGGGTGAGAAGAAATAATGTCAGTTGGGGGCCAGCAGGGGGAACTACTGAGCAGGGTACATAACTCCTTGAGATCAGGTGGAGAGATCCACCAATCAGTCCTCTCAGGAGGAAATCCAGGAAGAGGAGGGTTATTTAAGTGTGGGAGTGGCCTACGTGAATCCCTTTTGTTTGAGACCATGCTGCAAGGTGAGTGTGTTTGCTGATCCTGTGAGTTTATCTTCTCTATCTCCTTTAATTTTAGCTTATATTGGAGTTATGCTATGTAATGTGTGAAAGAGAGTATGGTGAATGTGCTAGGAAAGGTAGTATCAGAACTGTCTCTACCTGGAGCTCGCATGTACAGAGCCTGGGTTTGTTGAAGGTGGCAGTGCTGTTTGGGCTGAGAAAGCCACGTGTAAGTAAGGTAAAGGAGGTTGTTGGGTTGGTGCGGGGAGCAGTGAGACCTGGCATTAGGGGAGTGTCTCTGGGACGCCAGAGATCACTGTCTAGCCTCCTGGAGGTGTCGTTGGACCAACTAGACGAAACACCGGTGAAAGGAGATTCCCACCTGATGACCCCAAAGACATGTTAGTTATCACTGCTCACTGGTCTGTATAGTTAAGCCTTGCCATAATAGCTTATCATAGGACTTAGGAGGTTTTTCACTGAGTGCTGATCCTTTCTCTAGAGTACAAACTTCTTTGTTTATTGTTTGCTTCCACTATGCAGTTCTGTCTGTCACTATGTACAATCTCCAAGTGTGTCAACCCTTGCACAACCAAAACAGGAGGAGGATAGTGCATTTGTTCTCCCCTGTAGCTATAGTTTTCTAGTCTTGAGTCTTGAATCCACACTTAACTAGTTTAATATATCGTTACGTCGTTCAGCACCTTGCTGTTCTCATGTCGGACTAGCAGGGTGGCACTCAGGCAATGCGGCGCAGTCTCTGCAGCCTGACTCCATCCTTGCAGGTGCAGCACCTCATACTGCAGCAACACCACCGCCATCTTATTGTAGCTCTGGATCACTTTAGTCATCTCTGGTCCCTGGTAGAGAGACAGGCAGATGGGGTCACTGAGATCATACTGATCTGTGATACTGACATGATTGATGAGGTAAAATCAAAGGTTGTACCTTGAGGACGTCAAGCTTATTCTTCAGGATCAACATGGGAGCTTCAATCTTTCTGAAAAGCTGTCGGCACCACAGAATCCTACCTGTCACCTGAGAGGGAGACAGGTAGAGACAGACAGACACACACACACAGACAGACAGACAGGTGATGTCACTGTCTCTGGTTAGTCCAATAATTAGTTAGTGGATCAACAGAAGCAGCTACTATTGATAAATTATTTTTTTAAAAAGCTGTTCAAGAACCTTATATGTAATAAATGTGATTTCATGTTTGTCTTTGTCATAGGTGACAATAAACTGAGAAGCTGTTGAATTTTTGACATTTGGCAACAAATCAACTTAGACTGAGGTTCTTGTGTAGGTTTTATATTATATATATATATATATTATATTCAAACTAAGAGCCATCTGAATATCCTGGGGCAAGTGCCCTTAAGTGTTGGATAATAGTTTTTACATCTTGACTGTATGATTAAAAAAAAATTATTTCTGAATATTAAAATACATTAACACTCAGTTTCCCCTCACTGCAAATAAACAAATTTGAAAGTTTAATCAAAACTACCAAAACAGAGTGTAGTTCATCCTACGTCTTTCCACAATTTCTTTTATTATACCAGCTACAAGGTACTTGCTCACTTGTAGGTACTTGTTTATGGAATGTTTCCATTGTTTGGCATGAAAATAGCCAGAGGCCACTGTATTAGTTAATCTGTCATATATATATATATATATATATATATATATATATATATATATATATATATATATATATATGTATATATACATATGTGGTATATGTAACCCAGCCATGACATATGCTTGGGGCAAAGACACAACAGTGTACAAGGGCAGAAGCAGTTGTCTTATTTTTTTTACAACTGGCTCTTAAAAATAGTTTCGGGTCCCAGGTAGAAGCCAAAAGTAAATAAGCACGGACCTTTCCATATTACCTGTTAAAAATACAATATTTGATTGATGTTGTGCCAAATTTCAGGGACTCTAAAATCACCGTGATCAAAGATATGGCAAGTCTTACAAGGTTGCAATTTGTTGCGTGTGTGAAAAGCAATCTGCATGTGGGTATTTTGTGCGTAAAGTTACTTTTTCTAAAAATGTAGATATAGAAAAAAATCTAAAACATAGATCTCTAAAATCTAAAATGTAGATTAAAGAGGATACTTTTCACTATTTTCTGACAGTTTATAGAACAGTTCATCAAATTATGGGAGTTATCAATAATGAAAGAGTCCGTCAGGCAGACAGGTTGTACCGGGGGCAGGTTGCGTCCGGTGGGCGGTTTGTCTCTCTGTCTCTGGTAGGTCTTCCTCAGCAGCTCCAGCTCTTTGCTGTAGCGTTGCAGCAGCATCAGGTAGTGCTGCTTCAGGTCCAGACGAGCCGTTGGACCGGACTCAAACACTCTCAGCAGCTCCAGCATCCGTTCTGTCTGAAACACACACTCACGCTTCAAATGTTGGTCTGTTTCCCTTCAAACATCATATCTTCTACCACTAGTATTAAGCTACTATGTGTAAAAAATGTATTACTAGTTATTTATTGCCAGTGGGTGAACGGATTGCAACTTAAAAACTGAGACCTTCCCCAGTGTCCCCAGAAAATCATGTACACTATGGAGTGCCTTGCATCTCTTTAGCTCCACTTTGGGACTCCCTAAAAACGTGGTATTTTACCTTGACAGACTGAGGTGTGCCTGATGCACGTCTCATCCGTTCCTAGTGGGTTGTCTTGTCACTTTTTGGATAAACTGGCAAAACTGTAACCGAAAAAGTTGTTTATTAAAGTGTATGATCGCTATAAAATAAAATTTGTTTGGTTTTTGTAGCCTTATAATTATGCTTTTATATATAGATATAGCAAGGGCCTTGCTTTAGAGAGATCGCCATCTTGCACCGCCATGTATGTACGGCAGACCGAGCGGACAATCCAGCCAGCCAGAGAACGCGTTTCGCGTGTATAAATGAACCAACGAAGACAGGGGCAGGAAGGAAGAAGGAGGAAACAGCAGAGTGTTAGTATTTCGTCGATAGAGAGTAGTGAAAAGTTTTTTTAGTTATAAAGTTTGCGAATGGACCACACTTACCACGCAACAGGAGAGAATGAACCCGAACCGTCATCTGTGAGGAAAAGAAGATGCAACTTCTCTCCTTGTGATGCACTCTCTGCGGCGCTTTTCCTCCTGATGATATATCTTCCCAACGATGGTAGCACCGAATCCCATTCTGTGCAGCAAAATGGGAGCGGAGGATTCAGCCTCTCTCCTCGCCCGCTCAGCTTCCGCCACATGGAGTTCCTCATCTGTGTACTCCGGCTCAAACAGTTATGGCTCTGTATCTGTGTTCGCTACAAGAAACTCTTCAAAATCGCGTTCAAAGTCGTCCATTGCAGCTGCTACAGTCCGGAGATGTTGCTAGGCTAAATAAACAGCTGAGCTCTGTTTACAGGCTACGCTGTCAGTCAGTGTGCGGGCTGGAGATTGGTGGAGCAGAGAGGGGAGGGGGGTCCCCGCTAGGTACTGTAAACGAGTATGTGTGTATTAAGTACGTGTTATGCTAGAAGAGTTTGGGACAGAGTCTTTTACCCTCTGGAGAGTTACCGGAGTTTTCGGAGTGCGGCCTTTTTCCCAAACGCTACTCTGGTCTCCTGCTCGTGAGGGATTCATTACAATATCGTAACATGGTTTAGATTTCTAAATAAACATTCACCCTGTCGCTAGATAGACCTACTCCTGAAAAACTCGTGTCTGCGCAAGCCTTTTGGTCCTACGAGGCCATCGTCATTTACCCGACGGGAGGGGTGAGCGAGTGAGCCCTGCAATCTAGAATTTGACCACTGATGTCACTGTTTTCAATGGTTTTCAACCCATTTTACACACTGGCCCTTTAATGTAATCTTTCCATTAACCCCAAGACTAAACCTACAGGAAACCTCACGCCTGACTGTAACTTCAAACAGAATTTAAATTTTTATTTGCTTGTGACCATGACATGCAGCAAAGGGCCACAGGCTGGAGTCGAACCGGGGCTGCTGCGGCAACAGCCTTGTACATAGGGCGCCTACTCTACCACTAAGCCACCGGCGCCCCACCTAAATGTTTTTCTGCCTAACTATCCATTTTAACCTCCAGCCATGACACTTTGTCCAGACCTTAGCCAAGACGTCTCTCTCTGTAAGAAAGCCCTTTTGGAGAACTTCTCCCAACAGCTCACAGAGCTTGCTGAAGCCAGCACTGCTATGTCCTGCAAAACCAAACCCATTTGGGTAAAACCCAGTGTTTTTCGGGAGTCCCGCTACACTACAGCACCAACAGTGTGAAATACAAGCTAGTTAGCTGAGCAATGGAGTCCACTAATGTCATCGAAACACTGGCACCCACCACAACACACAGTCCATGTTGAGTACAGATAAAAAATAAAGTTTTATCCAGTAAAGCCTGTCTGGCCAAACGGGAATGTGACTGACATCGAGGGAAAACCAGTGTCAGCGTGGCAGGGTGAGGGTGGTGGAGACACTGTTTCAGGGAAGCCCCTTTCTCACTGCACAAAAAACACACTAACTCCCACAAACATCTGGCTTTTTTATCTAATGGGAAAGGGCCCACGGCAGACCCAGAACATGCTGGAGGGACTACATATCCCATCTGGCCTGGAAATGCATTGGGGTACCCCAGGAGAAGCTGGAAAACATTGCTGGGGAGAGTGATGTCTGGATGGATGGATGGATGGATGGATGGATGGAGAGAAAGGTTACAACTGGCATTCATTCCTGGGTCGAATGACTCTGCAGTAGTCACAGGGATTTATCGGCTCCATCTCCGACCAGCTGTGATGGAATAACACCTGGGTGAACTTGTTCATTTTAGCCCTTTTACTGGCAAGACGCAATGCGGTGCCAACATAAAACACCATCTGTCTCCATCTGGGCAGCCCTTGAACATCGTTCCAGATTTAGTCTACACCAAGTTTGAGAGAGACTGAATAAGTAACAGACATACTGTTTCTACTGTTTCCTGACCTGTTTTCAGGCCTATAGAGGAGGCCTATGAAATGTTACAGTGGTTATTCTTTTTTACGTCCGTTACTTTTTCAGTCTCTCTCTCAAACTGGATCAATGGTCGAGCACTACTTGGATGTGACAGACAGCATTTTGTCATTGCATTGTGCAGGCAAACGGCATAAAATTAGGGTGTCCATCTGGACATTATATTTTCATCACTGCTGATCAGAGCTGGAGCCAGTAAATACCTCATTTATCCAATGACTGAATGCTGATTGTAACCTTTCCCATTAAATACAAAAGCCAGATGGTAGTGGGTTTTTATGCAGGGTAAGAGAGAGAGTGGACACGCTCAGAGCAGTGAAGAAATTAGCAGCAACAGGACAGGGTGCTGACTGCAGTTCACATAAAGGCCAACAGTGTCACCAATAACAAGGATTTTCAGAAAATTCCACATAGTACCTTTGACTCTACACATGTTTAACAGTTTGAAGTTCATACAACAGTAAAATAAAAGCTGATCTGGTTTCAGTTCCGATTATGTTGAACTCACAGTGAGAGACTGACGGAACCAGAAGTCCAGCAGAGACTGAAGAGACTGGAACAAACCCTGAACCTGGATCTGGAAGTCTGCATAATCACTGTCAAACTGACACACGCACACACACACACACACACACACACACACACACACACACACACACACACACACACACACACACACAAAGTAAAAAAGTTGGATCTTTTGCTGCAGCATCTTGCAGCCAGGCACTGTGTTGGCTAATCAAAGTGCACATTCCTGCTGGTTTAATTGCAACAAGAATGTCATACTTACACTGTTTTGTGACATTTTACGATGGAAAATAAAACAGTTGCTGCCATGCTGCAACTTTTTCAGACTGATATCATTCGAAAAGCTGGGTCTTTGTCTGCTTCCAAACTGACTCTGGTGCAGTTTGTTTGTGGTATGAAAGAATTAATGCATCCAATGCAATAATAAATCCATCTGCTAATTGTGAAATCTGTCCACTTTAGAAGCATTAAGGTTTGGCTGCAGAAACTTCTGTCAGTCACCAGAATTTGATTTCCTCACGTGGGTGCTGGTGATGCAGGATGACAAACACTAAAACTGTCCAGTCAGCAAGTTACTTGACAGTCGCCAGGACCACGTGTTTACCAAAACTAAAATGCGGGTTCAACGCTAAGGTTTTTTTTTACTTGCCTGGTCGGGCAAGTTGGTCAGAGATCTACTTGCCCAAAGTCAGTTTTTACTTGCCCTATTAAAATTGTTTAATTTAAGCGGCTATCAATTAACAAAGACTGCAGTTATTTTTATGTTATGTAATCTTTATTCACACTGTATTTATTAATTAAAACAATCATGTATTGTTGCTTAATTCCTACACAAAAATGAGAGTGTCAGGGCTTAAAGTGAAAAGTTTTTCAATCGTTCTCCGTCGATAATTTGCGCCCTACTTGAGCCATGCCCACCTCCAGGGATCAAAATTAGCAGTCGCTAGTCCTCAGTCTGTTGATGGTTATTTATACAGTGTCCATAACAATAACTTTGTCAGCTGACAAACTGCATGGGGCTCGGGTCAGGTTTCGTCTAGCGTGCTCACCTGTGTGTGTGGTGGAACTCCGCCGTGCGCGATACAGAGAGCAGAGGAGAATTGTTAACGTGTGACCATGTAGAGACAGAAATGACATAATGACATAACACCATAAATAGTATATTGTTATGTTATCATATGAAGCGTCCGTCGCGCAAAATAATATGACTTAAGTTTATGAAGAGGTAAGACAGAGCCCTCTCCTCTCCTCTTATATGCTGTGCCACTCTGTGCTTCACTTGTGCCATGTAACCAATCAATGGGGGCTGTGGGCAGGACATTGTTACACAGCGTGTGCCTGTGACTTCAGGCAGAGAGACTGCTGCATGTTTCAAAATACATTTATTTTATTAATTAGTTATTAACTTTTACTATTTTAGCAACTTGCCCGATTGGGCAAGTGAGTTGTTAGTTTACATGCCCGACCTTGAGTTTTACTTGCCCCGGGCAATCAGGCAATCATTATTGTTGAGCCCTGAGCAAAGTATCACTTCTTCCCTCTGGTACAGACTGGATAAAGCCAACTACAAGTGTGAAAACACCCTTACAAACATTTTACAGCAGAGGTGTCAAACATGCAGCCCGCAGGCCACAACTGGCCTACCAAATTGTCCAGTCTGGTCCACTGGGTGACTTTGCAAAGTGTGAAAAGAGAAGTTGCAGATAAGTCATTTATTCAAATATTTTAATCAAATTGCACTGCTACTCCTGTTTGTCCCTGGAAGATGGCAGTTCCTATTTCTTCACAGAGGTAAATTTCTGGCCAGTGTGCTTGATGTGTCCACAAAACCCTTTAGTTTTCAAAGAATATAGTAATTTGTGCCACTACCAGACTCATCATGGCGAAAAATACAAGATTTTGCAAAGAGAACAGAAAACAGAGAAGATAAATGAACTGCTGGCAGGTCTGAGGAAACAGCAGTCTGTTTTGAGTCATAGCTGAGAGATCAACAATGCAGCTTTGAAAGCTAGCTACCCTGCTGCTGACAAAGTAGCATCAGAGCTGCACTCTGAGTTGTGAAGACATTCATGCAAAAAAACTGAGGTATATTGTTGAAACTGTGCTCATTTTTCTTAAGACATCAGACATTAGGCTGTTCATCATCTGTTTTGTAAATAGATTGCTCACAAACGTGAACTCTTTCAGAATGTGAGCTACTTCTACGTCTTTGCACTAAAGAAAAGGGAAACATTTGGAGGTGTTATTTATAGGTTATTATGTAATGGTTTTACTGGATCAGCCCACTTGAAATCAAACTGGGCTGTATGTGGCCCATGATAAGTCTGACACCCCTGTTCTATACTGTTTTGGAGTCTGAAAAGCCTTAAAACGCCTAAAAACACATCAACCTGTGACTGAAAAATCCTGCATTGTATTTTGTTGTCTCACTGGTATACTTGCCTCCAGCAGTCAGACATGATTTTATTTGAAAATTGAAGTATTTTGTAACTTTACCAGTGCAATAGGTGCAATTTGGTCCTTCTGTCTTGCAAAAAAGAATCTATTATTCTCTCTCTTGTATGGCATATTTATATAATGTAGCATTAATATGATTGATATAATGTTACCTCCGGCTTGCGGTGGTCCAGGATGTCGTAGGTCTTGGACTTGGTTGTGGAGACGATGGTCTGGTAGCGAGCATAAATCTTCTCAGCACCCTCCACCTGGAACACATGTGGTTGTCTTTTAATAAGGTTCAGCATCACTGTGAAGTTTGCTCACATGCAGAACTCGACAAACTCATTTCTACGCTTAGTTTTTGTGGTTGCATCAACAAACCATCTGGAGACATCAACATACATACTTGCTGATTGGAGCAGGAGACGAGTTGCTGCCCACTAAAGTTTTACATTGTCTGAATAAACTGTTAAATACAGCTTTTCAGTAGTTTTGT
This sequence comes from Epinephelus awoara, assembly GCA_035609425.1. Taxonomy (NCBI): domain Eukaryota; kingdom Metazoa; phylum Chordata; class Actinopteri; order Perciformes; family Serranidae; genus Epinephelus; species Epinephelus awoara. The sequence goes on along the minus strand of CM069314.1, from coordinate 31,216,418 downwards.
ATGTTTCTGCTCAGCAAATTATCAGCAGTAACATAAAACAAAATTACTGCTCATATGTTTGAAAAGAAATGTTGAAACCTTTAAGTGTAGTTTTATAAAACCCATTTTTACACAAAAGTATTTAACTACACACGATCCATTCTCTTCGCATGGACACATTTCTCACATGGACGGTGTGCTTTGTGTGTAACCACAGGTTTACCTCAATCTAGACAAATGCTAGCTTTAATTCGACTATATCGAATAATCAACTCACCAAGGAAGCAGAAAGCAATTATTGTTTGGCAAACAATAATCTTAAATCTCAGGTTCCTTCTACCAATGCTCATTTAATATTAAAGGAAATCTCTCATGTAGGCCTAACCATTGCTCATTTTAGTTGTACAAAAGGAAATCATTCAAGTGAACAACATACAAACAAACAAATAAACAATATCCCTATGTTTCTGCCCTGTGATTTAATTGTTCTTGTCATCCTTGCATTTGATGGCTTATTACATCCCCATGCACAAACATCCATCCATCTGACCATCTCTAGCCTCTCCTCACAGCTGTCTAATCAGTTCCACAGCTGGAAAACTTTCCTCATCCTAAGCACACCCTCTGTCTATCCTATTAGCCAGTGTCAGCTTTTCTCCTTAAAACATCACGTCCATTTGCAGTTTCACCACTCATTGTATTCATAGAAAATAAATAAATAAATAAAATTCTTTCACATCTACTTATATGGAACCAGCTTTCCATTAATCTGGCCACTGTCAGTTGTGAACCGCTACCCACATTCCCACGTTAACACGTGCAAAAAGGTTCCCGCTCTTATGGCAAATGCTTGCCACCAACTTCTGACCTTCTTAGCCCAGCATTTGTTCTCATTCGACCCTTCTGTAGCGTCCATGTTCCTGCAGATTTTTTGGCTTCCTGCAGTGCTCCAAATTCGCCCCAACATATCTACCACCCTTCTCTTTATCTCATTTTTTCTAAACCAATTTCATACTTCCCACTCTCTCTCGTTCTTATGCTGTGTTCATTTTGTACTCGGAGGTCGGAAGCTAGAAGTGGGAATGACGTCACCTCCAAGTTGACAAGAGTTTTTGCATTCTAGTTGACAACGGTGGACAAGTCAGAAAAAAAACTGGGAATTTCCAACCTCCGAGTAGGCTACAAAACGCAGCACTCCTAAAAAGTAAATCAGTGTAGCCACTCCCACATTTGTGACACTCTTAACCATTTCCTCCTCCCTGACCCTCATACATCTGTCCCAGACCAGCATTAATGGACAACCTTCTGCCCAACAACTCATTAACTGCTCAGCAACAAGACCAGGGGCCTCATGTACAAAGACTTGCGTGGATTTCCTACTGTAACATGGCGTAACCTCAAATCCAGAAAACATTGTACTAACAAAAACATCCAGATGTATGAATCTGTGCGTATGCATTAATCCAAGCACATTTCCTTTGTACATCCCAATCAACGTGGAAGTGAGCGCACATGTTGGAGTACCCGACCCCTCCCTGTCCACTCACCCATTTAAATATGCAAATCGTATTTAAATGAGCCCTGCACCTGAGATTCCCCTCTCTGCACGATCAGAAAACTAAAACAAAAGAATGAGTAAGACGGGAAAAAAGAAAAACTTCACAGAATGCGAACTGGAGATGGAGGTGTGCAAAAATGTACTTTTTGACATACTGTCCTCCTGCATCAATACTAAATGCAAGAGGAGTGAGTGGGAGAGTGTGTGTAAGGCTGTCAATGCTGTGGGGTCAGAAAAGCATACACACACAGAATTAAAAAAGAAGTGGTTCGACATTAAAGTGGCCGTGAAGCGGAGGACGGCTGCCCACCGCCAAAGTGTGGCCAAAACTAGCCTCGCATCACCAGGCTCTTCACTTTATGTGAGGAGCCTGGTGCCTTTCTATTCACTCTGAATTTTGTCTGGATTCTGGTTCTGGTTTAGAAAGCAGATGCGGAATTCACCAAATTCACCAAAGTAAAAGTGTTCACCAAAGTAAAACTGAAAATTCTGGCACCCCATCGATTTGGGGTGATGAGGGGTGTAAGAAAATCGATTAAGTTAATGGCTTGGGGCTTTTCTTGTAAATTATATTCTTTAAATTGAAGTTTCACTGCATTTTTATTAGCTTGGTGCTTTTATTTTGACGGAAAGGCGCATCCACCGAATTCCGGATCCTGTCTCACTCGCCCTGGTTCCGGTTCCTTACCAAAACGGCCACTAAATGCCCCAGACTAGACACCAAAACAGGTGGGGAGACTGGAGAGGAGGAGCTCACCCCGTTTGAACAGAGAGTCGCCGCAGTTCTGGGTGACACTGCTCTCTCAGGGGTGGTGGGAGCACATGTGGGCGACTCCGATTACCCCCGAGGTAAATACCTATACATTTATGTAACTTAGAACAAATGTGTTCATATGGGTCATACAATAGCCTGCTCACAGTCCTATAAGATAGTGGTTCATGCGTAAATGTTCATGAATGAATGCAGAAGTGCGCCGGGGAAAAGGTGAGGCTGATTAAGAAATGTCACACTTTACGCACAGGTTTATTGACATGAGTACTTTACACACAGAGACAATCAGGGACTTGTTAGAAAGCTCTGAAGCTGTAGTTTAACCAGCAAAAAACAGCAAGTCACTAACTTTAACCACTGACTAGTAATGATGCTGTGAAGACAGGGTAATATTTGGGGGCGCACATGCTCAGTGCGCATCATGGGGATTAATATTAGGACAATTAAACGAATAAATTATTTACTCACCTAGAAGCCTCCCATTAGCCCATCTGTTCCCAACCATGCTGTTACTCAGAATGTGTGAATCGTTCGTTAAACCAGGCCACCTCGCCACAATGTTGGTTAATTGCCTTTGCGCATGATCTGTACATTGATCAAATGAAAATGCTTCCTGTTGACATAAACAAATTCATCCTGTGATGGCGGTTTTATAGCAATGTGTGTGCAGTGATCATTCCGATTACATTAGGAAAACCGGCTGTGGTCGCTGCAAATTGCGCTTTAATGTTGGCCTGTTCAGCTGCATTGTATGGGAATTTGATATACCTGGCTGACATGCGGATAATTCCATCCCACACAGCTGGCATAGCTCGGCTCAGGGTCGACTGGCACAGTCCCGATCGGTCGGCCAGCTCCCTCTGGAATGCCCCTGTTGCTAGGAACCCCAGTGTGGTCAGCACCTGTATGGATACAGGCAGCGCATGGCTCCTCACCGTGTCGCGCTCCAAGGCCGGCCGCAGCTCTGCGCACAGTTCCATGAGGATTGGCCTCTGGAACCTAAAGCGGCTGATGAGCCAGTTGTCATCATGTGCCAGTAAATGATCTCTGTCTCTGAACACACGCTCTCTTCATATTGCACCATTTACAATGTCTTAATACTGCTAAAGCAGCCATTGGTGTTAACGGTATTTTCTGCACCACTTTGCGCATGCTTTTATATCCGCTCATCCTATTGCAGACACGTTGGTGTGTTAATTATTCATCAGTGTTAATAGTTCATGTGTCTCTCATGTGCACATTACTCTGAGGACCAATTGTTTTCATATTTATCTATTATAACAGTTTCCCAGCATCACCTCTACGTGTTGCCAAAGGATCAACAGCTGTAGAAACATGCATACAGCAGCCATGAAGTTGGTGTGAGGCACCGCACATTTCCACAGTCATTTCACTCTTGATACATCTTAACTTTACCATGGAAAAGGACGTATGCCACGCTTTTGTGCGTAACCCTAACCCTGATGCGAAAGCCCCCTTGGCTTTTTTAAATTTCCTCCCAGTCCAACCTCTTCACTGCTAGGACTCAATAACTATTTAATCTCTATCATCACTCAAGCTTGACTTATCATGCAAGATGGAGCTAAAACCATAGCACCAGTGCCATTCCTCCTGGAATGACATCCCCTTTCATGATGATCAGGCCACCAAGCCAGAAGCTTGTCAGCTGTACACAAATGCAACCACCCCACCCCTCCTTCCATAGTCTGCCTAATGTACCCAGTCTCTATAGCAGCCATTCGTTTGGGGGCACAGTTGCATTTATTAAACATCATGCAATTCATGCAGACGCTCACCCTGGCCTTGGTCCCGCACCAATTTTTCATGTTAAGTATACCATATCCTCAACTGCCAATTCACTTTCCCGTTATTGATTCTAGAGTTCTGACAGTTGGCACCAGCCTCCGAACCTCTTTCAACCATAGTCACACTGTTTTGACTTGAGTCATCCTCTTTGCTATGGAGCCGCCTTAACTGCTTATAGGCAGGAAATCCTTGACCACATTAAAATTCTATGGCGCTTGTCCTCTGTAGTGAACATCACACATATGTGCTACAATCCAAACGACATCTGGAACACCCATGCACTCTTCAAGTTTTTCTTGGGGGCTCTTCTGAAGCTGAGTTCAAAAAGAGACAACTCCCCAACTCAGTCTCAACTCAACATCCATCATCACACTCGCCCATGACTCAGACACCCAGCCTTCATCCCTTGACCCTCAGTCTTTCATCCCTTCATCCCTCAGCCCTCATGTCTTCGTTCCTCACACTTCATCCCTTGACCCTCAATCTTTCATCCCCAACCCTTCATCCATTCATGTCTTGACCCTCATCCCTTCATCCCTCAACCCTTATCCCTTCATCCCTCATCCCTTCAACCCTCATCCCTTCATTGTACATCCTATCATACCTTTATCCCTTGATCCTTATCCCTTTATTCTCTAATCCCCGAATTCTCATCTCTTCATGCTTTCCTTCAAAACCTTCATCCATCATATATAATAAACCATTCTAAATCTTTATCTTATTGGTATGGTCTTTGTTAATGAAACGTCAAGTTAAGTACAAAACCATTTGTACACTGTAAGGACTGTGTGAACAAATACTTTTTTTTTTTCATATTTAAAAGCATAATTATGACGACCACCCAAAAATAATTTGCCTTCACCTGAATGTAACCAAAATGAACCAAAAAAAGTCATAGTTTAAAAATACAAATTAAAACTTTCTAGTAATTTAAGCATAAAATTTAGGCTGATGGTATCTATGAAAAAGTTAAAGGTTACATAGTGTAGACACTGGGCCTCATGCAGGAGGCAATTTAACAAAAAATCGTTTTTGTTCGTACAGATGAGTTGTTCTTATTTTGTTAGTGTCCACTGCAGGGTTCGACATAAGCAATGGCCCGATGGCCCGGGGCCAATCAAAAATTATGTTGGGCAAATTGACTCACAGGTCACAGGCCCGCTCGGGCCAGTGATGCTGTAAGGCTTTTTTTTTGTCAGGGGAACAACCCCAGCAGATTTTTATCCCACTTTTCTCGAGCCTTCAGTGGATTTATTGGGCTTTTTGGCCAAAGGTGCCCTCACCTTTGTGCAGTGAAACGCCGGAGGAGGGGGAAACGTGCCGGTGCGCTTGTACGTCTCCACCAACGCGGACACCGCACACCGCTGCCAGGTATATTTCTCTCAAGTGTGCATTCGCTGGTCAGTAAACTGGATGAACTTCAGGTACTGATGGGGAAAAACGAAGACTTTCTACATCTGCAGTTTTGTGCTTCACCGAGACGTGGCTGTGTGGATCGATACCGGACTCTGCGCTGCAGCTGGCAGGCTTCCAACCCTTCAGAGCGGATCGTAACATGGAACTCTCTGCAACACTAAATGTGGAGGTATCTGTTTTTATACTAACAGTAGCTGGTGTAATGACATGACAGTGATCCAGCAGCACTGCTCTCCTGATCTGGAATCTTTTTTCATCAACTGCAAACCTTTTTACTCCCCCCGTGAATTTGCTTCATTCATTCTGGTCGGTGTTTACATCCCACCACAGGCCAACGTGTAAGAGGCACAGCGCACGCTCGGCAACCAGATAGCTGTGTGTGGAGCAGACTTACCCAGACTCACCCATGAACTCCCCAAATACAGTTTATAAAATGTCCGACCAGAAAGAAGAATATCCTGGATCACAGTTAGGCCTACACAACTGGTAACAACGCCTGTCACCCGGTCCCCCACGCTGCACTGGGCCACTCTGACCACAACACCGTCCACCTGATTCCCTCATACAGGCAGAAGTTAAAGCTCTGTAAACCTGTTGTGAGGTCATCTAAGAAGTGTATGAGTACACAGAGGCTGTGACATCATACATCAGCTTCTGTGAGGACTGCTGTATATACCATCATGCACTACAGTGAGGTATAATGGAGTTAAATGAAATAAAGTTAAATGAAATGAAGTTTTATAGACATTCTCTCTCTCTCTCTTTTTTTTTTTTTACTTGGGCCAGTAAGAATATACAAGGGGCCAGTAAAACTCTGAACTACTGGCCCGGGGGGCCAGTGGGGAAAAAAATGTTATGTTGAAGACTGCACTGATTTCTGGGATTCACCAGTGTTTTCTTATTTTTGCTCTTTTCTTAGGTAAGAAAAAAAATTGTGTCTCTTCTTTTTTTTTTATTGTATTGCATTAAGAGGCTTAATATGCAACCCAGTGTCTACTTTATCACAGTAACTGTTACATAAATAAATGTGTATATATTTGACCAATTTAAAAGTTTTATGACATTTGGTCACTGAAATCCAACCTTCTGTTGGGATGTATGAAGGTATTATTGTTGACGGGTAACAGGTAACGGTTTGAGCACCTGTAAGTAGAATTTGTAGCTGTGTACAGTGATTTGTATGTGTGTAAGTATGAATTGTGTACTTGTACAGTGATTTGTATGTGTGTCAGCATGAGTTGCGTACTTGTAGATTTTTCTCAGTAGATTTCTCTCCACAAATACAACACAACACTTACACAATCACAAATTCTTAATTACAGGTGCACAAATCCTATTTTACAAGTCACAGATTAAAAAACTGACAGGCTCACATTTTTGCTCCTATTGTTGCAGTATATTTGGTGCAAAACATATTCGTGCACCTGTATCAAACAATGTGAAGTTGTGGACAAAATTTGAATATGTGCAAACCTGAATTGTGAACTTGTGCAAAAAATGTTCAATATATGTAAATTACTTTCTCAGGAAATTATTTATGTTCCTTTAAAACACAAATACAAATCGATAATTACAACTGCTCGAATCTTCCCCACGAGTCACAGATTCTGTCAACTACAAATCACAAATCGCGCCTCCACTGAGATATTTGGTGAAAAACTATCTGCGCATTCAGTCTATGGAGAAAAAGGCGGGTGCTGATGTGAGATCGACTGATTCCACCGCCAATCAATGGAGAGGGGCGTTTGTCTACATCAGTGCTGTATTCAAGGGCTCTGGTCTACATTGCGGAGTGAGAAGGAGAAGAGTTCGCTGGTGGTGGACTGGATTTAACGAACAGCAGCAGAAACAGCGATTTTCAATTCATTCATTCATTCAAGGTAGGCTGTATTTTTAACCACATTAATAAATAAACTCTGACGCGAAGCTGAGAAATTTAGCGTCCTGTCACTCTTGCTCCAGCACCCCTAAAATTGATCTAAGCATCCCTAAAAGTAAATGAATTGTCAATGTTTCCCACTACTTATATAGACTGTGGTGGCCCACATTCTATGTAATCCTCCTGTGTCTCTGTCTCTGATGACCACGGAGACTCAGTTTTAGAACATTATATCATTATTATTAGCCTCTGTTGCAGTTTACTGTCATTTCTCTCCAGTTGCTACTTTATTTATTTATATAAAATGTCCGGACACTGATCGGGGGACAGAGTTGCTCCATCAGTAAGCGGCTACACAGGTAGACACAGCCCTGGTGTTTCGGTTTAAGTGGTGACCGTGATATATGGTGACTTTCACATAGTTCACATAAGCCTTTAGTGGTTTAATCATTTTTAAATACATACACGTCTGTGTTTAATATCTAAGTTACGCTAAAGTTAAATTGTGTTCAGAAGACTCATTCACCTCTTGTAACGTATCTTGTAATGTGAGCAAGTCACTAGTTAACACGGTCACCAGTTAAACCGAAACACCGGATCCACTGACACTGGTAGAGAGTATAGAGTGAATGAAGACAGGAGCGGTGACAGTAAGAAAGCCGCTGAATCAGATCAATAACACGTTATTTTCTGATTGTTTCACAACGGTTAAGTTCAACAGCACAAACTTCCCCACACACCTCCACCCAACCCTGCAGCTCCACCTCAAACCTCAGAGCAACACAGAGAGAGAGGAGAATAGGAGTAATTGTCAATTTACTATGTTACCATCTCTCAAGCATAGATATTAACGAGTATTTTTATAGATCCATGTTTTCAACCTACAAAGAATTATCTTGTAAAACAGCATATGAATCTGACACTCTCCTTTCCGCGTGTCTTGTCTGAAAACTAACCCTGCATGAGCCAATCTGACCCGGGGTCACAACTCGCCTCTCAGTGGCACCACGACCGCGCCACACACGTGCCCCGTAATCTCTTGTTACAGTTTATGACAGATAAGGCTACAACTTTACACACGTCGTAACATGTGTATGATAATCAACTACTCCACGGATTGATTTCTCAATGACTTAATTGAAAGCAAATGCACACGGCAGGGAGGAGGGTTAGCAAAACAGAGGAAAAGTGACAGGACGCTAAATTTCTCAGCTTCGCGTCGCAGTTTATTTATCAATGTGGTTAAAAATACAACCTACCTTGAATGTTGCCAAAATCGCTATCTATGCTGCTGTTAGTTTGACAACAATCCACTACCGGCAGGCCTTCTCTCCTTCTCACTCTGCCATGCAGACAAAAGTCACTCTCCTCAGATTTGTTGTGAATCAGTCGATCTGAGATCAGCACCCGCCTTTTTCTCCATAGACTGAATGCACAGATAGTTTTCACCAAATATCTCAGTGGAGGCACGATTTGTGATTTGTAATTGAGTAGGCTGCCCAAACGTCCTCTTTTGCCCGGACATGTCCACTTTTCACGTCCTGTGCGGGGCGTCCGAGGGGTGTTTATTGATGATAATGTCTGGTTTTCCTTGTGTGTGTGTGTGTGTGTGTGTGTGTGTGTGTGCGTAATCCCAGAGAGGCTGCCTTATCGGCGGATCTCCAACACTCACAACGAGGAAGCAGCAGACACCCGCATCGCAGCATTATTCTAAGCTTCCAAGATGCCAAAGCGCAAGTGCAGTTTCACAGATGAACTGCAGAAAAAATTCCCAATTTACCATCCCGACCCGGTCGGGATATATGGGAGGCTGAGTGCACCGTGTGCAAAGCTGGCACATATGCTTCTGTGTCTAATAAAGTTGCTGGGAAGCTCAAAGTTGGATTTTCTAATACAGAAGAGGTATTATTTAGAACATTATTTCATATTATTTATTTATCTATTTGTCCAGTAAGACTTGAAAAGATAGCTATTATTTTACAAGTTGATTTTTCTAATACAGAAAAGACATTATTTCTATCATTATTTCATTCCAGAGATTTTACATTTATTTTACATTTATATTTATTTTTGTACAATTGAAACTTGTAAAAAGATTATTATTTTAGGCATAATAAAAGCAAGTTGAGTAACCTCTGAGAAGCCTATCTAAATTTCTGTCTTTAAGAGATATTGGGCTCTAGTTTCACAGACCGGGTGCGGCGGAGGCGCAGCACACCTCCGCTTCGCCAACTGGGTGTGGCCAGGCGGATTTTGTAAGTCTGGAACACCGTGCGCAGCTACTCCTCTATCTCACCTCCGTCCCTCCTACCGGTGCAAGTCGGAAAGAAGGAGGAGAGAAGGCGTGGCGTGGGTTTTACACACATCACACCAATCTAATGAGCCCCTCTCCTCGCCCTTAAATGCGCCGCGCTAAGGCGTAATGAGAGTTTACTCAATTCGCCATGGCAGAAGAGAGCAGCAGCGTCAGACGGCCAAACTCCTCCCAGGAGGAAACTGATGTTTTGGTCAGGGAGGTCCAAGCTCGCAGTGTACGAATATACAGAACTGCGAGCAGACCTCCACGGGCTGATGATGCAAAGGTAGCCTGGGAGGAGGTCACCACAATGTAATTCAATGTTGCGGTTCTCTCGTGCGCGCGCACTCTCTCTTTCTCTCTTGCAGTCTCACTCTGTTTCTTTTCTTTTGAAGATGACAGATGCTGAATATATACTCCCTATCTGATGCTGTGGCTGTTTGTGGTTGGCTGAGAGGGATGTGAACGCATTAGTTTGCAGCTGTGTTAATCAAATCAGGTTGGGTTTCCATTACGCGTGCCAAACATGCCAAACGGTGGCAATCCCCTTTGATCTGACATCAGATGTGACGGGACAGTTGATATAGAGATACATTTATGTGCTGATTGCAGATAGTTGCATTGAATAGTGGTGTTTGTGGGTATTTATTGCATCGTTAATGTGCCTGTCGGTGACGTGTGCGCACTGTCCGCCGGTCAGCCAAACTTCGGCTTACACCGGCTGCGCTCCACCTGCGCTGACAGCAGACCTGGTTTCAGTTGGCGAGCTTTTAGCGCACCTTCGGCGAAGCCTTTTGGCACGAAACTGTCACTGTGCCAAGCTGGATCTGTCGACACCTCCCCCTGCTGCGCCTTCACACCCATCTCAGCGCACCTCGGTCTGCCAAACTACCAAACTGAGCGCGCCTTGGGTTGCGCTGCTCGAAACCAGCTCTGTGCGGGGTTTGCCACCCTGCGCTGCGCCGGGAAACTAGAGCCCATTATTTTGTAATATAACTGAATTTTCTATTCATACATATAAACTTTAAATATATTAAAATTATCAGGCATCTTTGAGTAAACTGCGGGTATCATTTAAGTAGGCTATCTCGTGGCTGGGGCGAGTGTCCTCTTTTTTGGAAATCAAAATACGGTCTATATTCCCTATAATTTAGGGAAACAGAATCTGTGACTCATGGGGAAGATTCGAGCAGTTGTAATTATCGATTTGTATTTGTGTTTTAAAGGAACACAAATAATTTCCTGATAAAGTATTTTACATACACTGAACATTTTTTGCAAAAGTTCACAATTCAGGTTTGCATATACTCAGATTTTGTCCACAACTTCACATTGTTTGATACAGGTACATAAATATGTTTTGCACAAAATATACTGCAACAATAGGAGCGTGTCAGTTTTTTAATCTGTGACTTGTAAAATAGGATTTGTGCACCTGTAATTAAGAATTTGTGAATGTGTAAGTGTTGTATTGTATTTGTGGAGAGAAAAAAACATCATGTCATCAAGTACACAACTCATACTGACACACATACAAATCACTGTACACAACTACAAATTCTACTGATACAGGCGCTCAGACCTTTTTCACCAATAATACCTTCATAGGGATCAGGTTAATCCTGATTGTGTGGCTCAAAGGTATCCTGATCCTAGTAAAAAACAACATGTACTGAAGGTTTGATCCAGATCAAAACCAAGACTGGATCACATGATCTAATCTGAATTCAGAGTCCTTTTGTTTTTCTTTTAAACAACCTATTTTCAAGATTTGGTCCTATCCAATCTGGAAGGACCAGATTTGGTGCATCTGGAGTTGACTTCTTTTATTTGTTTAAGAGAATGTTGTTGCATGAGGCCCAATAATCTTAGAAACCAGAAACCTTCATGTGTTGCAGAGCAGCCAGGCTTTCCAGTGAAGACGCCATGTCAGCAATCTTCTCTAAACGCCTGCAGAAAGCATCAAACTTCCCAAAGATGTAGTTCTCACTGAAAAGACAGGAAAGAAACAGGGACAGACATGAAAGTCATCGGTTATACTGATCACAGTGAGTGTTATAAAATGAGAGGATGTGCTGCTGCCTGGTGCTTACCTGAAGTCAAACTGTCTGTTTTCAGGATTTTCTCTCAGTTTGTCTCTGACGGTGTGGAAGCTCCTCTGGTACTCCACATACAGATGACAGCAGTCAGAGATACGCTGCAGCAGCACTGGTCTGACATACACACACACACACACACAAACAAACATGTTTTTATCTTGTCTAATCCAGATATGTCTGGATCTGATAAGCTCCTCTATACCTGCTGTGGTCCCAGATGCGGGCCACGCCCTGAGTCAAGTAGCTCCTGCAGGTGGTGATCATCTGGTTGGTGACTTTGAGCAGCAGAGAGGTCATTCTCTCTGAGGTGTTGTAGTACTGAGAGACAGTGTGGATCATCCTGATACTGGCCATCAGACCGGGAATGTGCTCCAGCATGCTGTTCTGTCAGAGCCACAGGGGAAGGAGGGGAGGTTAGGGATCGACAACAATAGGAGATGCCGTCTATTTAACACCAGCTGTTGACCTGAGGGGGAGTATATCTGTTTTTCCCAAGCTCAATATCCTCTTATTATAGATGTTGTCAGAGCGAAGGAACTTTTCTATAGTTTTATGAAACCAACTTTTTATTGTGTTTGCATCACACGACTGCAGTTCTTCCCTCAAAATCCCTCAGAATGCTGTTGTGAGGGATATTTTTAGCACATACTTCAGAGTGGTTACTCTCCCAGCACAAGAGGAACCATTACTGATGTAAGTGTAAAGTGACTAGTCAAACACATGAGCCAATGCAGCACCCGCAACCACCATTTTTTTTAAAACATGCAAGCCGTGTACAGCTGACAGCACAAACAATGAAGGGTATAACAACACAAGTATTCGTATTGAACTGTTAAGTATGAGTCTTTCAGTTTGGTACGCATTACAAACCGAATGATACGTTGAACTATCCTATTACATTTGGAAAATAAAATATACGGCTAAAACTGTCTTTAATATAATGTCCTCAGTGCCACTGCGCTCAATAAAGCAGCCTACAGGACGGGACAGGCAACGGTCTGTCTGCCCGTCCCACCCCCAAACCAGAACATTCTACTGCAGTGAGACATGTTGGGAGGCAGCTATGCTAAGATAGCTCATTACAAGATGGGTAGTAACATCACTATCAGACCAGAAACAGAAGATCATCTGATAACCTACAGGTCTGGTGTTTGGAGCCACTTTGGTCTCTCTGTGAATTATGAGGGTGATGGCAAGAGAGGGTGCTGGATAAAAACACTGCGAGCCCAAGAACGAGCCGCCACACAGCTACAGACTCTCCTTAGCAGCCAAGCCGGTAACACTGTAACATTTACAACCCCCAAGTCGAAACACAAGCTGCTGCGCAGCTACAGACTTTCAGCTAAGCCAGCAGTAAACACATGGTTGCACAGCACAAACCTTCTGAACTAGGACATGAGAGCCACTGCTCGGCTACAGCCTCTTGTTCAGCAGCCAATGTAGCACAAAGCACACATCCACAGCAGTGAGCAGGGTAGCCAATTAGGACAGAAAGACTGAAAGGTTCGTAAGTGACGGCTGTTCAGCTTGTGTTTATATGACTGTTGCAACAGTGATGTTTATTCATGTGTTTATTTGACTGAAAGAGCTCAGAGAGCTCATGGGATGTAACAAACTCACCGCTGACACACAGTCGGTGAAAGAATCAACACTGATGGTATGTGCTTTCATGTCAGTAGTTACGTGGTTTCTATGTAGCAGGACACAGAAATGCTGAAAAACAGTTTAATGTTCTAACGCCACAGTTCAGTCTTTTCAAACACAATTTTCTAACATGTTTAATGTGGTTAGAAAGAAATCACTGATGCTTTGCTTTACCCAGACTTTAACAAGTCCATTTCAGCCACACTATAATTCCTGCTTTGTACAGAAAAAAATTAAAGCCCAATTTATCTTAGTCCCAGCGATGCAGATCAGCCTAATGTATTCACCACTGAGTGATCATAACAGTTTTAACATGCCAGATCACTGCTTCCCAACCAGAGGGTTTCAACCCCCACTAGGGGCCACCAAAGTTTCATGGGAAGCTTCTCGAGTATAAGTGTTAAACAACCTTTTTTAAAGTTAAATAGCAGGCCTTAATCTAAGCATCTCATTAATTTCTGTGAAGTTAAAGTTTTAAGTTTACGTTTTTTAAAGTTTTAAAGCTCATACACATGTGAAAATGCTGAATCGATGAATGAACTTCCTCTGGTATGTCCTTGGCGTCCCAGAGGATCTCAAAGCTGATTGGCTATCGCAGCGCAAATTGGTCACTTGAGTTCGTTTTTTTTAACACTCGCAAATAAGTATATGACTCACTTCAATCACACTGCTTAATTCATGTATTTCATCCATCGTGCCGCCCAACAGGAATTTCCATCTAATTGTGTCTTGACATTGATTTTACATGTAATTCACTTATGTAAATAATTTTATTTTTTTATTTTATTTGTGCCCGGTGTGAACTCAACATTAAAGTTCTGCCTGTGAAAGGCTGCTGGTTTGATTCCACATTCTTTATAAAGACATACAATTTTGTTTTTTGTTTTTTTACCGGAGTGCATTTCCCCAGGGGTCCAAAGAACTTGTCCAGAGTGTACAGATACTTCACATTGTCCTTAGCCTCGTTAGCCACCACGGTGATGTCCCTGTCCTTAAACAATCAATCAATGAATTATTATATTAGCAACATAAACTCAACAGCTGTGAACTAAACTTCAGTTTGAACTAGTGAGGTTTCCGAAGCTGACCAGTTCTCTCCACGCTCGTAGAGTTCGGGACTTGGTGAGCTGCAGAACTCCCAGAGTCCTTTTCACCTGAGGACGCTTCACCTCCTCCATCAGACTGACAAACACATACACACACACACACACACACACACACACACACACACACACACACACGCTATAACCAGCATTCCTGATGAAATAAATTAGTGCATAAATGTAAAATCAAATTTTGAGTCGACAAACAAAATTACACACATAAAAGAAAAAACAAGATTAGCAAAAACAAAATTAAATGACATTATATGAAATCATATTAAACCAGATTATCAATCAATCAATCAAATTTTATGTATATCGCATCTTTCAAAAAAATCAACACACTTATAGATGCTATACAAGCTACAGAAAGAGATGAGACGAGACAAAATTAAATAAGACAAGATCAGGCTGAGTGCAAGTGATATACAGTGAGCAGGACTCTTGGTAAATAATAGGAGGGTGAATCATTCAAACACAGCATTTATATTGAGTCTACCTGTTAAACGTGACCATGCGTCTCTTCCAGTGCTCCAGCTCAGCTGACGGCCCAACGTCATCCGCCTCCTTCCTCATCTGCTCGCTCTCTGTCAGCACCTGTTTGATCTGATTGGACCACACTGAGACCACGCCCTCTAAACGCTCCACCAGCTCGCTGTTATTGGCTGAGAACAGATGCACAAATTCTTAATCATTACTTTGACAACTATGGATGCAGTGGTGGATCTTCCTATAGGAAACATAGGAGCAGCCTAATTTTTTTTGCCTTCTGTTAGTAGTGGTGTAACAGGGACAAGCAAATCAAAGGCCTAGAAGGAGGTAACGTTTGCTATTAACTCCTTGTCCTCTACGTGTCCTAAGAACAGTTAAATAAAAATGGTTCGATATGATTGCAAAAAAAAACAAAACCCACATGTACACTCACAAAATCACAACAGTCACAGGAGGCTCTCCCCACTCACAGCTGTCTGCTGCAGTTGAGAGCATTGCTTGCATCATTGGATGCATGTCAGGAATTATTTCTGACGGAGACAGCAACATGCCTCCACTACAGCCGTCGATAGAAAACTCAGAAGGTACGGTGATATACGTGTTATATTTAGTGTTAAATCGTACAATCTGACAGCTATCACTGATAGCTTAGTATTTGGTCAGTCATGTGGGTCTTACAGTCTCACCCCTCAAACAGAAGATAAATGTGGAGTTCTCTCTCCTCATTAATTCAAGTGGGAACAGGATGCCAGAAATGTAGAAAACACATGTATTAAGTCGATTTAAGTAACCTATTCACATTTCTAAGAAAACTAATTTGAAGCTTTAAATCTCCAAATTGCCAACTACTTTAGCTAAATGTGTTATATTTCTAATCTTTCATCATGTTTAACTTGTGTGTTTCAAAGGCATCTGTGTATTGTGCACATACTAGAACACAATAGAAAGTTAAAATGTAATTTATATTAATGACAAGCAATATTTATGTGCATTCCTCATTTACATAAGCACTACGAGCAGTCTGAAGCAGGTGCAGATTTTGTTAGTAACTACCAAAATATTGGAGCTACTAACATATTGATGAACACCAAAATACACGTTGATTTCCTTCTACAAATAGTTTACACACAAATTTGTTCTGCTCACATTCCATGAATGAGACTCAGTGTCTTTAATATTTTTGTGTTTATGTTAACTCTGAATAAAAAGATATAAAAAGTTGTAAGAACTTGTAACTTGTATGTAGCTGTAGCTTGAGCATCTCACCTGCAGCCATGTAGTCTGCGGGGCTGCTCAGCTGGTCAATGGCATCAGGAAGGTCAACCTGCTGCAGCTGGAACTTCCTCTCCATGCTTTCTCTGGCTGAGCTCAGATTACTGATGAACTGGTCCACTGAAGACAGAAAGGACTGGACGTCTGGACAAGATGTCCCCTCCTGCACAGAACCCCATGTCTGGACACAATGAAAAGTCAGCAGTAAAAAAAAAAACAGGATGAAATGTCTCAGTGTCATCAGGCTGAGGACATGAAGAGCTAGATCCTAATTACTGTCACTGTCACTGTTATTTTATCCCTACATACCTGATTTAACAGATCTGAGTTTACATACATACTACATCATTAGACTCTAATACCACAACTGCTATTTTAGAACTTTTTTTTAAACATTTCTCTCACTTGCACCTTTACTGGGACAGAGTAGGATGTGAGAAGAGATGCAGGACAGATACGAGATGTGAGACGTCCTCTCTTCTGAGCCATTGGTTGGCTTCAACAGTGACCCCTGATGGTCTGAAGTTTGCGTTTGCAAATATATGTGCCAGCGCAGAGGTCATTTTCTCTGTGTGTTTTCCCCTACAATAAACCTCCTGCAAATGTTTTAAAAACCTGCATTCTGCACCTATACTGTGTGCAGATCAAACCAGTGTTCTTCACTGCGCAGACACTGAGTGCAGACATTTCTGCAGCAGTAAGTTTTCTATATTCATTATCTGCATCTAAGTTTTTTATTATGCTGTTTGTAAATGTATTCATTAATAGTCAGGTTATGATTGTAGTGTCTTAAAATCTGTACAGATTATTTTTTAGAGAATGTCGAATTTATGTAAATATATCTGACATTAAACTATTGTTTCTATCTGAAGCACACACACACATATTGATTGAAATAACAGCAGAAACATAAAATGTACTGCTGAAAGACAGCAGACTCTCCTCCTCTCCCTGAGTATAATATGATCCATGTACAATTGCATGCAAAGTTTGGACACACTAGGTCAATATTTTGTTTACTGTCAATAGTTAAATAAGTACAAAATGAACTGATCTCCAAAAGGCATGAAGTTGAAGATGAAACATTTCTTTAATATTTAAAGCAAGACTAGTCCATACCCATTGAGTGCACAGTTGCCCACATACAGTTTCACATGGTGTGTGTTTGGGATACAGGTCATAGGAAATTGCAGATTAAATAGTCAGTTGAACCCATTAAGAAATGCAATGTATTCAGACAGAGTTTTTGTGAATCTGATAGTACGATTACTTTATTTAAAGTACAGTAGTACTATTGCCAATAGTGGGATGGTTAGTGGGCTAAAACTGCACATTAGTAGTTGAGGTAGCACGCTGAAAGGCAGATAGTTAAAGTCATTGCCTTATAGAAGCTCAGTTTTCCAACTTTTGCCAAGAGGGAACTTTAGATATTGGTCCCTAGATTATGTTCACAGAGTTTCATGCAGATCGGTCAAACTTCCTAGGAAGAAATCGATTTTAAGTGTTTTTCAAAAAATTCAAAATGGCGGAAAATCTATATAACTGGAAGTTATGGGTTCTCTGTTCAAAGTTTCATGTCTCTACGACATACGGGGCATGAGATATGCCCATTCAAAGTTTGCAATTTCAATCGGTTGCTATAGGGCCCTCCCTTTGATGTAATATTGCTTCATTCACATCCTCCCATGACCCTCTACCACTGTGCCAAATTTCACATGGGTTGACCAAGTCAGTGAGGAGAAAAACGTGGAACACACACACACACACACACACACACACACACACACACACACACACACACACACACACACAGTTTTCATCATTATATAGTAAGATATAGTAAGATTACATTTTAATTTCAATCTTTTACAAAGCAAAAATGTGGGCACCCTGCAAGATCAATACTTAGTAGTGCCCCTTTGGCAAGTATCACAACCACAAACACTTTTTGTAACCAGCTAGGAGTCTTTCAGTTCTTGTTTGGGTGAACTAACCCTCTTTTGAGGTCTACCCACAGATTGTTAATGATGTTTAGGTCGTGGGACTGAGGGCCATGGGAAAACCTTCAGCTTGCTCCTCCCGAGGCAGTCCATTGTGGATTTCAAGGTGTGTGTAGGATCATTGTCCTGTTGTAGAAATCATCCTCTCTTCATCTTCAGCTTTTTTACAGATGGTGTGATGTATGCGTCCAGAATTTGCTGGAATTTAACTGAATCCATTCTTCCCTCTACCTGTGAAATGTTCCCCGTGCCACTGGCTGCAACACAAGCTCAAAGCATGATCCATCCACCCCTGTGTTTAACAGTTGGACAGGTGTTGTTTTCATGATACTCTGCACCATTTTTTCTCCAAACATACTTTTGCTCATCGTGTCCAACAAGTTCTATTTTAACTTCATCAGTCCACAGGACTTGTTTCCAAAAAGCATCAGGCTTGTTTGGATGTTCCTTTGCAAAATTTTGATGATGGATTTTGTGGTGAGGACACAGGTAGGTTTTCCTCTGATGACTCTGCCATTTAGGTCATATCTGAACAGGTGTCGCTTCACACAAGAGCAGTGGCCCATGACTGCTGATTGTTGGGAGAAGGTTTCAGGAGTCAGAGTATTTACTTATTCATTCATTCATTCATTCATTCATTTTCCATTACCGCTTATCCTGTTGGGGGTTGCGGGGGGAGGGGGACTGGAGTCTATCACAGCTGACATTGGGCAAGAGGTGGGGTACACGTTGGACAGGTCGCCAGACATTGGTGTGCACAGACTTTTTGAAGGGCAGGGGCGAAAAGAAAAAGGTACAGTGCGTTCCGTGTGTTTTCGAGGGCACTTTAGACATGTTTATATGTTAAACAAATGGCACATTATGTCGCCTTAAAACAGACTAACTAGACAGACTACTCAAGTTAGTTTGTAGTTAGGATCAGCATCCACGAGAACTGTGTAGATTCAACGCTGGAATGTGAAGAACACACAGAGACATGGATGTATGAAGGAAATAAATCCCTGGGTGGTCTGGGGAAAATTTTCAATTAAGTAGATGCCATTTCCTGTATTCTAGTACATTTTAACACCTGATTAGCACCAGATAATCCAAACTGGTTCTGTAAGATAGATCAAAAAAGGGCCCAACATAAAAGTCATTAACAGTAATATTTCATAGTATTTCTTGGTCCTAATAGTCTTCTGGTGTTTATTGTGTTTTTTCCACCCAAGAAGGCAGTTTAGTGTGTTTTGACAACCAGGAGGGCACTTTAGTGTGCCTTTTGGCTCCCAGGAGGGCACTTCAGCGCATGTTTTGGCTCCCAAGAGGGCACTTTAGCGAGCGTTTTTCAACAATTGGGCCACGAGGTGTGCACACCACTGTCGCCAGACAATCACATGGCTGACAACTAGAGACAGACAACCATTCACACTGACATTCACACCTAAAGGCAAGTTACTAATTGACCAATTAACTGACATGTCTTTGGATTATGGGAGGACGCTGGAGCACCTGGAGAAAACAAATGCTGACACAGGGAGAACATGCAAACTCCACACAGAGGGGCTCCCCCACCCTGAGTTCAAACCAGGAACAATCTTGCTGTGAGGCGACAATGCAAACTTTTGCCAATTTTAAAGCTTTGATTTTTGCATCACCTGGCCTTTTCCCAACGATGATGTAAAAAAGCCATAGCCCTAACAAGCTAATTACAGTCAGAGACCCTGGAGTACCCAAACTTTTGCATGGTGATTCTTTCCTTTTTCCTCACTCTAAAATTGTACAAAACAAAATCAATACAATGATCATGTTTCATCTATTCATCATCTATTTTCATGCCTTTTTTCGATCAGTTCATCCTCTACTTACTTAACTATTCACAGTAAACAAAATTTTGACCAGGGCTGCCCAAACTTTTGCATGTCACAGTTAAGACTGAAATAAAGGTAGAAACTTATACTGTATATGGTTCTTTTGTTTGTCAGAATAACAGTTCACACAATTCCAATGATTTTAACTAGATGTTGAATTATAAAACAAAATGGCATCAATGAAATAAAAAAGTCATCATTTGTTACTGATGCTACTAAAGAGATCTCTACATAACAAATCCTTTGATTTAGGTTCCTTTAAAAACAAAAAAAGCCATCCCATTTCCTGTGACGCTTCTTCACCAGAGTCAGCAGAGCTCTCACAGAGTGAATGGTGGTAGTGGGTACCTGCTGTGAGCGGAGGCCTGGTAGCATGATGTCAGCCAGCAGAGTCTCCAGACTGTTGAGGATGCTGCTGTCGCTGCAGTCCAACATCCCAAAATTCACCTCCTGTAAACATAACAGGTACTTCATTAATAATGTAGCACATTTATTAGTGTAATACATGTGAAAATGGAGGTCTACATTTCAACTGTCAGCTCGTGATCTGAAAGCTGAATGGATACAAAGATTGTATAATAACCCAGATTCTTTTTCATCTAAGCTGTTTGTTGCATCCCATTTTTTTAAATTATTGTTTGCTGGCTACCACTTTCAGATAATCATGTTTATTTTGTGAATGAAATGTTGAATGTCGAGGGAGATTTTCTCTGTTTGATTTTTTTTTGTTGTGGAGACCTATTGGCAAAAATGTTTGATTGTTTGCATTATAAATTATATATTGTAAAATAAACTCTGATACAACCTTTTATGTGACCTTTTATCCGTATCATTTTCAAACTTGTTGGAAAAATGTGTTTGATGCTCCTCTTTCTCGCAGTGTTGTCTTTCAGCGTTTAACATTTTCTATACGAAGTGATTGCCAAGAAAAATGCTAAAGATATGGAGAATAACAAAGAATAGATTTTGTGCAGATGCACTGA
This sequence comes from Epinephelus awoara, assembly GCA_035609425.1. Lineage (NCBI taxonomy): Eukaryota > Metazoa > Chordata > Actinopteri > Perciformes > Serranidae > Epinephelus > Epinephelus awoara. Next base: position 31,195,269 of record CM069314.1, on the reverse strand, counting down.
TTTTGCTTTTGTTTAGTTGTTGCATTATTTGGTAGTAGGGGTGAGTTCCTGTTCAAAAATCTCATAAACGTGTACATGGGTTTCACCACTGGGTGGTGCTATTGCATTATAACAGTAAAGCCCCAGCTATCCGAAAACCAACCTAACGGGCCATTTAACCAACATTTACAGGCCGCCACTCCTAAATATCGCCATTCCGACGGTTCCTGAGTCCTGACAGTAAGCTATGGCGAGTCTGTAGAAGCCGTATTTCCCATGCATGTCAGCGATTTAATAATAATAATAATACTTCAGGCTGACATTGCTTGTTTTTCAGCAAACTCCTCTGGTAATTTTATTAAAAAGTATAGCATATACACCCACAGTAAGTTATTATCATTATTATTATTATTATTATTATTATTATTATTATTATTATTATTATTATTGGGTCTTATAAGAGTGGGCTGCAGTGAGTACCGGACCAACAAATCGTGGTATCTGCAGTGAGAGGACATGGGAGTGTGTGCATTTTTACGCACGCGGGTCTAGGCGATCACAGATATTTGATGTGGGAAAGATGTAGCCAGATGTATTACCTGTTTTTAAGCAGCACCGATATACATGGCTCCTCTGTCCTTCCGTAGCACGAGTAGTGTGCGCCACTACACCACTGATCCATGCGTAAAAGCGTATACAATTCCGTGTCCTCTCACCGTGGATGCTGTGATTTGATGGCCTGGTACTCATTGTAGCCCACTGGCAAACAACCCCCTTAAAGAACTCGCCGTTTTAATAGAACGGAGCACGTGGGCTACTGACCTGTTGCCAAACCCGACCTCACACCATTTCTTGTCATATTCACAGTCTATCACAGTCAGTCAACAATTAGTATCACCCCCTCCCCTATTAAAAAAAAACAAAAATGTTTTTTGTGTAATAATTTTTCATAACTGTTTATGATCTCAAACACGTGTACACGGACTCACCCCTATTTGGCAGCAGGTGGCAGACTGGGGTTATCTTAACAATCATTTTACCTTTTTCCCCTCTCAATAACATATATATATATATATATATATATATATATATATATATGTATTAAGATAATCAAAATACAACAGCATGATGTTGTATACTTTATACTGAAGATGTCATCCAGAGTCAGCAGGCCCTGTCCCATCCTAAAGGTTCAGCCTTGTTTGGTGTGAATGTGGAGGTGAAGTGAAGCTACAGACCTGCTGTATGTTAGCGGTGGTAATCGCCTTGTCAGTGGTTCTCAGGAAGAACAGACACTTCCCCAGTAAAGGCTGAAGAAAAACAAAATGGTTTAGTTGAATATGAATCAGATGCACTCGAATCAGGTACTGTGATCAAAACGTGAAGACGAAGAGCAATTGCACTTAAATTAGTGCTGGACTTCACGTATGACATACATTTCTCCAGCGCTGTGCAGACATTTTAAGGGGCTGGTGGTCAGGCAGAAAAAAAGGCCACCACTGTTATAACAATTAATCTAAAAAAATCAAGTTACGTACAGTAGCACATCTCTTTTTTATATTATTTATTTATTATCATTTTATATTATTTAGACTATTTATTTCAATCCCCTAGGGTTTTAAATTGTCTGAACATTGGTGGAGAGACGTATGAAGTGCTATGTACCGGATCAGTGTGTCAAACATTTGAGTGCTAATGAATCCCTAATGTGTGGTTATGTAGTGCAGCAATAGCACTCACTGTGAACCCCAATCCATCCATGACACAAAATTGAATGTAAAGTCTACACAAATTCATTCAAACACATTGTCAAAATGGCATAAAAACTTTATGTTTACTTGACACAAAAACTCTTGTGAGCTTGAAATATATATATATATTTTTTTAATTTAATTTGTCTAACATTTATCAACCCGATTTTGTTTTATTAGTGTAAGGCCAATAAACAACGCCATCACTGTGCATTTAACATACTGTGGCAGACTGGGACAAAATGAGTTTTCCAGCATGCCATGAGACAATGTGTTTAAGGTCATAAGCTGAAGAAAACTGTGTTTAAATGTGTTCAAAATCTCTTGTTACCCATTACACAGTGATTAATGTTTATACTTCACAGTGGTTCTAATGGGTTACAGTTAATGTTGTGGTAAAAGACATTTTGCACTATGAGTAAAGTCACACAGTTAGTGAGCTCCCGCCTGTGTGGATATCAGAGTGCCTAACATAGAGTTGTGCTGAAGTGTATATAGAGCACTTTCTGGTTCAGAATCCATTAATTTGCCTTAATCCTGCAGTTTTATAGTTCAGTGATATTAAAAAAAAAAGGTTGTAAAATGTGTACTCAATGGTTACTATGTTCATATGACATTGAATTAAATGCTCAAACAACAACAACAAAAAGTTATGTAAAACTGACATAAAATTCCTGTCAGACAAGGGTACTGTGACTAGGGTTGCAATGGTATGACATTTTTACTTAACCACAACCATCTCATAAAATATTGTGGTTTCAGTCTGTTCCCTCAGATCAGAGATCTGTAGCAGCTTATGTCAGACTGGCCTAGACACTGTTAAACCAGTTTCAGTTGAGCCAGAAACATCAGGTTTTTTAAGGGATCAAGTCTACCTGAGGACATCTCACCAGTCTGAGATGTAGAGATATTGTAAACCAGCAGCGTTTTGTTTTTAGTTTTGTAAAATGTAATATGTTTAGTCTGCACTGGTTTTTCAGAGAGATCTGGTAAAACGTCCTGCCATCTTTTTAGAGATTAGATGAATTCTCAGTCAAGTTGCTAACAGGACTGTAAATATTATCCACCGAACAGAAGAGGATGTTTTGGCCAAGATCTCTGTTATTCACTGAAACTACACTGAAAGCCATGAAATATTGGCCAGAGGCTAAACCGTCATCAGGCTGATAGCCGTTTGGTTCTGAGATTGGTACATGGTACAAGAGAACTGGATGGTAAGCTAAACAGTCTACTCTTCCTGAGTCAGATTAGTCTGCATGCACTCTTCAGACTGTGTAATATATGCTGGAGGTGTTTTATGTCACCTTGCTAACGGCCAAACAAAGCAGTTCACAGAATTTTCTGCCATAGCAACTCAACACAAAACTCAACCAGAGCAGTAATTATCTGTGGGGCAGGACAATGGTAAACATTCAGCAGGCGGTGCAGAATTGCTCCGAGTGAAACTGAAAATATGTTGGCAACTGCTCAGGCAGATCTGCATTCATAAAGCATCCAAATACATCTTGTCTACACTGGCTTTGCACCAACACAGTGTCTCACATCTCTCTCACTGCGTGTGCAAAACCTCAGCAGACATTTTCAGAGGCAAACATTCCTCTGGAAACCCATGACACATTATGGGAAGTCAGACAGTCTAGTTCTAAATTAAGTCCCTATCCCAAAAAGCATCCCCACTCTGAGTGTTGTACTTTTCAGTGATCAGGGGTTTACCTGGGTGGATTTCACAGCACTGAACTTGACAGACCTCAAACTTATTGACATAGTAATTAACGTGAGGACTGTGTGTTAGCATCATCTCAAGCAAAGCCTCTGATGTGTCATCAGTCAAATATCTTAACAGGTTTTTCGGAAAGTCAAACAGGAATGCGCAAAACAGACTTATACAAGCAAATTGATTGGACAAGAGGCACTCCACGAGTGCTGATATACAGTATAACAGCACTGGGAGTTTCAGCTTTGCATGTATCACTCCACTTTACAGGTGTTCTGACGCATTAAGTACATTAACTGTTAATTAGCCCACATTTAGGGTAGTGGTATGTACGTCTCGATTTTTCCAAGTGGTTCTTGTCCTGAGAACAACATTTTGTATGATAACCCTGGGACAACTGCCTCAGCCAATCAACGTTTATGATGTCATCAAAGAGAGCCCTAATGCCAGTGCCCTGCAAAGTATAAACAAAACGGCTGTGCAAAGAGGCAAAAAGGTTTTACTTTAGTTTACACCAGTCTGCTACTACCGCTATTAAAATATATATTTGCCTTTTAGATTAATTGTTAGTATTTTGCCACCATGGGAATAAGCTCACATCAGCTTGCAAAGGTGAGCTAACAGTTAGCCAGCTAGGCCGCTAGCTGCTTAGTATTAACCCCTTGATCATAACACAGGGCTCTTAAGTTTTTGATCTCAGTTCAGAGCCGATGTGGCAGGCCTTGGGTATGATAGTTTGTAAAGGATTCAAATTTCAAATAAGTCATCAACCATCTATGTGCACTGATCATTTAATGCCAAAAAAAAACTGAGTGAATCCCATAAAAGCCACTAAAAGACCTCACACAATTTAAATGTGTACATCTGACACAATTCTGTCACTTTTTCTGCTTTAAATTGTGTCAGATGTACACATTTAAATTGTTTGGAATTGATGTACATCTTTTAATCATGTAAATCCAAAGACTCCTTTTTCCCCCAGTGTGGGCATGTCCAGGGTACAAAATTAATACAGGCCTAGACATTTTCATTAAAAGATGTGGTCAATACTATAGACTAAATGGACTAGGCTATACAATGAAGTTCATTTAGGCTACTGAGCTACAGTATTTTTGCCTATATCCAAAGACAGGGATAGACAAGACACAGAAAATAATTATGATGAAATATATTAATATAACTAGTCCTACAACACTCGCGGTCTAAAAACAGGTGTTAAAAAAAGCTGCTGAAATTAGCAAGGATTCTGTTGGCTAAAGTTCACAGGCAGTCTTGTCAAACTGTAAGGCAAAAGCTGATATTCCCTGAGATAAGCTCTCATTGTTTTCCTTTTGTGCAACAAGTAATTTCATTCAGTAGGCTACATAATCAAATGATGAGATGACTTACTGTAAACATGTGATAAGGCACTCCTGTTTTCTGTGTGCACCCTTGTTGAGCTCTACCGTACCCACAGCATCTTGCAACACGTTCCACTGCGATGTAACTTGGTGGCGCTATCATAATAATTTTTATTATGCGTGAGAAATACCAGGTGTGGCGGGTGAGAGTGTGAAAAGGTTAAAATGCGTGTGTCACACTCTCAAAGCCTGAGACTTGAGAGCCCTGATATTCTAACTATTTACAACTTATTTGTTTGGATTGTCCAAAGGACAGTGATTCATAGATGTTTGTTTCTGGCTGCTAGAGTTAATGGACTAGCTGTAGTGTGCTAGCATTAGCATGTTAAAATTTGCATGATAGCATTAGCGCGCTAGCCCGCCAACCTTAATTTTTTTTTTCAGGATTGTGCCCGGTGGCAGAAAGTAGCCTACTACATAATGAAAGTGAGGCTTATTGGAAACCAATCTACAGTGCATGATAAACCTACAACACTTTTTTTCTGTGGTGACGTTTTTAAATGAGCAGTGGGGGAAGTTATTAACCTAAATTCTAAAGCAATTGATTATTAGAAAACATTAACTAGCTAGCTAGCATGCTAGCTCCAGACTGCGACCAAATGCTTGCATTTTGCAACCATTTTTGGAGTCAGTGCGAGTATTTTTTACAACTACTCGCTCCTGTGCGACCCGCAAATTTGCAGGCGTTATTTTTTCATGTTGTAAAAAGAGGGAGCGAGTCCACCAGAGTAGGCCAAAGTGTGTGAGAGGGGGAAAGTCGGGAGTGAGTGATTAATTAACTGTGAGGATCACGTCATCTACACTCATCAGTAGGCTCGTTTGAGATGAACTGAGCCTCTCCTGGAGCGGCTGCAGCAGGAGGCTGTGACAACAAGCTGCAGTCAAGTCGGAGACCAAATGTCCAAATGTCCACCCTCTGGACTTGCAGACCACTGTTGCCAACTCCTCAGTGAGAAAAGTAGCTAGTGTCTGTCCTAAAAGTTGCTAGAAGTTGCTAAATGGCGTCATGGCCTAATTTGCACAATTGTCCATACACTGTAACAAATTGCTGTGAAAAAACAGCCAAATCCTGACGGTAACCTACTGTTTTCCAATAAAACAGTAAGATACTGTACAAAACATTGCATTCTGGGAAATATTATAGGCAGCTTGCCGTTTTCCATAAAATATTGTAAAATACTGTTAATAACGTTGCATTCTGGGAGTGATGTAGAGTTCATGACAAAGAGGCCGCGCAAAAACAGAACACTACTGTATTTCCATGGGAGACAGATGGAACATTCGGGAAGGCATGGACGTTATTTTTGAGGATTATCCACGTGAATCCTGCACTTTAGGAGCAAATCGAGGGTCATCCATCTGAGTCCTGCGCTATATGGAGCAAATTACATGGTAAGTTGAACTACATTTTATCTGTCCGGTGATGTTTGCTTATTGTAGTATCCAGTGCTGGCTGGACATGTGGACTTTTCTGGAGAATCACAGAATGGCCGGTGGTCCACAACGGCTGGCTGAACTATTACAAGAATTTCAGAAATCGCGATTTGAAACATTGCAATTAGCTAATGGAAAGGGTGCGACATGAAAACACACATGCAGCGCGTCTGATGGCAGACTCATGTCACCCGGGAGGGCACAGGGTGGGAGACGGCGACAAGTGTCCGAGCTACTGTAGCAGCGGAGGGCAGTAAGTACGAGCGGCGGAAATTTTCAAAACCCGATGCCGGCAGCACTCGCTCCTGTCTGTGTAATGTAAAATGCAAAGCTGGCGAAGGCACCAAACACTAGGCCTATATACAGTTATCTAAAAGCTAATGAGTGCCGTTTGTTAACGTCCCCCATAGCCTCAGCTGCAGCTAACGTTAGCACGTCCACGCCCAGGACATGAACAATGTAATTTAACTTTAATCCGTAACGGACCGCAAAACTTTAAGGACACTTTCAACGGCATCTTCTGGTGATTAATTAGCTCGTTGGATTAGCTGTCATTGGAGACAACCGTCTTTATTTCACTGTGATAAGTGACTTGTTTAGCTTAGCAAGTGTTAGCTAATTAACACCCAGTCCCTGGCTGCGTCTGAATGTCCTACCAACGTGCCATATAACAGGCTACAACAGTGTGTGGGGTTTATCAGTATGTCTGAAAATGTAAAACCAGTAATCGTGAATTGCAGATTATTAATGGGGAATTACTCAAGTCTGCAAGTACAGTTGTGCTGCTAAGAACAACAACATAACAGGAAGAAAATCACGTTTTTCCTCCCTGACATCAACACAGTTTGACCTGATGACTGACTGCAGACTGCAGAAATGGTTTGAGAGGATAGAGAGATTTTTCGGATGCTCTTAATAAATAACACGAAATTCCAGAGAAATAGCATTGTTACAATGAGTTGAAAATATTTGTATTATGCCACAGTAACAGACTTGTGGTCAAAATAGACTGCTGTATTGCCTGTGGTGTGAAGTTTTACTTAACATAAAAAAACTGCCCAGCTCTAAAACTATGTGTTGTGTACTTGCAGGTTACTGGTTTCTTCTGTACAGCCAGAGGGATTTGTGATGTGTGTCCTTCATCTTTCAGTGAGTATTCTACTTAAACTGTATAAATACATTGTATTTATCCGTTTTATCATAACATTACACTGTGTGTACTCTCAGGTTGCTTTTTTACTGTACAGCCAGAGAGATATCTGAGGTTTGTCCTGTTGAAATACAGTTTGAAGTTATTTGTGTATATTTTATCGTGAGTCATATGAGTTTTTGTGTGCTTTCAGGTTACTGTTGTCTTCTGCACAGCCAGAGAGTGCAGTGAAGTGTGTCCTCCATCTTTACTTAAATTGGCTGGGCTGACTTATTGTTTTGTAGGTAAGACAAATTTCTGAATAGTTCAAATAAGTTTGCTATATTGTTTTTTGTGTATTCTTCTGGTTTGTGGCTAGAATCATTACTTTGCTTTTATTTTACACATGAATGGGTAATATTAGTTGCAACATTGAATGACTAACTTTAGCAGAGCAAGTTAAAGCATACTTTTGAATCATAAGTTTAAAGAATATTGAAAGTGACTTTGCGACCAACAATTTTTCTGGCAAGCATGCTTGATGAACAGCTTGGCTCTTTGGCTATGTGCTTTTTGTTACACGGGCCTTTCAATCAACCTGCTTGATACTCTTCTGCAGAAGCCATTTTTTGATGCTATTAAGCATCAAAGCATTATGACACACTGAGCTAAAACGTTTGTATTTTTGTATCACCAGTTTCTATTGTTGTTGGATTTGCTATCAAAATGCACATGAGAATTCATAGGAATATTCCAAACTCAACTTTCAAGTGTAGTAGTAGATTCATTTCTGTCCAGCCTTTAATCTCAGACTGCCGTGTTTTTCAGGCGCTTCATTGGGATCAACCCAGAGAGAGGAACCAAGGCCAGTCGGGGCAAGATCGTCTCCAAGAGGACAGGGAGAGTCGTTCAGAAGAAGTCTGTCACAGTCAGTCCCCGTGTGTCCACTCTTCTGAAGAACATCGTGGACTTTGAGTGGAATTTCATATAGGTCAGTGAAGATTCTCTACCCAGACACTAAATGTGCTATATTCCACTTCAAAAATCTGGGTATTTATGCCGTAGAACACGGCAAAAAAGTACTAGTTATCTTCACAAGAAGGGATCCTGTTCACTTGTCCCAGGACAGTAGTGCTCTTGTATATGTTCATTTTTGTCTTTTAAGGCTATTATGAATAAAACAGTCAGCAGAACCTTGGATGAGCCTTGATCTATTCTGAGCAGACTCATAGCCATCTTTTTATGTTTTAAGATACCAGTTTAAGTTAATTTAAAAAGCACTTTGAAACGCTGAGATAAACTAAAACTGTTGAGTTAGAATTAATGCAGTGTATGTCACTTTTGCAGAAAGTTTGATTTTCAAACACTGTTAAAATTTGAACACAGGTGTCTGAGCTATTGTTTGTTGGGGACAGGCGCTGGGAGCCCTGCAATTTCATTGCATGGGGAAGCCAAGAAGTGAAGTAAAGAGGTGCAATAGGGCTGGGCAATATCAATAGAAGTATTTGGTGATGAATATTGTGATGTTTGATTTAGTCCATATTATTCCGCCCTAGTTTGAGGGAATGATGTATTTTGCCAATGTGTTGTGAAATGCATCATACTATAGTGATTTCTCTATTTGGGACACTGTAATTTTGTGTAAAGGACCACAAGTCTGACTGGCTAGATTTTGCACTTGCATTTAAAGAATTACCAAAAACAAAAGATAAAAACCTTTTTCATATATTTCAGTTTGTTTATATTTCAATTCCACCGAGAAATTATGCATTTTGTGTCCAAAAGCCCAGTGATTCTCACAGTGGTAAGATGCATCATTCCCCCAAGTTTATTAAGAAGTGTATCAGTGTTATCATATTTGATAAGCATGGACTGCCTTGTTCTGTTAGGCATACTTGAAATGTCCACTCTGTTGGAAAAAACAGTTTGTATTAACAAATTAAATATTTCAGTTGGTGCTGCCTTTTGTAATAAATGTCAGACGACAGTGTTTCTCATATTTTCTAAGTCTCCTCTTTTTTTATTGCTGCATTTTAGGTAACAAAATCTTTCAGTTTATGTTGTAGGCCTATATATCAGTAAAATTGCTAATTAAGGTTACGGCAAAGACAGTGCTTGCTTTACAAAAAAAAAATACTTCATGGTACTGTATTTGAGATTATGGTTAAATTCCACTGTTAATGGGGGGGGACAATATTGTGGCTACTCTGCTACAAGTATACTGTAATTCAACAAAATACAACACTATACTGTGTTTTAGTACATTTTATTAAAACAGTAATAAACTGTAAATAAGTTTACAGTAAGCAAACTAGAAAAACAGTAATTTACTGGCAACCCTGCTGCCAGTAGTCTACTGTAATTTCAAGGAAATACAGTAATATACTGTTACTCAGCACATGGTATTATTACAGTAACATACTGTAGAGTAGATTACAGTAGGAGAACTGTAAAATTAACAGTAATCTACTGGCAACCCTGCTGCCAGTATTTTACTGTTAATGTACATGGCAATTGTTTACAGTGTATGCATGTAATTGTAATGGCTGTTGTAGGAGAGAGGAATAACGTCGTGGGAGAGACAATAACTGAGTAAAAAAACACCCTGAATATGTTTAGAACTACAAATGAACCTTCTTTCAGTGATTTATATTAGACAAAGAAAATTTTACATTTACATTTCCCACCCTGACTGTTAAGGTGCGTTCACACCGGACCTGTTTTTTTTTTTCGCTAGAGACGAGTTTACATACAAAGTCAATGCAAACGGGCGATTGAGCGTATATTCGCCCGGGAGAAAAATCGCTCGGGCTCTGAGCAACAGCGACAGAGCGTTTTTTCGCCCGTCGCTTGAGATGAGAAATCTCATCTGGAGTAGTATTTCGCTGGGTCCTGTCACTTGCAGCTCAACGCTGATTGGCTTCCGTAATCCCGGAATCCCGGGGGGTGCTTGACTGTCATGACATGTCAGCTTCATTGAAAGTATAGCTGCACATTAAAAGCAACAATAGATGTAAAAACATACAGAGACAATAGCCTACATCTGTGATCAGTCCCCTAATTTAATTTTAACAATTTTTTCAATCTTCTCCAATTTCTTGTTTTATTTTATGGAAGTGATCAATGTAAGTGCACTTGTCCTAGAGCCTTTAAGTTACAAAAATGAAACTCACTACTCCTCTGAGCATTTATACCTCCGACCGCAATTATACATTTTGATACATACAGGTAGGCTATATACATATTGCAAAACTCTGTCAAAGTACACCAAGGCATACATTTTCGTTTCCAAATATTTATTTGAAAACAAAACCATTCATACGTTTAATAAAAAAACATTTTGTCAATAATAGAAAACGAATGTTATCTCAACAGTGACCGCGCCAGCTGGCGGGACTGCAGCGCTTGGAGGAGCGCTGTAATCCTGGCGAGCCTAGTGTAAAGCACCACGGACAGCGCCAATGCATCTATCACTGTAGCTCAGACACTCTGATGCCTGAGTCAGAGCATGTGAGCGGAGTTGAAGCTGGAGCTGCCTCAACCATAGGTTACTGGTAGGAAGAAAAATGGCTGCTGAAAAAACTGTCACTGTCAGCTGCCTCCAAGCACCGCAACGATCTGCCAGACCGTCATATGTAACTTCATTGTTTATGTTGCCCGTGTGCTCAGAAGCACACAATGAATGCATTTGAGTAATTTCCGAGACGTTATGATAAAATAAAAAAAATATTACAGACTACAGTGTAGAATAGGACTGACAACCTCTCCAATGTCTCATGTCAATTAATTAACACTATTTGTCGCTTTTTTATAATGCCTTCCTTTCTTTCTTTCTTTTTTTGCTGCTGCTGCGCTCCTGCGCCGTGTCTCCAGTTGAAAGTGGTGATTTGCTAAATACATTCTACAATAATAAATTAGATTAACATTTAGTCTATAATAATGTTTTTATATATTACGCATTTTCATGAAAAACCTTAAGAATAAAAGAAATAAACACCGAAATAATTAGTGGAAACTTTTTTTAAAATTGATATTCCTCCTCTCTGATATACTAACCCACATACACACACACACACACACACAAACACATGCACGCACACACACGCACGCAGACACACAGCTGTGCGGTCACTGTACATTCGTTTTTTATTAATAACAAAATGTTTTTTTCTTGACCGTATGAATGGTTTCGTTTTGAAATAAATATTTGGAAACGAAAATGCATGCTTTGGTGTACTTTGACAGAGTTTTGCAATATGTATAGCTACCTGTTTGTATCAAAATGTATAATTTTCGGCTGCTGCCGCAGTCGGAAGTATAAACGCTCAGACATATGTATTGTCTCTGTGTGTTTTTACATCTATTGTTGCTTTTAATTTCAGCTATACTTTTTAACTTTTTATGAAGCTGACATGTCATGACAGTGAAGCACCCCCGATTGCTTCAATGACGTCATCAAAGCGAAAAAGCAAGTCTGTTGATTTCTGCCACATTGACGAGCGATTGCAACTGAGCGATGAAGCGATATCAAAGGGGCGAACCGAGTGACAGCAAAAAAAAAAACAGGTCCGGTGTGAACGCACCTTAAGCCAGGTCGGGATCAGCCAATGGAGGTTCCGCGCATGCGCGATTCACTTGCAGTCTGGACGTGGAGGGGTTAACATCTCCTGCTCTGACTGCAGCTGGGGGGAGGACTGGGCTGTGAGTGTTTTGGGGTGAGGGAGGGGCCCACGGCAGCATCCGCTGCTGGTTGAGAAGAATAAGAACGATACGTGCTTTCACGTCAGAGTCTCCCAAAGTCTCCAATAACACCAGAAAAGTCGCTAAATTTGTTGCTTGTTGCTTTTTTGAAAAAGAGTCGCTAGAGGGGTCTGAAAAGTTGCTAAATATAGCGACAAAGTCACTAAGTTGGCAACACTGTTGCAGACTGAGTCCTCGTGGACATCAGTTGTACATAGGGCTGTCACTTTTTACTCGAATTCCGAACATTCGTTCGATGGAGGGGTGAAAAGTTCATATTCGAGCTGTAATTACCTGTTCGAAATGCAAGCTGCAGTCTCTACAGGCGCATCAGACCATTTGATGTAGTTCGCCGTGTGATCCAACAGAGGGCGCCCAAAGAATTCACTATCATCTTGACCTATTGCATGCCCTATTGACCTATCACTAAACTAAGCTAATGTTAATGTGTTGTTTTGCACTGAAAATGGAGGACAATAGCGAGCAAAGCCGTCCTGAGCGGACAATCACAACACCAAAACATCTGACCCCGGATTTCCACTGGATGCGTGTCCGTTGCGGTACAGCAGTGCTGGTTATCTCCTGCGTGCTCCGCCGTCCGTCAATACCCACCAGCTGCGTTTGCTATGCGGAGCGGTGCAGCTCCACCGGAAGACATCTCGGTGCACTGCCATGATGAATATCTCCTCGTCCACGGTGTCAACGGGGTGAAATGACGTCTGAAAACCTCTGACCTGTTGACTTCAGGCCTGCCTCTGCCCATTATGTAGTTTTCAAGGTGTAGTGCAGGGAAATATGATCCGCCGTGAACACTGTGTATCTTATTTTGAAAATTAACCGGATGTTTTATTGTATTTCTCTGCACGACTTGCTGCCCCGCACGATCTGCTCTGTGCTGAATTGCTGCGTTGCGCTCCGGCGTCCGGCAAAAATAGAAGTGCTGCGTATCTGTTGTTGTTGTAATTCGAATTTATTCGAACGAATTACGGGTCATTTCAAATTCGTTCGAACTTGAGTTTTTGAAAAAGTGACAGCCCTAGTTGTACATAGTGTGAAGTTTTTGCTGTCATCACATAAAGTCTGCGAGGGCAGAGACTGCAAGCGGCCCACCTATGCAGAGCAGCAAGTTAGTGTGCAGGAATGTTTACAGGCCCGTTTCCACCGCAGGAACTTTGGGGTAGATTTACGGGGCCGGGGCCGTTGGTGCGTGTCTCCACCGCAGGAACCACCCCCGAAGGACAGAGTTCCGGAACTTTTACAGGGGCTAAAGAAGTCCCTGCTTCGGGGTAGGTACTCAGAACGGCCCTGAAAGACTCCTGGGTGGGGCTTGGGGGTTACTTGGCGCTGATTGGATTTACTCAAGGCAAGAGGGTTGCTGGTTTGATCCCGGGTGTGGGAGCCCTTCTGTGCGGAGTTTGCATGTTCTCCCCGTGTCAGCGTGGGTTCTCTCCGGGTACTCCGGCTTCCTCCCACAGTCCAAAGACATGCAATTTGGGGACTAGGTTAATTGATTACTCTAAATTGTCCATAGGTGTGAATGTGAGTGTGAATGGTTGTCTGTCTCTATGTGTCAGCCCTGCGATGGTCTGGCGAACTGTCCAGGGTGTACCCTGCCTCTTGCCCGATGTCAGCTTGGATAGGCTCCAGCCCCCCCGCGACCCTCACGAGGATGAAGCGGTTAGAAGATGAATGAATGAATGAATGAGCAGACAAGGGTTAGCTCGTTCATAGCTTCCACCGCCATGTAAACAAACTCAATAACCGGTCCGTGAAAAACATATTTTTTCCGGTGGATATCTTAGTTACAACATGATTGAGCTAGCAAAGCAGTTTTGTGTTGCTATGTGTGGTATTTATTCAGTTTTGGGAAATCATGATGTCTAGAAAGCATCAGTAGCTGCAGCTGACAGGGACAGCTAACAGCAGCAGCAAAGCTAACATCAGGACGTCATTTGTTAAATGCCTCCTGTTGTCGGATACGACATGAAACTACTCCAGTCAGCTCAATCATGTTGTAACTAAGACATCCGCTGGAAAAAAAATTTTCACGGGCCACTTTGTGAGTTTAGTGAGTTATTACAGACACCGCTAACCACTAACAGCGTCCCTACGCCGCTACGTTGCTCCGGTCAAAATGGTCGCGTAACGATTACATCACATCCAGAGCCTGGTAACTTCACAGGAACCTTCCTCCTACTCCGCTCTCTCAGTGGAGACATGGCAGTTGAGAGGGCCGAGTGAGTGGACGTTCCTGTAGTAGTTCCTGCCCCCAAATAGTACCAGGAACTTCTTCAGCGGAAACGGGCCTTATGTGTTGCTTGGCAATAGTTGCAGTCCCAGTCTAGATGCAGAACTATTTGTGTTGGTGGAGCCAAATAAATCATTTAATAAATAAACAAATAAGAACCTGTTGCTGCTTTTTCTTAGGGCGCATGTAGAATCATTGTATGAAAGCAGTATCACACCTAAGGTCTTGCTATTGTGCTGAATATCAGCATGACTGAGATTATCTTCAGCACTTGGGTTGCAGTCTCATGCTCACAGCCGTGTTGATATACAGTACAACAGCACACCCTCTTGTGAGATATTGCTAAATCAGACAGAGCACGTTTTAGCAGCCTGGACCAGCTTTTTGTGATTGCTTTTAATGAGAATGAAACGTTTTGCTTTTGTGTTGCTGAGCACTTTGTTTCCACTATATACCCTCATTTTCTTAAAGGAGCTCCCTGAACCCCTTGAATTGAAAAACATCATCTTGGAGTGGAAAGATGCCTGACATCAGTGGTGTTTTTCTCATTGTCCAAGCAGATAAATTGAGAGGTGGGCCTTCTTAGGTGGTGATGACAAGTGATAGGACACATGATTTGTGTTGAGGTAACGTGAGCTCCTTTTCATTGTTGCCCTATTTGGCAAACTTCAAGTCATACCTGAACAATCGATAGCCTTAACTACTTTCTAACACTTTACCAACTGTAATTGGTTGAGACGATTGACAGCAGATTGTGAAACTGTCCCTGACTCATTCTGAAATAATCCTTGAATCAAGGACAGGTTATACAGCGGTTGCCTAGCAACAATTAAAATAAAAAAAAAAAAGACTCAGCAAGCTGCAGAAAGCGCTGAGCGGGGCAGGTTTCAACCGAAAGAGCCAGTGTGATGTGCCTCTCTCTGACGGGAGTCTTGTGCTTCCTGATTTGGCTCCTTTTTCAGAATATTTGGTTGAAAATAGCATTTAAAGGGCTTTTCCATCTGCACTGTTGGCAGTTAGTCAGACTATACAGTACACTGCTGATTTGTGTTTCCTATCCCAATTTAAATGAGTCCTTTTGTGCAGAGTCATGCCAGAGATGGAGCATCTCCAGAGTTGGGCCAAAACATGCTCGACTGCCTCTAAGTGGCTTGCAGTGACATCGGATTGGCTTCATCATCATTCAGGGATGATTTCATGATTCGGCGTCGACTTTCAGTGACGACGGGTAGCTTTCTCTCTCAGATCCAGTTCATCTTCCTGTCTCCATTTTTCAAGCGATTCAGCGAAAGATGCCAAGTAAAATTATAACAGTCTGGCAATCCATCATGATAAGTAGCTGGATACCAACAACTGCTGCACAAAGTTAATAGCACTAAAGAGGCTGCTGCTTTCAAACATAATCAACTCATGACAAATGCATCCTCAGTTAAAGACAATCCCTGCTGTATTGAGATGCAAATCCCTGCTGGGCTAGACAGATGCACCAAACTAAGCCAGCACATGTGTATGGGCAAGTTTTATCACTGAGGGGTGCATCGCCTCTCTGGTAAACCCTCAGCTTTGTCTGTGATTTTTTTTTTTACTTTAAGAAAATAATAATAATAATAATAATAAATAAATAAATAAAATCAGTATTAACATCTGGGTAAGCAGCACCTACCTCAGAGCTTCCTGTGGTGAGGAAGAACTTTTTCTGAGTCACAGCTGAAGCCGCCACGTCTACAGAGGACGAATGACTGGAAGACAGATGCTGTAAAGAAAGATGGGAAAAAAAAGAAAAGCATGATTTTAAAAAAGAAATTGCAGGATACAGAGGGGATAGAAAAAAGGAGTGGTGAGGAGAGAAAAAATGTGAAATTGTGCATAAAAGTCCTGTACATTAAAATGTATTTTACCTGCTTCACATTCTGATAGAAGAAAATCAGCCTCTTGGATCCATTTGCAGCAAAGAAATCATCAATCAGACTGAACTGGAAGAATCAGACATGGATAATCCAAAGACTGACCACTGACTCGTAGAGAACAGAGGAAAAGTTCGTAGCTTTAGAACCAGACTGTTATGTTACCTTGTCATCAGAGATGAGAGCGTCCTCCACCTCTGGCTCTACCAGGGTCCTGGCATCCACCAATCTGCTAATCAAGTATTTGTGTCGAGCGTCCAGTGTCGCTCTCCTCTCCTCCTTCATGGCTCTCGCCTGCTTCGCCATTTCTCTCCTTGCCTCATTGGACAACAGCACTGTCCTTTTACCAGACACCTGGGGAGAAATGAGACCATGAAGAGACTATACAAAGCAGTGATCCCCTGGGTTATAGTTTTGATCTTTGAAGGTCAGAACAAAGACGTGATTCTGCGCCAGAAGTTAATTTACTATTGAGCACACTGGAAAAAAAAGAAAACATTGCAAATGTATTGACTAAATGCAGTACAGACAAAATTAAAATACAACTAAATAATTGACACACACACAAAAAAACTGTAACAGGTTACATTCACTAGTAAGGACCACTCCATCAAAGTAATGCATAGAATGATTTATTGAATAACAAATGAAACTAAACTAAATTGAATAACACAAAACTGTGAAATATTGTTCTTCGGCCGGTGAAGTGTTGTGGGGAGGCTTAGGGAATCCGCCGCAGCGCCCGGGCAACGGCGGACCCCCTCAGGACCCTAGGAAGGAGAGGAGAGGAGAGGAGAGGAGAGAGAAAGAAAGGGGTGGGTGGGAGGGAGCGCAGAAGACGGGAGCGAAAGGGAAGAGCGGGTTAAGTTGGCATTTATAGGGAACGGAAGAGGTGTGTTTGAGGTGTGGTCCTGCTCCTGAAACTCACTAGGAAAGCTCCAATTCACTAGTAAGGACCACACCATCAAAGTAATGCATAGAATGATTTATTGAATAACAAATGAAACTAAACTAAATTGAATAACACAAAACTATGAAATACTGTTCTTCGGCCGGTGAAGCGTTGTGGGGAGACTTAGGGAATCCGCCGCAGCGCCCGGGCAACGACGGACCCCCAAAAACCTCCAGTTACTTATTGAGAAGGGTTTGAGCAGATCTGAGATCTTTGAGGTCTGAACGGATGTAACGATGATACGTTTGCGAGGACCAACAACCCATGATTTTTATGAGGTGTTCGGGGACGCCATTGCGGGAGGCTGAAGTGGCAGCTCCGATCCTGAATGAATGACGTGAGTACTGCAAAGGGGAAACACCGGATAAGGAGAGTACGTGGCGGAGGTGATGTTGGAACCAGAATCGAGTGACGACTTGTCCGACTTCTGAGACGAAAAGTGGATCTGTGGATGAAGTGCTTTGAGACTTTCGGAATGACAAATAACTAGTCAGGGTCTCGAATGGATTCAGCAGCGATGGTATGTTGAAGTAGAAGACTGGTGTTGGATGACCGGATTGGTTGGTTTTACTTTGCTTGATGTAGAAGACCATGGCGTCGTTGGAGAATTAGGATAAATCTGAAATGCAGGCATGGCGGCGTGGGTCAAAGCGGATGGTCGAGGAGGTGAATTCTGAGCATCGGAGGAAACCGAAGAAGGCAAGCAGAAACATGGCTTCTAAGGTGCGTGCGATGTGGTAAGTGCAGTATCCTGAGCGGATGGTATGGATGCAAGCTAACAGCAAGTCAGATGTAAGTGGGAGACAGCGAGGGATCTTAGCTGGTTCTTGGCGTATGAGTCCTTTGAGGAGAGCAGTAATTTGCGGGTGGTTGGAGGCTAGGCTTGGACTGCCTGTTATGAGCTTACAGAAGAAGCTGATGCCACTAAGATACACCTTGATGGTGTGAGTAGTGATGGCCATGACGGAATGAGCATGGGTGATGAAGCTAGTCAAGGTGACAAGGCCGAACGATGGGAAGGCAATGTGATACAGGTTGTGGAAGTGACGGAATTGTTTCCAAGCTGTCAAGTATGATGATAAGGTTGCGGGTGATAGGCTGTTGATTATGGCGTTCTGTGCTTCAACTATCAGAGGTATAAGGCCAGGATTTACAGATTGAATGTCAATGCTGAATATGGAGGAACTGGTGTTGGATGGGCATCTGCAAGAGGAGCCAAGCTTCTGAACTTCTGAAATGAGAAACGAGAGAGAGAGTCAGCGATGGCATTGGAGTGACCGGGAACATGGGCTGCACGGAGAATGTATTGATGGGTAACGGAGTGCCAGACTAGGCGGCGCATGAACGGCATGATGGATGGAGGGTTAGAACGACCTTTGTTTATGATGTCAACGACAGCGAGGTTGTCTGAATGTATGAGGATGGACTTGCGAGACCATTCGTGGCCCCACAGAACGGCAGCAGCTATGATGGGGTAAATTTCGAATAGCGCTGAGGAAGTGATCTGGCATTCATTGGAGACCTCCAGGGGCCATTTTGCTGCAAACCACTTTCCATTGTAGAAGCCCCCAAAACCGGTTGAGGGAGCAGCATCCGTGAGGATGTCCTGCGGATGGGTCAGGTGATCGTCATAAAAGAAGGTGATCCCATTCCAGTTTGCAAGCAGGTGAAGCCAAAGACGGAGCTCAGCACGGCTTGAATCGTCCAGGGAAATGAAGGCCAGGAGAGATGGGACGGAAGCAATCGACAACAGGTGAGAGATGAACGCCCGTCCCTGGGGAATGATGCGCATGGCGAAGTTGAGGTGGCCCAAAAGGGAGAGCAGTTGGCGTCTGGTGCAGCGAGGAGCAGGGAGGAAATTGGATATCAGGAGACTAATGCGGTTTAGCTTTTCAATGGGAAGAGAGGCCTGAAACAAATTGGTGTCCAGTGTGATTCCGAGGAACTTGAGGGAAGTAGAGGGGCCTTCAGTTTTCTCCCCTGACAGTGGAACCCCTAGGTCGTAAAAGACTGAGGTCAGGGTGACCAGGCCAGAAGCTGGTGGTGATGAAGAGGGGGTAATGATGAGGAAATCGTCCAAGAGATGGACGAGGAATGGAATTCCGTGGTTGTTGGACAGGATCCAGCAGAGGGCTTCTGACAAGGTGTCAAAAATTTTGGGGCTGCTTTTGCAACCAAAGGTGAGTCTGACTGCGAAGTAGTACGCACCGTGCCAGCGGACGCCGAAGAATCGCCAGAACTCTGGGTGAATGGGAAGAACTTGTGGCACTTGTGATGTCTGCCTTTGAAAGCCATGATCCCCTGCCAGCGATTTTGATGAGGGCAATGGCGTGGTTGATGGTGGTGTAGTGGAGGGAGAAGTCTTTGCTTGGAATTAAGCTATTGATGCTGGGAATGGTGCTGCCATGGGGAGCCGAAAAATCGACGATTATGCGTTTCTTTCCTGAATACTTTCTGGTTGCGATGCCGAGGGGGCTGATACGGAAATCCGGAAAAGGAGGATGCGCGAATGGACCTATCATGAAACCATCGCTGACTTCCTTGGCGAGCAAGCGGTCGACTGTCTCTGGTTCGTTTGTGGCAGACTGCAGGTTCTTGCATTCGAATGATGAGGATGGTACTACGGATAGACCAGGGTGAAAACCGTTTCTGAAACCATTTACAAGGAAGTTCACGAAGGCTGGATCTGAGTGGTTGCGAAGTGCCATGGCTAAGGCAGGGATGTTAATAGGTGTCGATAGGTGCTCACCTGGTTTAAGTGAAGTTGGGTTGTGAGGGCATGCTGGACGGGCATGTCCGCCTCCGCAGTAGGAGCAAACATGGAGGTAGCGGCACTGCGACATGTTGCAACCTGCGTCGTTGAAGTTGTTGCAGATGGAACGACCATTTTGATGCATGATGGGTCTGCCCTTAGTGTCAATGCCCTTGGTGACCGGAAGGGTGGCGGAAAGGGTGGATGATGCAGGCGTCGGAAGAAGGGGTGGCGGCGGGGCTGCTGATGACAAGCGGGAGAGAGCAGACACTCTTGGCTGGCTGAGACGAGGTTCTGCACGGGTTGGAACGGAACAGGAGGAAGCTGGATGAGACGGGGCACCACACAGGGAGCAAGTCACGGTTGCACGGGCAGCGAAGATGCGGCAATACGGTTCTGTGTCAAGAGTGCCCCAGTAAGTAGCTTCATTGAATTGATGGAGACGAGCTGCGGCTTCGGAAGCGAAGTGGATGTGGTATTGATAAAAACCTTTGCCACCAAAACGGAGGGCCAGGTTAAGGAAATTAGACATGTATTCGTCCAGTTCTTGGCGACGGCCAGGAAAGTGTGAGCACAGGACATCTCTATAAAGAGAGAAGGCATATTCGGTTGGTGTGAGTTCTCTGGAACGGTTGGACTGCTTCCCCTTCAGGTGGAGGCAACCACCAAGGTCTTCAAGACACCTGTCGCTGGGTGGTTGGTGCAAGGATGGCAAGAGGAGAAGAGCCAGATCAATGTAATTACCGTCAATGATTTGTTTGCGTAGGTGTGCTGGGACCGGAAAAGGACGGGAAACTGGAGCGCCAAGATGACGAGTGGGAGGAATGGCTGTGGACAGAGTAAAATGGGTGGTTGCCCGCTGGCCTGGGATGAGTTGAGGGAGAAAGCTGTGATGAAGTGCAGCTTGTTGGTAGTACTCCGCGGGGGGTGCTGGCCTCCCGGTGCCAGAAACCCCAGAGAAACCCGGCTGATGGGTGTACTGTGATGCAGTAGGGGGGGGTGCTAGCATCCCGGTGCTAGAATTCCCAGCTAAGGCTGGTTGCTGAAGAAGCTGTAGGTGGGCTGCGGAGGGCTCTAGTGGCCCAAGGCTGGAAACTCTGGCCATGGCTAGCTGCTGTTGTTGCTGGTGCTGGAGGGTGGGGTTAAAGGGGCCATCGGCCCATGTGGGAATGGACGGTTGGTGCTGGGGCAAACCCGGACGTGATGTGAGAGGTCCAGGAATTTCAACACCACGTGCTTCGTCCGATGTAGGAGATGTGCCAGGAGCCGTGGTGATTCTTCATCTCGAAGGTCGACGTCCCTGCCGTTGTTGCTTGTATTTTGGCTGCATGAGCAGAGGATGCAGGCGGACTGTCCCTTTAGCTGGAGTGAGCGTCGTGGGGGTGTGCGTGGTGACATCATGCGGAAGCGGGCTGGAGCCAGCGGAGCGGCGGCCAAGACAGACGGCCATGAGGATGTTGAAAAGTTTTGCCTTATTGTCGGTGCGATGGAAGGGGATGCTTTTGTCACGGAGTGTTTTCTGGAGAGTTGCCACGGTCCAGTCAGTAATTTTGGAAGGGGGCCGGCCTTCGGGAGACCTCGCCTGAGCGTGGTGACGCTGGGACTGCCGTCGGGAAGAGCGACCAGTGTTTTCACCGTGATGGCGGGGGGGCTGAAGTGCTCTGGCAGGTGAGGGCGTCGGGGAATTGCGGCGACGGCGGTGGGTTGTTCTGAAGTCGCCACGTCCTCTTCTCTCTGACCGTAGGAGCAAGCTGGGAGAGGCGGTGGAAGCCGCAGGTGAACTGTAGTCGTTCCGTAAGTTGTGGAGAGATGAGCCGGGCGGGATGTGGACGGCGGAGGAGATGCAGCTGGTCGGACTCACGTGCTTCTTGGACGGCCGAAGGACCCGGCGAGGCAGCGTGTCGGGCACGGCATCTGCGGGGAAGTCCTCAGCCTCCGAAGCTGGATCCGCTGGTGGGAGCCTAAGGAAACTTGGTGCTTGATCCTCCGGATCGTGAACGAAAAAGTCGTCGTCAGATGGAGACAAGGACACGACATCCATGGCAGTATCGGTGAGTAAGAATACTTCTCAGTGAATGAGCGAGTATTGTTGGCTAATAGTAGTAGAAGGCTCTCTGGCCGTGTTGTGCTCTCGGTTCCGGTAGCGCAGAAGACGGGAGCGAAAGGGAAGAGCGGGTTAAGTTGGCATTTATAGGGAACGGAAGAGGTATGTTTGAGGTGTGGTCCTGCTCCTGAAACTCGCTAGGAAAGCTCCAATTAAAGTAGTTTCCTAGTTAACTGTTACAGTATATTACTGATTAAATCTTACCATTCCTGTAAAATTAACCCGAAAAGCCCATCCAAGTCAAAGCTGCTGTTGTACCATTTTTAGTACATGTAAATGCATGGTCTCATTTGAAAGGTAACATTCATGTTTTTTCTCAAACAGTCAGAATGGTACCATACCATGAAGCCTCACAGAGTCCAAATTCAAAGTAGATAACAATATCACAGGAAATAAACATTTTGTGTTGTCCAGGCACTTTTCAAAAAAAAAGAGAGGGTAAAACTGTGTGAATATGAGTGAAACTAATCGTCACGGACAGGAATGTCTATTTAGGAGCTTACTGTGTATAAAGTGAGGTGTCAATCAAAACATCAGAGTTCAGACAACAATTTGGTATCCCGGCGTCGGCATATTTATGCATGCAAACATGTAAACTGGGTTTCTTCAGACAGTATGTGGAGAAAATCTTTGAAACAAGGGCAGTTTGTGGATAGCTGTGGATATAATGATGTGTTTGGACTGAATATTTTGCTGGATTTAGATCATCTGGACCTTTGGGAGTGTATGAGGACTATTTTGTTGGAATATTTGTGATCTGTGGATTATAGCGTAATAGGTGAGTTATAACTGTTTGTTTGTTTGTTGTTTGTGTGACAGAAGCTTTATTGACCTGCTATGGTGGTTGTATCTTGAAATGGTAAATCACACACCAAAGCACAGCGGCTGCTGGCCAACCGCTGTTACTGTTGACTCACAGAGGTGCCGGTGGTTGGGGACGGAGCAGCCGCCGGAGAGGACATGTCATTAATGGCTCTCAGGTTCTGGCCTCCTAATCGCCGATGTCCTCTGCCTGTCGCATCTGAGGATCAGAGGAGAACAGTGTACAAAAAACAAAACAAACTAAAGCTGCGAGCTGAACAGGCCCTTGGACCTGTTTGTTACAGTGAGTGCACGCCACTGGATATGGCATGGGAAGAATATGTCCAAACTGACAAAAGCAATGTGCGTACATCTGAGTCACAATGTGCATTTGTGAATGTGTAAGCAACTTTATCCTGGCCGAGACCTTCCACACATAAGGTGGTGCTACGTCAAATATGCATTCAAATGCTAAATGTAATTGAGGATCACTATACGGATGTGCCATGCCCAGGCCAAATTGCACCACCAAATCAAAATAATGACCAGCTTGAACACTGACACAAAGTTTTATGAGTTTTCGTGCATCCTAAAGTAAAAAGTCCAAGTTGGCTGACTTCATGTTGGGTGAAAAAAAACAAACAAAGAAATTGAATATGTTCTTGAAGATTCGAGCAATGATCCACTCACTTTACCCAAACCCTGATGTCATTTGGAGGCGCTATGTAGCCCACTGGCCACGCCAGAGCCCAGTCACTATAAAGCACGTTGTAATTTTCACCAGTTCCAAAGTTTGTGCAAATTTTTGTAAATTTTTAAGTATCCCGTGCCCCTTTAAAAAAAACTGTCCCCAGAGACACCTGAATAAGAGTCTGACCATTCAGTAACATCATTATGTTTTCAAAATTTTGTTTCTTTTCTTTTCTTTTTTCTTTATGCCATTGCTAGACAACCATATAATGAGTTGCTGTAAGCAACTTAGCTGAGGTAGCTAATGTCATCAGACCACTGCTAAATTTGACTTTTCAGTCCTTGTTTTGAGGATTTAAGAGTCGTGAGACCATAAAATGTACCAGGACAGGAACAGAAAAACATCAGAACCTCAATCATATCTTGAAATGGTGTAGGTGCATTAAATCCAGGTGACATATTAGTAATAAGGATTTGTGATTAGTCATACTAATTGCGGTAACAAAGAAAACGTTGTAAGTACTGTAAACTGCAAAATACAAATGAGTTACATTTGTACATTTCATATGTATTATGTCAAAATTTTTAAAGTGATGTAATAAATAAGCTAACTGTGTCATCAGGAGGTAGAGGAGATGGTGGATGGTGTGTCACCTAGGTAAGACACCTGCCAAGCTGCAGACCACTGTTCACCAACAAACAACAAAAATAGCCATGTTTTAGTAAGTCATCACTCTTTCCAGCAGCTTTTAAGGCACTAAACCTGGGTGTTTTTAAGCGACCCATTGCTGTTTATCCTGCCAGGATTGTTCCACCAAAACCTTGAATTTAAACCAAAAATATGAGCTTTTCCTAAACACAAACAAATGGCCTTTGTATCTAAACATAACCATATGTTAGCCATAGCGTTGTTGAAATGTTAAGTTGTTATCCCCTACATAATAATATACAAATGTAATGTATGTATGTACAATGCCAACATTTTCTCTGGCAACTGTGTTGCAGTATAACTAGAAGCACATTTACGTAGTCATCAACCATGATACTGATACTCTGAGATTCAGATCAGGATCATCAGAAATTTTTATTGTTAAAATTCTGTAGCAGGTTGATTATTAATAATAATAATGATAATAATAGTATTATAACGTGGTAGAAGTAATACTATTAGTATGTTGTAGCATTAGGAGGCCCATAATAATTTATGAATACGTTTCATAATCAGGATGTTTTCTGTACCTCTGCGGAGGTGAAGTAGAGGAGGTCTGGGTTTGGTAAAGGCTTCATCTGCTCCTCCTCCTGCCTCCTCCCTCTCCTCTTCATCTCCCCCAGGACCATCCTGGACTTCCTGCCCTTCTGCCTGGAGCTCTGTGTCCAGGGAAGGAGCACAGCCATTCAGCCCAGGTTCAGAGCTGCCAGCAGGGGAAACAACAGGTGACTGTTCCCTCTGTGAAACCTCAGCTGGAGGGTCTGGATCTGCCATCTGAGAGTCAAGGCATATTCATTTATTGATTTTTTTAAAAGTTGTGTATTAAGCATTAATTTATCACATTGAATAAATAATGTAGACTTGACTCCTAACACATTTTTACACAGGTTAGGAATGGGCATCCCCTGTTTAAATCTGAGCCCCAGTCTGCACACCTAAACAGGAGGATGAGGAAGTTAAATATCTATTAAGTGAAATTTATTTTCTGTTCTGTGAACAGGGGGCTCACAGAAAAGCACCTGTCTTAGAAACCAGATGAACTGATGCCCTGAAATTTATCTCCTAAATGTTATATCAATAGTAAAAAAAATGAATCCTTCTGTAAATTATCAACTATTAGTTCCCAAATTGAAAATTAACAAATATGCATTCAACATAAAAAGTGATTAAATTAATTATTAATTAATTATTTTTAAGCAAATATTTTAAAATTAGTTAGTAATAATAATACTTCGAAAATATAAATCAACTTTTATTCACAAAATGCAACACAGAGTGCTTCATAACAATTACAAACAAATAAATACAACATCATTCTGGATGATCCTCTGTCACATCAGAAACTCTGACGAGCTCAGACAGAATCTGTAAATCCTCACAGAGAACAACCTGACCTGCCAAAGTGCCCACGGGCCACAGAGTGAACTGCTGGAGCGGTGTAAAGACTGTAAAAGAGGAAAAAAGTGTTGGCTGACCTGTGAGTTGTCTGTCCTGCTGAACAGTCAGGGTGTGAGGACGAGTTGCTGCTGAACTATGAAACAAACCTGCAGGTCTAAGTCACAGGTGGAAGGAGGCTCCGAGACAATGAGAGACAGAGAGCCACAGTGAACTCAGGATGTAAAATCAAAACTGGCTCTGCAAGGGAAAAGTTTGACTGTTTCCACGGTAACCGTAGCAAGTGTGTGTGTGTGTGTATGTTAGTGACTCAGCAACTAAACACACAACAAAGCTGCCTCCTTTGTAGAAAAGAAACAATAAGAGACAGTGTGTGCTGACCAATGCAACCAGTTGTTCTACTTCACTTTGGGGGAACGGGCCCTAGGCAACCGTTAGCATTAGATCTTGAGATCAGTTTTCCCTTATGTTTGAAAAGCACAGATGTCCTCCTCCAGTTCATCACAAATCCAGAGGTGAGTGATACAGTCTATCCTAATGCTCTCCTCCAGAGGATCTGACACATTCATGCATTCTTTTGCAGTTGTTACCACTTTGTATCAAATTCACCTTCTTATATAGTATTCATGTCATGACATAGAACAATTAAATAGCCAAAAAAATGTAAGTAAATGAAAAGCTGACATTAAAGGACACACATTAAAGGATCAAAGTCTGGTCAGTTATGAGATAGGGATCAATGTCTGTGGGCTTATCATATGAAACACAATAAGCAAATATTGAGGTTAGTTCAACAAACAGATTGGCTCGTGAGTCCGTCACTATGACAAATGCAAACTAATACACTTGAGCTGGAGGACCCACTTGACGGTTTCTGGTGTGTCTGTCAGCTACAACAGCACCAGAGAGAGTCATGCATAAGAACGGGATGGTCTTCGCCGCTCCGCTGTAGTAGGGAAGGTGAATGGAAAAACATCCAACATGCTAACAAACATCACCCAGATGTCCCGGGACAAGAAAAAAACAAACCGGAGTCAGTCACCTCATCACCACTGCTTTCAAGCAGTTTTAAGACATGGAACATTGTAACCATTGCAGGTATGTAAACACACTGAACATGCTAATGCACAGTACAACATCACCCGGATGTGCTGATCACAGACACCCTTATATATTGTAGTCTGTAATGACATGACAAGACACAAGAAGCTTCAGGGGATATTATTTATGGTGGTACACCCTCCACTACACCACTGCAGCCAAAAATATTTTTGATTGGTTACACATGTTGGTCTAGTCAGTAAACTCAGTCAGTTTATGGTACTGTGACACCAGCTGGGTCTGGTGGGAGCTAACTAGCAGCACCAGTCATTCAGCAATTACTGCTAGCAACTCAGAAATGCAATGCTTGCAATGCAAAGCTCACTAAAATAATGGAGCGGTGGACTGAAAGGAGGGCTTCTTGTATTTCACATGATTTTGTGTTAGTTACCAGTTAATGGGTGTCAGGACATCCAAAACAAAATTATTCCAAACTGGTATCCCTACTTTCTATTGTTGCACACTGCGTACTCTCTTTTGAACTTGAAGAATATGACACACCCATTGAGTTCATCAGCTTGCACTGAAAAGTTTGTTGCAATCTAGAAATATTTGACTATATATTTCATGGAGATATAACATATAGCAGTTACATGAGAATGCACTTTAATTTTGTTTATCCATTATCCAGATATTTTGTGTTTTATTCTGCTTTATATCATTTTGGTTAAGAGAGGAGGATTGTATTACAGTTTTATGACACTAGACACCATTAGTCGGCACAGTTGTTGACCTGCCTAAGCATGTGGATGTATTGCTGTTCAAGCTCCGGCTGCTTCGTCTTAAAAAAACTCTTCAAAAAAATAATGCAGCACCGAGACACTAACCACTGTCCGAGAAATGAGAAAACTGATGGGTTTCCTCAGTTACTATAGACCTTACATACCAGACTTCTCCAGAACTGCATGAACTGCTGAACAAAACCAAAGTCTGTGCAAAAGCACAAGCAGAAGAAAAAGAATGCTGGCCGTCAATCTGCTCAGCTGCCACCATCACACCCAGTCCATTGGACAGAAATCCACCAAGAAAAACTGGAAAAAATAGTGAGTCAGCTGACAAACCCACCCATCATGGCGTATCCAGATTTGGAGAAACCGTTCCTACTGCATGTGGATGCCTCAGAGGAGGGCCTGGGTGCAGTTTTGTACCAGCGACAAGATGGAGCACAGTCATAGCATATGGGTCCAGGACTTTGACAGCGGCAGAGAAGAAGTTCCACGCTGGCAAACTGTAATTTCTGGCGCTAAAATGGGCCGTAATAGAACGCTTTCGTGACTACCTATTTCATGCACCCCATTTTACTGTGTACAGTGACAACAATCCACTGACACATGTCACTAAATCAGCAAAACTCAATGCCACTGGACACCATTGGGTGGCAGAACTAGCGGATTACAGTTTCACTCTCAAGTACAGGCCTGGATCAGCAAACAGAGACGCAGATTTCTTATCTCGGCGACCAAAGCCCATGGAGGAAATCATGCAGAAATGTACAGAGGAATGCCAGCAGGAAGTCACTGAAACTATTGGAAAAGCTCTGGACAAAGAAAGAACAGGAGAAATCGATTGGATCTGCGCTGTCACCTGTAACACAGACGCACTGCCAGAAGAGAGCAGTGTCTCTGAGCTGATCCAGCCTCTTACAGTGGAAGAGGTCAGAGCTGCCCAAAATGCAGATCCAGCTATAAACAGAATCTTAGTCCTGAAAAGAACACATGCCCACCTGAAACATAAGCAAAAGCTGGCAGAGCATGAAGCTGTCAGACAGCTTCTCAGAGAGTGGCCCCGCCTGCAGATTGATGGAGATGGGATCCTTAGGAGAGAGACAGTGTCCAGAACAGCTGGTTATTCCTGAGCAGTGTTGGGTAAGGGTTACTTTAAAAGTAATCAAAGTACGTTACTGTGTTACTTTTTTAAAAAGTAACCAGTTACTTTACTGCGTTACTCCCTGAGTAAAGTAATTCAGTTACTTTAAAAGTAGGCCTACTTCCAATGTTACTCCCTGAGAAAAGTAACTCAAGTACTTTTAAAGTACTTTTGAGTATTCTACATTTCCTATTGGGCAATGGACCACAGGGCGCAAAGCCTACATTTTTTGTCTCCAAAATTAAAGTTATGGACCACTTGCCCTTCACTGAGATCCAATTCTCCCATCACAGCCGTCACTTTGACCAGTAGAAACACAGAACGATCTGCTGCCGTAGACAACTGTATGACAACAACACCCCAGCGTTTTTAATATTTCCTCTACGGATGTTACCACACAGAGTAAAAGCTGAATTAACGCTACTGTCATTAGCATCAAGCTAGCAAACAATGGTACATCCTCATGGTCAGACATAAAGTAATAACATTAACAAATAGTGGCGGGGCTTTTACTCACCACAACTGCAGAGGCTCCCAGCTTCATTTGAAACAAACTACATTATAGACGGTCCGTTATTTATTAATCCCTCTGTGTGTTTATAGATTTACTTTTTATCTGCTCTGTTGTCTTTGTAAAGTTAACATATCGCACCGTCATTTCAAACTCAACACTTTTTTCAAATTAAAAGCCCCTTATAACCTCAACGAGAGAATCCCTCCATTTTCTAAATAGGCTTTTATTCTGAAACATTTGTCAGAACTTCCTGTGGAAGATACAGTAGCTTGATAGTTTACATATGGTGCTTCAAATGTAGTTCCTTCTGACGCTTTTAGGTGACTACAACAACATGTCGGCTGGCACATGAACACACACAGTTCTGGCAGTGACTCAAATAATAGTGAAAGTAATAAAAATAGGACAAGAATAACCCCATGACATCACACACACCGTGAAAGACTACCGGGGATAACTGGTGAGTACCAGCGTGTAGCGTGTACCAGGCATAATGCAAGTCCTGGGAAGTTACGGAGCTATTGGGAGGACAGGATTCATGTCATCCGAGGAAGAAAAGGTCTTGAAAGCCCAGTGTATGTGATTGAACCATTACATGGAACAGGAAGAAAAAGAGTATTACACCGTAACTTACTCTTACCATGTCCCTACCTGGTGGAAGAGCCAGAGGTCAGTGAACCCAACCTGAGAGAAAAAGACAATGGAAACAAAACAAAGCGGACAGCAAGGAGAAATCAGAAAGCCAATACTTGCCTGACAGACACAGACAGTTCCAGTGAAGAGGAATATCAAGTGTGGACATCAGTGAGACATGCTGATCCTCCCTTAAATGCAGAAGCACAGGAAAGACCAAAGAGAGCCCGGCAGGTCGAGTGCATCTACACATACCATCAGCTTGGTCAACCAACCTTCCAGCTGCTGAAGACCAGTGTCGTCAGTGTGAGAAACCCCTCAAGAATCAGCCATGATCTCTCTACCAGATCATCACCCATGTATCATTTTATGAGAGTGGGTAGAATATAAAAGAGGGGGGCACAGACAATTGAATAAGTTAAACTGGCTAGTTAATATTGTGGCCTTTAATAAGATTTTAGTTCATGCTGATGTTGTAGTGTTACTACTAGTATTAAAAGCACATATTACTATAACATAGAAACAGGCAATCTGAACATTCATTTGAGTAAAAAATGAGCACAGAGATGGGTTACTATATGAACACATGATTTAAGTTAGGACAATAGAGTAGTACAGTGTAACTATGATAAAATTAATAGTGGATACACTCATTTGGATAGACTAGTTGAATGCATGGCACTGAAATATGTACATCAACAACATAATGTCAGTGTATATGGTAATTTCCTTGTCCCTTTGTGAAGATTGGGGGGCACACCAGTACTTCTATGGACGATTCACCCTTCAATACTAATGGACTGTGGACACTTAGTCTTGTATTATTGCCATGGGAATTTATGGGGAAAAAAAGAAACAGAGACAGAGACACTAAGAGAAGTGAACAACCTAACCCTATAATGTGTAATGTGTGTTGAAATACTCACTGTACCTGTTTATGGACAAAACTGAGGTTTTAGTTAAAGGTCCTGAAGGCCAGAGAAAGAAACTTTTACCAAAACTACAGGATCTTAAACCAACCCAATCAGTAAAAAATTTGGGCGTGACTTTTGACTCTGAACTAAATTTTATGCCACATATCAAAAATATAACGAAAATAGGTTTTTATCACCTTAAGAACATAGCCAGAGTCCGCCCGTTTCTCTCTCAGGCCAGTACAGAGGTGCTCATGCATGCTTTTGTCTCCTGTCGCTTAGATTACTGTAATGCTCTGCTCTCTGGTCTTCCCAAAAAGAGTATTTTAAATCTCCAATTATTACAAAACTCAGCCGCACGCGTGCTGACGAGGACCAGAGGGCGGGAGCACATTACACCGGTTTTAGAGTCGCTGCATTGGCTCCCCGTTCGCTTCAGGATCGATTTTAAGATTCTCTTACTGGTTTTTAAATGTCTTAACGGCCTTGCGCCCTCTTATTTATCTGATCTGCTTTTACCATATCAACCCTCGCGGACCCTGAGGTCCTCCGGCACTGGCCTTTTAACTATACCAAAACCCAGAACAAAAACCCATGGTGAGGCAGCATTTAGCCACTATGGCTCACTTTTAAGATGATATTAATCTTAATAATTTTCTGTTTTTATTTATCACTGGTACTTTATTTATTCTATTTTATTTATAATTTTACGTATTTTATTTTTGGTACTGTATTTATTTTATTTTGTTTATTCTTTTAGTCCTATTTTATGCTTTTAGTCTTTAGCTTTTAACTCCAGTGTTTCTTCAGGGGGGGTCCTCCACACTGGGAGCTGTGTCGGGTCTGCTAGTGGGGGTGCTGTCCTTGGGTCCCTTCGGCCCGGCCGGCTGGTGGTTCCTCCCTTCGATGTGGGGGTCCACCCGTCTGTCGGAGTCGGGGGGCCTGGGTGCTGGTCCCCCCAATGGCACGGCCTGCTGCTCCTCCCAGTGTGGACGACCCCAAAGGTGGCGTTTCCTTGATCCTCAGTGCCATGCCATGTCTCCCTATTTTGTGTGAGATTGTGTGTGTGTGTGTGTGTGTGTGTGTGTGTGTGTGTGTCTAGTATGGAGGGTGGGAGGGGTTTTCTTTGTAACTGTTTTTCTTTCTTGTGTTAATTGTTTTTAATTCTGCAAAGCACTTTGTGTTGCATGTCCATACAGGAAAAGCGCTCTACAAATAAAGTTGATTGATTGAGTGATTGATTGATTGATACAGGTGGAGTACACGGTGTAATTGTGTCAGATACAGGTGGAGTACATGGTGTAACTGTGTCAGATACAGGTGGAGTACATGGTGTAACTGTGTCAGATACAGGTGGAGTACACGGTGTAACTGTGTAAGATACAGGTGGAGCACACGGTGTAATTGTGTCAGATACAGGTGTAGCACATGGTGTAACTGTGTCAGATACAGGTGGAGTACACGGTGTAATTGTGTCAGATACAGGTGGAGTACACTGTGTAATTGTGTCAGATACAGGTGGAGTACACGGTGTAACTGTATCAGATACAGGTGGAGTACACGGTGTAATTGTGTCAGATACAGGTGGAGTACATGGTGTAACTGTATCAGATAAAGGTGGAGTACACAGTGTAATTGTGTCAGATACAGGTGGAGTACACGGTGTAACTGTATCAGATACAGGTGGAGTACACAGTGTAATTGTGTCAGATACAGGTGGAGTACATGGTGTAATTGTGTCAGATACAGGTGGAGTACATGATGTAACTGTATCAGATACAGGTGGAGTACACAGTGTAATTGTGTCAGAAACAGGTGGAGTACACGGTGTAATTGTGTCAGAAACAGGTGGAGTACACGGTGTAATTGTGTCAGATACAGGTGGAGTACACGGTGTAATTGTGTCAGATACAGATGGAGTACATGATGTAACTGTATCAGATACAGGTGGAGTACACAGTGTAATTGTGTCAGATACAGGTGGAGTACATGGTGTAACTGTCAGATACAGGTGGAGTACACGGTGTAATTGTGTCAGATACAGGTGGAGTACACGGTGTAACTGTGTCAGATACAGGTGGAGTACACGGTGTAATTGTGTCAGATACAGGTGGAGTACACAGTGTAATTGTGTCAGATACAGGTGGAGTACATTTGTGTAATTGTGTCAGATACAGGTGGAGTACATGGTGTAACTGTGGCAGATACAGGTGGAGTACATGGTGTAATTGTGTCAGAACTGTGTCAGATACAGGTGGAGTACACAGTGTAACTTTATCAGATACAGGTGGAGTACACAGTGTAACTGTATCAGATACAGGTGGAGTACACGGTGTAACTTTATCAGATACAGGTGGAGTACACAGTGTAACTGTATCAGATACAGGTGGAGTACACAGTGTAACTGTGTCAGATACAGGTGGAGTACACAGTGTAACTTTATCAGATACAGGTGGAGTACACAGTGTAACTTTATCAGATACAGGTGGAGTACACAGTGTAACTTTATCAGATACAGGTGGAGTACACAGTGTAACTGTATCAGATACAGGTGGAGTACACGGTGTAATTGTGTCAGATACAGGTGGAGTACACGGTGTAATTGTGTCAGATACAGGTGGAGTACACGGTGTAATTGTGTCAGATACAGGTGGAGTACACGGTGTAACTTTATCAGATACAGGTGGAGTACACAGTGTAACTGTATCAGATACAGGTGGAGTACACAGTGTAACTGTGTCAGATACAGGTGGAGTACACGGTGTAATTGTGTCAGATACAGGTGGAGTACACGGTGTAACTGTGTCAGATACAGGTGGAGTACACGGTGTAATTGTGTCAGATACAGGTGGAGTACACAGTGTAATTGTGTCAGATACAGGTGGAGTACATGGTGTAACTGTGTCAGATACAGGTGGAGTAAATGGTGTAACTGTGTCAGATACAGGTGGAGTACATGGTGTAACTGTGTCAGATACAGGTGGAGTACACGGTGTAATTGTGTCAGATACAGGTGGAGTACACAGTGTAACTTTATCAGATACAGGTGGAGTACACAGTGTAACTTTATCAGATACAGGTGGAGTACACAGTGTAACTTTATCAGATACAGGTGGAGTACACAGTGTAACTTTATCAGATACAGGTGGAGTACACAGTGTAACTGTATCAGATACAGGTGGAGTACACGGTGTAATTGTGTCAGATACAGGTGGAGTATATGGTGTAACTGTGTCAGATACAGGTGGAGTACACGGTGTAATTGTGTCAGATACAGGTGGAGTACATGGTGTAACTATGTCAGATACAGGTGGAGTACATGGTGTAACTGTGTCAGATACAGGTGGAGTACACGGTGTAATTGTGTCAGATACAGGTGGAGTACATGGTGTAATTGTGTCAGATACAGGTAGAGTACATGGTGTAATTGTGTCAGATACAGGTGGAGTACACGGTGTGATTGTGTCAGATACAGGTGGAGTACATGGTGTAATTGTTTCAGATACAGGTGGAGTACATGGTGTAATTGTGTCAGATACAGGTGGAGTACACGGTGTAATTGTGTCAGATACAGGTGGAGTACATGGTGTAATTGTGTCAGATACAGGTGGAGTACATGGTGTAACTGTGTCAGATACAGGTGGAGTACATGGTGTAACTGTGTCAGATACAGGTGGAGTACACGGTGTAATTGTGTCAGATACAGGTGGAGTACACAGTGTAACTTTATCAGATACAGGTGGAGTACACAGTGTAACTTTATCAGATACAGGTGGAGTACACAGTGTAACTTTATCAGATACAGGTGGAGTACACAGTGTAACTTTATCAGATACAGGTGGAGTACACGGTGTAATTGTGTCAGATACAGGTGGAGTACACGGTGTTATTGTGTCAGATACAGGTGGAGTACACGGTGTAATTGTGTCAGATACAGGTGGAGTACATGGTGTAATTGTGTCAGATACAGGTGGAGTACATGGTGTAACTGTGTCAGATACAGGTGGAGTACATGGTGTAACTGTGTCAGATACAGGTGGAGTACACGGTGTAATTGTGTCAGATACAGGTGGAGTACATGGTGTAATTGTGTCAGATACAGGTGGAGTACATGGTGTAATTGTGTCAGATACAGGTGGAGTACATGGTGTAATTGTGTCAGATACAGGTGGAGTACACGGTGTAATTGTGTCAGATACAGGTGGAGTACACGGTGTAATTGTTTCAGATACAGGTGGAGTACATGGTGTAATTGTGTCAGATACAGGTGGAGTACACGGTGTAATTGTGTCAGATACAGGTGGAGTACATGGTGTAATTGTGTCAGATACAAGTGGAGTACATGGTGTAACTGTGTAAGATACAGGTGGAGCACACGGTGTAATTGTGTCAGATACAGGTGGAGTACATGGTGTAACTGTGTCAGATACAGGTGGAGTACATGGTGTAACTGTGTAAGATACAGGTGGAGCACACGGTGTAATTTTGTCAGATACAGGTGGAGTACATGGTGTAATTGTGTCAGATACAGGTGGAGTACACGGTGTAATTGTGTCAGATACAGGTGGAGTACATGGCGTAACTGTATCAGATACAGGTGGAGTACACGGTGTAATTGTGTCAGATACATGTGGAGGACATGGTGTAACTGTGTCAGATACAGGTTGAGTATATGGTGTAACTGTGTCAGATACAGGTGGAGTACACGGTGTAATTGTGTCAGATACAGGTGGAGTACACGGTGTAATTGTGTCAGATACAGGTGGAGTATATGGTGTAACTGTGTCAGATACAGGTGGAGTACACGGTGTAATTGTGTCAGATACAGGTGGAGGACATGGTGTAACTGTGTCAGATACAGGTGGAGTATATGGTGTAACTGTGTCAGATACAGGTGGAGTACACGGTGTAATTGTGTCAGATACAGGTGGAGTACACGGTGTAATTGTGTCAGATACAGGTGGAGTACACAGTGTAATTGTGTCAGATACAGGTGGAGTACACGGTGTAACTGTGTCAGATACAGGTGGAGTACACGGTGT
Organism: Epinephelus awoara; assembly: GCA_035609425.1. Lineage (NCBI taxonomy): Eukaryota > Metazoa > Chordata > Actinopteri > Perciformes > Serranidae > Epinephelus > Epinephelus awoara. The sequence continues at coordinate 31,159,497 of CM069314.1, read as the reverse complement.
AATTGTGTCAGATACAGGTGGAGTACACGGTGTAACTGTGTCAGATACAGGTGGAGTACACGGTGTAATTGTGTCAGATACAGGTGGAGTACATGGTGTAATTGTGTCAGATACAAGTGGAGTACACGGTGTAATTGTGTCAGATACAGGTGGAGTACATGGTGTAACTGTGGCAGATACAGGTGGAGTACATGGTGTAACTGTGTCAGATACAGGTGGAGTACACGGTGTTATTGTGTCAGATACAGGTGGAGTACATGGTGTAACTGTGGCAGATACAGGTGGAGTACATGGTGTAACTGTGTCAGAACTGTGTCAGAAACAGGTGGAGTACATGGTGTAACTGTGTCAGAACTGTGTCAGAAACAGGTGGAGTACACAGTGTAACTTTATCAGATACAGGTGGAGTACACAGTGTAACTGTATCAGATACAGGTGGAGTACACAGTGTAACTTTATCAGATATAGGTGGAGTACACGGTGTAACTGTATCAGATAGATTTTAGAGTCGCTGCATTGGCTCCCCGTCCGCTTCAGGATCGATTTTAAGATTCTTTGACTGGTTTTTAAATGTCTTAACGGCCTTGCGCCCTCTTATTTATCTGATCTGCTTTTACCATATCATCCCTCGTGGACCCTGAGGTCCTCCGGCACTGGCCTTTTAACCATACCAAAACCCAGAACAAAAACCCATGGTGAGGCAGCATTTAGCCACTATGGCCCCCACCTGTGGAACAGCCTGCTGGAGAGCCTCAGGACTGCAGAGACTGTTGATATTTTTAAAAGAAGACTAAAGACACAGCTTTTTAATCAGGCTTTTAACTAATATTTTAAACTCTTCTTCTGCTCTTATCTGGTTCTGTCGTATGTTATGTTGCTGCTTTTATCTTGCTTTTTAAGATGATATTAATCTTAATAATTTTCTGTTTTTATTTATCACTGGTACTTTATTTATTCTATTTTATTCATAATTTTATGTATTTTATTTTTGGTACTGTATTTATTTTATTTTGTTTATTCTTTTAGTCCTATTTTATGCTTTTAGTCTTTAGCTTTTAACTCCAGTGTTTCCTCAGGGGGGTCCTCCACACTGGGAGCTGTGTCGGGTCTGCTAGTGGGGGTGCTGTCCTTGGGTCCCTTCGGCCCGGCCGGCTGGTGGTTCCTCCCTTCGATGTGGGGGTCCACCCGTCTGTCGGAGTCGGGGGACCTGGGTGCTGGTCCCCCCAATGGCACGGCCTGCTGCTCCTCCCAGTGTGGACGACCCCAAAGGTGGCGTTTCCTTGATCTTCAGTGCCATGCCATGTCTCCCTATTGTGTGTGAGTGTGTGTGTGAGTGTGAGTGTGTCTAGTATGGAGGGAGGGAGGGGTTTTCTTTGTAAGGGGCTGACCGTTATTTAAATAGGACCGGGGTATAGTTGGGACGTGATTATGATTTTATTTTTTCCTTAAACCCCCCCCAAGCGTCCAAAAAAAAAGTTTTGGCCCCCCCTGAGGGATTGGAGAAACATGTATGACCCCCCCCCCCCCCCCCCCCCCAAACCATAAACAACATTTTTGTATATAATCACACCAGCAGTAAAGAGGGCAATAATAATGACGATTTCCATCAATAAATAGCACCGTATTTGACTTCGCCATTTAAACCTTACTCTGCCAGGTGGGGTCAGTATTGAGTTCACAAAGCTACTGTGGAACTAAATCTGGAAACGTCTTTCATTTGATTCTGACACTGTGAAATAAAGACAGATTGGGAGCTATGTTTTTCGTATTTAAAATAAACAGCTGTGAGTATAAAAGCTTTCATTATCAGCTTTCAGGCGTGAGTTTTTTTCTCTCCTACCTTCCCAGCTGTAGAACAGTGTTGTGTTTTAAACCAAATGGACCGGTAGCAGCCGCAAAAATCCATTTTGTGTCCTCTTGTAGTATTCCAAAGCGGTACTTTAAAGAGCCATTCAGCATTTAACATAAGGAGGAGGAGAACAGTTCATATACAGCGTCCAACTGAAACTGTTTGAGAATTAGCAGTACTATTATATTTTCTGCCGGACCTATACAGTATACTACGGAAGCGCATTGCATTCACTGGATAAAATTTTTTTTAGACACCTTATCTCGTAATTATGAGATCAGGAAAGGTGTCACTGTGGCCACTGCTTCGCTCAGAACCACATACTGCACATCCACGAAGGGGGGGCGGAACTACTGTAACCAGCTGCCACTCGGGTGGTGCCATCTTGACCATATCCCATATCTTTATTATAATGTATATATATTGTAAATTACGACGGAGTATTACACTGAGCAAGGACAACAGTGCGCACCGTATATATTTTGATCTATTTTATACTTCAGATTTATATTGTTTGGCATTAATTGGTGACAGAAAATAACGAATTTCATTCTGCAGGGAAACGTGTGTCCTTACTGTGCATAATGAATCTTGAATCTATGTTTTATGAAGACCCTGTGTGCGCTCAGAGCTGTGGCACAAGTTACGCACTGAAATCTGGCGGAAGAAAAATATTAATAAGACGATAAATAAGTAGGCTTGTCCGCTTTCATTGTGTTTATATCTTAACAGGAGCTGGCCACTGCCGTGGTGCTGAAATCAATCGATCTCAGGCACATAGAGTAAGGACACGCGTTTCCCTGCAGAATGAAAATCGTTCTTTTCTGTCACCAATTAATGGCAAACAATATAAATCTGAAGTATAAAATAGATCAAAATATATACGGTGCGCACTGATGTCCTTGCTCAGTGTAATATAAATGTGCCTGCTGCGGCCGGATCTGTGAGTGTTTGGTGGCTAAGAAGTCTGTTAAGAGTGGGTCAGCTCGATCTTACAACTCCTTCTTAATGAAAGATCTTCTTAAGCTAAGAGCGATGTGGGAAACGCGGCCATTATCATGTCAACACACAGGGAAAATGTGTCCAGAGTTGATGACATTTACCGGGAGAGCTAGAGCCATTTGACTAAAGCTGACGTTATTACTGCTGTAATGATGTTATTAGGCTAAATATTACATTTCTAACAGTGTTTGAGCTGATTTATTGACACAGCATGCTTGTAGGCTGCTGTAACGTTAGGTTTACAGAGGAAATAACGGGATGTGACTGAGGGCCGTCCACACCAAGAACTATAACTATAAATATAACTATAAATATACAGTTTAAAAAATCGTTCTAAACTCAAGTGTTTGGCAGCGTCCACACTACAACTATAACGACAACGATAGTGGTGGACGATATCGTTTGGATCACTTTCAGAGCGATTTGATGAACGATAGAAACACTGACAGCCAATCAAAATCCATCCGAAATGGCAGGTCGAGACGTTCATCACGTCACGTATACCCACTAAGAAAGCTCCAGGATTTCCATACACCCACTTAAACATGTGCAAAGATCCATAACAATATAGTTTTGTGACAGAACCTTAACTTCAGTGATTTTGTTTTGCAAATACCGGGAAAATAACTGCAATAAAATACATTTTGCAGGGGAATGCGTCTCCTCTCATCCCCTCCATTCATAAAATTCAGGAGCCAGGATGAAGTAACTGAGGGGGGCAAATCTTTATTATGCAACATAGGTTCACACAGTGAGTTATAAAGAGCGTGCAGCCGTGCGTAATTGTCGCGCGTAATGACAGCTCGTCGCCGGTGAAACACAATGAACTGCACGTCTTCATTCATGTTTGTCTCATGACAGATGGAGCTTACAGACAGACAGACAGACAGACAGGTGGAGCAAGCGGCAAATTGGTTTTCTTTTTCTGTCTCGCAACATACAGCAATAACAGGTCATCAATATCACCTGCCGACCGCACCGAGCAGTGTGTGTTTGGCGTAACCTAGCAACACGACGATATCGTTCATTGGTGTGGAGGCTGCCATTGTTATCGTTATAGTTAACGTTACAGTTATCTTTCTTGGTGTGGACGGCCCTGTCACATCCCGTTATTTCCTCTGTAAACCTAACGTTACAGCAGCCTACAAGCATACTGTGTCAATAAATCAGCTCAGACACTGTTAGAAATGTAATATTTAGCCTAATAACATCATGCAACAACAATTGTGAGCGCGCTTGGCGCGCGTCTACATTGAAACTAATGGATTTGTGCGCGCAAAAGACGCTACATGTGAACGGCCCCATATGCAGTTACCTTACGTTACAGTTCCCTCAAACAATATCACGAAGCACAATACAAACCATATAAACAAGCTATCTATGAAGGGTACACTACTGATAAGATCTGAAGGTGCTTAGGTGACATTTACCCACCTGAAAGAATAAATGAAAACATTTTGCTGGTCTTCAGTAGCTTTACTCTAAGTGTAACTGCCAACTCTATACCTATACCCAACTCTGCCTATATGTCACACATACATTTGCAGTTCTACATCATGACACTGAGATCACTAGGATAATAGGGGACCTAACACTGACCGCTATGGAAATATCATAGTATAAATGTCGTTTATCAGTAGGCCTACTGCTAATTCTCAAACAGTTTCAGTTGGACGCTGTATCTCTACTGCTCACAGGTGCCACCTGCTGGTTGTTGTTGCGCACTGCAGCTACTCCTGGATCAATTGTTTCACCCCCTTCACTGTGGCTGCGGCAGTGAAATGAGTAACATCTGTATGTGAAATGGTTAACAAAGGACGACACAGGCTATTTCCACATATGTAATTAATTAGGCTATTATTTGTGTAATTACGAGATCTTTTCTCGTAATTATGAGATAAGGTGTCTAATTTTCTTTTTATCCAGTTAATGCAATGCGCTTTCGGGTCACGCAAGTTGGATCAAATGAAAAATCAAAATCAAATTTTAATCGTGGCCCATTTTTGATGTGAGCATAAAATCAAAAATAAGAAAACAAACCGTTTTTTGTATTTTTGAATTTGATTATTTAACGAATAATGGAAAAACAAACCGTTTTTTCGTTTTTTGATTTTTGATTTTAAATTGAAAATGGAATGAACGAATGATACACTGATTCGCATACTCGTAGTCCAGCCATCCACAAGGTTTGCTCTCACCAGTGGCTGGGAGCAGCAGCTCACTCAGCAGCCGACTCAGAGCTAGAAGTTTGTCGCGCAAGTTCTTATTCTTTGTCGACTCTGTAATAAAATTAAATTTGTCCAGTGTCTCATCCGCTTTTAAGGTCTGCAAAGACACTCTCAACTTAGCATGAAGGAAACTTTCCTTTCGATACACTGATTTCCTCACAGCAGCCAGTATGCTTGAATTGTTTGTGTTCCGCGGTCGTCTTCTTCTGCTACTCTATTGGGTTTTCCGGTCAGTGACGTGTGCGCAAGTGGGAAATACCATTGTGGACCATGCAGGGTAACTTTATATAGCGGAGTATAAACCAAAACCTCTGAGTAAAATACGAATGGAAAACAAACAAAAAAATCATACAAAACTTAAAAATTAAAGTTGCATGATCCCCCCTGAAGCCAAAATAAAAACCATATGCCCCCCCCCCAGTGCTCAAAAAAAAGTTCGGGAACCCCCCCCTGTTTTGGACCAGCCCCATTTGCATATAAATATCGATCAGCCCCTTAGTTAATGATTTTTGGAGCATAGAGAATGCTGTTGCCATAAAAAACACAGTAAATAAGGACGGCCAGGGATACAAAAAGCAGTTAAATGGGGGAAAATTGCTTCAAAATGGTCATCAACTGTGCTCACCAACTGTGCTTGCTGGATTCTTGTCAGTGCTGGAAAGTGGATATAGGGCCTTGCTGGAAAATTCTGCACATAACTTCAAAAAGGTAGGAACCGACATGTCTGCTACTGTATTGCAGGGCAATACTGCCCTCAAAAATTTTTACTGTCAAGAAAAAAACTGACCTGATTAGCTTTTCTTGACTGATTTAGCTAGGTTCTCCAAATTTGCTGTGGCAGCTAAGTTAATGTTAAATGACAATAGGCTAGTTGTTTGACACCAACTTTCATTTATTGAAGCAAAGCCAGGGATATGAAAAGCAGTCAAACCAAAGGAAACTTCAAATTGCTTCAAAAAAATTATCAACTCGGCCCACCAACTTGCTGGAGTCTTGCCTGTGTATAAAGGGCCTTCCTGGAAAATCGTACATGTAACTTCAAAAAGGTAGGGACCTGCTGAAAGTTCTATAATATATTGTCTGCTACTGTAGTGCAGACAAAAAGATATGTAAATATCTCAAATGTTACTTGCACGCTCTTGTACTTGTACTTGCCCTTGTTGTTTATGGGGTAGCGATGATGTGAAGGTGATGAAGGAGACTCCGCTGACACCGTCGTGCTTGCATGAAGAAAAGGTTTATTACAAGTCGTACAGCATCTTTTCAGGCCCCGGATTGCCTGAGAGAGGGTTTTGAAGCCAATATGAACCACTCTGAATAACAGCTACACAACTCCTGCTTATATAGGGTTTTGCTTTTTGTGGAATGCGTGACAAGGGTGAAACAGAGCACAAATAGACAGTCTAGCTGACTTCACCAATTCTTGACCATAGCCATAAATATCTTCTTGACCCTGACCGTGTATATTTCAGCTTGGGCCCCTAGCTGGTCACCTGTTCCACAACGTCAAAATGGACCTCAGTACACTACATATTTCCCTCCTTCGAGACTTACATAGAGTCTCGACAACAAACAATTTATTTGGAGTGTGAGAGCGAAAACCTGTCAGGCAGCTGTCTTTCTTGAAACATCCATCAAACAATCTAGACAGGGAAAATTCTCTCACGGCCCCTCTGCCTTAGGCGACAACATATAGTACTCCTGGCCAATTTAAAGGAGGACTTGAATATGTTGTGTAAGGACAGGCCTTAAACAAATACAGATTGAAACCTCAGCAAAGAAAATCAAAACAATGTCCACATTCCGGCTGGTCGACCCATCGCACCTTCCAATGGACCTTTCCCTGCCTAGCACCAATATCCCTAGGCACCCCTTGAAAAAGAAAAGAAAACATCTGAGGTCTCAATGTATGTGTTCCCTAGTAAAAACCATCAGCCTTCAAGCAAATAATACAATAACATTGTATAAGTTTCAAGTAGTAGTCATGCAGTAAAAGAACACTTCAAACTATCATTTCTTACTAAGATTATCACTTTCATGTATGTCAGAATAATCATAACAATATATCATTCTGCAGCTCCTCAGCAGCATCGACTCTTCATCGGGCATCGATGATGGTCTTAATCGAGTTCTTTTCACAATGTCCTTGTTCAGGGCCGTCTAGTCCCTTTTATTGTCCTCATTTGAGCATCTGAATGTCTGAAATCCTTCAGAAGGGTGGGGTCACTGCACAATCAATCACCCTTGCAGCGTTCCCTAGAAGGAAAGGAAAAGAAAACACCAACCAGTATCCTTGCAAATATAGCTAATATTACTTAATTAAAACATTACATGCAGAAACTTCAAATGTACCTTAACTTTGTGAAATTCACAGTATCATATTTCACATTGACGTCCAAATGACATAATAATAGATGTTAAAAGTACAACATCATTGAACACTTAAAATGGATATTGCTCCACCAGTTCACCTTCTACCACTTCTTCTTCGTCGGCACTTGTGTTAGTCCTTTGTAATAATGGCATCTAAACATGATCTCCAGGCATCACAACTCCAACCCATCTTAGTATCATAGCCTTAGCAAAAGTCAGTAGTAATGTACAAAAGCAGAACATCACGCATAATGACAGAAGAACTGCTCCCAAAACCTGAACTAGCACTGCTCCTAACGGTCCGAATTTCTCCTGCAACCAAGCATTTGCAGACCATCCCGATCCTCCTGATATACCAAATGCATCTCTTATGTTTTTTAATGCTTCTATAACACTAGTCACATTGTCAGAACTATCAGGAATCAGAGTATAACATGCAACCCCGGTTAAATTCAAAGCCACACATAGGCCACCTTGTTTAGCCAAAATATAATCAAGAGCCATATCATGTTTCAACAATGTCAGTCTGTGACTCCTCTGGGTATTTGACAAGTATTCAAAACCTCTTATAGTCTCATTTGCAAAACCCTGTAAGGTGTACGTTATATTATCGATATGGTCTGCCAAAAATGTCACACCATACCATGGAAACAATCCTATGCCCCACTTCTCTCCTAAACTTATCCTCCAATGGTAGGACTCCAGATTATGAAATTGTGCCATGTCTCTCTTCTTCCTACTGCCAGGAACAATGTTAGACTGATTTTCATTAGATACCTTTCCCTTCTGGACAGCAAGAACCTCATATGGGAGTTTTAGTGTTGCCATATAACAACATCCAATCCACCCATATGGCAGAAATATATTGGCCTTATTGCCACAAACCCACCAAATATCTTTAAAATTACCTATGGTTACATTTCCAGGCAAAATCTGGTTCTGTGCCATTACAATTTTATTCTGTTTGCGATGTGGCTCATAAAAAGTTACTTCATACAGGTCATCTATAGTCTCGTGTTTACGCTTACCCATGTTCATCATATATTTGTCACAGTCTGAGATTCCCATAAACATGCCATGCCCACTGTGAGTATTATTTGAACAAAAACAATCTTTAGCCCTCACAGGTGTTACCTCCATTGCATCTGGGACCGCCGTTATCATATTTTCATGCTGGTCCAGTAGATTCACATAAGGCAATTCTCTTAACCAAGAACACTTAAATCTAGGTTTGAACAGGTTCACTGACAAAGCCATCACCGTATCCTCTGCTGATTGTTGCTGATACAGTAACCATGATAGCGCATAAGATTGGCATACAGTAGCCAGCGGTTCTGGTACTGTCTCTAATATTGAAGGCCATGTACCTGGTGATGGAACTTTCACCACACATGGACAATTCATTCTTCTAACTGATCTTACAGAATGAGTTAACTGCTGGAACCACAGGTTCCTACCTGCCCATGGGTCTGTGATTTGTAACACTGAGGAATCAAATCCATATGCCTTCCACTTAGTGTCTCTCTTTTGTAATGCATGATAGTGGTTAATCATATCTTCAGATGTCCAATCTAACTCAACAAACTCATCTCTTATATCTGGAACAGTTATCTGAGTTGTTTCAGATAAACCTATGTCATTCCCCTCCTCCATCTGTTTTCCAGGGTCACGAATCTCATTATTACTTGTTGCGCTAGGCTCTAGTTGTAACATAGGTTTCTGGGTTACATCTACAGGTTTTGTAGACATTGGAGATGTCAGTATTGTTTTATTACCAGAGGTTGCTCTTGTCACAACCGCATTTGTGAACTCACTAGAGGTGACAAAAGTAGACGTTGCCACCGTAGCTGTTGTACTACTTATTTCCTTCAAAGTTGTAGCTAGGGTACTAGCCTGAGTTGCTGTATTGATATTCTTAGGTGTTTCCGGAGCTACACTAGTAAACTCCTGCCGTACATCGTTTTCCCTTGAAATATTTACTGTAGTAAATTGTTTCTGAACCCCTTCAGCAACTATGACACCTTCAGTAGGGCTCAAATCTTCTATTATAAGTATCACCTTACGAGTTATATAAACTGCTACCCAATAATTCTGAAATGGAATAAATTTGAACTCTGGTTCTAAATAAGTGCATGTATATTCCCCTTGATCTTCCCTTATAATATTCCGCAAGAAAAGTGAACAATCATCCCTAACTTTCAACCACTTCATATCATTACTTAAAAGGTACTTTCTGTGATTACGAGGCACAGCGTCAACTTCAGGTCCTGTTAACAACACATCGTCACCACGACTATTCGTCCACTTAGGAGGATTGTTGCCTCCAACATTCGATTTTCCACATTGACTCGCAAAATGGACTGCTCCATTTGATTCAAATCTGGATCATTTCCTGTAACATTTCTCCACACTTGATGGGCTCTCGACACATAGGCCCTCGGGTTTTCGTCCTGTCCCAATGGTTCAATTAGAATATTATCCGGATGTACGTTAGTTGGAAATGTATCCCTCAATGCTCTCCACACTCGTCCTCTGTTTGCAGCAAACAGCTCTGGATCATTCACAGCAGTCTCCACATATCGATTAAGTCCTGCCTTCTGTAGGATCTCTTCCATAGCTGGAACCCCCAGGAGGTTTGCCAAAAGTCTCTTCATATCTCCTATGGCAGGCTGTGTTCCCACCATAAGCTCTTCCAACTTTGAAATCCAAGGATGTGCTCCATCTTGAAGAGTAGGTAACTTCTCAAGTATATCTGACATGTCTGTACTCTGCCAAGGCTTGTACTCCAAATTCTGTCCTCGAATGATCACTGGACACATTTTCTCAAGTTTCTTTCTTTTTCTTGAGCGCAGTGTATATTTCATATCCGATTTTTGGAAACCTTCTTCCTGCAATTCTTTCTTCTGTATTTGAAGCTTCTCTAATTGATTTTCCAGTGCTCTCCGGCTTTCTGGACTGGTAGATTTATCCCAGTACGAAAGGCATTGTTCTATACTTTTTTCAACCTCTCTTAAAGCCCTTCGTCTGTCCTCTTCTATTCTAGTACTGGATATCATTGGAGAAAACCCCCTGGAAAGCAAAGGACCCTCGCTCTCTGAGTCTCCATCACTTTCTCCCTTCCTGCTTTCATTAGAACTATCATTTCCTGGATCCTTTTCTCTCCATTTCCTTTCTCCTCTCTTTTCCGCTCTGGCCAGTATCCGTCTGATTGCAGGATGATATCCACCCATGTCCTCCTCCAGATCACTCTCCTCATCATCTCCACGTTCCATTCTTCTGATCTTCAGTTCACCCTTAGCTTCTAGATGTGCCGTCTTCTTTTTACTTTTGGAGCTTGGATACATCTTTATGGTTGTTTCTGCTTGTCCCACTTCTATTACTCGCTCATCTTCATTTTTGATATGATATTTACCCTCCTGACTGATCACTAGAAGCTGGGGATAAATTTCCTTAATCTTCTCCACCTTCTTATACGGTGGGGGTCTCTACCGGATCCGTATGTGAGAATGGTGCATTAACTTTTACCATTAATCTTTCTATCTCTCTTAAGTTTTAACTTCTGTCCCTCAGTTTCAAATAACTGGAGAATACCAAGCTCTGTTTGTCTTTTTGCATTACGTTTTTCCCCTCCTTTCCCTTTCTTTTGATCAGCCTTATAAGTGGACACAAGCACCTTCATTGTTTTAATTACTTCTCCACTGGCCATGGTTGGTCAATTTCAGGCCAGCGCTTACACCATTTCTCCGATATTTTTGCAATATCTTTAACTAAAGGATTGTTCTTCTGCACTATATCAACAGGAGTAATCATTTTTGGGATTTTAGTATCCTGTTTCAACATTGTAATGGTTCCCCTGTATTTCCTTATTATAAATTAAAACTAAGTATTTAAACTAAAACTAAAGTTATTTAAATCCCTTTAAAACCACTGGTTTGCCACAGTTAATAAGTAGATTTGCCAACCTCAAAGGAATCAGAGAACCAACACTAAGTCCACATATAATAGTAATGAAACACACAAACAATCAATGGATTTTTCAATAAGACACTCCCAGTTATTCTGTAAATAAGAAGAAAATCTAACCCTATACAAAGGCTCAAAAAGGTCACGTGTTCCCACAAGGGACAAGCTATCACCAAATTTATTGTGCAGCTCAACAAGCATCTTCTTATTACCCAATGCTTATACCCCTTTACTTTAAACTTATTAAAATAATATCACTCTGAAATCCCTAATGCAGCTCAGGTCCACATACACCACGCACAAATAATGAAACTCGTAGTTGCAACCTTCCACAATAATTAAATCCACTAATTATATTCCAATTTTAATAAAATGCATCAACTGGTCAATCCGTTGCCAAGCTTCTCTTGTAAATGACTATAACATATAAGACTTTAGGTGTAGAATTAGTCTAATAATAACTGTTTTTGTTTTTGTTTTTTCAAAAGAGTTTGTGGATAAAACAGCACTGGCCTTGATCAGACTGGATTCAGGAGCCGCCCACACTGTCGTCTGCAGACCTCAATCCATATGTCTCATTGGCCAGCTTCTTGTCTGCGCCTTGAAGGATCCCAATTTAGACACACTCTGTCCCCTCTCCTCCCCAACTCTCACACACCATAGGTGGATAAGAGAAGAAAAGAGAAAACAGATGAAAGTTTAGTATCTTTTGAACCTACTAGGTCCTTATAAACACTACCATAAATTATTTAGTGTGTTTTATGCTCATTATCTACCAACACTTAGGTCATTTTTACACCAAATGTTTTTCTCCTTTAAACTTACAACTAATATCAGATATTACTCCTAATCATAATACATCATTAATGTAGAAATTGTAACCTACTTAACTCTAATACCATCATAAATCTTTCAATGATATATTATTATCCTCAAGCTGTATTTCCTAATATTTTTTACTTCAAGTTTATTCAAATAACCTATAGACTTTCAAACAACCAATGTCAAATCATAATGACCTAACATGTTGTCCCTCATTGCATTACCTTACTAGGAGAAAAGGAAAGGAAGCGCCCTAGCACTTTCCCCTGTCAGCAAGATCAATCCTAATTACAGTCTATATAGGGCATCCCCCCTTTCTCCATTTTTACATTTAGCAAGATTTTTCTATTCTCAGAGAGTGAACATCTAGCCCTATTAACTAAGGACCAAATAGTTTTCATATAACAAGTTACCACAACATGAACACAGAACACACATACCGGCCGGAGCACACACACTCACTCACACAAACTTACTAAAAATATCCTCACTGTTCTAAACACTTTTCCTCAAACCATAAATGTCCTTCTTGGGGCTCATACTCTTTTAACAACCACCACAAAAACGTCCCCTTAAAGAGGCTCATCACTTTTATCAAAGTCCCCTTCAAAGGCTCATATGTTTTAATTCATATTAATAAAGTCCTCTTTTCTGAGGCTCATATGTTTTTAATTCATATTAATAAAGTCCTCTTCTCTCAGGCTCATATGTTTTAACACACATAAATCTCCTATTTCAACCTCAACCTATTCATATCTATTCATTATAACATCTATCACTTTAACATAGATCACAGTAACCAACTCAGTTCACAATCTTCACACACAACCAACGGACAGCTGAAACAGCACCTCACACACACACACAGACAGATCACTCATCCAGCAAACAGAGACACATTGGTTTACTTCTCACAATAATTCCACATTTCCCAAAAACACAGACAGCATCCAATCCTTGACTCTCAAAGTCGACTCATTCGTACTTTCCTATAGCATGCTTCCTTTTTGCCGCTCCTTATTCCCTTTTTCCTTATTCTATTTCTTTTCTATAAATTTATGCTACCTTAAGAGATGTAAATATTCAATGCGCGGCTGCGTCAAATATTTGTCCGTCAACAAACATTACGTGTGGGAACCTGCAATTGAATTTTTCATTTTACACCTCCAGTTCCCAGAACTGACCTGAAATTCACCTAGTGATATCCCAGGGTTTATGGCCCATCTAACATCGCCTCCTTGAGGGCTTTGTCCAAATCTGCGGCTTATTTTCCTTTAACTATATTCCTATTTCTCTTCACTATTCCTTTTATCTTCTTTATTTCCTCTATTTACTTTTCCTTATCTCTTTTCCTTATCTCAATATCTCATATTTTGACCTTACAACCAATTTCCCTTGGGCCCAAGGTTATCACTATCCTCTTTATTTTTAACCAAATTCCGACTATATCTCAAAGCCTACTTTCACGCAGCGACTAATATACACATGTCTTACCATTATGAAGGTACAGGGCCCACCTCTTCATTACCTGCGCATGGTGTTATTTAGCTCACCTTATCGTTACTAATCAGGCTATTCTACATTTCATCAGTACTTCAACTGTTATTTCTTCTTTACTTATTTCACTTCAACATCTATTTTTCTTCACTTATTCTACATCAATGTTCTATTCACTATCTTTCCAAAGACAGACTCCTTACAGTAATGTTCTATTCACTATCTTTCCAAAGACAGACTCCTTAATGCATTATTCACTATTTTTTCCTAAGACAGACTACTCCCCCCTTTTGCACTGGACACAGCGCGAAGAAGAACAAATTTAGAAGGAGAAACACCCCAAACACCTACACACCATGGCACGCACACAGAAAGGATATGTAACGGTGTGACAAAACAGCAAACACACAACAGCCTCAATGAGCGAACCAGCGCTCCATAAAGTGAGAAAACCTCACCGTATATGCCGGCGTGGAGCGGGAGCAGGCGCACAGAAGCCGCTGGAGATGCCGCAGGTCACAACACGTCCGGAGTTCGTGACGCCAAAATTGTTGTTTATGGGGTAGCGATGATGTGAAGGTGATGAAGGAGACTCCGCTGACACCGTCGTGCTTGCATGAAGAAAAGGTTTATTACAAGTCGTACAGCATCTTATCAGGCCCCGGATTGCCTGAGAGAGGGTTTTGAAGCCAATATGAACCACTCTGAATAACAGCTACACAACTCCTGCTTATATAGGGTTTTGCTTTTTGTGGAATGTGTGACATGGGTAAAAGAGAGCACAAATAGACAGTCTAGCTGACTTCACCAATTCTTGACCATAGCCATAAATATCTTCTTGACCCTGACCGTGTATGTTTCAGCTTGGGCCCCTAGCTGGTCACCTGTTCCACAACGTCAAAGTGGACCTCAGTACACTACACCCTCTCATTTGTTACCTTTTCAGGGAACAATCCAATTGGAGAGAGGCGTCTCAATAGTCTGTGAATTTAACTTTGTCATTTAGAATTTCTGCTCATCGTAAAGACACCAAAACACCATAGAAGAAGGTCTCTCCATTGTTATCTTCCCAGGGAATACTCCAATTTTTATCCTTCGTTTGGGAAAGTAACTTGGCGTAAAAGGGGTACCGTAAGGGGTATTGCACGATCCGCTCTGCTAACGCGCCCAGGTATAGTCCACCACCGAAGCTGACTTGGTCGGCGGGCGTGGTGTGGCATCTCTCTCTGCCCAGTGACGTTCGGGAGTGTCGTGAGGTGTATCACTGGGTGTCCAGCTAACGCACCTGCATGTCCTCCTGTGTGTGTGTACAGCAAGCACTGAAACACACTATCCGCTGTCGAAACCGACCGAGTCGGTGGGAATAGCATGGAGGCTCACTGCTGTGTCCACAAACCACATAGCAACAGTTAGCTGCTGTTGCTACAAACATAAGGCACAGCGTGCGAGAGCACTTCCTGGTTTGCCCGGTAGGTCAGTATGGCAAGCCAGGAGGGACCTCCCTGCAGGGGCTGCAATGCGAAAATGCCTGCAGAGGATGGCCATGATTATTGTGTGATTTGTTTAGGCAGTGATCATGCACTCATGGCAAGGGATGACCCATCCTCATGCATGAGCTGTTTTTGTTTGTCAGCGAGGTTAAGGGAGGCCCGCTGCCATGTGTTTAGGACACAGACACCCACACCTGCTCATTGACTGCAGTCGGCCAAGCGCCCTAGGACTGTGGCTCCAGCAGTGCAGAGTGCACCTCCAATGTTGTGATTAAATCAATCGGGCATGAGCCATTTGTGTCACATGGGCCACAGGCGACAACTAACAAGCCTCCCGCACCTGGACCCTCCACCATGATATCAGTTGGGGCTAAAAGGGGCTGCCAATCTGACACAGAGTCAGATAGGGAAATTGATATTATGGGCCTGGAGTCCTCAGACGATGACGTGTTTCCCTTAGAGCAAGGGAAGACAGTCATAGAAGAACGTGAGCAGCAGCCCCCTCTCCTTCAGGAGATTGTGAGTAGGGCAGCTGCTGTGTTGAATATTGAGCTGCCATCTGATCAGGGGCCTGCCCCCTCCTGTTTTGATGATGAGGTGGGGGGCCGACCAACACGCTTCCTGGTGCCCCTCCTCTCGGACTTTGAGGACGTGCTCTGGAAGCAGTTTCGGACACCATCAGGTCGCTGGTCTGGGCTCTGTAGACACCTAGCGGCGGTTCACAATCACGAACCAGGCGGACCAGGCTTTGGTGGCCTTGGTGTCTCCATCTAAGTCAGTTCTTGGGAAACGTGGCTGCCCCAGTAAAAACTGCAACATGATGGATGCCTTGCTCACCAAAATGCACAGTGCTATGGCAGTCCAGACCCAGCTGGCTAATACAGGGGCCATATTATCCCTATACCAACGCCATCTGACTCAGCAGCTGAAGGAGGGGTGCAGTGATGGCCAGCTGATGGAGCTGCAGCAGGTCTCCTCACTTCTCTCTAAGCTGATGAGGGAGCAGGCAGAGGCGGCTGGTAAAGCCATGTCGGGACTCTGGACGGTTAGACGCCACCTATGGCTGTCGCAGTCCATGCTGCAGCTGGAGGATAGAGCTTGTCTACTCAAGCTGCCCGTGGAGCCATCAGCAATGTTTGGGCCGGATGCGTCTAAGATGCTTCAGCAGGTGCAGGAAGCCCGCCGCTGTGCTCGAGAGGTGTCCGGTGCCTTAAGGCAGAGCCAGGACTGGCGCCAGCCTCAGCCGCAGCAGCCTTAGCCTCCTCAGTCTAACTGGAGTCAGGGGGATCTGAGGGGCCAGCTGGATGCATCCAGACGGGGCAAGTCTAAGAGAGGGAGACGAGGCAGTGGTGGCCAGGGGCCGCCCCAGCCCTCCCCTCAGTCCTGACGCGACGCCATCCCAAGCCAGACCCTGTCCTCAGGGGGTTTGTCTGGCATGGGAAGCTCTGAGGGCAGACCCCTGGGTTGTTTCTACAATGACCCAGGGGTACCGCTTACAGTTTATACACACCCCTCCTGTGACTCAGTTGGCTGCCTTTTCGATCATTGCAGACCTGCAGCACAGAGAGGCTCTGCATTCAGAGATCTCCACTCTCCTTGAGAAGAGGGCCATCAGGGAGGTGGGGAGGGAGAACCAGCGGGCGGGGTTTTATTCCCGTTATTTCCTTGTCCCGAAACGGGACGGTACCCTCCGGCCAGTATTAGACCTCAGTTAATCAGTGATTACATGCGCAACTGGGGCATTTAAGCCCGTGCATGGGCCACATAGTGGTGTGTCTTAAAGAAATATCCACGTCAACTGTCCAAGTGGGATCAGTCCCAGTACATATGAAATATGTAACTGTGTGGAGAGATAGTCTCTTCACTCAGAGATCAAAGGTTACAATGTAACCGAAAGTTTTTCCCCGTCAACTGGAGAGAGGCTCTTTGAATTTAACTATTAAATTTAGAATTTCTGTCATTGTCATTGTAAAGACACTGAAAAACCTTGGAAGAAGGTCTCTCCATTGTTACCTAGCCTACCTGTGTGTATCAAAATGTATAATTGCGGTCGAGGTATAAATGCTCAGAGGTGTAGTGAGTTTAATTTTTGTAACTTCAAGGCTCTAGGACAAGTGCACTTACATTGATCACTTCCATAAAATAAAACAAGAAATTGGAGAAGATTGAAAAAATTGTGAAAATTAAATTAGGGGACTGATCACAGATGTATTGTCTCTGTGTGTTTTAACATCTATTGTTGCTTTTAATTTGCAGCTATACTTTTAATGAAGCTGACATGTCATGACAGTCAAGCACCCCCCGGGATTCCAGGATTACGGAAGCCAATCAGCGTTGAGCAGCAAGGGACAGGACCCAGCGAAATACTACTCCAGATGAGACTTCTCATCTCAAGCAACGGGCGAAAAAACGCTCTGTCTCTGTTGCTTGGAGCCCGAGCGATTTTTCTCCCGGGCGAATATACGCTCAATCGCCCGTTTGCATTGACTTTGTATGTAAACTCGTCTCTAGCGAAAAAAACAAACAGGTCCGGTGTGAACGCACCTTTAGGAGGGGGCTTCTGTCTGTACTGAGTTGTTTGGACCACTTCAACAGAGGGATATGCAGCCTTTACCTCATCAAGAATGGGGGGAAGGTGTGCCCAGACGGCAGGAGGGCCCTTCTCCTTTGACACGGAATTTGTGCAACAGCATGTGCTCTGCTGGCTCACCAACATACAGAACACCTGTATGGAGTGTCGCCTGTTTCTGGTTAGGGGCAAAGCGCATTGCCTGTATTTCAGTCGAATGTTTGCAGGAATAATTCTCTGAAAAATCAACATGAATCAGGCATTCTTCTTTGGTCATGTTTCGACGCAACTCACGGTAGTGAGAAAACTGCCGTTTAATGTTGAATGTATGCCATTTAAAATGGGTCAGCTGATCCTGAAACATCCCTAAAAGGTCTCCTAACTCTACGTCAATCTTCTTTTTCCTTGTGGCCTTCGTAGACACCTTTTCCTTTTCGTCATCATTGTTTTTCTTTTCTCTGCTGACCATTTCAATGGACCACTGGGTAACGTTGACGTTGTGTCGCAGGTTGCCTTCTGCCTCTATTGCAAACTCCTGCCCTTTGCAAGCAGGACACATGTTATACATGCAGTCCTTTGAATCCAGACTGCAGACAATTTCTGTGACTATATCCTCCAAGTCCACAGTCTTGATTGACCTAAGAGTGTGGAGCTTTTCAGTGAGAAAAGAGAGGTTTTCGTGCATCTTGTAAAAACAGGTTTCCCTGTGTTGAAGTCACCACCCAGAAGGGACGCATGCGGCAAAACAAGGAGTAGGAGAGAGTACAGTACAGATATTCGTTGAGAAATTTTCTGTGGAGGTTTCGCAGCATGTCATTCAAAAATCTCTTCCGTTTCTTTATCTTACTTCTAGTGATTGTTTGTGATTGGCCCGCCATCAGTCAGCTGTTTTCATCCCTTGTCAAGAAGGCAGTGACCCTCTCTTGTAAACGATAGCATAGGCTTTGGTACTTCATTTTGCCAGGGGCGGCTGGCCAATAGAGGGCGATAGGGCGCCGCCCCTCCTCGAGCCACAAAAGAAAAGAAAGATGATAATAAATGTATGGTTATCATCATCATTATTGTCATATATACACACAATATATTAATTATATATAATTTTCACTTGAAACAGCTCGTCCTGCCTCTGAATATCGAATTGGACGCGGTGCGAAGTCACGTTACGGCCCTTTGGGGCGATATCAGTGTGGCTGGAAATCGCCCTGATTCACTCTCATAGACTTCCATGTAAAAGGCTTTTTATTCTAAATGCAGGCACTCCAATGCAATCTCTATGGGTTCCAGGAGGCCTTGCCCCAACGTTTTTTCGTCATACGTAAACCACCAAGTATCATTCATGTGCTCCTTGGATGGTCCGATTTCCCATGTCGGGAAGTCGTTCTTCAGCACTTCATTGTGCGTTCATGAGCGTTTAAGTCGTAATGTGAAGACAACATGGACATTCACATGAGGCAGCACCACTGCGCAGCGTTCACATCCAAGATCAACATGGCTAATGTTTCCAGCTGATCCAAGAGGCTTTTTTTACCATAAAGGTTTGACCACCTTAACCATATAGGTTAAAAAGAAACAGCGCGTAGTGCGTCCAAATTCACACCTGTTCGTTCCTCTCTATGGATTTTCTCCGCAACCGTTAGCGAGAAGCCACTCATATCACATGAAACAGTGGAACGGCAGCTTTGTCGGACACTTGTCCGTAGTCCAATGTTTTCACAGCAAAGAAAAAAAGATAAAGTTACACTAAAATTATGTATAACAGAGCTTTCATACAGCTTTGCACACACATTACTCTTGGATGGATTACTCGTGAATGCAGGGTCGCACAGAAATGCCACGCATATCACATGAAAGCGCAGGACCACACACATCATTGTGCTGTCATCCCATCATGCTGTACATACAGATCAATTGTCTACAAAATAAAAACCTGATGAATTTCTTTACAATCCATTATACAGATCTTGTTATCAGTCACTTCATATAGTGAGGAATATCGTATCTTACCACGTCTTAGTCTTGCCTGTGTTTCTCCCTGTCTATCCACATTTGTAGTCCGGCTTTTAAGATGCAAATATCTCCATATTGTCCAGTTGACACAAACTTTGTATGACAAGACCAGCCACTTCACCTTTGCGCAGTCAGACAACTGAGGCCTAATTATGCATGCTGACAGGGCAGTAGCCATCTTATACATTGAGGGGGACACGTGCCCCCCATTGCCCAAAATGCCCCCCCAATATATAACTGAAACTGAAAAACAACAATAAAAAAAATGTTCAGGTCAGGTCAAAGAGCAGTGATACTATGTGTTGTGCATTGTATTAAGTTGTAGGGTATGCCTGCATTTATTTCTTTAATCAGAACACAAAATGAATTTCCACTTAGCTATAATAAAATGTTTTCTGATTAAGGCTGACAATGACTCAGTGAATAAGGACCCCATGGCCTTAGCAGGTGGTCCTCTCCTTCTGCCCTGTCGGCGGTACCTACCCCGCCGGGAAGCCTCCAACTGGAGTCTGAGATCCCCTCGACCCCATGTCCAGGCCTCTGGAGTTGGTGCCCGCTGAGACCGAGACGGCATTGACCCCCTAGAGCCCGTGACACGCCTGGCAAGGCCCCCTGAGACCTCCTTTGCACAGTCTCTATCCCCCTGCTGAAGCTGGGATTGAGACAGCCACAAGTGGCGCCTAACCACCCAGAAGGAAGCCAATGCACTGCCTGCTGCCCCAGCCTGCTCCTTCATCACCGAGGAGAGGCACGAGGAGGCCGTCTGCAGCTCCTCACCTACACTGGTGTCATCCTGAACCCGACGAGACAAGTCGCAGAGGTAAAGAGAAAGAATAGCTCCAGTATTGGCCAGCCGAGTCTGCACCGCCATAGCCTTATGTAGCTGGAGGGAGAAACTAGTGGGGTAAGGGGTTCGGTCCACTGGGGGAAGTGGCCCACAGGCAATCTGGTCCCTGTCATGCACATTGGAAAACCGACGACATGTTGCAGACCACTTGTGAGCAGCCGCCGGAGAATGGAACTGCTGGCACAGCAGCTCTTTAAAGTCAGGTAGGAGGGGCACCTGGGTAGATGCAGGGCGCACCTCAATATCTTTCTCAAACCTAGAGGATGCGGCTCGGGGGTTCTCAGGGAGGGCAACGCCCAGAGCCCTGGAAGCCCTGTTAATCACCTCCTCAAAATGGCGGGCTAACTCCCCTCTTGTTACTTCGCCCACTGTCTGCTGTGCACAAGAGAGGTCATTGTCCTCAGAGGAAAAGGCGGTTTCCACATCCACGTCTTCCTCCTCAGCCGCGGGCAATACGCCGGGGAAAAACTCCGCTAAAGCCAGTAGTCAGAGACCTCCGGCTCAACCAGACCAGGACAGACAATGCTCAACGTGGACCTCACCAAGCGCGTCAGCTCACGAGCTGCGAGCAATACACTGGGGAGAAACTCCACCAAAGCCGGGAGCCAGAGACCTCCGGCTCGACCAGACCAGGACAGACAATGCCCAACGTGGACCGGTGAGAGAACAGTCAGCACTCAGCGTGTATCCACCAAGCGCGTTAGCTCACGAGCCCCGAGCAATACGCCGGGAATAACACACAGCCACCACTGCCGGGAGCCAGACAACCTCCGGCTCGACCAGGCAGGATGATGACTCTGCTGACACAGGGCTGAAAGAGCTCTAGGACACAGCAATCCAGGGAGGCTGCCAAAGACAGACGCCCCGCCTTACACAGGTAAGCGGACTTAAAGCTGTACACCTTGCTTCTCTTTCCTTACAACTCAATTCTTTTCTTCTTCTTTTTGCAATACGGATTGTGAGACACTGCACCCTGACGCACAAGTGGAGATCAAACAATCAGTGATTACACGCCAGCGCAGGCGCTTTATAGCTACGCAATGGGGCGTGGCCGGGCAAGCCAGTGTGTCTTAAAGAATTATCCACGTACCCTGACAAGCAGGGGGACTCATACCCCGTACATATGGAATATGTAACCCAGTGGAGAGATAGTCTCGAGACGATAGAGAACTCTCCAATACATTTACAGTGAGATAAAATTGGAGTATTCCCTGGAAGGTAACAATGGAGAGCTCTTCTTCCAAGGTTTTTCAGTGTCTTTACGATGACAGTAGCAGAAATTCTAAATGACAAAGTTAAATTCAAAGAGCCTGTTGAGACGCCTCTCTGCAGTTGACAGGGAAAAACTCTCCAATAAATTTACAGTGAGATAAAATTGGAGTATTGCAAAACTCTGTCAAAGTACACCAAGGCATACATTTTCGTTTCCAAATATTTATTTGAAAAAAAAAAACCATTCATATGTTTAATAAAAAAACATTTTGTTAATAATAAAAAACGAATGTAATCTCAACAGTGACCGCGCCAGCCTACGGGACTGCAGCGCTTGTAATCATGGCGGTCCTAGTGTAAAGCACCACGGACAGCGCCAATGCATCTATCACTGTAGCTCAGAGGCTCTGGTGCCTGAGTCAGAGCATGTGAGCGGAGCTGGAGCTGCCTCAACCATAGGTTATTGGTAGGAAGAAAAATGGCTGCTGAAAAAACTGTCACTGTCAGCTGCCTCCAAGCACCGCAACGATCTGCCAGGCCATCATATGTAACTTCATTGTTTATGCTGCCCGTGTGCTCAGAAGCACACAATGAATGCATTTGAGTAATTTCTGAGACGTTATGATAAAATAAAATAAAAAAATTACAAACTACAGTGTAAAATAGGACTGACAACCTCTCCAATGTCTCATGTCAATTAATTAACACTATTTGTCGCTTTTTATAATGCCTTCCTTTCTTTTCTTTTTTTTTTTTTTTGCTGCTGCTGCGCTCCTGCGCCGTGTCTCCAGTTGAAAGTGGTGATTTGCTAAATACATTCTACAATAATAAATTAGATTAACATTTGGTCTATAATATTGTTTTTATATATTACGCATTTTCATGAAAAACCTTAAGAATAAAAGAAATAAACACCGAAATAATTAGTGGAAACTTTTTTTTAAATTGATATTCCTCCTCTCTGATATACTAACACACATACACACGCACGCACGCACACGCACGCAGACACACGGCTGTGCGGTCACTGTACATTCGTTTTTTATTAATAACAAAATGTTTTTTTATTGACCGTATGAATGGTTTCGTTTTGAAATAACTATTTGGAAACGAAAATGCATGCTTTGGTGTACTTTGACAGAGTTTTGCAATATGTATAGCTACCTGTTTGTATCAAAATGTATAATTTTCGGCTGCTGCCGCAGTCGGAGGTATAAACGCTCAGACAGATGTATTGTCTCTGTGTGTTTTTACATCTATTGTTGCTTTTAATTTCAGCTATACTTTTTAACTTTTTATGAAGCTGACATGTCATGACAGTCAAGCACCCCCCCATTGCTTCAATGACGTCATCAAAGCGAAAAAGCAAGTCTGTTGATTTCTGCCACATTGACGAGCGATTGCAACTGAGCGATGAAGCGATATCAAAGGGGCGAACCGAGCGACAGCGAAAAAAAAACAGGGTCGGTGTGACTGCACCTTAAGCCTGTGACGTCACGGCATGTAGAGATAGATCCAGATATCTGGTCAAGTTTGCCTAACTGAAAGCACTTTCATGGGTTACATATATTGGACTGGTTTGAAAAGAATTACTGTGAGTAATGAGTTCACACAGTAGGCCCTATTTTAGTGTTAAGCATTACATTTAATCCATTTATCCATTGTGTTCTTTGTGATCAAATAATGTGTGTTTTTGTTTGTTTGACTTTAAAAGGATGTATGTCCCATTAGCCCATAAGTGCATACTTTGACTTCATATGTTCACTTAGATGTCTTCTTTGTGATGAAAGGATGTATGTCCGTCTGTGTCAGAGCATCCTAGTCTGTAAGTGAGGTTTTGACTTGAAATGTTTCAATTCCAAGTTGGAAATTAAATGGTTAACAGTATGTCCGCTTAACTATGTTACTTGTGTCAACAATGTGAATGTCACTGTCAACTATACACTTTTTTAGTTAAAATAACCTAAATTATGCTTTTTTCATAATTTAAAGTAGTTGGCATAATGCACACATGATATGTCAAAAAGTAAATGAAATTAACTGTATGATAGATTTATGATTTAAAAAAAACTCCTCTCCCTTAATGACAGTGGTATGCATACTGCATGCTTATCAGAAAAGAAATGGTAAGTTAAAATGTTTGGGTTTTTTTTTTAAAAGCCAAGCGATATTTGACAGAATAGACTCAAAAGGGATCAAAACTAAATATTAGTCTATTCAGTTAATCTTTTTTAAGTCATTTTGTGTCTCGTATAGGTCACTTTTTGTCTTTTTTGGTTGTTTTGTGACTGATCACCTGTAATAATAGAAATAGCTATTAATGGTTTAAGTTAACAAAATAATCACAAATATTACTGAACTATACATTTGTAGATTTGCGTCTTAGTAAACAATCTGTATCTGTGCTCTACTTGTTGACAGTCATCAGTTGTTTTACTGGTGATTTACAATGGTCCACCCAATGATAAATATGTGACTACGGTCCTGCATCACAGCGCAGCTGCTCAGAGTTTCATTTGCAACAAACGGCAGAAATATGTTGAAAAACTTTCTCTGGGTCAGACTCTGGACCAGAGTCAGGTGGTGGCTCAGCTGGTACAGCCTCTCCTCTGTAGCGATGTCAACCGTGTTGGTGGCCACGACAAAGTTGCGGAGGTCTCCATCAAAAGTGATGCCACCATCCTCCTCCAGGCACCGACCCGCTTCTCCCCAGACAGAGAACAACAGACCAGTCACCAAGATCAAATTCTTGCAGTGGTGGCAGCAAAATGCTCACACACTGACGGTCATCATGGCTCTCTGGTCTCCTCCACAGTGTCACTAGTCGTGCGTAAAAGCGCAGTGCGCCTTTATTGAACAGTGCTGAAAGAGGGAGGGAGCGCCCAGCGAAAACCAAAACTAATATTTTTATTTCTATATAATGATTTTTGCAACATTGCTATTTTCACTCAATTGCATTTATACCATTTGTTTTACCATGTTTAGAGACAGAGTCTATACACCACATAACCAGTGTGATATGAGTTTCAGGCGATGACAGCCTCGAGCAGACTAGAAAGCGTTTAATGAGTAAACCGATTCTCAGTAAGGCTGCTGATGGAGGAAAAACTGTCCACGTGAATACAGTAAAGAGCAGAAAACAAAACACACATTAAAAAAAAAAAAAAAAGATCAGTAGCGTGTTTAACAAATAAATTTCCGGTTTAATAGACTGTCAAAAACTAATAGATGACATTATCTCCAGTGGAGGACTGGCTGATGATGACGTAATGAGAGCTCTGAGGTCAGACGTGTTGTTACGGACCTGATGGTACCATGGTTGCTATGTTGTCTCTAGGTGCATCATTTCACACATTTAATCATTTGAACCAAAACAAACTTTCTGTCGGAGAGAAAAGCAGCAGCTCAACTTTCACTCGACGATGTTTCTGGAAAACAGACTACAAACTGAGACCTTTTGCTTCTGGACCTCATCTTAAGACCTGCTGTCACTGACAAACGGACTCATTCGCGGTAGACGTGAGATTTTGACACTTTCTTAAAGCCCAGCTCAGGTTGGTATTTTACCGTTAAGACTTGACAAAAATGTACTGATGTAGGCACTATGTAACCAATATTGGCAATGTTTTGCCTACATCACTAGGCTACTATTTTATTGTAAATGAATCAAATAGGACTGACGTTTGACTGTTACCAAGTCTGAATAGGTAAATCTAAAACTACTTTCTTTGGTTTACCAACTGTCTGTTTTATCTGTCCAACAAGCAGCCCAGCATAAACCTGCTAATAAAAATATAGCAATATATTTTTTAACTTCTTGGTGATGTAGGCCATCAGTGCTGCAAGCAGTGACACAAGCACTGAAGCCTTATTATTTGAATATGCTCATAATTCAACCATTTTCTTAATATTCAGGATATTTTACACTAAACCTCAATGAAATAACGTGATGTCATCATACTGTGAGAGCAACAGAGACGTGTGAATCATAGAGATTTTTCTAGAAAAAAAATGCTGATATGGTGCTGGCTTTTTCTCATTCAGCAAGAGAGTGTAAGATTGGCATGTTGTTAAATATCTGGCAAAAATGTCCCTCTGGAAAAGACAGCTATGTCTACTGTGTGCATGAGCAGATCATGAGACAATGGGCCCCTAGGCACAGATATGCAAAAGGCCCCACCACCTCTCCTTCACAGGGTCAGGGTGGTTTTGCCTCTTTTGTTGTTTGTGTTTCTCTGTAGTCTTGTTTCTTTATTTTATTTTCATTTAATCTTTAATTAATCAGGCAGTCTCATTGAGATCAAGATCTCTTTTTCAAGAGAGACCTGAGAACAAAGCAAAATCCATACAAAAAAAACACACAGACACAAACAGGAACAACACAACAAGGAATTAATAAAAACAATTACATGAATCATGAAAAACATCAGATAGTGAAGCTTTAAAAACTCCAAGAGGAACAAGAGATTCAAGTTTGAGGGTCGATTGTAACTCTTTCCATTTATAAGGTGCATAGTACCTGAAACCAGATCTACCAACATTTGTGCGCATGCAGGGGATATCTAAGGTTGGGTAGTTACTGGATTCTGCACTGTAGTTACTGGATTTGAAAGAGAGAAGAGATGTGAGGTAGTTTGGTAGCTTTAACAGTCGAGCTCTATAAATAAATAACATATTTCTTCTTGTCTGTAAGGAAGTCCATCCAACTGTTTGATACAGAGAACAATGATGAGTACGAGTATGAGTATGTTGTGTCTCTGAGGTCATTCTTGTCTCTAAACAGTAATTTTATGTCTTAATAACAGTTCCGAAATGCATAAAATGTCCGATATATTATTAATAAAATGTCTAAGAAAAATAGATGAAATGTCCGAAAAAATACTGAGAAAATGTCCGAAATATTACTAATAAGATGTCCGACAAAAATTGATAAAATATCGACGAAATTATTAAAGAATTGACCGAATAATTATTGATAACATGTCCGACAAATATTAATAAAATGTCCGAAAAAATATTAATAAAATGTCAGAGATATATATGTTAATGTCCGTCAAATATTAATAAAATGGCAGAAAATTTGTTAATAAAATGTCTGAAGAATATTCATAAAATGTCAGAAGAATTATGAATAAAACGTCCGACAAATATTGATAAAATATTTGACAAATATTGATAAAATGTCCTAAAACACCATTAAGGGTCAATTGATGTTGTTTAAGTCATTTTATGTCTAGTTTAAGTAATACTGTGGCTCTCTAAGATCATTTTGTGTCTGTCTTAAGTCATTTAGTCTTTTTTAAGCTCATTTTATGTCTCGTTGAGGTCACTTTGTGTCTTATGTGGTTGTTTGGTGACTAATCATGTTACGGTTTGGCTTTATAACCACGGGACCAAAGTAGCAGGAGACAGGCGAAGTGAAAGTTCTACACAGTTTATTACAAACGCCGCTAAACACAAAAAACGGCTGCAAGCCGCTAAATACAAAAACTGTTTTAGCGACAGAACTGCTGCCCGGTGGTGGCTGGAGGCGAGGGCTCCGGAGAACCAAGAGCGGCGAGGCAGTACACTACAAAAACAGAGACAAAAGCACAAGTCAGTGGGGTTGATCCACGAGAGAA
The DNA here is from genome assembly GCA_035609425.1 of Epinephelus awoara. NCBI lineage: Eukaryota > Metazoa > Chordata > Actinopteri > Perciformes > Serranidae > Epinephelus > Epinephelus awoara. The sequence goes on along the minus strand of CM069314.1, from coordinate 31,132,017 downwards.
AAAGGCAAAAACACCCGAGCCGCCACCAATACATGCATCAAAAAACAGAGGATCATCAAATTCTTGCAGTGGTGGCAGCAAAATGCTCACACACTGACGGTCATCATGGCTCTCTGGTCTCCTCCACAGTGTCACTAGTCGTGCGTAAAAGCGCAGTGCGCCTTTATTGAACAGTGCTGAAAGAGGGAGGGAGCGCCCAGCGAAAACCAAAACTAATATTTTTATTTCTATATAATGATTTTTGCAACATTGCTATTTTCACTCAGTTGCATTTATACCATTTTTATTACCATGTTTAGAGACAGAGTCTATACACCACATAACCAGTGTGATATGAGTTTCAGGCGATGACAGCCTCGAGCAGACTAGAAAGCGTTTAATGAATACACCTTAGCTAATTAATTCACATGATATCCTCATCAAGAAGAACCAAAAGCCGGCTGAGTAAACCGATTCTCAATAAGGCTGCTGATGGAGGAAAAACTGTCCACGTGAATACAGTAAAGAGCAGAAAACAAAACACACATTAAAAAAAAAAAAAAAAAAAGATCAGTAGCGTGTTTAACAAATAAATTTCCGGTTTAATAGACTGTCAAAAACTAATAGATGGCATTATCTCCAGTGGAGGACTGGCTGATGATGACGTAATGAGAGCTCTGAGGTCAGACGTGTTGTTACGGACCTGATGGTACCATGGTTGCTATGTTGTCTCTAGGTGCATCATTTCACACATTTAATCATTTGAACCAAAACAAACTTTCTGTCGGAGAGAAAAGCAGCAGCTCAACTTTCACTCGACGATGTTTCTGGAAAACAGACTACAAACTGAGACCTTTTGCTTCTGGACCTCATCTTAAGACCTGCTGTCACTGACAAACGGACTCATTCGCGGTAGACGTGAGATTTTGACACTTTCTTAAAGCCCAGCTCAGGTTGGTATTTTACCGTTAAGACTTGACAAAAATGTACTGATGTAGGCACTATGTAACCAATATTGGCAATGTTTTGCTTACATCACTAGGCTACTATTTTATTGTAAATGAATCAGATAGGACTGACGTTTGACTGTTACCAAGTCTGAATAGGTAAATCTAAAACTACTTTCTTTGGTTTACCAACTGTCTGTTTTATCTGTCCAACAAGCAGCCCAGCATAAACCTGCTAATAAAAATATAGCAATATATTTTTTAACTTCTTGGTGATGTAGGCCATCAGTGCTGCAAGCAGTGACACAAGCACTGAAGCCTTATTATTTGAATATGCTCATAATTCAACCATTTTCTTAATATTCAGGATATTTTTCATTAATGAGTATTTTACACTAAACCTCATTGAAATAACGTGATGTCATCATACTGTGAGAGCAACAGAGACGTGTGAATCGTGGAGATTTTTCTTGAAAAAAAAATGCTGATATGGTGCTGGCTTTTTCTCATTCAGCAAGAGAGTGTAAAATTGGCATGTTGTTAAATATCTGGCAAAAATGTCCCTCTGTAAAAGACAGCTATGTCTACTGTGTGCATGAGCAGATCATGAGACAATGGGCCCCTAGGCACAGATATGCAAAAGGCCCCACCACCTCTCCTTCACAGGGTCAGGGTGGTTTTGCCTCTTTTGTTGTTTGTGTTTCTCTGTAGTCTTGTTTCTTTATTTTATTTTCATTTAATCTTTAATTAATCAGGCAGTCTCATTGAGATCAAGATCTCTTTTTCAAGAGAGACCTGAGAACAAAGCAGCATCCATAACAACAAAAACACACAGACACAAACAGGAACAACACAACAAAAAACAATTACATGAATCATGAAAAACATCAGATAGTGAAGCTTTAAAGACTCCAAGAGGAACAAGAGATTCAAGTTTGAGGGTCGATTGTAACTCTTTCCATTTATAAGGTGCATAGTACCTGAAACCAGATCTACCAACATTTGTGCGCATGCAGGGGATATCTAAGGTTGGGTAGTTACTGGATTCTGCACTGTAGTTACTGGATTTGAAAGAGAGAAGAGATGTGAGGTAGTTTGGTAGCTTTAACAGTAGAGCTCTATAAATAAATAACATATTTCTTCTTGTCTGTAAGGAAGTCCATCCAACTGTTTGATACAGAGAACAATGATGAGTACGAGTATGAGTATGTTGTGTCTCTGAGGTCATTTTTGTCTCTAAACAGTCATTTTATGTCTTAATAACAGTTCCGAAAAATTCTGCATAAAATGTCCGATATATTATTAATAAAATGTCTAAGAAAAATAGATGAAATGTCCGAAAAAAATACTGAGAAAATGTCCGAAATATTACTAATAAAATGTCCGACAAAAATTGATAAAATATCGAAGAAATTATTAATGAATTGACCGAATAATTATTGATAACATGTCCGAAAAATATTAATAAAATGTCCGAAAAAATATTAATAAAATGTCAGAGATATATATGTTAATGTCCGTCAAATATTAATAAAATGGCCGAAAAATTGTTAATAAAATGTCTGAAAAATATTCATAAAATATCAGAAGAATTATGAATAAAACGTCCGACAAATATTGATAAAATATTTGACAAATATTGATAAAATGTCCTAAAACACCATTAAGGGTCAATTGATGTTGTTTAAGTCATTTTATGTCTAGTTTAAGTAATACTGTGGCTCTCTAAGATCATTTTGTGTCTGTCTTAAGTCATTTAGTCTTTTTCAAGGGCCGTCCACACCAAGAACTATAACTATAAATATAACTATAAATATACAGTTTTAAAAATCGTTCTAAACTCAAGTGTTTGGCAGCGTCCACACTACAACTATAACGACAACGATAGCGGTGGACGATATCGTTTGGATCACTTTCAGAGCGATTTGATGAATGATAGAAACACTGACAGCCAATCAAAATCCATCCGAAATGACAGGTCGAGACGTTCATCACATCATGTATACCCACTACGAAAGCTCCAGGATTTCCATACACCCACTTAAACATGTGCAAAGATCCGTAACAACATAGTTTTGTGACAGAACTTTAACTTCAGTGATTTTGTTTTGCAAATACCGGGTAAATAACTGCAATAAAATACATTTTGCAGGGGAATGCGTCTCCTCTTATCCCCTCCATTCATAAAATTCAGGAGCCAGGATGAAGTTACTGAGGGGGGCAAATCTTTATTATGCAACATAGGTTCACACAGTGAGTTATGAAGAGCGCGCAGCCGTGCGTAATTGTCGCGCGTAATGACAGCTCGTCGCCGGTGAAACACAATAAACTGCACGTCTTCATTCATGTTTGTCTCATGACAGATGGAGCTTACAGACAGACAGACAGGCAGACAGACAGACAGACAGACAGGTGGAGCAAGCGGCAAATTGGTTTTCTTTTTCTGTCTCGCAACATACAGCAATAACAGGTCATCAGTATCACCTGCCGACCGTACCGAGCAGTGTGTGTTTGGCGTAACCTAGCAACGCGACGATATCTTCATTGGTGTGGAGGCTGCAATTGTTATCGTTATAGTTAACGTCACAGTTATCTTTCTTGGTGTGGACGGCCCTTTAAGGTCATTTTATGTCTCGTTGAGGTCACTTTGTGTCTTCTGTGGTTGTTTGGTGACTAATCATGTTACGGTTTGGCTTGATAACCACGGGACCCAAGTAGCAGGAGACAGGCGAAGTGAAAGTTCTACACAGTTTATTACAAACGCCGCTAAACACAAAAAACGGCTGCAAGCCGCTAAATACAAAAACTGTTTTAGCGACAGAACTGCTGCCCGGTGGTGGCTGGAGGCGAGGGCTCCGGAGAACCAAGAGCGGCGAGGCAGTACACTACAAAAACAGAGACAAAAGCACAAGTCAGTGGGGTTGATCCACGAGAGAAAAAGGCAAAAACACCCGAGCCGCCACCAATACATGCATCAAAAAACAGAGGATCATCAAATTCTTGCAGTGGTGGCAGCAAAATGCTCACACACTGACGGTCATCATGGCTCTCTGGTCTCCTCCACAGTGTCACTAGTCGTGCGTAAAAGCGCAGTGCGCCTTTATTGAACAGTGCTGAAAGAGGGAGGGAGCGCCCAGCGAAAACCAAAACTAATATTTTTATTTCTATATAATGATTTTTGCAACATTGCTATTTTCACTCAGTTGCATTTATACCATTTTTATTACCATGTTTAGAGACAGAGTCTATACACCACATAACCAGTGTGATATGAGTTTCAGGCGATGACAGCCTCGAGCAGACTAGAAAGCGTTTAATGAATACACCTTAGCTAATTAATTCACATGATATCCTCATCAAGAAGAACCAAAAGCCGGCTGAGTAAACCGATTCTCAATAAGGCTGCTGATGGAGGAAAAACTGTCCACGTGAATACAGTAAAGAGCAGAAAACAAAACACACACATTTCAAAAAAAAAAAAAAAAAAGATCCGTAGCGTGTTTAACAAATAAATTTCCGGTTTAATAAACTGTCAAAAACTAATAGATGGCATTATCTCCAGTGGAGGACTGGCTGATGATGACGTAATGAGAGCTCTGAGGTCAGACGTGTTGTTACGGACCTGATGGTACCATGGTTGCTATGTTGTCTCTAGGTGCATCATTTCACACATTTAATCATTTGAACCAAAACAAACTTTCTGTCGGAGAGAAAAGCAGCAGCTCAACTTTCACTCGACGATGTTTCTGGAAAACAGACTACAAACTGAGACCTTTTGCTTCTGGACCTCATCTTAAGACCTGCTGTCACTGACAAACGGACTCATTCGCGGTAGACGTGAGATTTTGACACTTTCTTAAAGCCCAGCTCAGGTTGGTATTTTACCGTTAAGACTTGACAAAAATGTACTGATGTAGGCACTATGTAACCAATATTGGCAATGTTTTGCTTACATCACTAGGCTACTATTTTATTGTAAATGAATCAGATAGGACTGACGTTTGACTGTTACCAAGTCTGAATAGGTAAATCTAAAACTACTTTCTTTGGTTTACCAACTGTCTGTTTTATCTGTCCAACAAGCAGCCCAGCATAAACCTGCTAATAAAAATATAGTAATATATTTTTTAACTTCTTGGTGATGTAGGCCATCAGTGCTGCAAGCAGTGACACAAGCACTGAAGCCTTATTATTTGAATATGCTCATAATTCAACCATTTTCTTAATATTCAGGATATTTTTCATTAATGAGTATTTTACACTAAACCTCAATGAAATAACGTGATGTCATCATACTGTGAGAGCAACAGAGACGTGTGAATCGTGGAGATTTTTCTTGAAAAAAAATGCTGATATGGTGCTGGCTTTTTCTCATTCAGCAAGAGAGTGTAAAATTGGCATGTTGTTAAATATCTGGCAAAAATGTCCCTCTGGAAAAGACAGCTATGTCTACTGTGTGCATGAGCAGATCATGAGACAATGGGCCCCTAGGCACAGATATGCAAAAGGCCCCACCACCTCTCCTTCACAGGGTCAGGGTGGTTTTGCCTCTTTTGTTGTTTGTGTTTCTCTGTAGTCTTGTTTCTTTATTTTATTTTCATTTAATCTTTAATTAATCAGGCAGTCTCATTGAGATCAAGATCTCTTTTTCAAGAGAGACCTGAGAACAAAGCAGCATCCATAACAACAAAAACACACAGACACAAACAGGAGCAACACAACAAAAAACAATTACATGAATCATGAAAAACATCAGATAGTGAAGCTTTAAAAACTCCAAGAGGAACAAGAGATTCAAGTTTGAGGGTCGATTGTAACTCTTTCCATTTATAAGGTGCATAGTACCTGAAACCAGATCTACCAACATTTGTGCGCATGCAGGGGATATCTAAGGTTGGGTAGTTACTGGATTTGAAAGAGAGAAGAGATGTGAGGTAGTTTGGTAGCTTTAACAGTAGAGCTCTATAAATAAATAACATATTTCTTCTTGTCTGTAAGGAAGTCCATCCAACTGTTTGATACAGAGAACAATGATGAGTACGAGTATGAGTATGTTGTGTCTCTGAGGTCATTTTTGTCTCTAAACAGTCATTTTATGTCTTAATAACAGTTCCGAAAAATTCTGCATAAAATGTCCGATATATTATTAATAAAATGTCTAAGAAAAATAGATGAAATGTCCGAAAAAAATACTGAGAAAATGTCCGAAATATTACTAATAAAATGTCCGACAAAAATTGATAAAATATCGAAGAAATTATTAATGAATTGACCGAATAATTATTGATAACATGTCCGAAAAATATTAATAAAATGTCCGAAAAAATATTAATAAAATGTCAGACATATATATGTTAATGTCCGTCAAATATTAATAAAATGGCCGAAAAATTGTTAATAAAATGTCTGAAAAATATTCATAAAATATCAGAAGAATTATGAATAAAACGTCCGACAAATATTGATAAAATATTTGACAAATATTGATAAAATATTTGACAAATATTGATAAAATGTCCTAAAACACCATTAAGGGTCAATTGATGTTGTTTAAGTCATTTTATGTCTAGTTTAAGTAATACTGTGGCTCTCTAAGATCATTTTGTGTCTGTCTTAAGTCATTTAGTCTTTTTCAAGGGCCGTCCACACCAAGAACTATAACTATAAATATAACTATAAATATACAGTTTTAAAAATCGTTCTAAACTCAAGTGTTTGGCAGCGTCCACACTACAACTATAACGACAACGATAGCGGTGGACGATATCGTTTGGATCACTTTCAGAGCGATTTGATGAATGATAGAAACACTGACAGCCAATCAAAATCCATCCGAAATGACAGGTCGAGACGTTCATCACATCATGTATACCCACTACGAAAGCTCCAGGATTTCCATACACCCACTTAAACATGTGCAAAGATCCGTAACAACATAGTTTTGTGACAGAACTTTAACTTCAGTGATTTTGTTTTGCAAATACCGGGTAAATAACTGCAATAAAATACATTTTGCAGGGGAATGCGTCTCCTCTTATCCCCTCCATTCATAAAATTCAGGAGCCAGGATGAAGTTACTGAGGGGGGCAAATCTTTATTATGCAACATAGGTTCACACAGTGAGTTATGAAGAGCGCGCAGCCGTGCGTAATTGTCGCGCGTAATGACAGCTCGTCGCCGGTGAAACACAATAAACTGCACGTCTTCATTCATGTTTGTCTCATGACAGATGGAGCTTACAGACAGACAGACAGGCAGACAGACAGACAGACAGACAGACAGGTGGAGCAAGCGGCAAATTGGTTTTCTTTTTCTGTCTCGCAACATACAGCAATAACAGGTCACATCACCTGCCGACCGCACCGAGCAGTGTGTGTTTGGCGTAACCTAGCAACGCGACGATATCGTTCATTGGTGTGGAGGCTGCAATTGTTATCGTTATAGTTAACGTCACAGTTATCTTTCTTGGTGTGGACGGCCCTTTAAGGTCATTTTATGTCTCGTTGAGGTCACTTTGTGTCTTCTGTGGTTGTTTGGTGACTAATCATGTTACGGTTTGGCTTGATAACCACGGGACCCAAGTAGCAGGAGACAGGCGAAGTGAAAGTTCTACACAGTTTATTACAAACGCCGCTAAACACAAAAAACGGCTGCAAGCCGCTAAATACAAAAACTGTTTTAGCGACAGAACTGCTGCCCGGTGGTGGCTGGAGGCGAGGGCTCCGGAGAACCAAGAGCGGCGAGGCAGTACACTACAAAAACAGAGACAAAAGCACAAGTCAGTGGGGTTGATCCACGAGAGAAAAAGGCAAAAACACCCGAGCCGCCACCAATACATGCATCAAAAAACAGAGGATCATCAAATTCTTGCAGTGGTGGCAGCAAAATGCTCACACACTGACGGTCATCATGGCTCTCTGGTCTCCTCCACAGTGTCACTAGTCGTGCGTAAAAGCGCAGTGCGCCTTTATTGAACAGTGCTGAAAGAGGGAGGGAGCGCCCAGCGAAAACCAAAACTAATATTTTTATTTCTATATAATGATTTTTGCAACATTGCTATTTTCACTCAGTTGCATTTATACCATTTTTATTACCATGTTTAGAGACAGAGTCTATACACCACATAACCAGTGTGATATGAGTTTCAGGCGATGACAGCCTCGAGCAGACTAGAAAGCGTTTAATGAATACACCTTAGCTAATTAATTCACATGATATCCTCATCAAGAAGAACCAAAAGCCGGCTGAGTAAACCGATTCTCAATAAGGCTGCTGATGGAGGAAAAACTGTCCACGTGAATACAGTAAAGAGCAGAAAACAAAACACACACATTTCAAAAAAAAAAAAAAAAAGATCCGTAGCGTGTTTAACAAATAAATTTCCGGTTTAATAAACTGTCAAAAACTAATAGATGGCATTATCTCCAGTGGAGGACTGGCTGATGATGACGTAATGAGAGCTCTGAGGTCAGACGTGTTGTTACGGACCTGATGGTACCATGGTTGCTATGTTGTCTCTAGGTGCATCATTTCACACATTTAATCATTTGAACCAAAACAAACTTTCTGTCGGAGAGAAAAGCAGCAGCTCAACTTTCACTCGACGATGTTTCTGGAAAACAGACTACAAACTGAGACCTTTTGCTTCTGGACCTCATCTTAAGACCTGCTGTCACTGACAAACGGACTCATTCGCGGTAGACGTGAGATTTTGACACTTTCTTAAAGCCCAGCTCAGGTTGGTATTTTACCGTTAAGACTTGACAAAAATGTACTGATGTAGGCACTATGTAACCAATATTGGCAATGTTTTGCCTACATCACTAGGCTACTATTTTATTGTAAATGAATCAGATAGGACTGACGTTTGACTGTTACCAAGTCTGAATAGGTAAATCTAAAACTACTTTCTTTGGTTTACCAACTGTCTGTTTTATCTGTCCAACAAGCAGCCCAGCATAAACCTGCTAATAAAAATATAGCAATATATTTTTTAACTTCTTGGTGATGTAGGCCATCAGTGCTGCAAGCAGTGACACAAGCACTGAAGCCTTATTATTTGAATATGCTCATAATTCAACCATTTTCTTAATATTCAGGATATTTTTCATTAATGAGTATTTTACACTAAACCTCATTGAAATAACGTGATGTCATCATACTGTGAGAGCAACAGAGACGTGTGAATCGTGGAGATTTTTCTTGAAAAAAAATGCTGATATGGTGCTGGCTTTTTCTCGTTCAGCAAGAGAGTGTAAAATTGGCATGTTGTTAAATATCTGGCAAAAATGTCCCTCTGGAAAAGACAGCTATGTCTACTGTGTGCATGAGCAGATCATGAGACAATGGGCCCCTAGGCACAGATATGCAAAAGGCCCCACCACCTCTCCTTCACAGGGTCAGGGTGGTTTTGCCTCTTTTGTTGTTTGTGTTTCTCTGTAGTCTTGTTTCTTTATTTTATTTTCATTTAATCTTTAATTAATCAGGCAGTCTCATTGAGATCAAGATCTCTTTTTCAAGAGAGACCTGAGAACAAAGCAGCATCCATAACAACAAAAACACACAGACACAAACAGGAGCAACACAACAAAAAACAATTACATGAATCATGAAAAACATCAGATAGTGAAGCTTTAAAAACTCCAAGAGGAACAAGAGATTCAAGTTTGAGGGTCGATTGTAACTCTTTCCATTTATAAGGTGCATAGTACCTGAAACCAGATCTACCAACATTTGTGCGCATGCAGGGGATATCTAAGGTTGGGTAGTTACTGGATTCTGCACTGTAGTTACTGGATTTGAAAGAGAGAAGAGATGTGAGGTAGTTTGGTAGCTTTAACAGTAGAGCTCTATAAATAAATAACATATTTCTTCTTGTCTGTAAGGAAGTCCATCCAACTGTTTGATACAGAGAACAATGATGAGTACGAGTATGAGTATGTTGTGTCTCTGAGGTCATTTTTGTCTCTAAACAGTCATTTTATGTCTTAATAACAGTTCCGAAAAATTCTGCATAAAATGTCCGATATATTATTAATAAAATGTCTAAGAAAAATAGATGAAATGTCCGAAAAAAATACTGAGAAAATGTCCGAAATATTACTAATAAAATGTCCGACAAAAATTGATAAAATATCGAAGAAATTATTAATGAATTGACCGAATAATTATTGATAACATGTCCGAAAAATATTAATAAAATGTCCGAAAAAATATTAATAAAATGTCAGACATATATATGTTAATGTCCGTCATATATTAATAAAATGGCCGAAAAATTGTTAATAAAATGTCTGAAAAATATTCATAAAATATCAGAAGAATTATGAATAAAACGTCCGACAAATATTGATAAAATATTTGACAAATATTGATAAAATGTCCTAAAACACCATTAAGGGTCAATTGATGTTGTTTAAGTCATTTTATGTCTAGTTTAAGTAATACTGTGGCTCTCTAAGATCATTTTGTGTCTGTCTTAAGTCATTTAGTCTTTTTCCAGGGCCGTCCACACCAAGAACTATAACTATAAATATAACTATAAATATACAGTTTTAAAAATCGTTCTAAACTCAAGTGTTTGGCAGCGTCCACACTACAACTATAACGACAACGATAGCGGTGGACGATATCGTTTGGATCACTTTCAGAGCGATTTGATGAATGATAGAAACACTGACAGCCAATCAAAATCCATCCGAAATGACAGGTCGAGACGTTCATCACATCATGTATACCCACTACGAAAGCTCCAGGATTTCCATACACCCACTTAAACATGTGCAAAGATCCGTAACAACATAGTTTTGTGACAGAACTTTAACTTCAGTGATTTTGTTTTGCAAATACCGGGTAAATAACTGCAATAAAATACATTTTGCAGGGGAATGCGTCTCCTCTTATCCCCTCCATTCATAAAATTCAGGAGCCAGGATGAAGTTACTGAGGGGGGCAAATCTTTATTATGCAACATAGGTTCACACAGTGAGTTATGAAGAGCGCGCAGCCGTGCGTAATTGTCGCGCGTAATGACAGCTCGTCGCCGGTGAAACACAATAAACTGCACGTCTTCATTCATGTTTGTCTCATGACAGATGGAGCTTACAGACAGACAGACAGGCAGACAGACAGACAGACAGACAGACAGGTGGAGCAAGCGGCAAATTGGTTTTCTTTTTCTGTCTCGCAACATACAGCAATAACAGGTCACATCACCTGCCGACCGCACCGAGCAGTGTGTGTTTGGCGTAACCTAGCAACGCGACGATATCGTTCATTGGTGTGGAGGCTGCAATTGTTATCGTTATAGTTAACGTCACAGTTATCTTTCTTGGTGTGGACGGCCCTTTAAGGTCATTTTATGTCTCGTTGAGGTCACTTTGTGTCTTCTGTGGTTGTTTGGTGACTAATCATGTTACGGTTTGGCTTGATAACCACGGGACCCAAGTAGCAGGAGACAGGCGAAGTGAAAGTTCTACACAGTTTATTACAAACGCCGCTAAACACAAAAAACGGCTGCAAGCCGCTAAATACAAAAACTGTTTTAGCGACAGAACTGCTGCCCGGTGGTGGCTGGAGGCGAGGGCTCCGGAGAACCAAGAGCGGCGAGGCAGTACACTACAAAAACAGAGACAAAAGCACAAGTCAGTGGGGTTGATCCACGAGAGAAAAAGGCAAAAACACCCGAGGCGCCACCAATACATGCATCAAAAAACAGAGGATCATCAAATTCTTGCAGTGGTGGCAGCAAAATGCTCACACACTGACGGTCATCATGGCTCTCTGGTCTCCTCCACAGTGTCACTAATGGTGCGTAAAAGCGCAGTGCGCCTTTATTGAACAGTGCTGAAAGAGGGAGGGAGCGCCCAGCGAAAACCAAAACTAATATTTTTATTTCTATATAATGATTTTTGCAACATTGCTATTTTCACTCAGTTGCATTTATACCATTTTTATTACCATGTTTAGAGACAGTCTATACACCACATAACCAGTGTGATATGAGTTTCAGGCGATGACAGCGTCGAGCAGACTAGAAAGCGTTTAATGAATACACCTTAGCTAATTAATTCACATGATATCCTCATCAAGAAGAACCAAAAGCCGGCTGAGTAAACCGATTCTCAATAAGGCTGCTGATGGAGGAAAAACTGTCCACGTGAATACAGTAAAGAGCAGAAAACAAAACACACACATTTCAAAAAAAAAAAAAAAAAAAAAAAAAGATCCGTAGCGTGTTTAACAAATAAATTTCCGGTTTAATAAACTGTCAAAAACTAATAGATGGCATTATCTCCAGTGGAGGACTGGCTGATGATGACGTAATGAGAGCTCTGAGGTCAGACGTGTTGTTACGGACCTGATGGTACCATGGTTGCTATGTTGTCTCTAGGTGCATCATTTCACACATTTAATCATTTGAACCAAAACAAACTTTCTGTCGGAGAGAAAAGCAGCAGCTCAACTTTCACTCGACGATGTTTCTGGAAAACAGACTACAAACTGAGACCTTTTGCTTCTGGACCTCATCTTAAGACCTGCTGTCACTGACAAACGGACTCATTCGCGGTAGACGTGAGATTTTGACACTTTCTTAAAGCCCAGCTCAGGTTGGTATTTTACCGTTAAGACTTGACAAAAATGTACTGATGTAGGCACTATGTAACCAATATTGGCAATGTTTTGCCTACATCACTAGGCTACTATTTTATTGTAAATGAATCAGATAGGACTGACGTTTGACTGTTACCAAGTCTGAATAGGTAAATCTCAAACTACTTTCTTTGGTTTACCAACTGTCTGTTTTATCTGTCCAACAAGCAGCCCAGCATAAACCTGCTAATAAAAATATAGCAATATATTTTTTAACTTCTTGGTGATGTAGGCCATCAGTGCTGCAAGCAGTGACACAAGCACTGAAGCCTTATTATTTGAATATGCTCATAATTCAACCATTTTCTTAATATTCAGGATATTTTTCATTAATGAGTATTTTACACTAAACCTCAATGAAATAACGTGATGTCATCATACTGTGAGAGCAACAGAGACGTGTGAATCGTGGAGATTTTTCTTGAAAAAAAATGCTGATATGGTGCTGGCTTTTTCTCGTTCAGCAAGAGAGTGTAAAATTGGCATGTTGTTAAATATCTGGCAAAAATGTCCCTCTGGAAAAGACAGCTATGTCTACTGTGTGCATGAGCAGATCATGAGACAATGGGCCCCTAGGCATAGATATGCAAAAGGCCCCACCACCTCTCCTTCACAGGGTCAGGGTGGTTTTGCCTCTTTTGTTGTTTGTGTTTCTCTGTAGTCTTGTTTCTTTATTTTATTTTCATTTAATCTTTAATTAATCAGGCAGTCTCATTGAGATCAAGATCTCTTTTTCAAGAGAGACCTGAGAACAAAGCAGCATCCATAACAACAAAAACACACAGACACAAACAGGAATAACACAACAAAAAACAATTACATGAATCATGAAAAACATCAGATAGTGAAGCTTTAAAAACTCCAAGAGGAACAAGAGATTCAAGTTTGAGGGTCGATTGTAACTCTTTCCATTTATAAGGTGCATAGTACCTGAAACCAGATCTACCAACATTTGTGCGCATGCAGGGGATATCTAAGGTTGGGTAGTTACTGGATTCTGCACTGTAGTTACTGGATTTGAAAGAGAGAAGAGATGTGAGGTAGTTTGGTAGCTTTAACAGTAGAGCTCTATAAATAAATAACATATTTCTTCTTATCTGTAAGGAAGTCCATCCAACTGTTTGATACAGAGAACAATGATGAGTACGAGTATGAGTATGTTGTGTCTCTGAGGTCATTTTTGTCTCTAAACAGTCATTTTATGTCTTAATAACAGTTCCGAAAAATTCTGCATAAAATGTCCGATATATTATTAATAAAATGTCTAAGAAAAATAGATGAAATGTCCGAAAAAAATACTGAGAAAATGTCCGAAATATTACTAATAAAATGTCCGACAAAAAATTGATAAAATATCGAAGAAATTATTAATGAATTGACCGAATAATTATTGATAACATGTCCGAAAAATATTAATAAAATGTCCGAAAAAATATTAATAAAATGTCAGACATATATATGTTAATGTCCGTCAAATATTAATAAAATGGCCGAAAAATTGTTAATAAAATGTCTGAAAAATATTCATTAAATTTCAGAAGAATTATGAATAAAACGTCCGACAAATATTGATAAAATGTCCTAAAACACCATTAAGGGTCAATTGATGTTGTTTAAGTCATTTTATGTCTAGTTTAAGTAATACTGTGGCTCTCTAAGATCATTTTGTGTCTGTCTTAAGTCATTTAGTCTTTTTCAAGGGCCGTCCACACCAAGAACTATAACTATAAATATAACTATAAATATACAGTTTTAAAAATCGTTCTAAACTCAAGTGTTTGGCAGCGTCCACACTACAACTATAACGACAACGATAGCGGTGGACGATATCGTTTGGATCACTTTCAGAGCGATTTGATGAATGATAGAAACACTGACAGCCAATCAAAATCCATCCGAAATGACAGGTCGAGACGTTCATCACATCATGTATACCCACTACGAAAGCTCCAGGATTTCCATACACCCACTTAAACATGTGCAAAGATCCGTAACAACATAGTTTTGTGACAGAACTTTAACTTCAGTGATTTTGTTTTGCAAATACCGGGTAAATAACTGCAATAAAATACATTTTGCAGGGGAATGCGTCTCCTCTTATCCCCTCCATTCATAAAATTCAGGAGCCAGGATGAAGTTACTGAGGGGGGCAAATCTTTATTATGCAACATAGGTTCACACAGTGAGTTATGAAGAGCGCGCAGCCGTGCGTAATTGTCGCGCGTAATGACAGCTCGTCGCCGGTGAAACACAATAAACTGCACGTCTTCATTCATGTTTGTCTCATGACAGATGGAGCTTACAGACAGACAGACAGGCAGACAGACAGACAGACAGACAGACAGGTGGAGCAAGCGGCAAATTGGTTTTCTTTTTCTGTCTCGCAACATACAGCAATAACAGGTCACATCACCTGCCGACCGCACCGAGCAGTGTGTGTTTGGCGTAACCTAGCAACGCGACGATATCGTTCATTGGTGTGGAGGCTGCAATTGTTATCGTTATAGTTAACGTCACAGTTATCTTTCTTGGTGTGGACGGCCCTTTAAGGTCATTTTATGTCTCGTTGAGGTCACTTTGTGTCTTCTGTGGTTGTTTGGTGACTAATTATGTTACGGTTTGGCTTGATAACCACGGGACCCAAGTAGCAGGAGACAGGCGAAGTGAAAGTTCTACACAGTTTATTACAAACGCCGCTAAACACAAAAAACGGCTGCAAGCCGCTAAATACAAAAACTGTTTTAGCGACAGAACTGCTGCCCGGTGGTGGCTGGAGGCGAGGGCTCCGGAGAACCAAGAGCGTCGAGGCAGTACACTACAAAAACAGAGACAAAAGCACAAGTCAGTGGGGTTGATCCACGAGAGAAAAAGGCAAAAACACCCGAGCCGCCACCAATACATGCATCAAAAAACAGAGGATCATCAAATTCTTGCAGTGGTGGCAGCAAAATGCTCACACACTGACGGTCATCATGGCTCTCTGGTCTCCTCCACAGTGTCACTAGTCGTGCGTAAAAGCGCAGTGCGCCTTTATTGAACAGTGCTGAAAGAGGGAGGGAGCGCCCAGCGAAAACCAAAACTAATATTTTTATTTCTATATAATGATTTTTGCAACATTGCTATTTTCACTCAGTTGCATTTATACCATTGTTATTACCATGTTTAGAGACAGAGTCTATACACCACATAACCAGTGTGATATGAGTTTCAGGCGATGACAGCCTCGAGCAGACTAGAAAGCGTTTAATGAATACACCTTAGCTAATTAATTCACATGATATCCTCATCAAGAAGAACCAAAAGCCGGCTGAGTAAACCGATTCTCAATAAGGCTGCTGATGGAGGAAAAACTGTCCACGTGAATACAGTAAAGAGCAGAAAACAAAACACACACATTTCAAAAAAAAAAAAAAAAAAAAAAGATCCGTAGCGTGTTTAACAAATAAATTTCCGGTTTAATAAACTGTCAAAAACTAATAGATGGCATTATCTCCAGTGGAGGACTGGCTGATGATGACGTAATGAGAGCTCTGAGGTCAGACGTGTTGTTACGGACCTGATGGTACCATGGTTGCTATGTTGTCTCTAGGTGCATCATTTCACACATTTAATCATTTGAACCAAAACAAACTTTCTGTCGGAGAGAAAAGCAGCAGCTCAACTTTCACTCGACGATGTTTCTGGAAAACAGACTACAAACTGAGACCTTTTGCTTCTGGACCTCATCTTAAGACCTGCTGTCACTGACAAACGGACTCATTCGCGGTAGACGTGAGATTTTGACACTTTCTTAAAGCCCAGCTCAGGTTGGTATTTTACCGTTAAGACTTGACAAAAATGTACTGATGTAGGCACTATGTAACCAATATTGGCAATGTTTTGCTTACATCACTAGGCTACTATTTTATTGTAAATGAATCAGATAGGACTGACGTTTGACTGTTACCAAGTCTGAATAGGTAAATCTAAAACTACTTTCTTTGGTTTACCAACTGTCTGTTTTATCTGTCCAACAAGCAGCCCAGCATAAACCTGCTAATAAAAATATAGCAATATATTTTTTAACTTCTTGGTGATGTAGGCCATCAGTGCTGCAAGCAGTGACACAAGCACTGAAGCCTTATTATTTGAATATGCTCATAATTCAACCATTTTCTTAATATTCAGGATATTTTTCATTAATGAGTATTTTACACTAAACCTCAATGAAATAACGTGATGTCATCATACTGTGAGAGCAACAGAGACGTGTGAATCGTGGAGATTTTTCTTGAAAAAAAAATGCTGATATGGTGCTGGCTTTTTCTCGTTCAGCAAGAGAGTGTAAAATTGGCATGTTGTTAAATATCTGGCAAAAATGTCCCTCTGGAAAAGACAGCTATGTCTACTGTGTGCATGAGCAGATCATGAGACAATGGGCCCCTAGGCACAGATATGCAAAAGGCCCCACCACCTCTCCTTCACAGGGTCAGGGTGGTTTTGCCTCTTTTGTTGTTTGTGTTTCTCTGTAGTCTTGTTTCTTTATTTTATTTTCATTTAATCTTTAATTAATCAGGCAGTCTCATTGAGATCAAGATCTCTTTTTCAAGAGAGACCTGAGAACAAAGCAGCATCCATAACAACAAAAACACACAGACACAAACAGGAGCAACACAACAAAAAACAATTACATGAATCATGAAAAACATCAGATAGTGAAGCTTTAAAAACTCCAAGAGGAACAAGAGATTCAAGTTTGAGGGTCGATTGTAACTCTTTCCATTTATAAGGTGCATAGTACCTGAAACCAGATCTACCAACATTTGTGCGCATGCAGGGGATATCTAAGGTTGGGTAGTTACTGGATTCTGCACTGTAGTTACTGGATTTGAAAGAGAGAAGAGATGTGAGGTAGTTTGGTAGCTTTAACAGTAGAGCTCTATAAATAAATAACATATTTCTTCTTGTCTGTAAGGAAGTCCATTCAACTGTTTGATACAGAGAACAATGATGAGTACGAGTCTGAGTATGTTGTGTCTCTGAGGTCATTTTTTGTCTCTAAACAGTCATTTTATGTCTTAATAACAGTTCCGAAAAATTCTGCATAAAATGTCCGATATATTATTAATAAAATGTCTAAGAAAAATAGATGAAATGTCCGAAAAAAATACTGAGAATGTCCGAAATATTACTAATAAAATGTCCGACAAAAATTGATAAAATATCGAAGAAATTATTAATGAATTGACCGAATAATTATTGATAACATGTCCGAAAAATATTAATAAAATGTCCGAAAAAATATTAATAAAATGTCAGACATATATATGTTAATGTCCGTCAAATATTAATAAAATGGCCGAAAAATTGTTAATAAAATGTCTGAAAAATATTCATAAAATATCAGAAGAATTATGAATAAAACGTCCGACAAATATTGATAAAATATTTGACAAATATTGATAAAATGTCCTAAAACACCATTAAGGGTCAATTGATGTTGTTTAAGTCATTTTATGTCTAGTTTAAGTAATACTGTGGCTCTCTAAGATCATTTTGTGTCTGTCTTAAGTCATTTAGTCTTTTTCAAGGGCCGTCCACACCAAGAACTATAACTATAAATATAACTATAAATATACAGTTTTAAAAATCGTTCTAAACTCAAGTGTTTGGCAGCGTCCACACTACAACTATAACGACAACGATACTGGTGGACGATATCGTTTGGATCACTTTCAGAGCGATTTGATGAATGATAGAAACACTGACAGCCAATCAAAATCCATCCGAAATGACAGGTCGAGACGTTCATCACATCATGTATACCCACTACGAAAGCTCCAGGATTTCCATACACCCACTTAAACATGTGCAAAGATCCGTAACAACATAGTTTTGTGACAGAACTTTAACTTCAGTGATTTTGTTTTGCAAATACCGGGTAAATAACTGCAATAAAATACATTTTGCAGGGGAATGCGTCTCCTCTTATCCCCTCCATTCATAAAATTCAGGAGCCAGGATGAAGTTACTGAGGGGGGCAAATCTTTATTATGCAACATAGGTTCACACAGTGAGTTATGAAGAGCGCGCAGCCGTGCGTAATTGTCGCGCGTAATGACAGCTCGTCGCCGGTGAAACACAATAAACTGCACGTCTTCATTCATGTTTGTCTCATGACAGATGGAGCTTACAGACAGACAGGCAGACAGACAGACAGACAGACAGACAGACAGGTGGAGCAAGCGGCAAATTGGTTTTCTTTTTCTGTCTCGCAACATACAGCAATAACAGGTCACATCACCTGCCGACCGCACCGAGCAGTGTGTGTTTGGCGTAACCCAGCAACGCGACGATATCGTTCATTGGTGTGGAGGCTGCAATTGTTATCGTTATAGTTAACGTCACAGTTATCTTTCTTGGTGTGGACGGCCCTTTAAGGTCATTTTATGTCTCGTTGAGGTCACTTTGTGTCTTCTGTGGTTGTTTGGTGACTAATCATGTTACGGTTTGGCTTGATAACCACGGGACCCAAGTAGCAGGAGACAGGCGAAGTGAAAGTTCTACACAGTTTATTACAAACGCCGCTAAACACAAAAAACGGCTGCAAGCCGCTTAATACAAAAACTGTTTTAGCGACAGAACTGCTGCCCGGTGGTGGCTGGAGGCGAGGGCTCCGGAGAACCAAGAGCGGCGAGGCAGTACACTACAAAAACAGAGACAAAAGCACAAGTCAGTGGGGTTGATCCACGAGAGAAAAAGGCAAAAACACCCGAGCCGCCACCAATACATGCATCAAAAAACAGAGGATCATCAAATTCTTGCAGTGGTGGCAGCAAAATGCTCACACACTGACGGTCATCATGGCTCTCTGGTCTCCTCCACAGTGTCACTAGTCGTGCGTAAAAGCGCAGTGCGCCTTTATTGAACAGTGCTGAAAGAGGGAGGGAGCGCCCAGCGAAAACCAAAACTAATATTTTTATTTCTATATAATGATTTTTGCAACATTGCTATTTTCACTCAGTTGCATTTATACCATTTTTATTACCATGTTTAGAGACAGTCTATACACCACATAACCAGTGTGATATGAGTTTCAGGCGATGACAGCGTCGAGCAGACTAGAAAGCGTTTAATGAATACACCTTAGCTAATTAATTCACATGATATCCTCATCAAGAAGAACCAAAAGCCGGCTGAGTAAACCGATTCTCAATAAGGCTGCTGATGGAGGAAAAACTGTCCACGTGAATACAGTAAAGAGCAGAAAACAAAACACACACATTTCAAAAAAAAAAAAAAAAAAAAAAAAGATCCGTAGCGTGTTTAACAAATAAATTTCCGGTTTAATAAACTGTCAAAAACTAATAGATGGCATTATCTCCAGTGGAGGACTGGCTGATGATGACGTAATGAGAGCTCTGAGGTCAGACGTGTTGTTACGGACCTGATGGTACCATGGTTGCTATGTTGTCTCTAGGTGCATCATTTCACACATTTAATCATTTGAACCAAAACAAACTTTCTGTCGGAGAGAAAAGCAGCAGCTCAACTTTCACTCGACGATGTTTCTGGAAAACAGACTACAAACTGAGACCTTTTGCTTCTGGACCTCATCTTAAGACCTGCTGTCACTGACAAACGGACTCATTCGCGGTAGACGTGAGATTTTGACACTTTCTTAAAGCCCAGCTCAGGTTGGTATTTTACCGTTAAGACTTGACAAAAATGTACTGATGTAGGCACTATGTAACCAATATTGGCAATGTTTTGCCTACATCACTAGGCTACTATTTTATTGTAAATGAATCAGATAGGACTGACGTTTGACTGTTACCAAGTCTGAATAGGTAAATCTAAAACTACTTTCTTTGGTTTACCAACTGTCTGTTTTATCTGTCCAACAAGCAGCCCAGCATAAACCTGCTAATAAAAATATAGCAATATATTTTTTAACTTCTTGGTGATGTAGGCCATCAGTGCTGCAAGCAGTGACACAAGCACTGAAGCCTTATTATTTGAATATGCTCATAATTCAACCATTTTCTTAATATTCAGGATATTTTTCATTAATGAGTATTTTACACTAAACCTCAATGAAATAACGTGATGTCATCATACTGTGAGAGCAACAGAGACGTGTGAATCGTGGAGATTTTTCTTGAAAAAAAAATGCTGATATGGTGCTGGCTTTTTCTCGTTCAGCAAGAGAGTGTAAAATTGGCATGTTGTTAAATATCTGGCAAAAATGTCCCTCTGGAAAAGACAGCTATGTCTACTGTGTGCATGAGCAGATCATGAGACAATGGGCCCCTAGGCACAGATATGCAAAAGGCCCCACCACCTCTCCTTCACAGGGTCAGGGTGGTTTTGCCTCTTTTGTTGTTTGTGTTTCTCTGTAGTCTTGTTTCTTTATTTTATTTTCATTTAATCTTTAATTAATCAGGCAGTCTCATTGAGATCAAGATCTCTTTTTCAAGAGAGACCTGAGAACAAAGCAGCATCCATAACAACAAAAACACACAGACACAAACAGGAGCAACACAACAAAAAACAATTACATGAATCATGAAAAACATCAGATAGTGAAGCTTTAAAAACTCCAAGAGGAACAAGAGATTCAAGTTTGAGGGTCGATTGTAACTCTTTCCATTTATAAGGTGCATAGTACCTGAAACCAGATCTACCAACATTTGTGCGCATGCAGGGGATATCTAAGGTTGGGTAGTTACTGGATTCTGCACTGTAGTTACTGGATTTGAAAGAGAGAAGAGATGTGAGGTAGTTTGGTAGCTTTAACAGTAGAGCTCTATAAATAAATAACATATTTCTTCTTGTCTGTAAGGAAGTCCATCCAACTGTTTGATACAGAGAACAATGATGAGTACGAGTCTGAGTATGTTGTGTCTCTGAGGTCATTTTTGTCTCTAAACAGTCATTTTATGTCTTAATAACAGTTCCGAAAAATTCTGCATAAAATGTCCGATATATTATTAATAAAATGTCTAAGAAAAATAGATTAAATGTCCGAAAAAAATACTGAGAATGTCCGAAATATTACTAATAGAATGTCCGACAAAAATTGATAAAATATCGAAGAAATTATTAATGAATTGACCGAATAATTATTGATAACATGTCCGAAAAATATTAATAAAATGTCCGAAAAAATATTAATAAAATGTCAGACATATATATGTTAATGTCCGTCAAATATTAATAAAATGGCCGAAAAATTGTTAATAAAATGTCTGAAAAATATTCATAAAATATCAGAAGAATTATGAATAAAACGTCCGACAAATATTGATAAAATATTTGACAAATATTGATAAAATGTCCTAAAACACCATTAAGGGTCAATTGATGTTGTTTAAGTCATTTTATGTCTAGTTTAAGTAATACTGTGGCTCTCTAAGATCATTTTGTGTCTGTCTTAAGTCATTTAGTCTTTTTCAAGGGCCGTCCACACCAAGAACTATAACTATAAATATAACTATAAATATACAGTTTTAAAAATCGTTCTAAACTCAAGTGTTTGGCAGCGTCCACACTACAACTATAACGACAACGATAGCGGTGGACGATATCGTTTGGATCACTTTCAGAGCGATTTGATGAATGATAGAAACACTGACAGCCAATCAAAATCCATCCGAAATGACAGGTCGAGACGTTCATCACATCATGTATACCCACTACGAAAGCTCCAGGATTTCCATACACCCACTTAAACATGTGCAAAGATCCGTAACAACATAGTTTTGTGACAGAACTTTAACTTCAGTGATTTTGTTTTGCAAATACCGGGTAAATAACTGCAATAAAATACATTTTGCAGGGGAATGCGTCTCCTCTTATCCCCTCCATTCATAAAATTCAGGAGCCAGGATGAAGTTACTGAGGGGGGCAAATCTTTATTATGCAACATAGGTTCACACAGTGAGTTATGAAGAGCGCGCAGCCGTGCGTAATTGTCGCGCGTAATGACAGCTCGTCGCCGGTGAAACACAATAAACTGCACGTCTTCATTCATGTTTGTCTCATGACAGATGGAGCTTACAGACAGACAGACAGGCAGACAGACAGACAGACAGACAGACAGACAGACAGGTGGAGCAAGCGGCAAATTGGTTTTCTTTTTCTGTCTCGCAACATACAGCAATAACAGGTCACATCACCTGCCGACCGCACCGAGCAGTGTGTGTTTAGCGTAACCTAGCAACGCGACGATATCGTTCATTGGTGTGGAGGCTGGCATTGTTATCGTTATAGTTAACGTCACAGTTATCTTTCTTGGTGTGGACGGCCCTTTAAGGTCATTTTATGTCTCGTTGAGGTCACTTTGTGTCTTCTGTGGTTGTTTGGTGACTAATCATGTTACGGTTTGGCTTGATAACCACGGGACCCAAGTAGCAGGAGACAGGCGAAGTGAAAGTTCTACACAGTTTATTACAAACGCCGCTAAACACAAAAAACGGCTGCAAGCCGCTAAATACAAAAACTGTTTTAGCGACAGAACTGCTGCCCGGTGGTGGCTGGAGGCGAGGGCTCCGGAGAACCAAGAGCGGCGAGGCAGTACACTACAAAAACAGAGACAAAAGCACAAGTCAGTGGGGTTGATCCACGAGAGAAAAAGGCAAAAACACCCGAGCCGCCACCAATACATGCATCAAAAAACAGAGGATCATCAAATTCTTGCAGTGGTGGCAGCAAAATGCTCACACACTGACGGTCATCATGGCTCTCTGGTCTCCTCCACAGTGTCACTAGTCGTGCGTAAAAGCGCAGTGCGCCTTTATTGAACAGTGCTGAAAGAGGGAGGGAGCGCCCAGCGAAAACCAAAACTAATATTTTTATTTCTATATAATGATTTTTGCAACATTGCTATTTTCACTCAGTTGCATTTATACCATTTTTATTACCATGTTTAGAGACAGAGTCTATACACCACATAACCAGTGTGATATGAGTTTCAGGCGATGACAGCCTCGAGCAGACTAGAAAGCGTTTAATGAATACACCTTAGCTAATTAATTCACATGATATCCTCATCAAGAAGAACCAAAAGCCGGCTGAGTAAACCGATTCTCAATAAGGCTGCTGATGGAGGAAAAACTGTCCACGTGAATACAGTAAAGAGCAGAAAACAAAACACACACATTTCAAAAAAAAAAAAAAAAAAAGATCCGTAGCGTGTTTAACAAATAAATTTCCGGTTTAATAAACTGTCAAAAACTAATAGATGGCATTATCTCCAGTGGAGGACTGGCTGATGATGACGTAATGAGAGCTCTGAGGTCAGACGTGTTGTTACGGACCTGATGGTACCATGGTTGCTATGTTGTCTCTAGGTGCATCATTTCACACATTTAATCATTTGAACCAAAACAAACTTTCTGTCGGAGAGAAAAGCAGCAGCTCAACTTTCACTCGACGATGTTTCTGGAAAACAGACTACAAACTGAGACCTTTTGCTTCTGGACCTCATCTTAAGACCTGCTGTCACTGACAAACGGACTCATTCGCGGTAGACGTGAGATTTTGACACTTTCTTAAAGCCCAGCTCAGGTTGGTATTTTACCGTTAAGACTTGACAAAAATGTACTGATGTAGGCACTATGTAACCAATATTGGCAATGTTTTGCCTACATCACTAGGCTACTATTTTATTGTAAATGAATCAGATAGGACTGACGTTTGACTGTTACCAAGTCTGAATAGGTAAATCTAAAACTACTTTCTTTGGTTTACCAACTGTCTGTTTTATCTGTCCAACAAGCAGCCCAGCATAAACCTGCTAATAAAAATATAGCAATATATTTTTTAACTTCTTGGTGATGTAGGCCATCAGTGCTGCAAGCAGTGACACAAGCACTGAAGCCTTATTATTTGAATATGCTCATAATTCAACCATTTTCTTAATATTCAGGATATTTTTCATTAATGAGTATTTTACACTAAACCTCAATGAAATAACGTGATGTCATCATACTGTGAGAGCAACAGAGACGTGTGAATCGTGGAGATTTTTCTTGAAAAAAAAATGCTGATATGGTGCTGGCTTTTTCTCGTTCAGCAAGAGAGTGTAAAATTGGCATGTTGTTAAATATCTGGCAAAAATGTCCCTCTGGAAAAGACAGCTATGTCTACTGTGTGCATGAGCAGATCATGAGACAATGGGCCCCTAGGCACAGATATGCAAAAGGCCCCACCACCTCTCCTTCACAGGGTCAGGGTGGTTTTGCCTCTTTTGTTGTTTGTGTTTCTCTGTAGTCTTGTTTCTTTATTTTATTTTCATTTAATCTTTAATTAATCAGGCAGTCTCATTGAGATCAAGATCTCTTTTTCAAGAGAGACCTGAGAACAAAGCAGCATCCATAACAACAAAAACACACAGACACAAACAGGAGCAACACAACAAAAAACAATTACATGAATCATGAAAAACATCAGATAGTGAAGCTTTAAAAACTCCAAGAGGAACAAGAGATTCAAGTTTGAGGGTCGATTGTAACTCTTTCCATTTATAAGGTGCATAGTACCTGAAACCAGATCTACCAACATTTGTGCGCATGCAGGGGATATCTAAGGTTGGGTAGTTACTGGATTCTGCACTGTAGTTACTGGATTTGAAAGAGAGAAGAGATGTGAGGTAGTTTGGTAGCTTTAACAGTAGAGCTCTATAAATAAATAACATATTTCTTCTTGTCTGTAAGGAAGTCCATCCAACTGTTTGATACAGAGAACAATGATGAGTACGAGTCTGAGTATGTTGTGTCTCTGAGGTCATTTTTGTCTCTAAACAGTCATTTTATGTCTTAATAACAGTTCCGAAAAATTCTGCATAAAATGTCCGATATATTATTAATAAAATGTCTAAGAAAAATAGATGAAATGTCCGAAAAAAATACTGAGAATGTCCGAAATATTACTAATAGAATGTCCGACAAAAATTGATAAAATATCGAAGAAATTATTAATGAATTGACCGAATAATTATTGATAACATGTCCGAAAAATATTAATAAAATGTCCGAAAAAATATTAATAAAATGTCAGACATATATATGTTAATGTCCGTCAAATATTAATAAAATGGCCGAAAAATTGTTAATAAAATGTCTGAAAAATATTCATAAAATATCAGAAGAATTATGAATAAAACGTCCGACAAATATTGATAAAATATTTGACAAATATTGATAAAATGTCCTAAAACACCATTAAGGGTCAATTGATGTTGTTTAAGTCATTTTATGTCTAGTTTAAGTAATACTGTGGCTCTCTAAGATCATTTTGTGTCTGTCTTAAGTCATTTAGTCTTTTTCAAGGGCCGTCCACACCAAGAACTATAACTATAAATATAACTATAAATATACAGTTTTAAAAATCGTTCTAAACTCAAGTGTTTGGCAGCGTCCACACTACAACTATAACGACAACGATAGCGGTGGACGATATCGTTTGGATCACTTTCAGAGCGATTTGATGAATGATAGAAACACTGACAGCCAATCAAAATCCATCCGAAATGACAGGTCGAGACGTTCATCACATCATGTATACCCACTACGAAAGCTCCAGGATTTCCATACACCCACTTAAACATGTGCAAAGATCCGTAACAACATAGTTTTGTGACAGAACTTTAACTTCAGTGATTTTGTTTTGCAAATACCGGGTAAATAACTGCAATAAAATACATTTTGCAGGGGAATGCGTCTCCTCTTATCCCCTCCATTCATAAAATTCAGGAGCCAGGATGAAGTTACTGAGGGGGGCAAATCTTTATTATGCAACATAGGTTCACACAGTGAGTTATGAAGAGCGCGCAGCCGTGCGTAATTGTCGCGCGTAATGACAGCTCGTCGCCGGTGAAACACAATAAACTGCACGTCTTCATTCATGTTTGTCTCATGACAGATGGAGCTTACAGACAGACAGACAGGCAGACAGACAGACAGACAGACAGACAGGTGGAGCAAGCGGCAAATTGGTTTTCTTTTTCTGTCTCGCAACATACAGCAATAACAGGTCATCAGTATCACCTGCCGACCGCACCGAGCAGTGTGTGTTTGGCGTAACCTAGCAACGCGACGATATCGTTCATTGGTGTGGAGGCTGCAATTGTTATCGTTATAGTTAACGTCACAGTTATCTTTCTTGGTGTGGACGGCCCTTTAAGGTCATTTTATGTCTCGTTGAGGTCACTTTGTGTCTTCTGTGGTTGTTTGGTGACTAATCATGTTACGGTTTGGCTTGATAACCACGGGACCCAAGTAGCAGGAGACAGGCGAAGTGAAAGTTCTACACAGTTTATTACAAACGCCGCTAAACACAAAAAACGGCTGCAAGCCGCTAAATACAAAAACTGTTTTAGCGACAGAACTGCTGCCCTGGAGGCGAGGGCTCCGGAGAACCAAGAGCGGCGAGGCAGTACACTACAAAAACAGAGACAAAAGCACAAGTCAGTGGGGTTGATCCACGAGAGAAAAAGGCAAAAACACCCGAGCCGCCACCAATACATGCATCAAAAAACAGAGGATCATCAAATTCTTGCAGTGGTGGCAGCAAAATGCTCACACACTGACGGTCATCATGGCTCTCTGGTCTCCTCCACAGTGTCACTAGTCGTGCGTAAAAGCGCAGTGCGCCTTTATTGAACAGTGCTGAAAGAGGGAGGGAGCGCCCAGCGAAAACCAAAACTAATATTTTTATTTCTATATAATGATTTTTGCAACATTGCTATTTTCACTCAGTTGCATTTATACCATTTTTATTACCATGTTTAGAGACAGAGTCTATACACCACATAACCAGTGTGATATGAGTTTCAGGCGATGACAGCCTCGAGCAGACTAGAAAGCGTTTAATGAATACACCTTAGCTAATTAATTCACATGATATCCTCATCAAGAAGAACCAAAAGCCGGCTGAGTAAACCGATTCTCAATAAGGCTGCTGATGGAGGAAAAACTGTCCACGTGAATACAGTAAAGAGCAGAAAACAAAACACACACATTTCAAAAAAAAAAAAAAAAAAAGATCCGTAGCGTGTTTAACAAATAAATTTCCGGTTTAATAAACTGTCAAAAACTAATAGATGGCATTATCTCCAGTGGAGGACTGGCTGATGATGACGTAATGAGAGCTCTGAGGTCAGACGTGTTGTTACGGACCTGATGGTACCATGGTTGCTATGTTGTCTCTAGGTGCATCATTTCACACATTTAATCATTTGAACCAAAACAAACTTTCTGTCGGAGAGAAAAGCAGCAGCTCAACTTTCACTCGACGATGTTTCTGGAAAACAGACTACAAACTGAGACCTTTTGCTTCTGGACCTCATCTTAAGACCTGCTGTCACTGACAAACGGACTCATTCGCGGTAGACGTGAGATTTTGACACTTTCTTAAAGCCCAGCTCAGGTTGGTATTTTACCGTTAAGACTTGACAAAAATGTACTGATGTAGGCACTATGTAACCAATATTGGCAATGTTTTGCTTACATCACTAGGCTACTATTTTATTGTAAATGAATCAGATAGGACTGACGTTTGACTGTTACCAAGTCTGAATAGGTAAATCTAAAACTACTTTCTTTGGTTTACCAACTGTCTGTTTTATCTGTCCAACAAGCAGCCCAGCATAAACCTGCTAATAAAAATATAGCAATATATTTTTTAACTTCTTGGTGATGTAGGCCATCAGTGCTGCAAGCAGTGACACAAGCACTGAAGCCTTATTATTTGAATATGCTCATAATTCAACCATTTTCTTAATATTCAGGATATTTTTCATTAATGAGTATTTTACACTAAACCTCAATGAAATAACGTGATGTCATCATACTGTGAGAGCAACAGAGACGTGTGAATCGTGGAGATTTTTCTTGAAAAAAAATGCTGATATGGTGCTGGCTTTTTCTCGTTCAGCAAGAGAGTGTAAAATTGGCATGTTGTTAAATATCTGGCAAAAATGTCCCTCTGTAAAAGACAGCTATGTCTACTGTGTGCATGAGCAGATCATGAGACAATGGGCCCCTAGGCACAGATATGCAAAAGGCCCCACCACCTCTCCTTAACAGGGTCAGGGTGGTTTTGCCTCTTTTGTTGTTTGTGTTTCTCTGTAGTCTTGTTTCTTTATTTTATTTTCATTTAATCTTTAATTAATCAGGCAGTCTCATTGAGATCAAGATCTCTTTTTCAAGAGAGACCTGAGAACAAAGCAGCATCCATAACAACAAAAACACACAGACACAAACAGGAGCAACACAACAAAAAACAATTACATGAATCATGAAAAACATCAGATAGTGAAGCTTTAAAAACTCCAAGAGGAACAAGAGATTCAAGTTTGAGGGTCGATTGTAACTCTTTCCATTTATAAGGTGCATAGTACCTGAAACCAGATCTACCAACATTTGTGCGCATGCAGGGGATATCTAAGGTTGGGTAGTTACTGGATTCTGCACTGTAGTTACTGGATTTGAAAGAGAGAAGAGATGTGAGGTAGTTTGGTAGCTTTAACAGTAGAGCTCTATAAATAAATAACATATTTCTTCTTGTCTGTAAGGAAGTCCATCCAACTGTTTGATACAGAGAACAATGATGAGTACGAGTCTGAGTATGTTGTGTCTCTGAGGTCATTTTTGTCTCTAAACAGTCATTTTATGTCTTAATAACAGTTCCGAAAAATTCTGCATAAAATGTCCGATATATTATTAATAAAATGTCTAAGAAAAATAGATGAAATGTCCGAAAAAAATACTGAGAAAATGTCCGAAATATTACTAATAAAATGTCCGACAAAAATTGATAAAATATCGAAGAAATAATAAATGAATTGACCGAATAATTATTGATAACATGTCCGAAAAATATTAATAAAATGTCCGAAAAAATATTAATAAAATGTCAGAGATATATATGTTAATGTCCGTCAAATATTAATAAAATGGCCGAAAAATTGTTAATAAAATGTCTGAAAAATATTCATAAAATATCAGAAGAATTATGAATAAAACGTCCGACAAATATTGATAAAATATTTGACAAATATTGATAAAATGTCCTAAAACACCATTAAGGGTCAATTGATGTTGTTTAAGTCATTTTATGTCTAGTTTAAGTAATACTGTGGCTCTCTAAGATCATTTTGTGTCTGTCTTAAGTCATTTAGTCTTTTTCAAGGGCCGTCCACACCAAGAACTATAACTATAAATATAACTATAAATATACAGTTTTAAAAATCGTTCTAAACTCAAGTGTTTGGCAGCGTCCACACTACAACTATAACGACAACGATAGCGGTGGACGATATCGTTTGGATCACTTTCAGAGCGATTTGATGAATGATAGAAACACTGACAGCCAATCAAAATCCATCCGAAATGACAGGTCGAGACGTTCATCACATCATGTATACCCACTACGAAAGCTCCAGGATTTCCATACACCCACTTAAACATGTGCAAAGATCCGTAACAACATAGTTTTGTGACAGAACTTTAACTTCAGTGATTTTGTTTTGCAAATACCGGGTAAATAACTGCAATAAAATACATTTTGCAGGGGAATGCGTCTCCTCTTATCCCCTCCATTCATAAAATTCAGGAGCCAGGATGAAGTTACTGAGGGGGGCAAATCTTTATTATGCAACATAGGTTCACACAGTGAGTTATGAAGAGCGCGCAGCCGTGCGTAATTGTCGCGCGTAATGACAGCTCGTCGCCGGTGAAACACAATAAACTGCACGTCTTCATTCATGTTTGTCTCATGACAGATGGAGCTTACAGACAGACAGACAGGCAGACAGACAGACAGACAGACAGGTGGAGCAAGCGGCAAATTGGTTTTCTTTTTCTGTCTCGCAACATACAGCAATAACAGGTCACATCACCTGCCGACCGCACCGAGCAGTGTGTGTTTGGCGTAACCTAGCAACGCGACGATATCGTTCATTGGTGTGGAGGCTGCAATTGTTATCGTTATAGTTAACGTCACAGTTATCTTTCTTGGTGTGGACGGCCCTTTAAGGTCATTTTATGTCTCGTTGAGGTCACTTTGTGTCTTCTGTGGTTGTTTGGTGACTAATCATGTTACGGTTTGGCTTTATAACCACGGGACCCAAGTAGCAGGAGACAGGCGAAGTGAAAGTTCTACACAGTTTATTACAAACGCCGCTAAACACAAAAAACGGCTGCAAGCCGCTAAATACAAAAACTGTTTTAGCGACAGAACTGCTGCCCGGTGGTGGCTGGAGGCGAGGGCTCCGGAGAACCAAGAGCGGCGAGGCAGTACACTACAAAAACAGAGACAAAAGCACAAGTCAGTGGGGTTGATCCACGAGAGAAAAAGGCAAAAACACCCGAGCCGCCACCAATACATGCATCAAAAAACAGAGGATCATCAAATTCTTGCAGTGGTGGCAGCAAAATGCTCACACACTGACGGTCATCATGGCTCTCTGGTCTCCTCCACAGTGTCACTAGTCGTGCGTAAAAGCGCAGTGCGCCTTTATTGAACAGTGCTGAAAGAGGGAGGGAGCGCCCAGCGAAAACCAAAACTAATATTTTTATTTCTATATAATGATTTTTGCAACATTGCTATTTTCACTCAGTTGCATTTATACCATTTTTATTACCATGTTTAGAGACAGAGTCTATACACCACATAACCAGTGTGATATGAGTTTCAGGCGATGACAGCCTCGAGCAGACTAGAAAGCGTTTAATGAATACACCTTAGCTAATTAATTCACATGATATCCTCATCAAGAAGAACCAAAAGCCGGCTGAGTAAACCGATTCTCAATAAGGCTGCTGATGGAGGAAAAACTGTCCACGTGAATACAGTAAAGAGCAGAAAACAAAACACACACATTTCAAAAAAAAAAAAAAAAAAAAGATCCGTAGCGTGTTTAACAAATACATTTCCGGTTTAATAAACTGTCAAAAACTAATAGATGGCATTATCTCCAGTGGAGGACTGGCTGATGATGACGTAATGAGAGCTCTGAGGTCAGACGTGTTGTTACGGACCTGATGGTACCATGGTTGCTATGTTGTCTCTAGGTGCATCATTTCACACATTTAATCATTTGAACCAAAACAAACTTTCTGTCGGAGAGAAAAGCAGCAGCTCAACTTTCACTCGACGATGTTTCTGGAAAACAGACTACAAACTGAGACCTTTTGCTTCTGGACCTCATCTTAAGACCTGCTGTCACTGACAAACGGACTCATTCGCGGTAGACGTGAGATTTTGACACTTTCTTAAAGCCCAGCTCAGGTTGGTATTTTACCGTTAAGACTTGACAAAAATGTACTGATGTAGGCACTATGTAACCAATATTGGCAATGTTTTGCCTACATCACTAGGCTACTATTTTATTGTAAATGAATCAGATAGGACTGACGTTTGATGGTTACCAAGTCTGAATAGGTAAATCTAAAACTACTTTCTTTGGTTTACCAACTGTCTGTTTTATCTGTCCAACAAGCAGCCCAGCATAAACCTGCTAATAAAAATATAGCAATATATTTTTTAACTTCTTGGTGATGTAGGCCATCAGTGCTGCAAGCAGTGACACAAGCACTGAAGCCTTAT
Organism: Epinephelus awoara; assembly: GCA_035609425.1. NCBI lineage: Eukaryota > Metazoa > Chordata > Actinopteri > Perciformes > Serranidae > Epinephelus > Epinephelus awoara. The sequence goes on along the minus strand of CM069314.1, from coordinate 31,099,846 downwards.
TATTTGAATATGCTCATAATTCAACCATTTTCTTAATATTCAGGATATTTTTCATTAATGAGTATTTTACACTAAACCTCAATGAAATAACGTGATGTCATCATACTGTGAGAGCAACAGAGACGTGTGAATCGTGGAGATTTTTCTTGAAAAAAAATGCTGATATGGTGCTGGCTTTTTCTCGTTCAGCAAGAGAGTGTAAAATTGGCATGTTGTTAAATATCTGGCAAAATGTCCCTCTGGAAAAGACAGCTATGTCTACTGTGTGCATGAGCACCAGAGCTCCAGAGTACCTGAAACCAGATCTACCAACATTTGTGCGCATGCAGGGGATATCTAAGGTTGGGTAGTTACTGGATTCTGCACTGTAGTTACTGGATTTGAAAGAGAGAAGAGATGTGAGGTAGTTTGGTAGCTTTAACAGTAGAGCTCTATAAATAAATAACATATTTCTTCTTGTCTGTAAGGAAGTCCATCCAACTGTTTGATACAGAGAACAATGATGAGTACGAGTATGAGTATGTTGTGTCTCTGAGGTCATTTTTGTCTCTAAACAGTCATTTTATGTCTTAATAACAGTTCCGAAAAATTCTGCATAAAATGTCCGATATATTATTAATAAAATGTCTAAGAAAAATAGATGAAATGTCCGAAAAAAATACTGAGAAAATGTCCGAAATATTACTAATAAAATGTCCGACAAAAATTGATAAAATATCGAAGAAATTATTAATGAATTGACCGAATAATTATTGATAACATGTCCGAAAAATATTAATAAAATGTCCGAAAAAATATTAATAAAATGTCAGAGATATATATGTTAATGTCCGTCAAATATTAATAAAATGGCCGAAAAATTGTTAATAAAATGTCTGAAAAATATTCATAAAATATCAGAAGAATTATGAATAAAACGTCCGACAAATATTGATAAAATATTTGACAAATATTGATAAAATGTCCTAAAACACCATTAAGGGTCAATTGATGTTGTTTAAGTCATTTTATGTCTAGTTTAAGTAATACTGTGGCTCTCTAAGATCATTTTGTGTCTGTCTTAAGTCATTTAGTCTTTTTCAAGGGCCGTCCACACCAAGAACTATAACTATAAATATAACTATAAATATACAGTTTTAAAAATCGTTCTAAACTCAAGTGTTTGGCAGCGTCCACACTACAACTATAACGACAACGATAGCGGTGGACGATATCGTTTGGATCACTTTCAGAGCGATTTGATGAATGATAGAAACACTGACAGCCAATCAAAATCCATCCGAAATGACAGGTCGAGACGTTCATCACATCATGTATACCCACTACGAAAGCTCCAGGATTTCCATACACCCACTTAAACATGTGCAAAGATCCGTAACAACATAGTTTTGTGACAGAACTTTAACTTCAGTGATTTTGTTTTGCAAATACCGGGTAAATAACTGCAATAAAATACATTTTGCAGGGGAATGCGTCTCCTCTTATCCCCTCCATTCATAAAATTCAGGAGCCAGGATGAAGTTACTGAGGGGGGCAAATCTTTATTATGCAACATAGGTTCACACAGTGAGTTATGAAGAGCGCGCAGCCGTGCGTAATTGTCGCGCGTAATGACAGCTCGTCGCCGGTGAAACACAATAAACTGCACGTCTTCATTCATGTTTGTCTCATGACAGATGGAGCTTACAGACAGACAGACAGGCAGACAGACAGACAGACAGACAGACAGGTGGAGCAAGCGGCAAATTGGTTTTCTTTTTCTGTCTCGCAACATACAGCAATAACAGGTCATCAGTATCACCTGCCGACCGCACCGAGCAGTGTGTGTTTGGCGTAACCTAGCAACGCGACGATATCGTTCATTGGTGTGGAGGCTGCAATTGTTATCGTTATAGTTAACGTCACAGTTATCTTTCTTGGTGTGGACGGCCCTTTAAGGTCATTTTATGTCTCGTTGAGGTCACTTTGTGTCTTCTGTGGTTGTTTGGTGACTAATCATGTTACGGTTTGGCTTGATAACCACGGGACCCAAGTAGCAGGAGACAGGCGAAGTGAAAGTTCTACACAGTTTATTACAAACGCCGCTAAACACAAAAAACGGCTGCAAGCCGCTAAATACAAAAACTGTTTTAGCGACAGAACTGCTGCCCTGGAGGCGAGGGCTCCGGAGAACCAAGAGCGGCGAGGCAGTACACTACAAAAACAGAGACAAAAGCACAAGTCAGTGGGGTTGATCCACGAGAGAAAAAGGCAAAAACACCCGAGCCGCCACCAATACATGCATCAAAAAACAGAGGATCATCAAATTCTTGCAGTGGTGGCAGCAAAATGCTCACACACTGACGGTCATCATGGCTCTCTGGTCTCCTCCACAGTGTCACTAGTCGTGCGTAAAAGCGCAGTGCGCCTTTATTGAACAGTGCTGAAAGAGGGAGGGAGCGCCCAGCGAAAACCAAAACTAATATTTTTATTTCTATATAATGATTTTTGCAACATTGCTATTTTCACTCAGTTGCATTTATACCATTTTTATTACCATGTTTAGAGACAGAGTCTATACACCACATAACCAGTGTGATATGAGTTTCAGGCGATGACAGCCTCGAGCAGACTAGAAAGCGTTTAATGAATACACCTTAGCTAATTAATTCACATGATATCCTCATCAAGAAGAACCAAAAGCCGGCTGAGTAAACCGATTCTCAATAAGGCTGCTGATGGAGGAAAAACTGTCCACGTGAATACAGTAAAGAGCAGAAAACAAAACACACACATTTCAAAAAAAAAAAAAAAAAAAAAGATCCGTAGCGTGTTTAACAAATAAATTTCCGGTTTAATAAACTGTCAAAAACTAATAGATGGCATTATCTCCAGTGGAGGACTGGCTGATGATGACGTAATGAGAGCTCTGAGGTCAGACGTGTTGTTACGGACCTGATGGTACCATGGTTGCTATGTTGTCTCTAGGTGCATCATTTCACACATTTAATCATTTGAACCAAAACAAACTTTCTGTCGGAGAGAAAAGCAGCAGCTCAACTTTCACTCGACGATGTTTCTGGAAAACAGACTACAAACTGAGACCTTTTGCTTCTGGACCTCATCTTAAGACCTGCTGTCACTGACAAACGGACTCATTCGCGGTAGACGTGAGATTTTGACACTTTCTTAAAGCCCAGCTCAGGTTGGTATTTTACCGTTAAGACTTGACAAAAATGTACTGATGTAGGCACTATGTAACCAATATTGGCAATGTTTTGCTTACATCACTAGGCTACTATTTTATTGTAAATGAATCAGATAGGACTGACGTTTGACTGTTACCAAGTCTGAATAGGTAAATCTAAAACTACTTTCTTTGGTTTACCAACTGTCTGTTTTATCTGTCCAACAAGCAGCCCAGCATAAACCTGCTAATAAAAATATAGCAATATATTTTTTAACTTCTTGGTGATGTAGGCCATCAGTGCTGCAAGCAGTGACACAAGCACTGAAGCCTTATTATTTGAATATGCTCATAATTCAACCATTTTCTTAATATTCAGGATATTTTTCATTAATGAGTATTTTACACTAAACCTCAATGAAATAACGTGATGTCATCATACTGTGAGAGCAACAGAGACGTGTGAATCGTGGAGATTTTTCTTGAAAAAAAATGCTGATATGGTGCTGGCTTTTTCTCGTTCAGCAAGAGAGTGTAAAATTGGCATGTTGTTAAATATCTGGCAAAAATGTCCCTCTGTAAAAGACAGCTATGTCTACTGTGTGCATGAGCAGATCATGAGACAATGGGCCCCTAGGCACAGATATGCAAAAGGCCCCACCACCTCTCCTTAACAGGGTCAGGGTGGTTTTGCCTCTTTTGTTGTTTGTGTTTCTCTGTAGTCTTGTTTCTTTATTTTATTTTCATTTAATCTTTAATTAATCAGGCAGTCTCATTGAGATCAAGATCTCTTTTTCAAGAGAGACCTGAGAACAAAGCAGCATCCATAACAACAAAAACACACAGACACAAACAGGAGCAACACAACAAAAAACAATTACATGAATCATGAAAAACATCAGATAGTGAAGCTTTAAAAACTCCAAGAGGAACAAGAGATTCAAGTTTGAGGGTCGATTGTAACTCTTTCCATTTATAAGGTGCATAGTACCTGAAACCAGATCTACCAACATTTGTGCGCATGCAGGGGATATCTAAGGTTGGGTAGTTACTGGATTCTGCACTGTAGTTACTGGATTTGAAAGAGAGAAGAGATGTGAGGTAGTTTGGTAGCTTTAACAGTAGAGCTCTATAAATAAATAACATATTTCTTCTTGTCTGTAAGGAAGTCCATCCAACTGTTTGATACAGAGAACAATGATGAGTACGAGTCTGAGTATGTTGTGTCTCTGAGGTCATTTTTGTCTCTAAACAGTCATTTTATGTCTTAATAACAGTTCCGAAAAATTCTGCATAAAATGTCCGATATATTATTAATAAAATGTCTAAGAAAAATAGATGAAATGTCCGAAAAAAATACTGAGAAAATGTCCGAAATATTACTAATAAAATGTCCGACAAAAATTGATAAAATATCGAAGAAATAATAAATGAATTGACCGAATAATTATTGATAACATGTCCGAAAAATATTAATAAAATGTCCGAAAAAATATTAATAAAATGTCAGAGATATATATGTTAATGTCCGTCAAATATTAATAAAATGGCCGAAAAATTGTTAATAAAATGTCTGAAAAATATTCATAAAATATCAGAAGAATTATGAATAAAACGTCCGACAAATATTGATAAAATATTTGACAAATATTGATAAAATGTCCTAAAACACCATTAAGGGTCAATTGATGTTGTTTAAGTCATTTTATGTCTAGTTTAAGTAATACTGTGGCTCTCTAAGATCATTTTGTGTCTGTCTTAAGTCATTTAGTCTTTTTCAAGGGCCGTCCACACCAAGAACTATAACTATAAATATAACTATAAATATACAGTTTTAAAAATCGTTCTAAACTCAAGTGTTTGGCAGCGTCCACACTACAACTATAACGACAACGATAGCGGTGGACGATATCGTTTGGATCACTTTCAGAGCGATTTGATGAATGATAGAAACACTGACAGCCAATCAAAATCCATCCGAAATGACAGGTCGAGACGTTCATCACATCATGTATACCCACTACGAAAGCTCCAGGATTTCCATACACCCACTTAAACATGTGCAAAGATCCGTAACAACATAGTTTTGTGACAGAACTTTAACTTCAGTGATTTTGTTTTGCAAATACCGGGTAAATAACTGCAATAAAATACATTTTGCAGGGGAATGCGTCTCCTCTTATCCCCTCCATTCATAAAATTCAGGAGCCAGGATGAAGTTACTGAGGGGGGCAAATCTTTATTATGCAACATAGGTTCACACAGTGAGTTATGAAGAGCGCGCAGCCGTGCGTAATTGTCGCGCGTAATGACAGCTCGTCGCCGGTGAAACACAATAAACTGCACGTCTTCATTCATGTTTGTCTCATGACAGATGGAGCTTACAGACAGACAGACAGGCAGACAGACAGACAGACAGACAGGTGGAGCAAGCGGCAAATTGGTTTTCTTTTTCTGTCTCGCAACATACAGCAATAACAGGTCACATCACCTGCCGACCGCACCGAGCAGTGTGTGTTTGGCGTAACCTAGCAACGCGACGATATCGTTCATTGGTGTGGAGGCTGCAATTGTTATCGTTATAGTTAACGTCACAGTTATCTTTCTTGGTGTGGACGGCCCTTTAAGGTCATTTTATGTCTCGTTGAGGTCACTTTGTGTCTTCTGTGGTTGTTTGGTGACTAATCATGTTACGGTTTGGCTTTATAACCACGGGACCCAAGTAGCAGGAGACAGGCGAAGTGAAAGTTCTACACAGTTTATTACAAACGCCGCTAAACACAAAAAACGGCTGCAAGCCGCTAAATACAAAAACTGTTTTAGCGACAGAACTGCTGCCCGGTGGTGGCTGGAGGCGAGGGCTCCGGAGAACCAAGAGCGGCGAGGCAGTACACTACAAAAACAGAGACAAAAGCACAAGTCAGTGGGGTTGATCCACGAGAGAAAAAGGCAAAAACACCCGAGCCGCCACCAATACATGCATCAAAAAACAGAGGATCATCAAATTCTTGCAGTGGTGGCAGCAAAATGCTCACACACTGACGGTCATCATGGCTCTCTGGTCTCCTCCACAGTGTCACTAGTCGTGCGTAAAAGCGCAGTGCGCCTTTATTGAACAGTGCTGAAAGAGGGAGGGAGCGCCCAGCGAAAACCAAAACTAATATTTTTATTTCTATATAATGATTTTTGCAACATTGCTATTTTCACTCAGTTGCATTTATACCATTTTTATTACCATGTTTAGAGACAGAGTCTATACACCACATAACCAGTGTGATATGAGTTTCAGGCGATGACAGCCTCGAGCAGACTAGAAAGCGTTTAATGAATACACCTTAGCTAATTAATTCACATGATATCCTCATCAAGAAGAACCAAAAGCCGGCTGAGTAAACCGATTCTCAATAAGGCTGCTGATGGAGGAAAAACTGTCCACGTGAATACAGTAAAGAGCAGAAAACAAAACACACACATTTCAAAAAAAAAAAAAAAAAAAAGATCCGTAGCGTGTTTAACAAATACATTTCCGGTTTAATAAACTGTCAAAAACTAATAGATGGCATTATCTCCAGTGGAGGACTGGCTGATGATGACGTAATGAGAGCTCTGAGGTCAGACGTGTTGTTACGGACCTGATGGTACCATGGTTGCTATGTTGTCTCTAGGTGCATCATTTCACACATTTAATCATTTGAACCAAAACAAACTTTCTGTCGGAGAGAAAAGCAGCAGCTCAACTTTCACTCGACGATGTTTCTGGAAAACAGACTACAAACTGAGACCTTTTGCTTCTGGACCTCATCTTAAGACCTGCTGTCACTGACAAACGGACTCATTCGCGGTAGACGTGAGATTTTGACACTTTCTTAAAGCCCAGCTCAGGTTGGTATTTTACCGTTAAGACTTGACAAAAATGTACTGATGTAGGCACTATGTAACCAATATTGGCAATGTTTTGCCTACATCACTAGGCTACTATTTTATTGTAAATGAATCAGATAGGACTGACGTTTGATGGTTACCAAGTCTGAATAGGTAAATCTAAAACTACTTTCTTTGGTTTACCAACTGTCTGTTTTATCTGTCCAACAAGCAGCCCAGCATAAACCTGCTAATAAAAATATAGCAATATATTTTTTAACTTCTTGGTGATGTAGGCCATCAGTGCTGCAAGCAGTGACACAAGCACTGAAGCCTTATTATTTGAATATGCTCATAATTCAACCATTTTCTTAATATTCAGGATATTTTTCATTAATGAGTATTTTACACTAAACCTCAATGAAATAACGTGATGTCATCATACTGTGAGAGCAACAGAGACGTGTGAATCGTGGAGATTTTTCTTGAAAAAAAATGCTGATATGGTGCTGGCTTTTTCTCGTTCAGCAAGAGAGTGTAAAATTGGCATGTTGTTAAATATCTGGCAAAATGTCCCTCTGGAAAAGACAGCTATGTCTACTGTGTGCATGAGCACCAGAGCTCCAGAGTACCTGAAACCAGATCTACCAACATTTGTGCGCATGCAGGGGATATCTAAGGTTGGGTAGTTACTGGATTCTGCACTGTAGTTACTGGATTTGAAAGAGAGAAGAGATGTGAGGTAGTTTGGTAGCTTTAACAGTAGAGCTCTATAAATAAATAACATATTTCTTCTTGTCTGTAAGGAAGTCCATCCAACTGTTTGATACAGAGAACAATGATGAGTACGAGTATGAGTATGTTGTGTCTCTGAGGTCATTTTTGTCTCTAAACAGTCATTTTATGTCTTAATAACAGTTCCGAAAAATTCTGCATAAAATGTCCGATATATTATTAATAAAATGTCTAAGAAAAATAGATGAAATGTCCGAAAAAAATACTGAGAAAATGTCCGAAATATTACTAATAAAATGTCCGACAAAAATTGATAAAATATCGAAGAAATTATTAATGAATTGACCGAATAATTATTGATAACATGTCCGAAAAATATTAATAAAATGTCCGAAAAAATATTAATAAAATGTCAGAGATATATATGTTAATGTCCGTCAAATATTAATAAAATGGCCGAAAAATTGTTAATAAAATGTCTGAAAAATATTCATAAAATATCAGAAGAATTATGAATAAAACGTCCGACAAATATTGATAAAATATTTGACAAATATTGATAAAATGTCCTAAAACACCATTAAGGGTCAATTGATGTTGTTTAAGTCATTTTATGTCTAGTTTAAGTAATACTGTGGCTCTCTAAGATCATTTTGTGTCTGTCTTAAGTCATTTAGTCTTTTTCAAGGGCCGTCCACACCAAGAACTATAACTATAAATATAACTATAAATATACAGTTTTAAAAATCGTTCTAAACTCAAGTGTTTGGCAGCGTCCACACTACAACTATAACGACAACGATAGCGGTGGACGATATCGTTTGGATCACTTTCAGAGCGATTTGATGAATGATAGAAACACTGACAGCCAATCAAAATCCATCCGAAATGACAGGTCGAGACGTTCATCACATCATGTATACCCACTACGAAAGCTCCAGGATTTCCATACACCCACTTAAACATGTGCAAAGATCCGTAACAACATAGTTTTGTGACAGAACTTTAACTTCAGTGATTTTGTTTTGCAAATACCGGGTAAATAACTGCAATAAAATACATTTTGCAGGGGAATGCGTCTCCTCTTATCCCCTCCATTCATAAAATTCAGGAGCCAGGATGAAGTTACTGAGGGGGGCAAATCTTTATTATGCAACATAGGTTCACACAGTGAGTTATGAAGAGCGCGCAGCCGTGCGTAATTGTCGCGCGTAATGACAGCTCGTCGCCGGTGAAACACAATAAACTGCACGTCTTCATTCATGTTTGTCTCATGACAGATGGAGCTTACAGACAGACAGACAGGCAGACAGACAGACAGACAGACAGACAGGTGGAGCAAGCGGCAAATTGGTTTTCTTTTTCTGTCTCGCAACATACAGCAATAACAGGTCACATCACCTGCCGACCGCACCGAGCAGTGTGTGTTTGGCGTAACCTAGCAACGCGACGATATCGTTCATTGGTGTGGAGGCTGGCATTGTTATCGTTATAGTTAACGTCACAGTTATCTTTCTTGGTGTGGACGGCCCTTTAAGGTCATTTTATATCTCGTTGAGGTCACTTTGTGTCTTCTGTGGTTGTTTGGTGACTAATCATGTTACGGTTTGGCTTGATAACCACGGGACCCAAGTAGCAGGAGACAGGCGAAGTGAAAGTTCTACACAGTTTATTACAAACGCCGCTAAACAAAAAAAACGGCTGCAAGCCGCTAAATACAAAAACTGTTTTAGCGACAGAACTGCTGCCCGGTGGTGGCTGGAGGCGAGGGCTCCGGAGAACCAAGAGCGGCGAGGCAGTACACTACAAAAACAGAGACAAAAGCACAAGTCAGTGGGGTTGATCCACGAGAGAAAAAGGCAAAAACACCCGAGCCGCCACCAATACATGCATCAAAAAACAGAGGATCATCAAATTCTTGCAGTGGTGGCAGCAAAATGCTCACACACTGACGGTCATCATGGCTCTCTGGTCTCCTCCACAGTGTCACTAGTCGTGCGTAAAAGCGCAGTGCGCCTTTATTGAACAGTGCTGAAAGAGGGAGGGAGCGCCCAGCGAAAACCAAAACTAATATTTTTATTTCTATATAATGATTTTTGCAACATTGCTATTTTCACTCAGTTGCATTTATACCATTTTTATTACCATGTTTAGAGACAGAGTCTATACACCACATAACCAGTGTGATATGAGTTTCAGGCGATGACAGCCTCGAGCAGACTAGAAAGCGTTTAATGAATACACCTTAGCTAATTAATTCACATGATATCCTCATCAAGAAGAACCAAAAGCCGGCTGAGTAAACCGATTCTCAATAAGGCTGCTGATGGAGGAAAAACTGTCCACGTGAATACAGTAAAGAGCAGAAAACAAAACACACACATTTCAAAAAAAAAAAAAAAAAAAAAGATCCGTAGCGTGTTTAACAAATAAATTTCCGGTTTAATAAACTGTCAAAAACTAATAGATGGCATTATCTCCAGTGGAGGACTGGCTGATGATGACGTAATGAGAGCTCTGAGGTCAGACGTGTTGTTACGGACCTGATGGTACCATGGTTGCTATGTTGTCTCTAGGTGCATCATTTCACACATTTAATCATTTGAACCAAAACAAACTTTCTGTCGGAGAGAAAAGCAGCAGCTCAACTTTCACTCGACGATGTTTCTGGAAAACAGACTACAAACTGAGACCTTTTGCTTCTGGACCTCATCTTAAGACCTGCTGTCACTGACAAACGGACTCATTCGCGGTAGACGTGAGATTTTGACACTTTCTTAAAGCCCAGCTCAGGTTGGTATTTTACCGTTAAGACTTGACAAAAATGTACTGATGTAGGCACTATGTAACCAATATTGGCAATGTTTTGCCTACATCACTAGGCTACTATTTTATTGTAAATGAATCAGATAGGACTGACGTTTGACTGTTACCAAGTCTGAATAGGTAAATCTAAAACTACTTTCTTTGGTTTACCAACTGTCTGTTTTATCTGTCCAACAAGCAGCCCAGCATAAACCTGCTAATAAAAATATAGCAATATATTTTTTAACTTCTTGGTGATGTAGGCCATCAGTGCTGCAAGCAGTGACACAAGCACTGAAGCCTTATTATTTGAATATGCTCATAATTCAACCATTTTCTTAATATTCAGGATATTTTTCATTAATGAGTATTTCACACTAAACCTCAATGAAATAACGTGATGTCATCATACTGTGAGAGCAACAGAGACGTGTGAATCGTGGAGATTTTTCTTGAAAAAAAATGCTGATATGGTGCTGGCTTTTTCTCGTTCAGCAAGAGAGTGTAAAATTGGCATGTTGTTAAATATCTGGCAAAAATGTCCCTCTGGAAAAGACAGCTATGTCTACTGTGTGCATGAGCAGATCATGAGACAATGGGCCCCTAGGCACAGATATGCAAAAGGCCCCACCACCTCTCCTTAACAGGGTCAGGGTGGTTTTGCCTCTTTTGTTGTTTGTGTTTCTCTATAGTCTTGTTTCTTTATTTTATTTTCATTTAATCTTTAATTAATCAGGCAGTCTCATTGAGATCAAGATCTCTTTTTCAAGAGAGACCTGAGAACAAAGCAGCATCCATAACAACAAAAACACACAGACACAAACAGGAGCAACACAACAAAAAACAATTACATGAATCATGAAAAACATCAGATAGTGAAGCTTTAAAAACTCCAAGAGGAACAAGAGATTCAAGTTTGAGGGTCGATTGTAACTCTTTCCATTTATAAGGTGCATAGTACCTGAAACCAGATCTACCAACATTTGTGCGCATGCAGGGGATATCTAAGGTTGGGTAGTTACTGGATTCTGCACTGTAGTTACTGGATTTGAAAGAGAGAAGAGATGTGAGGTAGTTTGGTAGCTTTAACAGTAGAGCTCTATAAATAAATAACATATTTCTTCTTGTCTGTAAGGAAGTCCATCCAACTGTTTGATACAGAGAACAATGATGAGTACGAGTATGAGTATGTTGTGTCTCTGAGGTCATTTTTGTCTCTAAACAGTCATTTTATGTCTTAATAACAGTTCCGAAAAATTCTGCATAAAATGTCCGATATATTATTAATAAAATGTCTAAGAAAAATAGATGAAATGTCCGAAAAAAATACTGAGAAAATGTCCGAAATATTACTAATAAAATGTCCGACAAAAATTGATAAAATATCGAAGAAATTATTAATGAATTGACCGAATAATTATTGATAACATGTCCGAAAAATATTAATAAAATGTCCGAAAAAATATTAATAAAATGTCAGAGATATATATGTTAATGTCCGTCAAATATTAATAAAATGGCCGAAAAATTGTTAATAAAATGTCTGAAAAATATTCATAAAATATCAGAAGAATTATGAATAAAACGTCCGACAAATATTGATAAAATATTTGACAAATATTGATAAAATGTCCTAAAACACCATTAAGGGTCAATTGATGTTGTTTAAGTCATTTTATGTCTAGTTTAAGTAATACTGTGGCTCTCTAAGATCATTTTGTGTCTGTCTTAAGTCATTTAGTCTTTTTCAAGGGCCGTCCACACCAAGAACTATAACTATAAATATAACTATAAATATACAGTTTTAAAAATCGTTCTAAACTCAAGTGTTTGGCAGCGTCCACACTACAACTATAACGACAACGATAGCGGTGGACGATATCGTTTGGATCACTTTCAGAGCGATTTGATGAATGATAGAAACACTGACAGCCAATCAAAATCCATCCGAAATGACAGGTCGAGACGTTCATCACATCATGTATACCCACTACGAAAGCTCCAGGATTTCCATACACCCACTTAAACATGTGCAAAGATCCGTAACAACATAGTTTTGTGACAGAACTTTAACTTCAGTGATTTTGTTTTGCAAATACCGGGTAAATAACTGCAATAAAATACATTTTGCAGGGGAATGCGTCTCCTCTTATCCCCTCCATTCATAAAATTCAGGAGCCAGGATGAAGTTACTGAGGGGGGCAAATCTTTATTATGCAACATAGGTTCACACAGTGAGTTATGAAGAGCGCGCAGCCGTGCGTAATTGTCGCGCGTAATGACAGCTCGTCGCCGGTGAAACACAATAAACTGCACGTCTTCATTCATGTTTGTCTCATGACAACTGGAGCTTACAGACAGACAGACAGGCAGACAGACAGACAGACAGACAGACAGGTGGAGCAAGCGGCAAATTGGTTTTCTTTTTCTGTCTCGCAACATACAGCAATAACAGGTCACATCACCTGCCGACCGCACCGAGCAGTGTGTGTTTGGCGTAACCTAGCAACGCGACGATATCGTTCATTGGTGTGGAGGCTGGCATTGTTATCGTTATAGTTAACGTCACAGTTATCTTTCTTGGTGTGGACGGCCCTTTAAGGTCATTTTATATCTCGTTGAGGTCACTTTGTGTCTTCTGTGGTTGTTTGGTGACTAATCATGTTACGGTTTGGCTTGATAACCACGGGACCCAAGTAGCAGGAGACAGGCGAAGTGAAAGTTCTACACAGTTTATTACAAACGCCGCTAAACAAAAAAAACGGCTGCAAGCCGCTAAATACAAAAACTGTTTTAGCGACAGAACTGCTGCCCGGTGGTGGCTGGAGGCGAGGGCTCCGGAGAACCAAGAGCGGCGAGGCAGTACACTACAAAAACAGAGACAAAAGCACAAGTCAGTGGGGTTGATCCACGAGAGAAAAAGGCAAAAACACCCGAGCCGCCACCAATACATGCATCAAAAAACAGAGGATCATCAAATTCTTGCAGTGGTGGCAGCAAAATGCTCACACACTGACGGTCATCATGGCTCTCTGGTCTCCTCCACAGTGTCACTAGTCGTGCGTAAAAGCGCAGTGCGCCTTTATTGAACAGTGCTGAAAGAGGGAGGGAGCGCCCAGCGAAAACCAAAACTAATATTTTTATTTCTATATAATGATTTTTGCAACATTGCTATTTTCACTCAGTTGCATTTATACCATTTTTATTACCATGTTTAGAGACAGAGTCTATACACCACATAACCAGTGTGATATGAGTTTCAGGCGATGACAGCCTCGAGCAGACTAGAAAGCGTTTAATGAATACACCTTAGCTAATTAATTCACATGATATCCTCATCAAGAAGAACCAAAAGCCGGCTGAGTAAACCGATTCTCAATAAGGCTGCTGATGGAGGAAAAACTGTCCACGTGAATACAGTAAAGAGCAGAAAACAAAACACACACATTTCAAAAAAAAAAAAAAAAAAAAAGATCCGTAGCGTGTTTAACAAATAAATTTCCGGTTTAATAAACTGTCAAAAACTAATAGATGGCATTATCTCCAGTGGAGGACTGGCTGATGATGACGTAATGAGAGCTCTGAGGTCAGACGTGTTGTTACGGACCTGATGGTACCATGGTTGCTATGTTGTCTCTAGGTGCATCATTTCACACATTTAATCATTTGAACCAAAACAAACTTTCTGTCGGAGAGAAAAGCAGCAGCTCAACTTTCACTCGACGATGTTTCTGGAAAACAGACTACAAACTGAGACCTTTTGCTTCTGGACCTCATCTTAAGACCTGCTGTCACTGACAAACGGACTCATTCGCGGTAGACGTGAGATTTTGACACTTTCTTAAAGCCCAGCTCAGGTTGGTATTTTACCGTTAAGACTTGACAAAAATGACCTGATGTAGGCACTATGTAACCAATATTGGCAATGTTTTGCCTACATCACTAGGCTACTATTTTATTGTAAATGAATCAGATAGGACTGACGTTTGACTGTTACCAAGTCTGAATAGGTAAATCTAAAACTACTTTCTTTGGTTTACCAACTGTCTGTTTTATCTGTCCAACAAGCAGCCCAGCATAAACCTGCTAATAAAAATATAGCAATATATTTTTTAACTTCTTGGTGATGTAGGCCATCAGTGCTGCAAGCAGTGACACAAGCACTGAAGCCTTATTATTTGAATATGCTCATAATTCAACCATTTTCTTAATATTCAGGATATTTTTCATTAATGAGTATTTCACACTAAACCTCAATGAAATAACGTGATGTCATCATACTGTGAGAGCAACAGAGACGTGTGAATCGTGGAGATTTTTCTTGAAAAAAAATGCTGATATGGTGCTGGCTTTTTCTCGTTCAGCAAGAGAGTGTAAAATTGGCATGTTGTTAAATATCTGGCAAAAATGTCCCTCTGTAAAAGACAGCTATGTCTACTGTGTGCATGAGCAGATCATGAGACAATGGGCCCCTAGGCACAGATATGCAAAAGGCCCCACCACCTCTCCTTCACAGGGCCAGGGTGGTTTTGCCTCTTTTGTTGTTTGTGTTTCTCTGTAGTCTTGTTTCTTTATTTTATTTTCATTTAATCTTTAATTAATCAGGCAGTCTCATTGAGATCAAGATCTCTTTTTCAAGAGAGACCTGAGAACAAAGCAGCATCCATAACAACAAAAACACACAGACACAAACAGGAGCAACACAACAAAAAACAATTACATGAATCATGAAAAACATCAGATAGTGAAGCTTTAAAAACTCCAAGAGGAACAAGAGATTCAAGTTTGAGGGTCGATTGTAACTCTTTCCATTTATAAGGTGCATAGTACCTGAAACCAGATCTACCAACATTTGTGCGCATGCAGGGGATATCTAAGGTTGGGTAGTTACTGGATTCTGCACTGTAGTTACTGGATTTGAAAGAGAGAAGAGATGTGAGGTAGTTTGGTAGCTTTAACAGTAGAGCTCTATAAATAAATAACATATTTCTTCTTGTCTGTAAGGAAGTCCATCCAACTGTTTGATACAGAGAACAATGATGAGTACGAGTCTGAGTATGTTGTGTCTCTGAGGTCATTTTTGTCTCTAAACAGTCATTTTATGTCTTAATAACAGTTCCGAAAAATTCTGCATAAAATGTCCGATATATTATTAATAAAATGTCTAAGAAAAATAGATGAAATGTCCGAAAAAAATACTGAGAAAATGTCCGAAATATTACTAATAAAATGTCCGACAAAAATTGATAAAATATCGAAGAAATTATTAATGAATTGACCGAATAATTATTGATAACATGTCCGAAAAATATTAATAAAATGTCCGAAAAAATATTAATAAAATGTCAGAGATATATATGTTAATTTCCGTCAAATATTAATAAAATGGCCGAAAAATTGTTAATAAAATGTCTGAAAAATATTCATAAAATATCAGAAGAATTATGAATAAAACGTCCGACAAATATTGATAAAATATTTGACAAATATTGATAAAATGTCCTAAAACACCATTAAGGGTCAATTGATGTTGTTTAAGTCATTTTATGTCTAGTTTAAGTAATACTGTGGCTCTCTAAGATCATTTTGTGTCTGTCTTAAGTCATTTAGTCTTTTTCAAGGGCCGTCCACACCAAGAACTATAACTATAAATATAACTATAAATATACAGTTTTAAAAATCGTTCTAAACTCAAGTGTTTGGCAGCGTCCACACTACAACTATAACGACAACGATAGCGGTGGACGATATCGTTTGGATCACTTTCAGAGCGATTTGATGAATGATAGAAACACTGACAGCCAATCAAAATCCATCCGAAATGACAGGTCGAGACGTTCATCACATCATGTATACCCACTACGAAAGCTCCAGGATTTCCATACACCCACTTAAACATGTGCAAAGATCCGTAACAACATAGTTTTGTGACAGAACTTTAACTTCAGTGATTTTGTTTTGCAAATACCGGGTAAATAACTGCAATAAAATACATTTTGCAGGGGAATGCGTCTCCTCTTATCCCCTCCATTCATAAAATTCAGGAGCCAGGATGAAGTTACTGAGGGGGGCAAATCTTTATTATGCAACATAGGTTCACACAGTGAGTTATGAAGAGCGCGCAGCCGTGCGTAATTGTCGCGCGTAATGACAGCTCGTCGCCGGTGAAACACAATAAACTGCACGTCTTCATTCATGTTTGTCTCATGACAGATGGAGCTTACAGACAGACAGACAGGCAGACAGACAGACAGACAGACAGACAGGTGGAGCAAGCGGCAAATTGGTTTTCTTTTTCTGTCTCGCAACATACAGCAATAACAGGTCACATCACCTGCCGACCGCACCGAGCAGTGTGTGTTTGGCGTAACCTAGCAACGCGACGATATCGTTCATTGGTGTGGAGGCTGCAATTGTTATCGTTATAGTTAACGTCACAGTTATCTTTTTTGGTGTGGACGGCCCTTTAAGGTCATTTTATGTCTCGTTGAGGTCACTTTGTGTCTTCTGTGGTTGTTTGGTGACTAATCATGTTACGGTTTGGCTTGATAACCACGGGACCCAAGTAGCAGGAGACAGGCGAAGTGAAAGTTCTACACAGTTTATTACAAACGCCGCTAAACACAAAAAACGGCTGCAAGCCGCTAAATACAAAAACTGTTTTAGCGACAGAACTGCTGCCCGGTGGTGGCTGGAGGCGAGGGCTCCGGAGAACCAAGAGCGGCGAGGCAGTACACTACAAAAACAGAGACAAAAGCACAAGTCAGTGGGGTTGATCCACGAGAGAAAAAGGCAAAAACACCCGAGCCGCCACCAATACATGCATCAAAAAACAGAGGATCATCAAATTCTTGCAGTGGTGGCAGCAAAATGCTCACACACTGACGGTCATCATGGCTCTCTGGTCTCCTCCACAGTGTCGCTAGTCGTGCGTAAAAGCGCAGTGCGCCTTTATTGAACAGTGCTGAAAGAGGGAGGGAGCGCCCAGCGAAAACCAAAACTAATATTTTTATTTCTATATAATGATTTTTGCAACATTGCTATTTTCACTCAGTTGCATTTATACCATTTTTATTACCATGTTTAGAGACAGAGTCTATACACCACATAACCAGTGTGATATGAGTTTCAGGCGATGACAGCCTCGAGCAGACTAGAAAGCGTTTAATGAATACACCCTAGCTAATTAATTCACATGATATCCTCATCAAGAAGAACCAAAAGCCGGCTGAGTAAACCGATTCTCAATAAGGCTGCTGATGGAGGAAAAACTGTCCACGTGAATACAGTAAAGAGCAGAAAACAAAACACACACATTTCAAAAAAAAAAAAAAAAAAAAGATCCATAGCGTGTTTAACAAATAAATTTCCGGTTTAATAAACTGTCAAAAACTAATAGATGGCATTATCTCCAGTGGAGGACTGGCTGATGATGACGTAATGAGAGCTCTGAGGTCAGACGTGTTGTTACGGACCTGATGGTACCATGGTTGCTATGTTGTCTCTAGGTGCATCATTTCACACATTTAATCATTTGAACCAAAACAAACTTTCTGTCGGAGAGAAAAGCAGCAGCTCAACTTTCACTCGACGATGTTTCTGGAAAACAGACTACAAACTGAGACCTTTTGCTTCTGGACCTCATCTTAAGACCTGCTGTCACTGACAAACGGACTCATTCGCGGTAGACGTGAGATTTTGACACTTTCTTAAAGCCCAGCTCAGGTTGGTATTTTACCGTTAAGACTTGACAAAAATGTACTGATGTAGGCACTATGTAACCAATATTGGCAATGTTTTGCTTACATCACTAGGCTACTATTTTATTGTAAATGAATCAGATAGGACTGACGTTTGACTGTTACCAAGTCTGAATAGGTAAATCTAAAACTACTTTCTTTGGTTTACCAACTGTCTGTTTTATCTGTCCAACAAGCAGCCCAGCATAAACCTGCTAATAAAAATATAGCAATATATTTTTTAACTTCTTGGTGATGTAGGCCATCAGTGCTGCAAGCAGTGACACAAGCACTGAAGCCTTATTATTTGAATATGCTCATAATTCAACCATTTTCTTAATATTCAGGATATTTTTCATTAATGAGTATTTCACACTAAACCTCAATGAAATAACGTGATGTCATCATACTGTGAGAGCAACAGAGACGTGTGAATCGTGGAGATTTTTCTTGAAAAAAAATGCTGATATGGTCCTGGCTTTTTCTCGTTCAGCAAGAGAGTGTAAAATTGGCATGTTGTTAAATATCTGGCAAAAATGTCCCTCTGGAAAAGACAGCTATGTCTACTGTGTGCATGAGCAGATCATGAGACAATGGGCCCCTAGGCACAGATATGCAAAAGGCCCCACCACCTCTCCTTAACAGGGTCAGGGTGGTTTTGCCTCTTTTGTTGTTTGTGTTTCTCTATAGTCTTGTTTCTTTATTTTATTTTCATTTAATCTTTAATTAATCAGGCAGTCTCATTGAGATCAAGATCTCTTTTTCAAGAGAGACCTGAGAACAAAGCAGCATCCATAACAACAAAAACACACAGACACAAACAGGAGCAACACAACAAAAAACAATTACATGAATCATGAAAAACATCAGATAGTGAAGCTTTAAAAACTCCAAGAGGAACAAGAGATTCAAGTTTGAGGGTCGATTGTAACTCTTTCCATTTATAAGGTGCATAGTACCTGAAACCAGATCTACCAACATTTGTGCGCATGCAGGGGATATCTAAGGTTGGGTAGTTACTGGATTCTGCACTGTAGTTACTGGATTTGAAAGAGAGAAGAGATGTGAGGTAGTTTGGTAGCTTTAACAGTAGAGCTCTATAAATAAATAACATATTTCTTCTTATCTGTAAGGAAGTCCATCCAACTGTTTGATACAGAGAACAATGATGAGTACGAGTATGAGTATGTTGTGTCTCTGAGGTCATTTTTGTCTCTAAACAGTCATTTTATGTCTTAATAACAGTTCCGAAAAATTCTGCATAAAATGTCCGATATATTATTAATAAAATGTCTAAGAAAAATAGATGAAATGTCCGAAAAAAATACTGAGAAAATGTCCGAAATATTACTAATAAAATGTCCGACAAAAATTGATAAAATATCGAAGAAATTATTAATGAATTGACCGAATAATTATTGATAACATGTCCGAAAAATATTAATAAAATGTCCGAAAAAATATTAATAAAATGTCAGAGATATATATGTTAATTTCCGTCAAATATTATTAAAATGGCCGAAAAATTGTTAATAAAATGTCTGAAAAATATTCATAAAATATCAGAAGAATTATGAATAAAACGTCCGACAAATATTGATAAAATATTTGACAAATATTGATAAAATGTCCTAAAACACCATTTAGGGTCAATTGAGGTTGTTTAAGTCATTTTATGTCTAGTTTAAGTAATACTGTGGCTCTCTAAGATCATTTTGTGTCTGTCTTAAGTCATTTAGTCTTTTTTCAAGGGCCGTCCACACCAAGAACTATAACTATAAATATAACTATAAATATACAGTTTTAAAAATCGTTCTAAACTCAAGTGTTTGGCAGCGTCCACACTACAACTATAACGACAACGATAGCGGTGGACGATATCGTTTGGATCACTTTCAGAGCGATTTGATGAATGATAGAAACACTGACAGCCAATCAAAATCCATCCGAAATGACAGGTCGAGACGTTCATCACATCATGTATACCCACTACGAAAGCTCCAGGATTTCCATACACCCACTTAAACATGTGCAAAGATCCGTAACAACATAGTTTTGTGACAGAACTTTAACTTCAGTGATTTTGTTTTGCAAATACCGGGTAAATAACTGCAATAAAATACATTTTGCAGGGGAATGCGTCTCCTCTTATCCCCTCCATTCATAAAATTCAGGAGCCAGGATGAAGTTACTGAGGGGGGCAAATCTTTATTATGCAACATAGGTTCACACAGTGAGTTATGAAGAGCGCGCAGCCGTGCGTAATTGTCGCGCGTAATGACAGCTCGTCGCCGGTGAAACACAATAAACTGCACGTCTTCATTCATGTTTGTCTCATGACAGATGGAGCTTACAGACAGACAGACAGACAGACAGACAGACAGACAGACAGACAGACAGACAGACAGGTGGAGCAAGCGGCAAATTGGTTTTCTTTTTCTGTCTCGCAACATACAGCAATAACAGGTCACATCACCTGCCGACCGCACCGAGCAGTGTGTGTTTGGCGTAACCTAGCAACGCGACGATATCGTTCATTGGTGTGGAGGCTGCAATTGTTATCGTTATAGTTAACGTCACAGTTATCTTTCTTGGTGTGGACGGCCCTTTAAGGTCATTTTATGTCTCGTTGAGGTCACTTTGTGTCTTCTGTGGTTGTTTGGTGACTAATCATGTTACGGTTTGGCTTGATAACCACGGGACCCAAGTAGCAGGAGACAGGCGAAGTGAAAGTTCTACACAGTTTATTACAAACGCCGCTAAACACAAAAAACGGCTGCAAGCCGCTAAATACAAAAACTGTTTTAGCGACAGAACTGCTGCCCGGTGGTGGCTGGAGGCGAGGGCTCCGGAGAACCAAGAGCGGCGAGGCAGTACACTACAAAAACAGAGACAAAAGCACAAGTCAGTGGGGTTGATCCACGAGAGAAAAAGGCAAAAACACCCGAGCCGCCACCAATACATGCATCAAAAAACAGAGGATCATCAAATTCTTGCAGTGGTGGCAGCAAAATGCTCACACACTGACGGTCATCATGGCTCTCTGGTCTCCTCCACAGTGTCACTAGTCGTGCGTAAAAGCGCAGTGCGCCTTTATTGAACAGTGCTGAAAGAGGGAGGGAGCGCCCAGCGAAAACCAAAACTAATATTTTTATTTCTATATAATGATTTTTGCAACATTGCTATTTTCACTCAGTTGCATTTATACCATTTTTATTACCATGTTTAGAGACAGAGTCTATACACCACATAACCAGTGTGATATGAGTTTCAGGCGATGACAGCCTCGAGCAGACTAGAAAGCGTTTAATGAATACACCTTAGCTAATTAATTCACATGATATCCTCATCAAGAAGAACCAAAAGCCGGCTGAGTAAACCGATTCTCAATAAGGCTGCTGATGGAGGAAAAACTGTCCACGTGAATACAGTAAAGAGCAGAAAACAAAACACACACATTTCAAAAAAAAAAAAAAAAAAAGATCCGTAGCGTGTTTAACAAATACATTTCCGGTTTAATAAACTGTCAAAAACTAATAGATGGCATTATCTCCAGTGGAGGACTGGCTGATGATGACGTAATGAGAGCTCTGAGGTCAGACGTGTTGTTACGGACCTGATGGTACCATGGTTGCTATGTTGTCTCTAGGTGCATCATTTCACACATTTAATCATTTGAACCAAAACAAACTTTCTGTCGGAGAGAAAAGCAGCAGCTCAACTTTCACTCGACGATGTTTCTGGAAAACAGACTACAAACTGAGACCTTTTGCTTCTGGACCTCATCTTAAGACCTGCTGTCACTGACAAACGGACTCATTCGCGGTAGACGTGAGATTTTGACACTTTCTTAAAGCCCAGCTCAGGTTGGTATTTTACCGTTAAGACTTGACAAAAATGACCTGATGTAGGCACTATGTAACCAATATTGGCAATGTTTTGCCTACATCACTAGGCTACTATTTTATTGTAAATGAATCAGATAGGACTGACGTTTGACTGTTACCAAGTCTGAATAGGTAAATCTAAAACTACTTTCTTTGGTTTACCAACTGTCTGTTTTATCTGTCCAACAAGCAGCCCAGCATAAACCTGCTAATAAAAATATAGCAATATATTTTTTAACTTCTTGGTGATGTAGGCCATCAGTGCTGCAAGCAGTGACACAAGCACTGAAGCCTTATTATTTGAATATGCTCATAATTCAACCATTTTCTTAATATTCAGGATATTTTACACTAAACCTCAATGAAATAACGTGATGTCATCATACTGTGAGAGCAACAGAGACGTGTGAATCGTGGAGATTTTTCTTGAAAAAAAATGCTGATATGGTGCTGGCTTTTTCTCGTTCAGCAAGAGAGTGTAAAATTGGCATGTTGTTAAATATCTGGCAAAAATGTCCCTCTGTAAAAGACAGCTATGTCTACTGTGTGCATGAGCAGATCATGAGACAATGGGCCCCCAGGCACAGATATGCAAAAGGCCCCACCACCTCTCCTTCACAGGGTCAGGGTGGTTTTGCCTCTTTTGTTGTTTGTGTTTCTCTGTAGTCTTGTTTCTTTATTTTATTTTCATTTAATCTTTAATTAATCAGGCAGTCTCATTGAGATCAAGATCTCTTTTTCAAGAGAGACCTGAGAACAAAGCAGCATCCATAACAACAAAAACACACAGACACAAACAGGAGCAACACAACAAAAAACAATTACATGAATCATGAAAAACATCAGATAGTGAAGCTTTAAAAACTCCAAGAGGAACAAGAGATTCAAGTTTGAGGGTCGATTGTAACTCTTTCCATTTATAAGGTGCATAGTACCTGAAACCAGATCTACCAACATTTGTGCGCATGCAGGGGATATCTAAGGTTGGGTAGTTACTGGATTCTGCACTGTAGTTACTGGATTTGAAAGAGAGAAGAGATGTGAGGTAGTTTGGTAGCTTTAACAGTAGAGCTCTATAAATAAATAACATATTTCTTCTTGTCTGTAAGGAAGTCCATCCAACTGTTTGATACAGAGAACAATGATGAGTACGAGTATGAGTATGTTGTGTCTCTGAGGTCATTTTTGTCTCTAAACAGTCATTTTATGTCTTAATAACAGTTCCGAAAAATTCTGCATAAAATGTCCGATATATTATTAATAAAATGTCTAAGAAAAATAGATGAAATGTCCGAAAAAAATACTGAGAAAATGTCCGAAATATTACTAATAAAATGTCCGACAAAAATTGATAAAATATCGAAGACATTATTAATGAATTGACCGAATAATTATTGATAACATGTCCGAAAAATATTAATAAAATGTCCGAAAAAATATTAATAAAATGTCAGACATATATATGTTAATGTCCGTCAAATATTAATAAAATGGCCGAAAAATTGTTAATAAAATGTCTGAAAAATATTCATAAAATATCAGAAGAATTATGAATAAAACGTCCGACAAATATTGATAAAATATTTGACAAATATTGATAAAATGTCCTAAAACACCATTAAGGGTCAATTGATGTTGTTTAAGTCATTTTATGTCTAGTTTAAGTAATACTGTGGCTCTCTAAGATCATTTTGTGTCTGTCTTAAGTCATTTAGTCTTTTTCAAGGGCCGTCCACACCAAGAACTATAACTATAAATATACAGTTTTAAAAATCGTTCTAAACTCAAGTGTTTGGCAGCGTCCACACTACAACTATAACGACAACGATAGCGGTGGACGATATCGTTTGGATCACTTTCAGAGCGATTTGATGAATGATAGAAACACTGACAGCCAATCAAAATCCATCCGAAATGACAGGTCGAGACGTTCATCACATCATGTATACCCACTACGAAAGCTCCAGGATTTCCATACACCCACTTAAACATGTGCAAAGATCCGTAACAATATAGTTTTGTGACAGAACTTTAACTTCAGTGATTTTGTTTTGCAAATACCGGGTAAATAACTGCAATAAAATACATTTTGCAGGGGAATGCGTCTCCTCTTATCCCCTCCATTCATAAAATTCAGGAGCCAGGATGAAGTTACTGAGGGGGGCAAATCTTTATTATGCAACATAGGTTCACACAGTGAGTTATGAAGAGCGCGCAGCCGTGCGTAATTGTCGCGCGTAATGACAGCTCGTCGCCGGTGAAACACAATAAACTGCACGTCTTCATTCATGTTTGTCTCATGACAGATGGAGCTTACAGACAGACAGACAGACAGACAGACAGACAGACAGGTGGAGCAAGCGGCAAATTGGTTTTCTTTTTCTGTCTCGCAACATACAGCAATAACAGGTCATCAGTATCACCTGCCGACCGCACCGAGCAGTGTGTGTTTGGCGTAACCTAGCAACGCGACGATATCGTTCATTGGTGTGGAGGCTGGCATTGTTATCGTTATAGTTAACGTCACAGTTATCTTTCTTGGTGTGGACGGCCCTTTAAGGTCATTTTATGTCTCGTTGAGGTCACTTTGTGTCTTCTGTGGTTGTTTGGTGACTAATCATGTTACGGTTTGGCTTGATAACCACGGGACCCAAGTAGCAGGAGACAGGCGAAGTGAAAGTTCTACACAGTTTATTACAAACGCCGCTAAACACAAAAAACGGCTGCAAGCCGCTAAATACAAAAACTGTTTTAGCGACAGAACTGCTGCCCGGTGGTGGCTGGAGGCGAGGGCTCCGGAGAACCAAGAGCGGCGAGGCAGTACACTACAAAAACAGAGACAAAAGCACAAGTCAGTGGGGTTGATCCACGAGAGAAAAAGGCAAAAACACCCGAGCCGCCACCAATACATGCATCAAAAAACAGAGGATCATCAAATTCTTGCTGTGGTGGCAGCAAAATGCTCACACACTGACGGTCATCATGGCTCTCTGGTCTCCTCCACAGTGTCACTAGTCGTGCGTAAAAGCGCAGTGCGCCTTTATTGAACAGTGCTGAAAGAGGGAGGGAGCGCCCAGCGAAAACCAAAACTAATATTTTTATTTCTATATAATGATTTTTGCAACATTGCTATTTTCACTCAGTTGCATTTATACCATTTTTATTACCATGTTTAGAGACAGAGTCTATACACCACATAACCAGTGTGATATGAGTTTCAGGCGATGACAGCCTCGAGCAGACTAGAAAGCGTTTAATGAATACACCTTAGCTAATTAATTCACATGATATCCTCATCAAGAAGAACCAAAAGCCGGCTGAGTAAACCGATTCTCAATAAGGCTGCTGATGGAGGAAAAACTGTCCACGTGAATACAGTAAAGAGCAGAAAACAAAACACACACATTTCAAAAAAAAAAAAAAAAAAAGATCCGTAGCGTGTTTAACAAATAAATTTCCGGTTTAATAAACTGTCAAAAACTAATAGATGGCATTATCTCCAGTGGAGGACTGGCTGATGATGACGTAATGAGAGCTCTGAGGTCAGACGTGTTGTTACGGACCTGATGGTACCATGGTTGCTATGTTGTCTCTAGGTGCATCATTTCACACATTTAATCATTTGAACCAAAACAAACTTTCTGTCGGAGAGAAAAGCAGCAGCTCAACTTTCACTCGACGATGTTTCTGGAAAACAGACTACAAACTGAGACCTTTTGCTTCTGGACCTCATCTTAAGACCTGCTGTCACTGACAAACGGACTCATTCGCGGTAGACGTGAGATTTTGACACTTTCTTAAAGCCCAGCTCAGGTTGGTATTTTACCGTTAAGACTTGACAAAAATGTACTGATGTAGGCACTATGTAACCAATATTGGCAATGTTTTGCCTACATCACTAGGCTACTATTTTATTGTAAATGAATCAAATAGGACTGACGTTTGACTGTTACCAAGTCTGAATAGGTAAATCTAAAACTACTTTCTTTGGTTTACCAACTGTCTGTTTTATCTGTCCAACAAGCAGCCCAGCATAAACCTGCTAATAAAAATATAGCAATATATTTTTTAACTTCTTGGTGATGTAGGCCATCAGTGCTGCAAGCAGTGACACAAGCACTGAAGCCTTATTATTTGAATATGCTCATAATTCAACCATTTTCTTAATATTCAGGATATTTTTCATTAATGAGTATTTTACACTAAACCTCAATGAAATAACGTGATGTCATCATACTGTGAGAGCAACAGAGACGTGTGAATCGTGGAGATTTTTCTTGAAAAAAAATGCTGATATGGTGCTGGCTTTTTCTCGTTCAGCAAGAGAGTGTAAAATTGGCATGTTGTTAAATATCTGGCAAAAATGTCCCTCTGTAAAAGACAGCTATGTCTACTGTGTGCATGAGCAGATCATGAGACAATGGGCCCCTAGGCACAGATATGCAAAAGGCCCCACCACCTCTCCTTAACAGGGTCAGGGTGGTTTTGCCTCTTTTGTTGTTTGTGTTTCTCTATAGTCTTGTTTCTTTATTTTATTTTCATTTAATCTTTAATTAATCAGGCAGTCTCATTGAGATCAAGATCTCTTTTTCAAGAGAGACCTGAGAACAAAGCAGCATCCATAACAACAAAAACACAC
Source organism: Epinephelus awoara (assembly GCA_035609425.1). NCBI lineage: Eukaryota > Metazoa > Chordata > Actinopteri > Perciformes > Serranidae > Epinephelus > Epinephelus awoara. The sequence continues at coordinate 31,073,014 of CM069314.1, read as the reverse complement.
AGACACAAACAGGAATAACACAACAAAAAACAATTACATGAATCATGAAAAACATCAGATAGTGAAGCTTTAAAAACTCCAAGAGGAACAAGAGATTCAAGTTTGAGGGTCGATTGTAACTCTTTCCATTTATAAGGTGCATAGTACCTGAAACCAGATCTACCAACATTTGTGCGCATGCAGGGGATATCTAAGGTTGGGTAGTTACTGGATTCTGCACTGTAGTTACTGGATTTGAAAGAGAGAAGAGATGTGAGGTAGTTTGGTAGCTTTAACAGTAGAGCTCTATCAATAAATAACATATTTCTTCTTATCTGTAAGGAAGTCCATCCAACTGTTTGATACAGAGAACAATGATGAGTACGAGTATGAGTATGTTGTGTCTCTGAGGTCATTTTTGTCTCTAAACAGTCATTTTATGTCTTAATAACAGTTCCGAAAAATTCTGCATAAAATGTCCGATATATTATTAATAAAATGTCTAAGAAAAATAGATGAAATGTCCGAAAAAAATACTGAGAAAATGTCCGAAATATTACTAATAAAATGTCCGACAAAAATTGATAAAATATCGAAGAAATTATTAATGAATTGACCGAATAATTATTGATAACATGTCCGAAAAATATTAATGAAATGTCCGAAAAAATATTAATAAAATGTCAGAGATATATATGTTAATGTCCGTCAAATATTAATAAAATGGCCGAAAAAATTGTTAATAAAATGTCTGAAAAATATTCATTAAATTTCAGAAGAATTATGAATAAAACGTCCGACAAATATTGATAAAATGTCCTAAAACACCATTAAGGGTCAATTGATGTTGTTTAAGTCATTTTATGTCTAGTTTAAGTAATACTGTGGCTCTCTAAGATCATTTTGTGTCTGTCTTAAGTCATTTAGTCTTTTTCAAGGGCCGTCCACACCAAGAACTATAACTATAAATATAACTATAAATATACAGTTTTAAAAATCGTTCTAAACTCAAGTGTTTGGCAGCGTCCACACTACAACTATAACGACAACGATAGCGGTGGACGATATCGTTTGGATCACTTTCAGAGCGATTTGATGAATGATAGAAACACTGACAGCCAATCAAAATCCATCCGAAATGACAGGTCGAGACGTTCATCACATCATGTATACCCACTACGAAAGCTCCAGGATTTCCATACACCCACTTAAACATGTGCAAAGATCCGTAACAACATAGTTTTGTGACAGAACTTTAACTTCAGTGATTTTGTTTTGCAAATACCGGGTAAATAACTGCAATAAAATACATTTTGCAGGGGAATGCGTCTCCTCTTATCCCCTCCATTCATAAAATTCAGGAGCCAGGATGAAGTTACTGAGGGGGGCAAATCTTTATTATGCAACATAGGTTCACACAGTGAGTTATGAAGAGCGCGCAGCCGTGTGTAATTGTCGCGCGTAATGACAGCTCGTCGCCGGTGAAACACAATAAACTGCACGTCTTCATTCATGTTTGTCTCATGACAGATGGAGCTTACAGACAGACAGACAGGCAGACAGGCAGACAGACAGACAGACAGACAGGTGGAGCAAGCGGCAAATTGGTTTTCTTTTTCTGTCTCGCAACATACAGCAATAACAGGTCACATCACCTGCCGACCGCACCGAGCAGTGTGTGTTTGGCGTAACCTAGCAACGCGACGATATCGTTCATTGGTGTGGAGGCTGGCATTGTTATCGTTATAGTTAACGTCACAGTTATCTTTCTTGGTGTGGACGGCCCTTTAAGGTCATTTTATGTCTCGTTGAGGTCACTTTGTGTCTTCTGTGGTTGTTTGGTGACTAATCATGTTACGGTTTGGCTTGATAACCACGGGACCCAAGTAGCAGGAGACAGGCGAAGTGAAAGTTCTACACAGTTTATTACAAACGCCGCTAAACACAAAAAACGGCTGCAAGCCGCTAAATACAAAAACTGTTTTAGCGACAGAACTGCTGCCCGGTGGTGGCTGGAGGCGAGGGCTCCGGAGAACCAAGAGCGGCGAGGCAGTACACTACAAAAACAGAGACAAAAGCACAAGTCAGTGGGGTTGATCCACGAGAGAAAAAGGCAAAAACACCCGAGCCGCCACCAATACATGCATCAAAAAACAGAGGATCATCAAATTCTTGCAGTGGTGGCAGCAAAATGCTCACACACTGACGGTCATCATGGCTCTCTGGTCTCCTCCACAGTGTCACTAGTCGTGCGTAAAAGCGCAGTGCGCCTTTATTGAACAGTGCTGAAAGAGGGAGGGAGCGCCCAGCGAAAACCAAAACTAATATTTTTATTTCTATATAATGATTTTTGCAACATTGCTATTTTCACTCAGTTGCATTTATACCATTTTTATTACCATGTTTAGAGACAGAGTCTATACACCACATAACCAGTGTGATATGAGTTTCAGGCGATGACAGCCTCGAGCAGACTAGAAAGCGTTTAATGAATACACCTTAGCTAATTAATTCACATGATATCCTCATCAAGAAGAACCAAAAGCCGGCTGAGTAAACCGATTCTCAATAAGGCTGCTGATGGAGGAAAAACTGTCCACGTGAATACAGTAAAGAGCAGAAAACAAAACACACACATTTCAAAAAAAAAAAAAAAAAAAAAAAGATCCGTAGCGTGTTTAACAAATAAATTTCCGGTTTAATAAACTGTCAAAAACTAATAGATGGCATTATCTCCAGTGGAGGACTGGCTGATGATGACGTAATGAGAGCTCTGAGGTCAGACGTGTTGTTACGGACCTGATGGTACCATGGTTGCTATGTTGTCTCTAGGTGCATCATTTCACACATTTAATCATTTGAACCAAAACAAACTTTCTGTCGGAGAGAAAAGCAGCAGCTCAACTTTCACTCGACGATGTTTCTGGAAAACAGACTACAAACTGAGACCTTTTGCTTCTGGACCTCATCTTAAGACCTGCTGTCACTGACAAACGGACTCATTCGCGGTAGACGTGAGATTTTGACACTTTCTTAAAGCCCAGCTCAGGTTGGTATTTTACCGTTAAGACTTGACAAAAATGTACTGATGTAGGCACTATGTAACCAATATTGGCAATGTTTTGCCTACATCACTAGGCTACTATTTTATTGTAAATGAATCAGATAGGACTGACGTTTGACTGTTACCAAGTCTGAATAGGTAAATCTAAAACTACTTTCTTTGGTTTACCAACTGTCTGTTTTATCTGTCCAACAAGCAGCCCAGCATAAACCTGCTAATAAAAATATAGCAATATATTTTTTAACTTCTTGGTGATGTAGGCCATCAGTGCTGCAAGCAGTGACACAAGCACTGAAGCCTTATTATTTGAATATGCTCATAATTCAACCATTTTCTTAATATTCAGGATATTTTTCATTAATGAGTATTTTACACTAAACCTCAATGAAATAACGTGATGTCATCATACTGTGAGAGCAACAGAGACGTGTGAATCGTGGAGATTCTTCTTGAAAAAAAAATGCTGATATGGTGCTGGCTTTTTCTCGTTCAGCAAGAGAGTGTAAAATTGGCATGTTGTTAAATATCTGGCAAAAATGTCCCTCTGGAAAAGACAGCTATGTCTACTGTGTGCATGAGCAGATCATGAGACAATGGGCCCCTAGGCACAGATATGCAAAAGGCCCCACCACCTCTCCTTCACAGGGTCAGGGTGGTTTTGCCTCTTTTGTTGTTTGTGTTTCTCTGTAGTCTTGTTTCTTTATTTTATTTTCATTTAATCTTTAATTAATCAGGCAGTCTCATTGAGATCAAGATCTCTTTTTCAAGAGAGACCTGAGAACAAAGCAGCATCCATAACAACAAAAACACACAGACACAAACAGGAGCAACACAACAAAAAACAATTACATGAATCATGAAAAACATCAGATAGTGAAGCTTTAAAAACTCCAAGAGGAACAAGAGATTCAAGTTTGAGGGTCGATTGTAACTCTTTCCATTTATAAGGTGCATAGTACCTGAAACCAGATCTACCAACATTTGTGCGCATGCAGGGGATATCTAAGGTTGGGTAGTTACTGGATTCTGCACTGTAGTTACTGGATTTGAAAGAGAGAAGAGATGTGAGGTAGTTTGGTAGCTTTAACAGTAGAGCTCTATAAATAAATAACATATTTCTTCTTGTCTGTAAGGAAGTCCATTCAACTGTTTGATACAGAGAACAATGATGAGTACGAGTCTGAGTATGTTGTGTCTCTGAGGTCATTTTTTGTCTCTAAACAGTCATTTTATGTCTTAATAACAGTTCCGAAAAATTCTGCATAAAATGTCCGATATATTATTAATAAAATGTCTAAGAAAAATAGATGAAATGTCCGAAAAAAATACTGAGAATGTCCGAAATATTACTAATAAAATGTCCGACAAAAATTGATAAAATATCGAAGAAATTATTAATGAATTGACCGAATAATTATTGATAACATGTCCGAAAAATATTAATGAAATGTCCGAAAAAATATTAATAAAATGTCAGAGATATATATGTTAATGTCCGTCAAATATTAATAAAATGGCCGAAAAATTGTTAATAAAATGTCTGAAAAATATTCATTAAATTTCAGAAGAATTATGAATAAAACGTCCGACAAATATTGATAAAATGTCCTAAAACACCATTAAGGGTCAATTGATGTTGTTTAAGTCATTTTATGTCTAGTTTAAGTAATACTGTGGCTCTCTAAGATCATTTTGTGTCTGTCTTAAGTCATTTAGTCTTTTTCAAGGGCCGTCCACACCAAGAACTATAACTATAAATATAACTATAAATATACAGTTTTAAAAATCGTTCTAAACTCAAGTGTTTGGCAGCGTCCACACTACAACTATAACGACAACGATAGCGGTGGACGATATCGTTTGGATCACTTTCAGAGCGATTTGATGAATGATAGAAACACTGACAGCCAATCAAAATCCATCCGAAATGACAGGTCGAGACGTTCATCACATCATGTATACCCACTACGAAAGCTCCAGGATTTCCATACACCCACTTAAACATGTGCAAAGATCCGTAACAACATAGTTTTGTGACAGAACTTTAACTTCAGTGATTTTGTTTTGCAAATACCGGGTAAATAACTGCAATAAAATACATTTTGCAGGGGAATGCGTCTCCTCTTATCCCCTCCATTCATAAAATTCAGGAGCCAGGATGAAGTTACTGAGGGGGGCAAATCTTTATTATGCAACATAGGTTCACACAGTGAGTTATGAAGAGCGCGCAGCCGTGTGTAATTGTCGCGCGTAATGACAGCTCGTCGCCGGTGAAACACAATAAACTGCACGTCTTCATTCATGTTTGTCTCATGACAGATGGAGCTTACAGACAGACAGACAGGCAGACAGGCAGACAGACAGACAGACAGACAGGTGGAGCAAGCGGCAAATTGGTTTTCTTTTTCTGTCTCGCAACATACAGCAATAACAGGTCACATCACCTGCCGACCGCACCGAGCAGTGTGTGTTTGGCGTAACCTAGCAACGCGACGATATCGTTCATTGGTGTGGAGGCTGGCATTGTTATCGTTATAGTTAACGTCACAGTTATCTTTCTTGGTGTGGACGGCCCTTTAAGGTCATTTTATGTCTCGTTGAGGTCACTTTGTGTCTTCTGTGGTTGTTTGGTGACTAATCATGTTACGGTTTGGCTTGATAACCACGGGACCCAAGTAGCAGGAGACAGGCGAAGTGAAAGTTCTACACAGTTTATTACAAACGCCGCTAAACACAAAAAACGGCTGCAAGCCGCTAAATACAAAAACTGTTTTAGCGACAGAACTGCTGCCCGGTGGTGGCTGGAGGCGAGGGCTCCGGAGAACCAAGAGCGGCGAGGCAGTACACTACAAAAACAGAGACAAAAGCACAAGTCAGTGGGGTTGATCCACGAGAGAAAAAGGCAAAAACACCCGAGCCGCCACCAATACATGCATCAAAAAACAGAGGATCATCAAATTCTTGCAGTGGTGGCAGCAAAATGCTCACACACTGACGGTCATCATGGCTCTCTGGTCTCCTCCACAGTGTCACTAGTCGTGCGTAAAAGCGCAGTGCGCCTTTATTGAACAGTGCTGAAAGAGGGAGGGAGCGCCCAGCGAAAACCAAAACTAATATTTTTATTTCTATATAATGATTTTTGCAACATTGCTATTTTCACTCAGTTGCATTTATACCATTTTTATTACCATGTTTAGAGACAGAGTCTATACACCACATAACCAGTGTGATATGAGTTTCAGGCGATGACAGCCTCGAGCAGACTAGAAAGCGTTTAATGAATACACCTTAGCTAATTAATTCACATGATATCCTCATCAAGAAGAACCAAAAGCCGGCTGAGTAAACCGATTCTCAATAAGGCTGCTGATGGAGGAAAAACTGTCCACGTGAATACAGTAAAGAGCAGAAAACAAAACACACACATTTCAAAAAAAAAAAAAAAAAAAAAAAGATCCGTAGCGTGTTTAACAAATAAATTTCCGGTTTAATAAACTGTCAAAAACTAATAGATGGCATTATCTCCAGTGGAGGACTGGCTGATGATGACGTAATGAGAGCTCTGAGGTCAGACGTGTTGTTACGGACCTGATGGTACCATGGTTGCTATGTTGTCTCTAGGTGCATCATTTCACACATTTAATCATTTGAACCAAAACAAACTTTCTGTCGGAGAGAAAAGCAGCAGCTCAACTTTCACTCGACGATGTTTCTGGAAAACAGACTACAAACTGAGACCTTTTGCTTCTGGACCTCATCTTAAGACCTGCTGTCACTGACAAACGGACTCATTCGCGGTAGACGTGAGATTTTGACACTTTCTTAAAGCCCAGCTCAGGTTGGTATTTTACCGTTAAGACTTGACAAAAATGTACTGATGTAGGCACTATGTAACCAATATTGGCAATGTTTTGCCTACATCACTAGGCTACTATTTTATTGTAAATGAATCAGATAGGACTGACGTTTGACTGTTACCAAGTCTGAATAGGTAAATCTAAAACTACTTTCTTTGGTTTACCAACTGTCTGTTTTATCTGTCCAACAAGCAGCCCAGCATAAACCTGCTAATAAAAATATAGCAATATATTTTTTAACTTCTTGGTGATGTAGGCCATCAGTGCTGCAAGCAGTGACACAAGCACTGAAGCCTTATTATTTGAATATGCTCATAATTCAACCATTTTCTTAATATTCAGGATATTTTTCATTAATGAGTATTTTACACTAAACCTCAATGAAATAACGTGATGTCATCATACTGTGAGAGCAACAGAGACGTGTGAATCGTGGAGATTCTTCTTGAAAAAAAAATGCTGATATGGTGCTGGCTTTTTCTCGTTCAGCAAGAGAGTGTAAAATTGGCATGTTGTTAAATATCTGGCAAAAATGTCCCTCTGGAAAAGACAGCTATGTCTACTGTGTGCATGAGCAGATCATGAGACAATGGGCCCCTAGGCACAGATATGCAAAAGGCCCCACCACCTCTCCTTCACAGGGTCAGGGTGGTTTTGCCTCTTTTGTTGTTTGTGTTTCTCTGTAGTCTTGTTTCTTTATTTTATTTTCATTTAATCTTTAATTAATCAGGCAGTCTCATTGAGATCAAGATCTCTTTTTCAAGAGAGACCTGAGAACAAAGCAGCATCCATAACAACAAAAACACACAGACACAAACAGGAGCAACACAACAAAAAACAATTACATGAATCATGAAAAACATCAGATAGTGAAGCTTTAAAAACTCCAAGAGGAACAAGAGATTCAAGTTTGAGGGTCGATTGTAACTCTTTCCATTTATAAGGTGCATAGTACCTGAAACCAGATCTACCAACATTTGTGCGCATGCAGGGGATATCTAAGGTTGGGTAGTTACTGGATTCTGCACTGTAGTTACTGGATTTGAAAGAGAGAAGAGATGTGAGGTAGTTTGGTAGCTTTAACAGTAGAGCTCTATAAATAAATAACATATTTCTTCTTGTCTGTAAGGAAGTCCATTCAACTGTTTGATACAGAGAACAATGATGAGTACGAGTCTGAGTATGTTGTGTCTCTGAGGTCATTTTTTGTCTCTAAACAGTCATTTTATGTCTTAATAACAGTTCCGAAAAATTCTGCATAAAATGTCCGATATATTATTAATAAAATGTCTAAGAAAAATAGATGAAATGTCCGAAAAAAATACTGAGAATGTCCGAAATATTACTAATAAAATGTCCGACAAAAATTGATAAAATATCGAAGAAATTATTAATGAATTGACCGAATAATTATTGATAACATGTCCGAAAAATATTAATAAAATGTCCGAAAAAATATTAATAAAATGTCAGACATATATATGTTAATGTCCGTCAAATATTAATAAAATGGCCGAAAAATTGTTAATAAAATGTCTGAAAAATATTCATAAAATATCAGAAGAATTATGAATAAAACGTCCGACAAATATTGATAAAATATTTGACAAATATTGATAAAATGTCCTAAAACACCATTAAGGGTCAATTGATGTTGTTTAAGTCATTTTATGTCTAGTTTAAGTAATACTGTGGCTCTCTAAGATCATTTTGTGTCTGTCTTAAGTCATTTAGTCTTTTTCAAGGGCCGTCCACACCAAGAACTATAACTATAAATATAACTATAAATATACAGTTTTAAAAATCGTTCTAAACTCAAGTGTTTGGCAGCGTCCACACTACAACTATAACGACAACGATAGCGGTGGACGATATCGTTTGGATCACTTTCAGAGCGATTTGATGAATGATAGAAACACTGACAGCCAATCAAAATCCATCCGAAATGACAGGTCGAGACGTTCATCACATCATGTATACCCACTACGAAAGCTCCAGGATTTCCATACACCCACTTAAACATGTGCAAAGATCCGTAACAACATAGTTTTGTGACAGAACTTTAACTTCAGTGATTTTGTTTTGCAAATACCGGGTAAATAACTGCAATAAAATACATTTTGCAGGGGAATGCGTCTCCTCTTATCCCCTCCATTCATAAAATTCAGGAGCCAGGATGAAGTTACTGAGGGGGGCAAATCTTTATTATGCAACATAGGTTCACACAGTGAGTTATGAAGAGCGCGCAGCCGTGCGTAATTGTCGCGCGTAATGACAGCTCGTCGCCGGTGAAACACAATAAACTGCACGTCTTCATTCATGTTTGTCTCATGACAGATGGAGCTTACAGACAGACAGACAGGCAGACAGACAGACAGACAGACAGACAGGTGGAGCAAGCGGCAAATTGGTTTTCTTTTTCTGTCTCGCAACATACAGCAATAACAGGTCACATCACCTGCCGACCGCACCGAGCAGTGTGTGTTTGGCGTAACCTAGCAACGCGACGATATCGTTCATTGGTGTGGAGGCTGCAATTGTTATCGTTATAGTTAACGTCACAGTTATCTTTCTTGGTGTGGACGGCCCTTTAAGGTCATTTTATGTCTCGTTGAGGTCACTTTGTGTCTTCTGTGGTTGTTTGGTGACTAATCATGTTACGGTTTGGCTTGATAACCACGGGACCCAAGTAGCAGGAGACAGGCGAAGTGAAAGTTCTACACAGTTTATTACAAACGCCGCTAAACACAAAAAACGGCTGCAAGCCGCTAAATACAAAAACTGTTTTAGCGACAGAACTGCTGCCCGGTGGTGGCTGGAGGCGAGGGCTCCGGAGAACCAAGAGCGGCGAGGCAGTACACTACAAAAACAGAGACAAAAGCACAAGTCAGTGGGGTTGATCCACGAGAGAAAAAGGCAAAAACACCCGAGCCGCCACCAATACATGCATCAAAAAACAGAGGATCATCAAATTCTTGCAGTGGTGGCAGCAAAATGCTCACACACTGACGGTCATCATGGCTCTCTGGTCTCCTCCACAGTGTCACTAGTCGTGCGTAAAAGCGCAGTGCGCCTTTATTGAACAGTGCTGAAAGAGGGAGGGAGCGCCCAGCGAAAACCAAAACTAATATTTTTATTTCTATATAATGATTTTTGCAACATTGCTATTTTCACTCAGTTGCATTTATACCATTTTTATTACCATGTTTAGAGACAGAGTCTATACACCACATAACCAGTGTGATATGAGTTTCAGGCGATGACAGCCTCGAGCAGACTAGAAAGCGTTTAATGAATACACCTTAGCTAATTAATTCACATGATATCCTCATCAAGAAGAACCAAAAGCCGGCTGAGTAAACCGATTCTCAATAAGGCTGCTGATGGAGGAAAAACTGTCCACGTGAATACAGTAAAGAGCAGAAAACAAAACACACACATTTCAAAAAAAAAAAAAAAAAAAAAAAGATCCGTAGCGTGTTTAACAAATAAATTTCCGGTTTAATAAACTGTCAAAAACTAAAAGATGGCATTATCTCCAGTGGAGGACTGGCTGATGATGACGTAATGAGAGCTCTGAGGTCAGACGTGTTGTTACGGACCTGATGGTACCATGGTTGCTATGTTGTCTCTAGGTGCATCATTTCACACATTTAATCATTTGAACCAAAACAAACTTTCTGTCGGAGAGAAAAGCAGCAGCTCAACTTTCACTCGACGATGTTTCTGGAAAACAGACTACAAACTGAGACCTTTTGCTTCTGGACCTCATCTTAAGACCTGCTGTCACTGACAAACGGACTCATTCGCGGTAGACGTGAGATTTTGACACTTTCTTAAAGCCCAGCTCAGGTTGGTATTTTACCGTTAAGACTTGACAAAAATGTACTGATGTAGGCACTATGTAACCAATATTGGCAATGTTTTGCCTACATCACTAGGCTACTATTTTATTGTAAATGAATCAGATAGGACTGACGTTTGACTGTTACCAAGTCTGAATAGGTAAATCTAAAACTACTTTCTTTGGTTTACCAACTGTCTGTTTTATCTGTCCAACAAGCAGCCCAGCATAAACCTGCTAATAAAAATATAGCAATATATTTTTTAACTTCTTGGTGATGTAGGCCATCAGTGCTGCAAGCAGTGACACAAGCACTGAAGCCTTATTATTTGAATATGCTCATAATTCAACCATTTTCTTAATATTCAGGATATTTTTCATTAATGAGTATTTTACACTAAACCTCAATGAAATAACGTGATGTCATCATACTGTGAGAGCAACAGAGACGTGTGAATCGTGGAGATTTTTCTTGAAAAAAAAATGCTGATATGGTGCTGGCTTTTTCTCGTTCAGCAAGAGAGTGTAAAATTGGCATGTTGTTAAATATCTGGCAAAAATGTCCCTCTGGAAAAGACAGCTATGTCTACTGTGTGCATGAGCAGATCATGAGACAATGGGCCCCTAGGCACAGATATGCAAAAGGCCCCACCACCTCTCCTTCACAGGGTCAGGGTGGTTTTGCCTCTTTTGTTGTTTGTGTTTCTCTGTAGTCTTGTTTCTTTATTTTATTTTCATTTAATCTTTAATTAATCAGGCAGTCTCATTGAGATCAAGATCTCTTTTTCAAGAGAGACCTGAGAACAAAGCAGCATCCATAACAACAAAAACACACAGACACAAACAGGAGCAACACAACAAAAAACAATTACATGAATCATGAAAAACATCAGATAGTGAAGCTTTAAAAACTCCAAGAGGAACAAGAGATTCAAGTTTGAGGGTCGATTGTAACTCTTTCCATTTATAAGGTGCATAGTACCTGAAACCAGATCTACCAACATTTGTGCGCATGCAGGGGATATCTAAGGTTGGGTAGTTACTGGATTCTGCACTGTAGTTACTGGATTTGAAAGAGAGAAGAGATGTGAGGTAGTTTGGTAGCTTTAACAGTAGAGCTCTATAAATAAATAACATATTTCTTCTTGTCTGTAAGGAAGTCCATTCAACTGTTTGATACAGAGAACAATGATGAGTACGAGTCTGAGTATGTTGTGTCTCTGAGGTCATTTTTTGTCTCTAAACAGTCATTTTATGTCTTAATAACAGTTCCGAAAAATTCTGCATAAAATGTCCGATATATTATTAATAAAATGTCTAAGAAAAATAGATGAAATGTCCGAAAAAAATACTGAGAATGTCCGAAATATTACTAATAAAATGTCCGACAAAAATTGATAAAATATCGAAGAAATTATTAATGAATTGACCGAATAATTATTGATAACATGTCCGAAAAATATTAATAAAATGTCCGAAAAAATATTAATAAAATGTCAGACATATATATGTTAATGTCCGTCAAATATTAATAAAATGGCCGAAAAATTGTTAATAAAATGTCTGAAAAATATTCATAAAATATCAGAAGAATTATGAATAAAACGTCCGACAAATATTGATAAAATATTTGACAAATATTGATAAAATGTCCTAAAACACCATTAAGGGTCAATTGATGTTGTTTAAGTCATTTTATGTCTAGTTTAAGTAATACTGTGGCTCTCTAAGATCATTTTGTGTCTGTCTTAAGTCATTTAGTCTTTTTCAAGGGCCGTCCACACCAAGAACTATAACTATAAATATAACTATAAATATACAGTTTTAAAAATCGTTCTAAACTCAAGTGTTTGGCAGCGTCCACACTACAACTATAACGACAACGATACTGGTGGACGATATCGTTTGGATCACTTTCAGAGCGATTTGATGAATGATAGAAACACTGACAGCCAATCAAAATCCATCCGAAATGACAGGTCGAGACGTTCATCACATCATGTATACCCACTACGAAAGCTCCAGGATTTCCATACACCCACTTAAACATGTGCAAAGATCCGTAACAACATAGTTTTGTGACAGAACTTTAACTTCAGTGATTTTGTTTTGCAAATACCGGGTAAATAACTGCAATAAAATACATTTTGCAGGGGAATGCGTCTCCTCTTATCCCCTCCATTCATAAAATTCAGGAGCCAGGATGAAGTTACTGAGGGGGGCAAATCTTTATTATGCAACATAGGTTCACACAGTGAGTTATGAAGAGCGCGCAGCCGTGCGTAATTGTCGCGCGTAATGACAGCTCGTCGCCGGTGAAACACAATAAACTGCACGTCTTCATTCATGTTTGTCTCATGACAGATGGAGCTTACAGACAGACAGGCAGACAGACAGACAGACAGACAGACAGACAGGTGGAGCAAGCGGCAAATTGGTTTTCTTTTTCTGTCTCGCAACATACAGCAATAACAGGTCACATCACCTGCCGACCGCACCGAGCAGTGTGTGTTTGGCGTAACCCAGCAACGCGACGATATCGTTCATTGGTGTGGAGGCTGCAATTGTTATCGTTATAGTTAACGTCACAGTTATCTTTCTTGGTGTGGACGGCCCTTTAAGGTCATTTTATGTCTCGTTGAGGTCACTTTGTGTCTTCTGTGGTTGTTTGGTGACTAATCATGTTACGGTTTGGCTTGATAACCACGGGACCCAAGTAGCAGGAGACAGGCGAAGTGAAAGTTCTACACAGTTTATTACAAACGCCGCTAAACACAAAAAACGGCTGCAAGCCGCTTAATACAAAAACTGTTTTAGCGACAGAACTGCTGCCCGGTGGTGGCTGGAGGCGAGGGCTCCGGAGAACCAAGAGCGGCGAGGCAGTACACTACAAAAACAGAGACAAAAGCACAAGTCAGTGGGGTTGATCCACGAGAGAAAAAGGCAAAAACACCCGAGCCGCCACCAATACATGCATCAAAAAACAGAGGATCATCAAATTCTTGCAGTGGTGGCAGCAAAATGCTCACACACTGACGGTCATCATGGCTCTCTGGTCTCCTCCACAGTGTCACTAGTCGTGCGTAAAAGCGCAGTGCGCCTTTATTGAACAGTGCTGAAAGAGGGAGGGAGCGCCCAGCGAAAACCAAAACTAATATTTTTATTTCTATATAATGATTTTTGCAACATTGCTATTTTCACTCAGTTGCATTTATACCATTTTTATTACCATGTTTAGAGACAGAGTCTATACACCACATAACCAGTGTGATATGAGTTTCAGGCGATGACAGCCTCGAGCAGACTAGAAAGCGTTTAATGAATACACCTTAGCTAATTAATTCACATGATATCCTCATCAAGAAGAACCAAAAGCCGGCTGAGTAAACCGATTCTCAATAAGGCTGCTGATGGAGGAAAAACTGTCCACGTGAATACAGTAAAGAGCAGAAAACAAAACACACACATTTCAAAAAAAAAAAAAAAAAAAAAAAGATCCGTAGCGTGTTTAACAAATAAATTTCCGGTTTAATAAACTGTCAAAAACTAAAAGATGGCATTATCTCCAGTGGAGGACTGGCTGATGATGACGTAATGAGAGCTCTGAGGTCAGACGTGTTGTTACGGACCTGATGGTACCATGGTTGCTATGTTGTCTCTAGGTGCATCATTTCACACATTTAATCATTTGAACCAAAACAAACTTTCTGTCGGAGAGAAAAGCAGCAGCTCAACTTTCACTCGACGATGTTTCTGGAAAACAGACTACAAACTGAGACCTTTTGCTTCTGGACCTCATCTTAAGACCTGCTGTCACTGACAAACGGACTCATTCGCGGTAGACGTGAGATTTTGACACTTTCTTAAAGCCCAGCTCAGGTTGGTATTTTACCGTTAAGACTTGACAAAAATGTACTGATGTAGGCACTATGTAACCAATATTGGCAATGTTTTGCCTACATCACTAGGCTACTATTTTATTGTAAATGAATCAGATAGGACTGACGTTTGACTGTTACCAAGTCTGAATAGGTAAATCTAAAACTACTTTCTTTGGTTTACCAACTGTCTGTTTTATCTGTCCAACAAGCAGCCCAGCATAAACCTGCTAATAAAAATATAGCAATATATTTTTTAACTTCTTGGTGATGTAGGCCATCAGTGCTGCAAGCAGTGACACAAGCACTGAAGCCTTATTATTTGAATATGCTCATAATTCAACCATTTTCTTAATATTCAGGATATTTTTCATTAATGAGTATTTTACACTAAACCTCAATGAAATAACGTGATGTCATCATACTGTGAGAGCAACAGAGACGTGTGAATCGTGGAGATTTTTCTTGAAAAAAAAATGCTGATATGGTGCTGGCTTTTTCTCGTTCAGCAAGAGAGTGTAAAATTGGCATGTTGTTAAATATCTGGCAAAAATGTCCCTCTGGAAAAGACAGCTATGTCTACTGTGTGCATGAGCAGATCATGAGACAATGGGCCCCTAGGCACAGATATGCAAAAGGCCCCACCACCTCTCCTTCACAGGGTCAGGGTGGTTTTGCCTCTTTTGTTGTTTGTGTTTCTCTGTAGTCTTGTTTCTTTATTTTATTTTCATTTAATCTTTAATTAATCAGGCAGTCTCATTGAGATCAAGATCTCTTTTTCAAGAGAGACCTGAGAACAAAGCAGCATCCATAACAACAAAAACACACAGACACAAACAGGAGCAACACAACAAAAAACAATTACATGAATCATGAAAAACATCAGATAGTGAAGCTTTAAAAACTCCAAGAGGAACAAGAGATTCAAGTTTGAGGGTCGATTGTAACTCTTTCCATTTATAAGGTGCATAGTACCTGAAACCAGATCTACCAACATTTGTGCGCATGCAGGGGATATCTAAGGTTGGGTAGTTACTGGATTCTGCACTGTAGTTACTGGATTTGAAAGAGAGAAGAGATGTGAGGTAGTTTGGTAGCTTTAACAGTAGAGCTCTATAAATAAATAACATATTTCTTCTTGTCTGTAAGGAAGTCCATTCAACTGTTTGATACAGAGAACAATGATGAGTACGAGTCTGAGTATGTTGTGTCTCTGAGGTCATTTTTTGTCTCTAAACAGTCATTTTATGTCTTAATAACAGTTCCGAAAAATTCTGCATAAAATGTCCGATATATTATTAATAAAATGTCTAAGAAAAATAGATGAAATGTCCGAAAAAAATACTGAGAATGTCCGAAATATTACTAATAAAATGTCCGACAAAAATTGATAAAATATCGAAGAAATTATTAATGAATTGACCGAATAATTATTGATAACATGTCCGAAAAATATTAATAAAATGTCCGAAAAAATATTAATAAAATGTCAGACATATATATGTTAATGTCCGTCAAATATTAATAAAATGGCCGAAAAATTGTTAATAAAATGTCTGAAAAATATTCATAAAATATCAGAAGAATTATGAATAAAACGTCCGACAAATATTGATAAAATATTTGACAAATATTGATAAAATGTCCTAAAACACCATTAAGGGTCAATTGATGTTGTTTAAGTCATTTTATGTCTAGTTTAAGTAATACTGTGGCTCTCTAAGATCATTTTGTGTCTGTCTTAAGTCATTTAGTCTTTTTCAAGGGCCGTCCACACCAAGAACTATAACTATAAATATAACTATAAATATACAGTTTTAAAAATCGTTCTAAACTCAAGTGTTTGGCAGCGTCCACACTACAACTATAACGACAACGATAGCGGTGGACGATATCGTTTGGATCACTTTCAGAGCGATTTGATGAATGATAGAAACACTGACAGCCAATCAAAATCCATCCGAAATGACAGGTCGAGACGTTCATCACATCATGTATACCCACTACGAAAGCTCCAGGATTTCCATACACCCACTTAAACATGTGCAAAGATCCGTAACAACATAGTTTTGTGACAGAACTTTAACTTCAGTGATTTTGTTTTGCAAATACCGGGTAAATAACTGCAATAAAATACATTTTGCAGGGGAATGCGTCTCCTCTTATCCCCTCCATTCATAAAATTCAGGAGCCAGGATGAAGTTACTGAGGGGGGCAAATCTTTATTATGCAACATAGGTTCACACAGTGAGTTATGAAGAGCGCGCAGCCGTGCGTAATTGTCGCGCGTAATGACAGCTCGTCGCCGGTGAAACACAATAAACTGCACGTCTTCATTCATGTTTGTCTCATGACAGATGGAGCTTACAGACAGACAGACAGGCAGACAGACAGACAGACAGACAGACAGACAGACAGGTGGAGCAAGCGGCAAATTGGTTTTCTTTTTCTGTCTCGCAACATACAGCAATAACAGGTCACATCACCTGCCGACCGCACCGAGCAGTGTGTGTTTAGCGTAACCTAGCAACGCGACGATATCGTTCATTGGTGTGGAGGCTGGCATTGTTATCGTTATAGTTAACGTCACAGTTATCTTTCTTGGTGTGGACGGCCCTTTAAGGTCATTTTATGTCTCGTTGAGGTCACTTTGTGTCTTCTGTGGTTGTTTGGTGACTAATCATGTTACGGTTTGGCTTGATAACCACGGGACCCAAGTAGCAGGAGACAGGCGAAGTGAAAGTTCTACACAGTTTATTACAAACGCCGCTAAACACAAAAAACGGCTGCAAGCCGCTAAATACAAAAACTGTTTTAGCGACAGAACTGCTGCCCGGTGGTGGCTGGAGGCGAGGGCTCCGGAGAACCAAGAGCGGCGAGGCAGTACACTACAAAAACAGAGACAAAAGCACAAGTCAGTGGGGTTGATCCACGAGAGAAAAAGGCAAAAACACCCGAGCCGCCACCAATACATGCATCAAAAAACAGAGGATCATCAAATTCTTGCAGTGGTGGCAGCAAAATGCTCACACACTGACGGTCATCATGGCTCTCTGGTCTCCTCCACAGTGTCACTAGTCGTGCGTAAAAGCGCAGTGCGCCTTTATTGAACAGTGCTGAAAGAGGGAGGGAGCGCCCAGCGAAAACCAAAACTAATATTTTTATTTCTATATAATGATTTTTGCAACATTGCTATTTTCACTCAGTTGCATTTATACCATTTTTATTACCATGTTTAGAGACAGAGTCTATACACCACATAACCAGTGTGATATGAGTTTCAGGCGATGACAGCCTCGAGCAGACTAGAAAGCGTTTAATGAATACACCTTAGCTAATTAATTCACATGATATCCTCATCAAGAAGAACCAAAAGCCGGCTGAGTAAACCGATTCTCAATAAGGCTGCTGATGGAGGAAAAACTGTCCACGTGAATACAGTAAAGAGCAGAAAACAAAACACACACATTTCAAAAAAAAAAAAAAAAAAAGATCCGTAGCGTGTTTAACAAATAAATTTCCGGTTTAATAAACTGTCAAAAACTAATAGATGGCATTATCTCCAGTGGAGGACTGGCTGATGATGACGTAATGAGAGCTCTGAGGTCAGACGTGTTGTTACGGACCTGATGGTACCATGGTTGCTATGTTGTCTCTAGGTGCATCATTTCACACATTTAATCATTTGAACCAAAACAAACTTTCTGTCGGAGAGAAAAGCAGCAGCTCAACTTTCACTCGACGATGTTTCTGGAAAACAGACTACAAACTGAGACCTTTTGCTTCTGGACCTCATCTTAAGACCTGCTGTCACTGACAAACGGACTCATTCGCGGTAGACGTGAGATTTTGACACTTTCTTAAAGCCCAGCTCAGGTTGGTATTTTACCGTTAAGACTTGACAAAAATGTACTGATGTAGGCACTATGTAACCAATATTGGCAATGTTTTGCCTACATCACTAGGCTACTATTTTATTGTAAATGAATCAGATAGGACTGACGTTTGACTGTTACCAAGTCTGAATAGGTAAATCTAAAACTACTTTCTTTGGTTTACCAACTGTCTGTTTTATCTGTCCAACAAGCAGCCCAGCATAAACCTGCTAATAAAAATATAGCAATATATTTTTTAACTTCTTGGTGATGTAGGCCATCAGTGCTGCAAGCAGTGACACAAGCACTGAAGCCTTATTATTTGAATATGCTCATAATTCAACCATTTTCTTAATATTCAGGATATTTTTCATTAATGAGTATTTTACACTAAACCTCAATGAAATAACGTGATGTCATCATACTGTGAGAGCAACAGAGACGTGTGAATCGTGGAGATTTTTCTTGAAAAAAAAATGCTGATATGGTGCTGGCTTTTTCTCGTTCAGCAAGAGAGTGTAAAATTGGCATGTTGTTAAATATCTGGCAAAAATGTCCCTCTGGAAAAGACAGCTATGTCTACTGTGTGCATGAGCAGATCATGAGACAATGGGCCCCTAGGCACAGATATGCAAAAGGCCCCACCACCTCTCCCTCACAGGGTCAGGGTGGTTTTGCCTCTTTTGTTGTTTGTGTTTCTCTGTAGTCTTGTTTCTTTATTTTATTTTCATTTAATCTTTAATTAATCAGGCAGTCTCACTGAGATCAAGATCTCTTTTTCAAGAGAGACCTGAGAACAAAGCAGCATCCATAACAACAAAAACACACAGACACAAACAGGAGCAACACAACAAAAAACAATTACATGAATCATGAAAAACATCAGATAGTGAAGCTTTAAAAACTCCAAGAGGAACAAGAGATTCAAGTTTGAGGGTCGATTGTAACTCTTTCCATTTATAAGGTGCATAGTACCTGAAACCAGATCTACCAACATTTGTGCGCATGCAGGGGATATCTAAGGTTGGGTAGTTACTGGATTCTGCACTGTAGTTACTGGATTTGAAAGAGAGAAGAGATGTGAGGTAGTTTGGTAGCTTTAACAGTAGAGCTCTATAAATAAATAACATATTTCTTCTTGTCTGTAAGGAAGTCCATCCAACTGTTTGATACAGAGAACAATGATGAGTACGAGTCTGAGTATGTTGTGTCTCTGAGGTCATTTTTGTCTCTAAACAGTCATTTTATGTCTTAATAACAGTTCCGAAAAATTCTGCATAAAATGTCCGATATATTATTAATAAAATGTCTAAGAAAAATAGATGAAATGTCCGAAAAAAATACTGAGAATGTCCGAAATATTACTAATAGAATGTCCGACAAAAATTGATAAAATATCGAAGAAATTATTAATGAATTGACCGAATAATTATTGATAACATGTCCGAAAAATATTAATAAAATGTCCGAAAAAATATTAATAAAATGTCAGACATATATATGTTAATGTCCGTCAAATATTAATAAAATGGCCGAAAAATTGTTAATAAAATGTCTGAAAAATATTCATAAAATATCAGAAGAATTATGAATAAAACGTCCGACAAATATTGATAAAATATTTGACAAATATTGATAAAATGTCCTAAAACACCATTAAGGGTCAATTGATGTTGTTTAAGTCATTTTATGTCTAGTTTAAGTAATACTGTGGCTCTCTAAGATCATTTTGTGTCTGTCTTAAGTCATTTAGTCTTTTTCAAGGGCCGTCCACACCAAGAACTATAACTATAAATATAACTATAAATATACAGTTTTAAAAATCGTTCTAAACTCAAGTGTTTGGCAGCGTCCACACTACAACTATAACGACAACGATAGCGGTGGACGATATCGTTTGGATCACTTTCAGAGCGATTTGATGAATGATAGAAACACTGACAGCCAATCAAAATCCATCCGAAATGACAGGTCGAGACGTTCATCACATCATGTATACCCACTACGAAAGCTCCAGGATTTCCATACACCCACTTAAAAATGTGCAAAGATCCGTAACAACATAGTTTTGTGACAGAACTTTAACTTCAGTGATTTTGTTTTGCAAATACCGGGTAAATAACTGCAATAAAATACATTTTGCAGGGGAATGCGTCTCCTCTTATCCCCTCCATTCATAAAATTCAGGAGCCAGGATGAAGTTACTGAGGGGGGCAAATCTTTATTATGCAACATAGGTTCACACAGTGAGTTATGAAGAGCGCGCAGCCGTGCGTAATTGTCGCGCGTAATGACAGCTCGTCGCCGGTGAAACACAATAAACTGCACGTCTTCATTCATGTTTGTCTCATGACAGATGGAGCTTACAGACAGACAGACAGGCAGACAGACAGACAGACAGACAGACAGGTGGAGCAAGCGGCAAATTGGTTTTCTTTTTCTGTCTCGCAACATACAGCAATAACAGGTCACATCACCTGCCGACCGCACCGAGCAGTGTGTGTTTGGCGTAACCTAGCAACGCGACGATATCGTTCATTGGTGTGGAGGCTGCAATTGTTATCGTTATAGTTAACGTCACAGTTATCTTTCTTGGTGTGGACGGCCCTTTAAGGTCATTTTATGTCTCGTTGAGGTCACTTTGTGTCTTCTGTGGTTGTTTGGTGACTAATCATGTTACGGTTTGGCTTGATAACCACGGGACCCAAGTAGCAGGAGACAGGCGAAGTGAAAGTTCTACACAGTTTATTACAAACGCCGCTAAACACAAAAAACGGCTGCAAGCCGCTAAATACAAAAACTGTTTTAGCGACAGAACTGCTGCCCTGGAGGCGAGGGCTCCGGAGAACCAAGAGCGGCGAGGCAGTACACTACAAAAACAGAGACAAAAGCACAAGTCAGTGGGGTTGATCCACGAGAGAAAAAGGCAAAAACACCCGAGCCGCCACCAATACATGCATCAAAAAACAGAGGATCATCAAATTCTTGCAGTGGTGGCAGCAAAATGCTCACACACTGACGGTCATCATGGCTCTCTGGTCTCCTCCACAGTGTCACTAGTCGTGCGTAAAAGCGCAGTGCGCCTTTATTGAACAGTGCTGAAAGAGGGAGGGAGCGCCCAGCGAAAACCAAAACTAATATTTTTATTTCTATATAATGATTTTTGCAACATTGCTATTTTCACTCAGTTGCATTTATACCATTTTTATTACCATGTTTAGAGACAGAGTCTATACACCACATAACCAGTGTGATATGAGTTTCAGGCGATGACAGCCTCGAGCAGACTAGAAAGCGTTTAATGAATACACCTTAGCTAATTAATTCACATGATATCCTCATCAAGAAGAACCAAAAGCCGGCTGAGTAAACCGATTCTCAATAAGGCTGCTGATGGAGGAAAAACTGTCCACGTGAATACAGTAAAGAGCAGAAAACAAAACACACACATTTCAAAAAAAAAAAAAAAAAAAAAAGATCCGTAGCGTGTTTAACAAATAAATTTCCGGTTTAATAAACTGTCAAAAACTAATAGATGGCATTATCTCCAGTGGAGGACTGGCTGATGATGACGTAATGAGAGCTCTGAGGTCAGACGTGTTGTTACGGACCTGATGGTACCATGGTTGCTATGTTGTCTCTAGGTGCATCATTTCACACATTTAATCATTTGAACCAAAACAAACTTTCTGTCGGAGAGAAAAGCAGCAGCTCAACTTTCACTCGACGATGTTTCTGGAAAACAGACTACAAACTGAGACCTTTTGCTTCTGGACCTCATCTTAAGACCTGCTGTCACTGACAAACGGACTCATTCGCGGTAGACGTGAGATTTTGACACTTTCTTAAAGCCCAGCTCAGGTTGGTATTTTACCGTTAAGACTTGACAAAAATGTACTGATGTAGGCACTATGTAACCAATATTGGCAATGTTTTGCTTACATCACTAGGCTACTATTTTATTGTAAATGAATCAGATAGGACTGACGTTTGACTGTTACCAAGTCTGAATAGGTAAATCTAAAACTACTTTCTTTGGTTTACCAACTGTCTGTTTTATCTGTCCAACAAGCAGCCCAGCATAAACCTGCTAATAAAAATATAGCAATATATTTTTTAACTTCTTGGTGATGTAGGCCATCAGTGCTGCAAGCAGTGACACAAGCACTGAAGCCTTATTATTTGAATATGCTCATAATTCAACCATTTTCTTAATATTCAGGATATTTTTCATTAATGAGTATTTTACACTAAACCTCAATGAAATAACGTGATGTCATCATACTGTGAGAGCAACAGAGACGTGTGAATCGTGGAGATTTTTCTTGAAAAAAAATGCTGATATGGTGCTGGCTTTTTCTCGTTCAGCAAGAGAGTGTAAAATTGGCATGTTGTTAAATATCTGGCAAAAATGTCCCTCTGTAAAAGACAGCTATGTCTACTGTGTGCATGAGCAGATCATGAGACAATGGGCCCCTAGGCACAGATATGCAAAAGGCCCCACCACCTCTCCTTAACAGGGTCAGGGTGGTTTTGCCTCTTTTGTTGTTTGTGTTTCTCTGTAGTCTTGTTTCTTTATTTTATTTTCATTTAATCTTTAATTAATCAGGCAGTCTCATTGAGATCAAGATCTCTTTTTCAAGAGAGACCTGAGAACAAAGCAGCATCCATAACAACAAAAACACACAGACACAAACAGGAGCAACACAACAAAAAACAATTACATGAATCATGAAAAACATCAGATAGTGAAGCTTTAAAAACTCCAAGAGGAACAAGAGATTCAAGTTTGAGGGTCGATTGTAACTCTTTCCATTTATAAGGTGCATAGTACCTGAAACCAGATCTACCAACATTTGTGCGCATGCAGGGGATATCTAAGGTTGGGTAGTTACTGGATTCTGCACTGTAGTTACTGGATTTGAAAGAGAGAAGAGATGTGAGGTAGTTTGGTAGCTTTAACAGTAGAGCTCTATAAATAAATAACATATTTCTTCTTGTCTGTAAGGAAGTCCATCCAACTGTTTGATACAGAGAACAATGATGAGTACGAGTCTGAGTATGTTGTGTCTCTGAGGTCATTTTTGTCTCTAAACAGTCATTTTATGTCTTAATAACAGTTCCGAAAAATTCTGCATAAAATGTCCGATATATTATTAATAAAATGTCTAAGAAAAATAGATGAAATGTCCGAAAAAAATACTGAGAAAATGTCCGAAATATTACTAATAAAATGTCCGACAAAAATTGATAAAATATCGAAGAAATAATAAATGAATTGACCGAATAATTATTGATAACATGTCCGAAAAATATTAATAAAATGTCCGAAAAAATATTAATAAAATGTCAGAGATATATATGTTAATGTCCGTCAAATATTAATAAAATGGCCGAAAAATTGTTAATAAAATGTCTGAAAAATATTCATAAAATATCAGAAGAATTATGAATAAAACGTCCGACAAATATTGATAAAATATTTGACAAATATTGATAAAATGTCCTAAAACACCATTAAGGGTCAATTGATGTTGTTTAAGTCATTTTATGTCTAGTTTAAGTAATACTGTGGCTCTCTAAGATCATTTTGTGTCTGTCTTAAGTCATTTAGTCTTTTTCAAGGGCCGTCCACACCAAGAACTATAACTATAAATATAACTATAAATATACAGTTTTAAAAATCGTTCTAAACTCAAGTGTTTGGCAGCGTCCACACTACAACTATAACGACAACGATAGCGGTGGACGATATCGTTTGGATCACTTTCAGAGCGATTTGATGAATGATAGAAACACTGACAGCCAATCAAAATCCATCCGAAATGACAGGTCGAGACGTTCATCACATCATGTATACCCACTACGAAAGCTCCAGGATTTCCATACACCCACTTAAACATGTGCAAAGATCCGTAACAACATAGTTTTGTGACAGAACTTTAACTTCAGTGATTTTGTTTTGCAAATACCGGGTAAATAACTGCAATAAAATACATTTTGCAGGGGAATGCGTCTCCTCTTATCCCCTCCATTCATAAAATTCAGGAGCCAGGATGAAGTTACTGAGGGGGGCAAATCTTTATTATGCAACATAGGTTCACACAGTGAGTTATGAAGAGCGCGCAGCCGTGCGTAATTGTCGCGCGTAATGACAGCTCGTCGCCGGTGAAACACAATAAACTGCACGTCTTCATTCATGTTTGTCTCATGACAGATGGAGCTTACAGACAGACAGACAGACAGGCAGACAGACAGACAGACAGACAGGTGGAGCAAGCGGCAAATTGGTTTTCTTTTTCTGTCTCGCAACATACAGCAATAACAGGTCACATCACCTGCCGACCGCACCGAGCAGTGTGTGTTTGGCGTAACCTAGCAACGCGACGATATCGTTCATTGGTGTGGAGGCTGCAATTGTTATCGTTATAGTTAACGTCACAGTTATCTTTCTTGGTGTGGACGGCCCTTTAAGGTCATTTTATGTCTCGTTGAGGTCACTTTGTGTCTTCTGTGGTTGTTTGGTGACTAATCATGTTACGGTTTGGCTTTATAACCACGGGACCCAAGTAGCAGGAGACAGGCGAAGTGAAAGTTCTACACAGTTTATTACAAACGCCGCTAAACACAAAAAACGGCTGCAAGCCGCTAAATACAAAAACTGTTTTAGCGACAGAACTGCTGCCCGGTGGTGGCTGGAGGCGAGGGCTCCGGAGAACCAAGAGCGGCGAGGCAGTACACTACAAAAACAGAGACAAAAGCACAAGTCAGTGGGGTTGATCCACGAGAGAAAAAGGCAAAAACACCCGAGCCGCCACCAATACATGCATCAAAAAACAGAGGATCATCAAATTCTTGCAGTGGTGGCAGCAAAATGCTCACACACTGACGGTCATCATGGCTCTCTGGTCTCCTCCACAGTGTCACTAGTCGTGCGTAAAAGCGCAGTGCGCCTTTATTGAACAGTGCTGAAAGAGGGAGGGAGCGCCCAGCGAAAACCAAAACTAATATTTTTATTTCTATATAATGATTTTTGCAACATTGCTATTTTCACTCAGTTGCATTTATACCATTTTTATTACCATGTTTAGAGACAGAGTCTATACACCACATAACCAGTGTGATATGAGTTTCAGGCGATGACAGCCTCGAGCAGACTAGAAAGCGTTTAATGAATACACCTTAGCTAATTAATTCACATGATATCCTCATCAAGAAGAACCAAAAGCCGGCTGAGTAAACCGATTCTCAATAAGGCTGCTGATGGAGGAAAAACTGTCCACGTGAATACAGTAAAGAGCAGAAAACAAAACACACACATTTCAAAAAAAAAAAAAAAAAAAGATCCGTAGCGTGTTTAACAAATACATTTCCGGTTTAATAAACTGTCAAAAACTAATAGATGGCATTATCTCCAGTGGAGGACTGGCTGATGATGACGTAATGAGAGCTCTGAGGTCAGACGTGTTGTTACGGACCTGATGGTACCATGGTTGCTATGTTGTCTCTAGGTGCATCATTTCACACATTTAATCATTTGAACCAAAACAAACTTTCTGTCGGAGAGAAAAGCAGCAGCTCAACTTTCACTCGACGATGTTTCTGGAAAACAGACTACAAACTGAGACCTTTTGCTTCTGGATCTCATCTTAAGACCTGCTGTCACTGACAAACGGACTCATTCGCGGTAGACGTGAGATTTTGACACTTTCTTAAAGCCCAGCTCAGGTTGGTATTTTACCGTTAAGACTTGACAAAAATGTACTGATGTAGGCACTATGTAACCAATATTGGCAATGTTTTGCCTACATCACTAGGCTACTATTTTATTGTAAATGAATCAGATAGGACTGACGTTTGATGGTTACCAAGTCTGAATAGGTAAATCTAAAACTACTTTCTTTGGTTTACCAACTGTCTGTTTTATCTGTCCAACAAGCAGCCCAGCATAAACCTGCTAATAAAAATATAGCAATATATTTTTTAACTTCTTGGTGATGTAGGCCATCAGTGCTGCAAGCAGTGACACAAGCACTGAAGCCTTATTATTTGAATATGCTCATAATTCAACCATTTTCTTAATATTCAGGATATTTTTCATTAATGAGTATTTTACACTAAACCTCAATGAAATAACGTGATGTCATCATACTGTGAGAGCAACAGAGACGTGTGAATCGTGGAGATTTTTCTTGAAAAAAAATGCTGATATGGTGCTGGCTTTTTCTCGTTCAGCAAGAGAGTGTAAAATTGGCATGTTGTTAAATATCTGGCAAAATGTCCCTCTGGAAAAGACAGCTATGTCTACTGTGTGCATGAGCAGATCATGAGACAATGGGCCCCTAGGCACAGATATGCAAAAGGCCCCACCACCTCTCCTTCACAGGGTCAGGGTGGTTTTGCCTCTTTTGTTGTTTGTGTTTCTCTGTAGTCTTGTTTCTTTATTTTATTTTCATTTAATCTTTAATTAATCAGGCAGTCTCATTGAGATCAAGATCTCTTTTTCAAGAGAGACCTGAGAACAAAGCAGCATCCATAACAACAAAAACACACAGACACAAACAGGAGCAACACAACAAAAAACAATTACATGAATCATGAAAAACATCAGATAGTGAAGCTTTAAAAACTCCAAGAGGAACAAGAGATTCAAGTTTGAGGGTCGATTGTAACTCTTTCCATTTATAAGGTGCATAGTACCTGAAACCAGATCTACCAACATTTGTGCGCATGCAGGGGATATCTAAGGTTGGGTAGTTACTGGATTCTGCACTGTAGTTACTGGATTTGAAAGAGAGAAGAGATGTGAGGTAGTTTGGTAGCTTTAACAGTAGAGCTCTATAAATAAATAACATATTTCTTCTTGTCTGTAAGGAAGTCCATCCAACTGTTTGATACAGAGAACAATGATGAGTACGAGTCTGAGTATGTTGTGTCTCTGAGGTCATTTTTGTCTCTAAACAGTCATTTTATGTCTTAATAACAGTTCCGAAAAATTATGCATAAAATGTCCGATATATTATTAATAAAATGTCTAAGAAAAATAGATGAAATGTCCGAAAAAAATACTGAGAAAATGTCCGAAATATTACTAATAAAATGTCCGACAAAAATTGATAAAATATCGAAGAAATTATTAATGAATTGACCGAATAATTATTGATAACATGTCCGAAAAATATTAATAAAATGTCCGAAAAAATATTAATAAAATGTCAGACATATATATGTTAATGTCCGTCAAATATTAATAAAATGG
Organism: Epinephelus awoara; assembly: GCA_035609425.1. Taxonomy (NCBI): domain Eukaryota; kingdom Metazoa; phylum Chordata; class Actinopteri; order Perciformes; family Serranidae; genus Epinephelus; species Epinephelus awoara. The sequence goes on along the minus strand of CM069314.1, from coordinate 31,045,258 downwards.
CCGAAAAATTGTTAATAAAATGTCTGAAAAATATTCATAAAATATCAGAAGAATTATGAATAAAACGTCCGACAAATATTGATAAAATATTTGACAAATATTGATAAAATGTCCTAAAACACCATTAAGGGTCAATTGATGTTGTTTAAGTCATTTTATGTCTAGTTTAAGTAATACTGTGGCTCTCTAAGATCATTTTGTGTCTGTCTTAAGTCATTTAGTCTTTTTCAAGGGCCGTCCACACCAAGAACTATAACTATAAATATACAGTTTTAAAAATCGTTCTAAACTCAAGTGTTTGGCAGCGTCCACACTACAACTATAACGACAACGATAGCGGTGGACGATATCGTTTGGATCACTTTCAGAGCGATTTGATGAATGATAGAAACACTGACAGCCAATCAAAATCCATCCGAAATGACAGGTCGAGACGTTCATCACATCATGTATACCCACTACGAAAGCTCCAGGATTTCCATACACCCACTTAAACATGTGCAAAGATCCGTAACAACATAGTTTTGTGACAGAACTTTAACTTCAGTGATTTTGTTTTGCAAATACCGGGTAAATAACTGCAATAAAATACATTTTGCAGGGGAATGCGTCTCCTCTTATCCCCTCCATTCATAAAATTCAGGAGCCAGGATGAAGTTACTGAGGGGGGCAAATCTTTATTATGCAACATAGGTTCACACAGTGAGTTATGAAGAGCGCGCAGCCGTGCGTAATTGTCGCGCGTAATGACAGCTCGTCGCCGGTGAAACACAATAAACTGCACGTCTTCATTCATGTTTGTCTCATGACAGATGGAGCTTACAGACAGACAGACAGACAGACAGACAGACAGACAGACAGGTGGAGCAAGCGGCAAATTGGTTTTCTTTTTCTGTCTCGCAACATACAGCAATAACAGGTCACATCACCTGCCGACCGCACCGAGCAGTGTGTGTTTAGCGTAACCTAGCAACGCGACGATATCGTTCATTGGTGTGGAGGCTGGCATTGTTATCGTTATAGTTAACGTCACAGTTATCTTTCTTGGTGTGGACGGCCCTTTAAGGTCATTTTATGTCTCGTTGAGGTCACTTTGTGTCTTCTGTGGTTGTTTGGTGACTAATCATGTTACGGTTTGGCTTGATAACCACGGGACCCAAGTAGCAGGAGACAGGCGAAGTGAAAGTTCTACACAGTTTATTACAAACGCCGCTAAACACAAAAAACGGCTGCAAGCCGCTAAATACAAAAACTGTTTTAGCGACAGAACTGCTGCCCGGTGGTGGCTGGAGGCGAGGGCTCCGGAGAACCAAGAGCGGCGAGGCAGTACACTACAAAAACAGAGACAAAAGCACAAGTCAGTGGGGTTGATCCACGAGAGAAAAAGGCAAAAACACCCGAGCCGCCACCAATACATGCATCAAAAAACAGAGGATCATCAAATTCTTGCAGTGGTGGCAGCAAAATGCTCACACACTGACGGTCATCATGGCTCTCTGGTCTCCTCCACAGTGTCACTAGTCGTGCGTAAAAGCGCAGTGCGCCTTTATTGAACAGTGCTGAAAGAGGGAGGGAGCGCCCAGCGAAAACCAAAACTAATATTTTTATTTCTATATAATGATTTTTGCAACATTGCTATTTTCACTCAGTTGCATTTATACCATTTTTATTACCATGTTTAGAGACAGAGTCTATACACCACATAACCAGTGTGATATGAGTTTCAGGCGATGACAGCCTCGAGCAGACTAGAAAGCGTTTAATGAATACACCTTAGCTAATTAATTCACATGATATCCTCATCAAGAAGAACCAAAAGCCGGCTGAGTAAACCGATTCTCAATAAGGCTGCTGATGGAGGAAAAACTGTCCACGTGAATACAGTAAAGAGCAGAAAACAAAACACACACATTTCAAAAAAAAAAAAAAAAAAAGATCCGTAGCGTGTTTAACAAATAAATTTCCGGTTTAATAAACTGTCAAAAACTAATAGATGGCATTATCTCCAGTGGAGGACTGGCTGATGATGACGTAATGAGAGCTCTGAGGTCAGACGTGTTGTTACGGACCTGATGGTACCATGGTTGCTATGTTGTCTCTAGGTGCATCATTTCACACATTTAATCATTTGAACCAAAACAAACTTTCTGTCGGAGAGAAAAGCAGCAGCTCAACTTTCACTCGACGATGTTTCTGGAAAACAGACTACAAACTGAGACCTTTTGCTTCTGGACCTCATCTTAAGACCTGCTGTCACTGACAAACGGACTCATTCGCGGTAGACGTGAGATTTTGACACTTTCTTAAAGCCCAGCTCAGGTTGGTATTTTACCGTTAAGACTTGACAAAAATGTACTGATGTAGGCACTATGTAACCAATATTGGCAATGTATTGCCTACATCACTAGGCTACTATTTTATTGTAAATGAATCAAATAGGACTGACGTTTGACTGTTACCAAGTCTGAATAGGTAAATCTAAAACTACTTTCTTTGGTTTACCAACTGTCTGTTTTATCTGTCCAACAAGCAGCCCAGCATAAACCTGCTAATAAAAATATAGCAATATATTTTTTAACTTCTTGGTGATGTAGGCCATCAGTGCTGCAAGCAGTGACACAAGCACTGAAGCCTTATTATTTGAATATGCTCATAATTCAACCATTTTCTCAATATTCAGGATATTGTTCATTAATGAGTATTTCACACTAAACCTCATTGAAATAACATGATGTCATCATACTGTGAGAGCAACAGAGACGTGTGAATCAACTGCACACAGAGAGTTTTCTGATATGGTGCTGGCTTTTTCTCGTTCAGCAAGAGAGCTTAAAATTGGCATGTTGTTGAATATCTGGCAAAAATGTCTCTCTGTCTACTGTATGCATGGACAGATTATGAGACAGATAGTGCACAGATATACAAAGGGCCCCACCACCTCTCCCACACAGGGTCGGACACACAGAATTTGTGCTGGTTTTTCCTCCATTTTGTTGTTTGCGTCTCTCTTAAGTCACGTTGTGTCTCTCTGAGGTACTTTTCTCTTTGATTTCATTTTCTGGCTTTTGAGGTAATTTGTGTCTCTCTGAGGTCATTTTACTCTTCAAGGTAATTTTGTGTCTTTTTAAGGTTCAATTGATGTCGTCTGAGGTAGTTTTGTGTCTCTGAGGTAATGTATCTCTTCAAAGTCATTGTGTATGTCTTTGAGGTCGTGTCTTTCTTGAGGCCATTTTGTGTCTGATTGAGGTAATTTAGTGTCTCTCAAAAGTAATTTTGTTTCTCTTAAAGGTAATGTTGTGTCTCTCTGATGTCATTTTGTGTCTCCAAAGGAAATTTGTGTCTGTTCAGGGGCCAATTGGTGTCATTTTAGTCATTTTGTGTCTCTTTTCGTGGAGGTTTTATTGTCTTCACAATATATTGTTTCTTATCTGTGAAATAGAAGTAAATAAACTGTTTTTCTTTCTTGTGTTAATTGTTTTTAATTCTGCAAAGCACTTTGTGTTGCATGTCCATACAGGAAAAGCGCTCTACAAATAAAGTTGATTGATTGATTGATTGATTGATTGATTGATACAGGTGGAGTACACGGTGTAATTGTGTCAGATACAGGTGGAGTACATGGTGTAACTGTGTCAGATACAGGTGGAGTACATGGTGTAACTGTGTCAGATACAGGTGGAGTACATGGTGTAACTTTATCAGATACAGGTGGAGTACAGGGTGTAATTGTGTCAGATACAGGTGGAGTACACAGTGTAACTTTATCAGATACAGGTGGAGTACACGGTGTAACTTTATCAGATACAGGTGGAGTACACGGTGTAACTTTATCAGATACAGGTGGAGTACACAGTGTAACTTTATCAGATAGAGGTGGAGTACACAGTGTAACTGTATCAGATACAGGTGGAGTACACGGTGTAATTGTGTCAGATACAGGTGGAGTACACGGTGTAATTGTGTCAGATACAGGTGGAGTACACGGTGTAACTGTGTCAGATACAGGTGGAGTACATGGTGTAACTGTGTCAGATACAGGTGGAGTACACGGTGTAACTGTGTCAGATACAGGTGGAGTACACGGTGTAATTGTGTCAGATACAGGTGGAGTACACGGTGTAATTGTGTCAGATACAGGTGGAGTACACGGTGTAATTGTGTCAGATACAGGTGGAGTACATGGTGTAATTGTGTCAGATACAGGTGGAGTACATGGTGTAACTGTGTCAGATACAGGTGGAGTACACGGTGTAATTGTGTCAGATACAGGTGGAGTACACGGTGTAACTGTGTCAGATACAGGTGGAGTACACGGTGTAATTGTGTCAGATACAGGTGGAGTACACGGTGTAATTGTGTCAGATACAGGTGGAGTACATGGTGTAACTGTGTCAGATACAGGTGGAGTACACAGTGTAATTGTGTCAGATACAGGTGGAGTACATGGTGTAACTGTGTCAGATACAGGTGGAGTACACGGTGCAACTTTATCAGATACAGGTGGAGTACACGGTGCAACTTTATCAGATACAGGTGGAGTACACGGTGTAACTGTATCAGATAGATTTTAGAATCGCTGCATTGGCTCCCCGTCCGCTTCAGGATCGATTTTAAGATTCTCTGACTGGTTTTTAAATGTCTTAACGGCCTTGCGCCCTCTTATTTATCTGATCTGCTTTTACCATATCATCCCTCGTGGACCCTGAGGTCCTCCGGCACTTTTAACCATACCAAAACCCAGAACAAAAACCCATGGTGAGGCAGCATTTAGCCACTATGGCCCCCACCTGTGGAACAGCCTGCTGGAGAGCCTCAGGACTGCAGAGACTGTTGATATTTTTAAAAGAAGATTAAAGACACAGCTTTTTAATCAGGCTTCTAACTAATATTTTAAACTCTTCTTCTGCTCTTATCTGGTTCTGTCGTATGTTATGTTGCTGCTTTTATCTTGCTTTTTAAGATGATATTAATCTTAATAATTTTCTGTTTTTATTTATCACTGGTACTTTATTTATTCTATTTTATTTATAATTTTACGTATTTTATTTTTGGTACTGTATTTATTTTATTTTGTTTATTCTTTTAGTCCTATTTTATGCTTTTAGTCTTTAGCTTTTAACTCCAGTGTTTCCTCAGGGGGGTCCTCCACACTGGGAGCTGTGTCGGGTCTGCTAGTGGGGGTGCTGTCCTTGGGTCCCTTCGGCCCGGCTGGCTGGTGGTTCCTCCCTTCGATGTGGGGGTCCACCCGTCTGTCGGAGTCGGGGGGCCTGGGTGCTGGTCCCCCCAATGGCACGGCCTGCTGCTCCTCCCAGTGTGGACGACCCCAAAGGTGGCGTTTCCTTGATCTTCAGTGCCATGCCATGTCTCCCTATTGTGTGTGAGATTGTGTGTGTGTGTGTGTGTGTGTGTGTGTCTAGTATGGAGGGTGGGAGGGGTTTTCTTTGTAACTGTTTTTCTTTCTTGTGTTAATTGTTTTTAATTCTGCAAAGCACTTTGTGTTGCATGTCCATGCAGGAAAAGCGCTCTACAAATAAAGTTGATTGATTGATTGATTGATTGATACAGGTGGAGTACACGGTGCACAGCTCCAGCTCACGATCTTCTCCTCGGCCCATCCTTGTGAAGTTTTTACATTTCCAGGATAAACTGGGGATCCTACGTCTGTCACGTGAGAAAGGAGAGCTCACCTTTTTGGGAGCTCGAATCCACATCTTTCCCGACTTCAGCGCTGCTCTGATCAATAAGCGCCGGCAGTTTGATACTGTCAAAAAGAAACTTCGCGCTGCTGACATCAGGTATTCTCTTCGCTATCCCTGCACGCTAAGAGTGATTGTTGATGGAAAGGCAAAGTTCTTCAGAAGTGCCGAAGAAGCAGAGACTTACTTCAGTGATTCCCTCAGTCCGTCTCCATGACAGCTCTGTGAGTAACGCATTCCGCTAAAGTTGGCAGCTAATATCCAAACTTCGACTGTGCACACTTTCTCTCCTGGATTTCCTCACAGAACTGGAACTTTGTTGAATCTTTGCTCTTCATTGGTGCCTTGTGGTTTATTACCCTTTACGTTTTGTTACCCATAATATCAACTTTTGCCAAGCGATCAACTGGGGTCCGTTTCACAAAAGTAGGATTCAGACATCCAGGATAAGTAAGTAAGGCCGGCTCAACCAATCCAAAACAACAGAGTTCAGGCTTAATTGGTTTCACAAAGACCAAGCCAGGATGAGCAGACACGGATTCATCAAGCCAAGTGAAACCAATCCTGGATCAGTGCGCGCACGCGGCTTCCTCAAATAGACCCTGCCATCAATCACAGATTCACCGATTCACCATGGAAACAAGAGCAGCGGACTTTTCCCCGTCGGAGGCAGAAATCCTCGTGGAGGCTTATGAAGAGGTAAAAGATCAAATCAAAAAGAAAGGCAACACCGCTGCAGTTATAAAACAACGAGAGAAAGCATGGCAAAGTTTTGCAGACCGCCTGAATGCGTAAGTAGTGCACAAATACACACTCACTGCTCCGCTGAAACCATCAATTACAATCCAAATAGTTAATTAACATCTCCGGAAACGTATTGTACTCTGATTATGAATCAGTTGAAATTGTAAGTGAAACTGACTGTAGATGTGAGTGAAACTGTGTAAATGTAACTCCATCAGACTGTATAACTCTTTGATAAATAGATGAGCTCACTGACTTAATTGAATTTCCCAAATAAAGTTCCTCTTATCTTATCTTATCTTAGCTCCTCGCTCCTCTGCTGTTTCATTGTATGTATGCAATTTTGTGTGTGTGTATTTGTGTGCTTGCGTGTGTATGCTGATTGATCATAAGAGAATACATATATCTATTTATATATATAATCCCCCTCAGGTGCCCATGAGGGGGATTTTGTGAACATGACTTTTTGATATTGTCGATTAATGAACACTGTGCATTGCTTGTGATGTGCATTGATTGGTTTAATAGTCTTCATTTTATAATTTCAGATGGTCTGCAGTGCTGACTATCTGATCAGCAATGTTGTGGCAAAGTGGCCCGGCTTGGTCCATGACTCCTGAGTCTTTCAGACCTCTGGAATCCATCAGCGCCTATCACAAGGTGAGCCACACAACCTCTATTCATAACCACTTTTTACATCATGGCTGTGTCAAGAATGTCACTCTATTTATGAGGTTGTGATGATGAGATTTTGTATTGACAGGTGAATTCTCTGGTGTGTTGCTGGGGGCCTTTTCTCCTCACACCATACACAGACCCTCAGGAAGCACAGCAGGCCTATAATCATGCCCATGCCAGGACAAGGGCCAGGATCGAAATGACCTTTGGCCTCCTGAAGGCACGCTTTCACTGTCTTCACCACTTAAGGGTCAGCCCTTTGAGGGCATGTGACATCACTGTGGCCTGTGCTGTCCTCCACAATGTGGCCTGCCTGAGGAAGGAGAGGGCCCCCAGAGTGCCATCACACATGGACTGGGACAATCCTGACATCTTCCCTGATGACGACAGTGGTCGGCTGGTCAGGGACCAATATATGTTAACTTATTTTAGTTAACATGCATGCTTTAAATTTAAGTTAAATATGTCCTGCAGTGGCAGAGACGCATGCTGTGAATTTCAGTTACATATGTCCTGCATTGGCAGAGGACTTTGTGTTTTTTTTTTTATTCAGTTTGAATTGATTTGGCCTCTTATGTTGTTTGTGCTGTATACTGTGTGTATACAAGCTTGCAGGGAGGCTACTGCATCCATTCATTTGTCTGTTCATTTGTTGCGTATGGATTTGTCCTGCATTTATTTCAGTGTGCAGACATGCGGGGTGTATCATATACAGACCTTTGAATGTGTATTTATTCTTGTGTTGTATAATATGCTTTGATTCTGGGCTTTCTGTCTTGTAGAGTCACTGTGTGACTTCAGTTTTGAAAGGAGCTGATGGTTTACTTGCTTTGATTTATCCTTATTCAATAAAGGAACATCATGTTACTCTTTGATGTGTATTTATATTTATGTGGGATGTGTATTGTATATAGTCTATGGGAAACTATAAATTATCTAATGATTGCAAAATCATCATTTATCTAAAATGATTGCAATTAATGTTCACAAATGTTTAAATAATGACAGTGGGTCTGGTTGAATGTGATAACAATGTGCAGTGGGCAGTGGAATAACTATTGGTTTCCGTTTGTGGTGACTGCTGACTGAGATGAGGGATGAGATTAAATAGATCCTGGAACTTAGCCTGGTCTGGAGCAGGCTAGCTCCACAGAATAAATCTCCATGGTAACTTATGTCAAAACATATCCCACTTCCCCCTATCCTGCTTTTGTGAAACTGGATCAAGGATAAGTTGATCCAGGATAACCAAGATATCCCGGCTTAATCCCTTATCCTGGTTTTGTGAAACAGGCCCCTGGTCATCACTGTGTGTGAGACTCCACTGTTTGTTTGCCGTATACTGCTCCGCCGTGACGTCATTGTTACCAGGTTCCAGCTGATACTGTTGTGATGCTGTCGCAAAGCGGACTTTTGCTGATGACTGTCAACTACTGACTGCTGTTCTTTTCATTATTACTGCCTTTGGATGCAGATATGGCCTTAAATTTCTGTTTACTGTATTTTCTACCTGCCACATTGTTTCTCTGAGGTGGTATGATCATAATTTACATGATAATTAAATGTAGGCTATATTCTTTTTGCTTTTGTTTTCGTGAATTAAATAGGGCCCTCCCTTATTTCTACTGGCATAATATTGCAATCTAAGTCTTTGACATAAGAACTATCCAAGGTGTTGGTACACGATGTGTGTGTTGTGTGTGTGTGTCTGTGTTTGTGTGTGTCTGTGTCTTTGAGTGTGTGTCCTGTTTGTCTTTTTTCTTGCTCCCCACTCTCTTCACTCTATCTCTCCCCACTCAAATTTCTTTATTTGAATTGTCATTTTCTATAAAATACAATTGATTTAGCAAAGGGTCTAAAGATTATTCATCTTAATATCCGGAGTCTTGTCTCAAAAATTGATTTATTAAGAGCCTGGGTTACTCTTTATAAACCTAACATCATTACTATTTCTGAGACTTGGCTTCATGATAACATCACAGATGATGAAATTGTAATTGAAAATTTTGTGTTATATAGAGCTGATAGGTCCTCTAGAGGTGGTGGTGTGGCTACCTATGTTGCAGCAAATTTAGCTTCTGACCACATTATTCCTACTGTTGAGCCAGTTAATTTTGAATGTCTTTTTGTCAATATAATTTTTCATGAAAATAAACAGTTAACAATTGGCAACATTTACAGACCTCCCTCAGCTCCTGCTGATTCTACCATGTGCATTCTATCTACTATTAATTCTCTCGGGAGGCATAATGAATTAATTGTTCTTGGTGACTTCAATAGTAACTGGCTTGATCGTTCTTCTCATAAGGACAGAAACTTATTTGATAGTGTACACCTCACGCAACTCATTAATGAACCCACAAGAGTTGATTATAGATCTTCATCTCTGCTTGATTGGATCCTTGTTTCAAACCCTGACAGAATAGTTAAATCTGGTGTTATGTCAGACTGTTTAAGTGATCATTCTATTATATTCTGTGTCTGGAAAATAAAAGTTCCTCGTTCTCCACCCAAATTTATGACATTCAGACAAAGTAAGAACATTAATGAAGATAACTTCATTTATGATTTGATTTCCATTAACTGGGATAGATTTCAGTTAATTCCCTATGTTGAGGAAGCATGGAACTTCTTTTATTCAAACAAATTATTAAACAAAATTATTGACAAACATGCTCCAATGAAGACAGTTAGAGTCAAAGGAAGGCACTTGCCCTGGATCAGTTCAGAACTCTTAAACCTTTTTAAACAGAGGGATAAAGCATGGGCTAGACATCGCTCATCTAGAGACCTCATTGACTGGAATACTTACAGATCACTGAGAAATGAATGTACAACCAAAACCAGGAATGCAAAGTCTAATTACTACAAAGATAGCTTGTCCCAAAATTTTCACAATCCAAGACAGTTTTGGAATCGATTGAATCATACTCTTAACAGAAATAACAAAAATGTTCTAAATCAGATTCAACTTAATAATGAGTCTATTTCTGATCCATCACTTATTTCTCATGCTTTTAATCATCATTTCTCTTCCATCTGTAGCTCCTATCACTTTGACTCTTATTGGACTGCCAGTCCCTCATATAGTACTCTCTCTGACCATTCATTTTCCTTTAAAAAAATCTTGCCTAATGAAGTTTTTCTTGCTTTACGTCAATTGAAAGATAACACTAGTGCTGGTCCAGATGGCCTTGAAGTTAAATTTATCAAACTTGCCGCACATGTTTTGATGTATCCCCTTGCTGATCTGTTTAATTTGTCTCTGTCTACTTATTCAATCCCCAAGATATGGAAATGTGCTAAGGTTACCCCCCTTTTCAAAGGCGGAGATTCCTCTGATGTAAATAACTACCGTCCTATTTCAATTATTTGCACGATTGCAAAAATGTTTGAAAAACTTATTTTTAACCAATTGTCACAGTACTTAAATTCATTCAATATTCTATCGCCATTTCAATCAGGATTCAGACCACATTTTTCCACTACCACAGCTCTGTTGAAATTCACAAATGATGTGTTCTCCTCCTTTGATAAGGGTCAGTTAACTGGTGCAATCTTCATTGATTTGTCTAAAGCCTTTGATCTGGTTGACCACTATTTACTTCTTGATAAACTTTATGCTATTGGTCTCGATCAAAATGCTCTTCTCTGGTTTAATGCTTATCTCCACAATCGTCGTCAATGTGTTGCTTTTCAGGGTCATCAGTCTGACTTTTTAATTATTGAAAAGGGTGTTCCGCAAGGCTCCACATTGGGTCCGCTTCTTTTTTCTGTTTTTATCAATGATTTACCTAACATTTGTTCAAATTGCCATACTCACTTATATGCTGATGACACTGTCATATACAGGGGTGCACATAACTTTTTTTGTGAGCTACTCAGATGAGTACCAGGGGATAGTGTTTGGTACTCACCCCTGCGGCGCGCGGTCCTAATAAGTGCAGTCTTCCTCACTATCGTCCTCAGTCTCCCCCCCACTGTCCTCTGCTTCAGCTTCCTGCGTGGTGGATGATGAAGATTCGCCTTCCTGTCTCTGATTGAGCCTCCGAGCAGCTGTCTCCATCCAGAGGTCAACAGCTGGCTTTGGGTCAAATGTCTCTGTGGTCTTTTTTGACAGGTGAATGTGCATCAAGTCTGAGAGACGAGCAGGTGACAGACGAGATCTGTACTTGGTTTTTATGATGTTGAGATGTGAGAATCCCCTCTCGCAAGCTGCACTGCTTAAAGGCAGTGTAAGAGACAGTTTAACCAACTTGTTGATGTTAGAGTAATCATCTGGGCCACTTGTATTCACTATTTGAACTAAGTCATACACAGAGGAGGCTCCCAAACGTTTTCCTGCCTGCTTTAAGCGCATCCATTCTCTCACAGTGGTGTCTCTGTCAAGTTTCAAGGTGGCCTCATATTTCTGAAGAATGCTGCAAACTGTTGTGTTGCCAAAACGGTGGAGTTCTTGCATTTCTTGAGGCCATGTTGAAGGATCAAATACTAAGAAATGATCACATGACTTGAGGGAGTCAAATCTGATTTCAAACTGTTCAATTAATCCCCTGAGTAAGTTTGACTTGTCTCTGTCAGCATCAGCATTAGAAACAGTCTTGCTGCTGTGGTGGCCTTCACTGTCAAGCAGAAGTGTGAATTGTCCAATAGCCACCATGAGTTTATCCTTACATTCTCCAATGGTCAGCTTTTCCTTCTGAAACCTAATGGATGTGGTCTTCAAAATGTTGCCAATATCCAGCATGTTGGCCAGAAAGCACTGAAAACGCTCTGTGCAGACATGCTGCAATTCACTGTTATCACTAGTGGCCAGTTGCATTTTAATGGCTGGCAATAGTCTAGATATTTTTAACAGTGTTTCATGTCTCCATGCAGACCATCTGATATTATGAAACTTGCCCAGTTTCACAAAGGAGATGCCATTTTCTTCACACAATTTCTTCAGTGCTGCAGTGTGTTTTGCTCCACCTTTTTGTAAATAAAACTGCAGCAGCTTGACCACAGAGCGATTAAATGTCTCGCAGTAAGGAACGTTGCGATCAGCTGATTTTGCGCAGTTCTCCAGTGTGTGTGCAGTGCACAGAATATGCACAAGAGAGTTTCCTACCGCCACAAGTTGTCGTAGTTTGGGCACAACACCGTTGTACGTACCGACGTTAACAGCAGCCCCGTCTGTGCACACGGCGACCAACTTCGTTGTCCAGTCATCCAAGCCTGAGTCATGGAAAAGCCTCACAAGTCCATCTGTTATCGCCTGCGCGGTTCGGTCAGCACCCAGTTCAATCAATCCAATAAAGTCCGACGTGAATTCTCCGTTGCTGGACACAGACACGATGTAAACGATTTCCTGCTCGGTTTTTGTGATGTCCTCAGATCCGTCAAAAAGCAGCCCCCAAAATTCAGCAGACTGCAACTTTTCTCTTAACTCCCCGCTGATAGTGTGTGCGATGGTCTGCATTATCCGTGTTCCTCCTTCACGTGAGTGATAAGCACCTCCGACATTCACTCCGAGCCGCTTCAGTAAAGTGATATCCTCAGAATAGGAAGACATGGGACGTGTGTGTTTAGCCTTATGAAAGGCAAGGAGAAAAATATTACACAGGGCTTGCCGTTGTTCTTCATTTAGCTTGTCTCGCCATTTGGCAAGTGGACGAGTGGATATTTCTTCTTGACTAGCTTGTTTATTAGCAATGGCGTTTGCCACATTCACGTGCTCCTTGCTCTTTTCGTGTTTATCAAATAAAGGATGATTGAAATTTTTTGAGCCCTTATAAAACGCACCTGTTTTGTCTGCTAGCTGGGGATGCGAGCGGCAAATCTTACACCACATTTCAGTGCGTTCCTCATTAACATCAAGCCACTGCACATCTTGGAGCTACTTTTCAGAAAAACCTCGTTTCTTCTTGGTGGTGGTGGTGAAACGCCAAAAAAGCTGCTTAATGTCTTTTGTTTTTTAGACATGTTTTTTAGCTTCGTGTAGACAAGGTCTCCGATGGCGGTAACTGTTGGGTACGCAAATGCGCTGTAGCGACACACGTGATGTTACGCATTTCTCATTTTCGCCGCGCATGCGTACCTGCGTACCAGTTATGTGCACCCCTGGTCATATACACCTCAAACTCTGATATATTTCATATCCAGAACTCTTTACAGTTGGATTTTGATATGGTTCAAGACTGGTTTAGTAAGAACAAACTTGTATTGAACAAAAAGAAGTCCTGCAGTATGATTTTCAGTACACGTCACCTTCGATCCTACCCAGTTGATTTTCATATTTATTTTTCCGATGGATCTCCTGTCGATAAAGTTGACACATTTAAATACCTCAGACTTTGGATTGACCCGGAACTCTCCTTTAAACCTCATATTGATTACATTGTTAAAAAAGCATATGGCTGTCTTGCTTTACTTTACCGTTCAATCAATTGTTTTACATTTCATGTCAGAAAAAGGCTAATCTCACAGCTGATACTACCACTTGTTGACTATGCTGATATCGTTTACCAAAACACCTCAGGCACTCTTCTTAAATCTCTGACTGTATTATTTAATTCTTTATGTAGATTTGTTTTGAGATGTCCTTTTAGAACTCATCATTGTTTTATGTTTGACTCACTGAAATGGCTTCAACCCAAATCAAGACGCCAATCTCATTGGCTTCAGTTCCTTTTTAAATGTGTATTTCCATTGTCCTCCATATTTAAAAGAACTTATGACTCCATACAATTCTCCATATTCACTTCGACATATGAATTGCCCATTTTTCTTTGTTCCTAGAATCTCGAAAGAAGTTGGCAAAAGGTCATTTCAGTATAAAGCCCCATTTGATTGGAATAACCTCCCTCCTTTTTTGCGTTCTAGTACCTCTTTTCATTGTTTCAGGACGTCACTACATTCCCATCTCAAAACAAATTGCTCATGTTTTTAATTTGTTTTCTTTATTCTTCTTATGGTCTCATCATTGATCCTTGTTATTCAATTTGTTATTCAATTTGTCTATTTTCTATGTTAGACCTAGGTGGGTAGGGGTTGTGTGTGGAGTGGTGAGCAAGAAGTTTGTAGTTTGTATTTGTTATATGTTATGTATGTAATGGAGTGTAATGTTGTCTTGTGTTCTATGTATATGTTTGTTTAGGAACCCCCTTGAAAATGAGATGCTACATCTCAAGGGGCTATCCTTTAATAAATTCAATTCAATTGTGTCAGATACAGGTGGAGTACATGGTGTAATTGTGTCAGATACAGGTGGAGTACACGGTGTAACTGTGTCAGATACAGGTGGAGTACACGGTGTAATTGTGTCAGATACAGGTGGAGTACATGGTGTAACTGTGTCAGATACAGGTGGAGTACACGGTGTAATTGTGTCAGATACAGGTGGAGTACACGGTGTAATTGTGTCAGATACAGGTGGAGTACACGGTGTAATTGTGTCAGATACAGGTGGAGTACATGGTGTAATTGTGTCAGATACAGGTGGAGTACACGGTGTAATTGTGTCAGATACAGGTGGAGTACACGGTGTAATTGTGTCAGATACAGGTGGAGTACATGGTGTAATTGTGTCAGATACAGGTGGAGTACACGGTGTAATTGTGTCAGATACAGGTGGAGTACACGGTGTAATTGTGTCAGATACAGGTGGAGTACACGGTGTAATTGTGTCAGATACAGGTGGAGTACACGGTGTAACTGTATCAGATACAGGTGGAGTATATGGTGTAACTGTGTCAGATACAGGTGGAGTACACAGTGTAATTGTGTCAGATACAGGTGGAGTACACGGTGCAATTGTGTCAGATACAGGTGGAGTACATGGTGTAATTGTGTCAGATACAGGTGGAGTACACGGTGTAATTGTGTCAGATACAGGTGGAGTACATGGTGTAATTGTGTCAGATACGGGTGGAGTACACAGTGTAATTGTGTCAGATACAGGTGGAGTATATGGTGTAACTGTTTCAGATACAGGTGGAGTACACAGTGTAATTGTGTAAGATACAGGTGGAGTACACGGTGTAACTGTGTCAGATACAGGTGGAGGACACGGTGTAACTGTGTCAGATACAGGTGGAGTATATGGTGTAACTGTGTCAGATACAGGTGGAGTACACAGTGTAATTGTGTCAGATACAGGTGGAGTACACGGTGTAACTGTGTCAGATACAGGTGGAGTACACGGTGTAATTGTGTCAGATACAGGTGGAGTACACGGTGTAACTGTGTCAGATACAGGTGGAGTACACGGTGTAATTGTGTCAGATACAGGTGGAGTACATGGTGTAATTGTGTCAGATACGGGTGGAGTACATGGTGTAACTGTGTCAGATACAGGTGAAGTACATGGTGTAACTGTGTCAGAACTGTGTCAGATACAGGTGGAGTACACAGTGTAACTTTATCAGATACAGGTGGAGTACACGGTGTAACTGTGTCAGATACAGGTGGAGTACATGTTGTAACTGTATCAGATACAGGTGGAGTACATGGTGTAACTGTGTCAGATACAGGAGGAGTACACGGTGTAACTGTATCAGAAACAGGTGGAGATACAGGTGGAGTACATGGTGTAACTGTGTCAGATACAGGTGGAGTACACGGTGTAATTGTGTCAGATACAGGTGGAGTACACGGTGTAATTGTGTCAGATACAGGTGGAGTACACGGTGTAACTGTGTCAGATACAGGTGGAGTATATGGTGTAACTGTGTCAGATATAGGTGGAGTACATGGTGTAACTGTGTCAGATACAGGTGAAGTACATGGTGTAACTGTGTCAAATACAGGTGGAGTACACGGTGTAACTGTGTCAGATACAGGTGGAGTACACGGTGTAACTTTATCAGATACAGGTGGAGTACACAGTGTAACTTTATCAGATACAGGTGGAGTACACAGTGTAACTGTATCAGATACAGGTGAAGTACACGGTGTAACTGTGTCAGATACAGGTGGAGTATATGGTGTAACTGTGTCAGATACAGGTGGAGTACACGGTGTAATTGTGTCAGATACAGGTGGAGTACACGGTGTAACTGTGTTAGATACAGGTGGAGTACACGGTGTAATTGTGTCAGATACAGGTGGAGTACACGGTGTAACTGTGTCAGATACAGGTGGAGTACACGGTGTAATTGTGTCAGATACAGGTGGAGTACATGGTGTAATTGTGTCAGATACGGGTGGAGTACATGGTGTAACTGTGTCAGATACAGGTGAAGTACATGGTGTAACTGTGTCAGAACTGTGTCAGATACAGGTGGAGTACACAGTGTAACTTTATCAGATACAGGTGGAGTACACGGTGTAATTGTGTCAGATACAGGTGGAGTACATGGTGTAACTGTGTCAGATACAGGTGGAGTATATGGTGTAACTGTGTCAGATACAGGTGGAGTACACAGTGTAATTGTGTCAGATACAGGTGGAGTACACGGTGTAACTGTGTCAGATACAGGTGGAGTACACGGTGTAATTGTGTCAGATACAGGTGGAGTACACGGTGTAACTGTGTCAGATACAGGTGGAGTACACGGTATAACTGTGTCAGATACAGGTGGAGTACACGGTGTAACTGTATCAGATAGATTTTAGAGTCGCCGCATTGGCTCCCCGTCCGCTTCAGGATCGATTTTAAGATTCTCTGACTGGTTTTTAAATGTCTTAACGGCCTTGCGCCCTCTTATTTATCTGATCTGCTTTCACCATATCAACCCTCGTGGACCCTGAGGTCCTCTGGCACTGGCCTTTTAACCATACCAAAACCCAGAACAAAAACCCATGGTGAGGCAGCATTTAGCCACTATGGCCCCCACCTGTGGAACAGCCTGCTGGAGAGCCTCAGGACTACAGAGACTGTTGATATTTTTAAAAGAAGATTAAAGACACAGCTTTTTAATCAGGCTTTAACCTAATATTTTAAACTCTTCTTCTGCTCTTATCTGGTTCTGTCGTATGGTATGTTGCTGCTTTTATCTTGCTTTTTAAGATGATATTAATCTTAATAATTTTCTGTTTTTATTTATCACTGGTACTTTATTTATTCTATTTTATTTATAATTTTACGTATTTTATTGTTGGTACTGTATTTATTTTATTTTGTTTATTCTTTTAGTCCTATTTTATGCTTTTAGTCTTTAGCTTTTAACTCCAGTGTTTCTTCAGGGGGGTCCTCCACACTGGGAGCTGTGTCGGGTCTGCTAGTGGGGGTGCTGTCCTTGGGTCCCTTCGGCCCGGCCGGCTGGTGGTTCCTCCCTTCGATGTGGGGGTCCACCCGTCTGTCGGAGTCGGGGGACCTGGGTGCTGGTCCCCCCAATGGCACGGCCTGCTCCTCCTCCCAGTGTGGACGACCCCAAAGGTGGCGTTTCCTTGATCCTCAGTGCCATGCCATGTCTCCCTATTTTGTGTGAGATTGTGTGTGTGTGTGTGTGTGTTTGTGTGTGTGTGTGTGTGTGTGTGTGTGTGTCTAGTATGGAGGGTGGGAGGGGTTTTCTTTGTAACTGTTTTTCTTTCTTGTGTTAATTGTTTTTAATTCTGCAAAGCATTTTGTGTTGCATGTCCATGCAGGAAAAGCGCTCCACAAATAAAGTTGATTGATTGATTGATTGATAGAGGTGGAGTACATGGTGTAACTGTATCAGATACAGGTGGAGTACACGGTGTAATTGTGTCAGATACAGGTGGAGTACATGGTGTAACTGTATTAGATACAGGAGGAGTACACGGTGTAACTGTATCAGAAACAGGTGGAGATACAGGTGGAGTACACGGTGTAACTTTATCAGATACAGGTGGAGTACACGGTGTAATTGTGTCAGATACAGGTGGAGTACACGGTGTAACTGTGTCAGATACAGGTGGAGTACATGTTGTAACTGTATCAGATACAGGTGGAGTACATGGTGTAACTGTGTCAGATACAGGAGGAGTACACGGTGTAACTGTATCAGAAACAGGTGGAGATACAGGTGGAGTACACGGTGTAATTGTGTCAGATACAGGTGGAGTACACGGTGTAATTGTGTCAGATACAGGTGGAGTACACGGTGTAATTGTGTCAGATACAGGTGGAGTACACGGTGTAATTGTGTCAGATACAGGTGGAGTACACGGTGTAACTGTGTCAGATACAGGTGGAGTATATGGTGTAACTGTGTCAGATATAGGTGGAGTACATGGTGTAACTGTGTCAGATACAGGTGGAGTACATGGTGTAACTGTGTCAAATACAGGTGGAGTACATGGTGTAACTGTGTCAGATACAGGTGGAGTACACGGTGTAACTGTGTCAGAACTGTGTCAGATACAGGTGGAGTACACAGTGTAACTTTATCAGATACAGGTGGAGTACACAGTGTAACTTTATCAGATACAGGTGGAGTACACAGTGTAACTGTGTCAGATACAGGTGGAGTACACGGTGTAACTGTATCAGATAGATTTTAGAGTCGCTGCATTGGCTCCCCGTCCGCTTCAGGATCGATTTTAAGATTCTCTGACTGGTTTTTAAATGTCTTAACGGCCTTGCGCCCTCTTATTTATCTGATCTGCTTTTACCATATCAACCCTCGTGGACCCTGAGGTCCTCCGGCACTGGCCTTTTAACCATACCAAAACCCAGAACAAAAACCCATGGTGAGGCAGCATTTAGCCACTATGGCCCCCACCTGTGGAACAGCCTGCTGGAGAGCCTCAGGACTGCAGAGACTGTTGATATTTTTAAAAGAAGATTAAAGACACAGCTTTTTAATCAGGCTTTTAACTAATATTTTAAACTCTTCTTATGCTCTTATCTGGTTCTGTCGTATGTTATGTTGCTGCTTTTATCTTGCTTTTTAAGATGATATTAATCTTAATAATTTTCTGTTTTTATTTATCACTGGTACTTTATTTATTCTATTTTATTTATAATTTTACGTATTTTATTTTTGGTACTGTATTTATTTTATTTTGTTTATTCTTTTAGTCCTATTTTATGCTTTTAGTCTTTAGCTTTTAACTCCAGTGTTTCCTCAGGGGGGTCCTCCACACTGGGAGCTGTGTCGGGTCTGCTAGTGGGGGTGCTGTCCTTGGGTCCCTTCGGCCCGGCCGGCTGGTGGTTCCTCCCTTCGATGTGGGGGTCCACCCGTCTGTCGGAGTCGGGGGACCTGGGTGCTGGTCCCCCCAATGGCACGGCCTGCTGCTCCTCCCAGTGTGGACGACCCCAAAGGTGGCCTTTCCTTGATCCTCAGTGCCATGCCATGTCTCCCTATTGTGTGTGAGATTGTGTGTGTGTGTGTGTGTGTGTCTGTGTGTGTGTCTAGTATGGAGGGTGGGAGGGGTTTTCTTTGTAACTGTTTTTCTTTCTTGTGTTAATTGTTTTTAATTCTGCAAAGCACTTTGTGTTGCATGTCCATGCAGGAAAAGCGCTCTACAAATAAAGTTGATTGATTGATTGATTGATTGATTGATTGATTGATTGATTGATTGATTTACCTTCCACCAAGTATTCTATTGTTGTTAATTGTGGTTATCATAATATAGAAAAGAAAATGTTAGGCAACATTTTTTTAGTGGGGGAGGGTGTTGCGATCTAGAAATATTTGACTATATATTTCATGGAGTTATAACAGATATAGCAGTTGCATGAAAATGCACTTTAATTTTGTTTATCCATTATCCAGATATTTTGTGTTTTATTCTGCTTTATATCATTTTGGTTAAGAGAGGAGGATTGTATGACAGTTTTACAATACTAGACGGATTGTATGACAGTTTTACAGCACTAGACACCATTAGTTGGCACATAGATGTGCGGCAGTTGTTGAGCTGCGTTGTTGTAAGCATGTGGATGTATCGCTGTTCAAGCTCTGGCTGCTTCGTCTCAAAAAAAACTCTTCAAAAAAATAATGCAGCACCGGGGAGAATAAAGTTGCCAAACGTAAGAAGGAGTCCTGTCTTTTCCATCAGAAAACTGTGTGCACTGTTTTGCTATGGTGTCTGGGTTAAATGACATGTTTTCTGGCTTTTCGCTCATTTGGTGGGTGTGTCAGATGTGTTAACCAATCAGCAGGGACATGTATATAATGTGTTTTTACTTATTGTACATACAATTTTGGTTTTATTTCATACTGGAAATGTAACACGTTTCCATGCCAATAAAGCCCTTTTAAAGTGACCTGAAATAAACCCTGCCATACTAAAAGGCAGTGCATTTGTGTCACAAAACAATGTGCTTAATGCATCACTGTTTTTGTTTGAATAAATATTTTGTCGGGCTTAACACAGCCCAGGTCAAGGAAAACCTGCTTTTTGGTTCCGACAGGGAGCCAACTTTTTGGGTACAGAATAAAATCTTTTTTTGGTCAAAATGCTCCAAATGGTTCAAAATTAGGAATGGAACTCATTCCATATTGGTAAGACAGGGATATCAGTGGGACCCTTGATGAACCCTTTCGGTGTGTCCAGTGTCAGCTCTTACAGAGTAGACCTTACGATCTCTAATCCCCTTCAGGAAGTATTGCATTTTCCAGTAATAAGTAGTGTAACTAATTACTGATAAAAATTTCAGTAGTAATATTACAGTTACTTCAAAAATAAACAATTTGTAACAAGGTTAATTTTGTTATCATCCTACTACTGACTTGAAATACAACAATTGAATTAGTGGATTCATTTTCACATTTGTCACAAAACAGCAAGCTAGTTTGGAAGATGAAAAAAGCTTACCTAAAAGCTACTCTTACCTTTCTTGCATTTCCCACAGCACTTAGAAAAAAAATGAACATCCACAACTCCCGCCTCCCTCCAAAGTCCCATCCCCCTCCTCCTGCAATTCCACCTCCCTCCAAAGGCCTATTCCCCCTGTCTCCATTAAGTCCTCATTTCGTCTATGATAGACGTAGGCGTTGGCAAGGTAACGTTAGATACACAGAAGAGGAGAGCGAGTGTAACACAGGTTAACATTACAACCAAGACAGTCAAACGCAACCCAGTTTTAAAACTCAACCGGAGTCAGTGATGACTGATGAGTTCTAGAATGAGGTTACAGTGCTAACGTTAGATAGTAGTGTTAACGTTACTACGAAGTGGAAACTTACAAGGAAGATAACGTTAATGTTTCAGAAGCTACGCTACAATAGGCTAACCATTAGCAACTGGATGCTGTGTTGTCATATATAACGTTATAGCCTATGTTACATTAGTGTTTTTAGTTTAGGCCTTTGTATTCCTTTCGGAACATAGGCCATTGAGGAAACGTTTCCACCCTCGTCTGTCATGGGCCATCTTCTCCAGCTGGGTCCACGTCAGTCCCTTCTTCTTTATTTCTTGCTCTGTGCTCCTTCTCCAGGTGTTTTTGGGCCTTCCTCTGCCTCGCTTGCCCTGTGGGTTCCATGTAAATGCCTGTTTGGTTATTGCCGTTTTGTTTCTTCTAAGTGTGTTACCAGTCCAGCTCCACTTTCTCCTCATCAGCTGGACCTCCACTGTTTCTTGTTTGGTGCGTTCCCACAGGTTGATGTTAATTTTGTTTGGCCAGAAGATCCCGAGGATGCGTCTTAAGCAGCGGTTGATGAAAGTGAAAGATCAAAGAATGTTACATTAGAGGCAAACTAAAAATACCTGTCCAGCAGAAACTCCAGAAACAAAAAGGTAAGTGTCGCTTTAAGTAGCTGGAAATATTCCCATTACAATGATTTTGTTGGGAGAAAATGACAAGAACACTGTTGCTACAGGTAGTGATACTAAAACTCTTTCCTTTTAAAAAAAATAACACAACCTAAAACCTCCTGAAACTAAGACTATGACTGAGACTGACAGCACAAAAATGTGAAGCTCTAGGAAATACACCACACAAAAGGTGAGCCCTCCATGGCTCAGGAGGTCAGCTGTGGCCATACACCTGCTAAAAGACTAACAGGTAATATATTATATTTTTAAAGTAACAAGCCCAACACTGGTGACAGTAAAAGGAGAAGTTGTGTGATGCTGACTGAATGATATGAAAACAATTCAGTTTAAATCTATAAAGTATATCCATCACACTGAAGAAAAACTTTTACATTTTATTGTGGCAAGAAAAGCACCCGCAAACTAACTCCAACAGATTTAAACTTGAGAAGAAAATAATATTTAAAAACAGACTGTATGTTACTGTATGGATATCAAATAGGTCAGTCACAGGGGTCAGGGGCATAAAAAGGAAATCTGCTCAAATTCTTATAATACTTTACGTTTCTTTCCAATCTCTCAAAGCTTTGAGTGTAACTGTATATTATCCTATTTGTCTACGCAAAGGTATTCAAACAGGGTGGTTGAACTGTACAGCTGAATCACTAGGCCTTCAGATGAAAAATACCACTGTGGTCAAATATGTAAAGTCAGGGCTGTGTTGGTGTGGGAGTGTTGTTTAGGTTGTTGTTTCAGGTGGAGGTGAGATGATAAAATATGATTGACAAGGCCAGTCTGAGTAATGCACCCATGACTTAACAGAGGCCAAATTTCTGCACAGCTGTAATAATAAAGGGATTTTACAACTGTGGAAAATTATCAGAGCATATAACGCATCACATTGCAATGTAACGTCCAATTGTGTTGCAGAAAAGGTTGAGCCAGGTTCAGCTTTGGCTAGTGCAATGATGCTGGTTGGAACACTAATTACATGAAATGATGCGAAGCCTGCAGAGCTAGTTCAGGCAGACAACTCAAGTGCGCCAATCCTGATCAGCTGATCAGTCACATGCTCTCCCCAGCTGATAGAGCGGGCTATTTAAACCCCCTGTGCTTACCTGATCATTCCTTGCTACTCTGCTGCTGCCTCTGCTGCTCTGCTGGTGATCCTGCTGTGTTCTGCTGCACTTGCTGCTGCTGCTGCTGCTGCTGCCGCTGCTGTGTGCTGCCTCTGCTGCTGATCTTGCTGTGTTCTGCTGCTCTCGCTGCTGCTGCTGCTGCCGCTGCTGTGTGCTGCCTCTGCTGCTCTGCTGGTGATCTTGCTGTGTTCTGCTGCTCTCGCTGCTGCTGCTGCTGCCGCTGCTGTGTGCTGCTTAGGAAGCTTCTCAAATCCCACCACCTCCCCAGCATCCACCTGTGGTCTGCCTCTTCTAAAATAATCTAAATTGACACACCTGATGGCCTTAAGTCCAGGTCCAAGTGCATTAAATGATCTATGAGTGACTTAGTGCAGTGTAGTGGAGAGAAATGTTAGCACTTAGTGCATCCAGCAGCTGGTGCAAATGTGAAAGAATGTAATCAATCAATCAACTATTTATTTGTCACATGGAATTATTCAAGGTACAACTCCAGTGAAATGTGATCCCTTCAGCTCCTTCACTTATTCACTGTAATTTAGTCCTTTTTTGCATCTTCTTACATTGTTGACTGCTGATTTATAATTGTCCATGTTGCCAGATGGTTCTGGTAATCCAGTTTCTGATTGTGAAATGACTTAAATGTCCACACATCCTGACTTAAGTAAGATGGCCCAATGATCACTCCACAACAAGGCAGCACCGCAGTGCAGCTGTCTGTGAACGGTGTATAGCAGTGATCCACAGCAGGAACAAGACAGTAGCTCACATTCCCACTGTCACACTAGTCCTTATTCACCATAAAGCAAACTCCTCCCCTCCTTCTCTCCCAGAGACCTTGGCTCCGTCAGATCAGCATAGAAAAAGAGTCATCTGGTTGAATGGTGCTGTCCAGGACTTAGCCAACTTTTGGTGAATCAAAGGATGTCACAGTTCTTTATATGTTGTTGGAAATTGATGCAGCACAGAGGTCATCCAGGTTACACCTGTACAATGGCTAGCAGGATGTTAGCTCAGCTGAAGCTAATTCTTCTCCATCTTTTCCTGTGTTTACTGTTGTTTACATTTGCAAAGTATGACTTGGCTAGCTAGCATAAGTGAACAGGAGAAGAGATTACAGACTGGCGAGTTGATTTCCTCATCTTAATGAGTAATTCGCAGCCACCGTCCAAAGCTAACCACAAACTAGATAACCAACACCAGCAAAATAGACATAAGACACAGTAGATTTAGCACAAATTTAGAGGAGCTGACAGAGAGGAGACTGGAAATGTCCTTGCCTTCGTCACAGTCTTGTTCAGTCTGAAAAAAATATATACTGGAAATCCAGAAAGGAAATCTAACAAAGTGCTTTATTTATTACTGGGAATGCAGGAAATATTAGTCTTGATAGTAGTTTGGACTGTGCTGGCATGTATTATGTAGGAAGCAGGTGAGATGGGCTGTTAATTTCAAGAGATGTTTGGTTCTTCCCATGATATGATCTGTCAGACTTACAGAATATGTGTATTGAGTACATTTATGAAAAAACAAAAACAAACAACAAACAATACATATGTTAAGAAATGTAGTATTTTAAGAATGACACTTCAGCTTGCATTTCTTCTTACATGCAAGTCTGGTGTTCTGATATCCAGACATTCATATTTATAGTGTGGAAACTAAGTGCAATCTTTTTATTCCACACAATGAATGAACAACACAAAGCTACAGGCCCTACGCCTGTAATGTTTACACCACTTCAGCCTGCTGATGTTTTTACATATTAAAAGGTCAAGTGTTTTGGATTTAGTGGCATCTAGCAGTGAGGTTTCAGAAGTTAAACTTCTCCCAAGTGGTGGCTGACACGGTAACGTGAATGGCCCTATCTAGAGCCAGTTTCTGATTTGTCCATTTCGGGCTACTGTGACCCGCTCCATATGTAGATATGAACATCCCATTCTAATGTTATGGAAACTTGACGCTCTTAGTTTCAGCTGATTATCAACTAATAAAAACATAGTTATGAATATTATGTTAATTTCTGCCAATATTCCCCGCTAAATCCAACACACTGGAGCTTTGAATTAAATGTAAATGGACAGTTTTAGTTCCATTAACAGTAACAATCTGCAGGTTTTAACAGATACAGATGGTCACATGTTTCAGAGCATAAAGACAGGAAATCTCCCTTTTAAATAAAATTGAAACTTTAATACAACCAAAATAAAATTAAAAAAAAATCAGAATCCTTTCCAAAACAAGCCCCTGCTGTGGATGATCCAGAATACTTTCAGAAACCAAAACCTGAGCTGATCTCAGAGCAGCTCAGACTGCAGCACCGAGTCATCTCCACTTGTTAGCCCTCCTTTATCAAACTAACATACAAACCAGCGCAGATCCGAGACCAGAAATCATCTTACGACAGGCTTTGCGTGTGATTTATTAAACATTTTTATCCAGCCAATCACAGTGTGGGAATGATAGGGTGTTGATAATTCTGACTGCTATGGACAGTTGTCATTTATAGATCCTGCCACAATGTATTCTTGGTTTAAAGGCCCCGCAGGTGTGCATGCCATGGCTGTCCGCTCATTCACTAGGGTATGTTCAGTTTCCCCTCCCCTCCCTTACACCGGTAACTTTGGGCCTGTTCTAAACTGCCTTTTTTTCCAAATGTTAAGGAGTTTCAATTCACCAATAGTGCTGGGTCTTTTTAAAAGCTTTACACAATAAAGACATAACTCATAACATTCTGACTTAAATTGACGTACACAAGATGAGACCTGACATGGGATTTGTTGGTAGTCTCCACCCACGTCCACAATGATAAATGCCGGGCTTTGTATGGAACTGACCATACGCCCAGTTTTCTGTTGTATCTTAGTTCCATAAATGAGGACTGTTGTGAGTCCTCTTTCAGTCACTGTTGGATAGGGATGCACCGAATATTCGGTAACCGAATATATTCGGCAGAATATTGCAAAAAAACACACATTTGGTATTCGGTGGAATAAGTTAAAAGCAAGGCCGAATAATAGCGGCATGTTTTGATAACGGAATAAAACAGTGTGCCGTGACGGGCGCAGTAAAATGTCGGCAGTGTGGCGATCCGTCCGTCACCACGCTTGCATTTTTTATTTTTTTTATTTAACCTTTATTTTACCAGGAAATAGTCCAGTTGAGATTCAGAATCTCTTTTGCAACTACAAATAGTTTTGAGCGAGCAAAATAGGCTTAAATCATTCAGCACACTATGTGAGTACAGATTTCAACCACCAGCAGAAACGATACAGCGGCCATCGGCTTACCAGCAGCAACGGAGAAGTCGGCTCCAATAATATCCTCTTCTTGGTGTCATGACTGCCCAGTAGTACCTGAACAGCCGAGCCAGCCGAACACAGGTATGTGGCGTGTCAGAGGAGAAACGAGCCGTTCACATTTCTGTCACTGTGGCAGGTAACTGTCCACAAACCTCAATGCACTTTAGGGACTGTTCTTTACTTATGGAGGGAGTGTTCTTTACTTGTCAGGGGAGCAGGGTGGCTGGTTGATTCTTATTTTATTTATTTATTTTATTTTGATCCCCCCTATGTTAATTACTTATTGATGCTGTTTTTGAAGTATGAATAAGTCAATAAGTAATTTATTCCATTGAAATATCATTGATGTATTATAGAAAAGTGATTTATCTTTTTATAAATGACAAAAGGCACATCTGCCTCATTTTCACTGTGGTGTCCTGATATTTTCATTGGTATCGTACAGTGGGTCCCAATTTTGGTACCGTGACAACACTAATCTGGAGAGGGTTCATCTGCAAAAACTAATGAAAAACTAAACAACGATATTTGGTATTCGGTAGGCGGTATTCGGCCAAGCCTTCAATATTATTCGGCTTCGGCTTCTGCCCCAAATTTTCATTTCGGTGCATCCCTGATGTTGGATGAAGCTCTCACTCCCATCTGATGAGAAAAGAAGAAAGATAACGTAAGTCATGAATCAATGTTTACAGAGACTCCTTTCATCAGCTGTCAGTAGAGATGGGTCGATTTCAGGTTTTGCTGGTCTGGTTCAGCATATAAAGTTGAACTGGTCAGATTTATTGCGAACTGGCTGAACCTGCATTTGTCATTATGACATCCTCTGGCAAGTGAAAAAGTAGCCTTCATCAGAAACCTGTGCTGATGGTGTCACAGCCCTAAATCCAACTTGTATCGCATTAGTAAAAGGCAATATGACAACATAATTGATCAGATGATCTGTTTCTGTGTTTTCCTGATGATTCCTTTCAAAATGTCACAATTGACAAGTAGCAGCTGATTCATGAAGTTGAAATGAGGAATTGTCTGTACAAGGTTTATTATTTCTCTACAAAAAAACTAAATAAGGTGGCAGCTGGATGGAGGGAGGGAGATCACCATTGTAATAACAACCTAGGCTACTTGCTGTATTGTGCTTGTGCTTCTGTTGTACATGACTTGACAGAAGTGAATATTAAACGGAGTCTTTTCAGCTCTCTGACACTGACACTGAGCTTGAGTTGATGTACCATCTATAGGTATGAAGGCTACCCCTGACAATATTTGGAATTTGTCATCCAGCTTTATTTCCTGGAGACATGAACACAACAATAACAGTCATTACTTACATCAACTCTAATACATGAGCACAATAAGCATCTAGCTGAACTAATATGCTGACTGCTCTCTCTCTCGCTCTCTCTCTCTCTCTGTCTTTCTGTCACCATTCTCCTCTAACAGGAAAGCAGCCACTGAGAAAGTTGCAGGTTTACAAGTAAAATTGGATTTTTGATTTGATGCTTACTAGGTTCAATATGGACTGACCCCAACCCTCTACTGACCTCAGAATTTTCAGTCTACAGTGTTGACCCTCCACAAAATCAGACAGCAGCTTCATGTCTGAATCCTTCAGCTTGTTTCCACTCAGCTGCAGCTCTGTCAGATGGGAGGGGTTGGATTTCAGAGCTGAGGCCAGAAAAACACAGCTGATCCCTGATAAACCGCAGAGACTCAATCTGAATAAAGCATAAAATATTTAACTTTAGAAGACAAAATTAAAATATCATATATTGTCTCAAGTTTGGTGTTTCAACAAACTTCACTTTATTTTAATTTCAGGACATAAAAAATAGAATTAAATTGTGTCTGACCTCAGAGCCTCCAGTCTACAGTGTGGACTTTGTAGAAAATCACACAGCAACTTCACTCCTGAATCCTTGAGGTCGTTGTTACTCAGCTCCAGCTTTGTCAGATTGGAGGAGTTGGACTTCAGAGCTGAGGCCAGAGAATCACAGCTGATCTCTGACAAACTGCAGTCACTCAATCTGAATGAAGAATAACTGATCTGTGTTCAGGTTTTAAATGATGTAGCTCATCATTACTATGTCCTAATCAATGAGCTTTTCCCTAAAATAAGTAGAGTGACTTTGTCACAGTAATCTGTAGGGTCCTAAGGACAGAGGGATGTCGTATGCTGTAAAGCCCTGTGAGGCAAATTGTGATTTGTGATACTGGGCTTTATAAATAAAATTGATGATGATGGTGTTAAGGTGAGTCTTCATATTGTCCACCTCCCTTCTCAGTATGACTTAGTCTAACCTCTGGAAGACATTTCACTGGTCTTTAATCAGCAAAGTGAGGACAGCCATGCTCCCAATTCCGCAGTGAGTGTGTGTCTTCTTAATCAGTATCAGTGATCAGACAAATACATTGAAATAAATGAAAAAAAAGAAATATTTGAATTTTAGCAGGTAAATGATGATCTTCCATGACATACTATATACAGATGTGACCATATCACAAACATTTAAAATTAATTTAGTTAACAATTAACAGTGGGCCTTTTCTGCAGTTTATTGAAGAAACAGAGATCTTTTTTGACTGCAGACTAAATCTATACAAGAAATTCACAACCTTATGCATGTAAATTATGATTGGTATATAGTTATACATAAATTAAATTTCACTTCATTCTTCTTTATTCTTTATTTGAGATCCTCATTAGTTGTTACCACAGTAATGACCACTCTTCCTGGAGTCCACACAATTAAACTTGTAAGATCTACAATAGTAACAAAGAGCCTGTTAACTAACCTCACAATCTCCAGTCTACAGTGTGGACTCTTCAGAAAACCACACACCAGCTTCACTCCTGAATCCTGTAGCTTGTTTCCACTCAGGTCCAGCTCTGTCAGATGAGAGGGGTTGGACTCCAGAGCTGAGGCCAGATAAACACAGCTGATCTCTGACAAACTGCAGTCCCTTAATCTGAATTAAGAATAAAACATTAGAAGACTGCTTGAAGTAAATCAATGTTTAATGTATTCAAAACTGAAGGAGTTAATATGTAGAAGTTCAGAAAATGGAAACTCTAAACAGCTGAAGTCAACAGGATGCAGGTTAAAAACTGTAAAATACAAAAAGTGAAAAAGAGCTATCATTGATATTAATGATAATGTGCTGCAATTTAAATAAAGACAGCGTGTCTTCACCCTTTAAACTCTGCCGATTTCAGCAGTAGCTCCATCATCAAAACCCAGAGAAACTGATTTAAAATTTAAGTCAAGATCCCAATGTCTTTTTAAGATGTCAAATACTGTAACCTACAATATTTCAACTGGGAAATGTTCAAGGAGCAAGGGATGTATTTGGATTCAACACCTGTCAGTCAGTCACTGGTGGTAAAAATGGGTGTGGGTGTGTGAAGGGTGTTTCACTGGGCCATAATGGTACCTATGCACATGCTAATCATCAGTGTTATGTGTAACAGATAGGGGTTGGGTTGGAAGCCCTTATTTCTAGCCACAAGGCCAATTTATGCAATGTAAACATGCAAAAGCTAATAACGGGTCACTAGCAAAAAACAACTGTTTTTATTTGTCTATTTACAGTTAATTGAATTTGATACTTATATTAAATGATGTAGTTAATTCATGTTTTATGGCTGTTGGGAGAAGTTTGAGGAGCTCTGACCCACAACTGAAAAATGAATTTAAAGACCTCCCCAAAGTGGTGTATAAACGTCCACGAGCTTAAGGCAAATGTTAGTCAAATCTGACCTCATACCAGCTAAGAATGCTACCTTCCTGGAACCACCACCAGGTAACTATTGGTGTGGTGCATGCACACAGTGTAACTTTACACACAAATGCACCACATATAACCATCCGATAACAGGCAAAACCACAAAGATTAGAGGCACTATATCCTGTTCCACTGAAAATGTCATTTACCTTCTAAAATGCCCATGTGGCTTAGCATATGTGGGTAAAACCCAAAGAGAACCAGAAACAAGAATAGCAGAACACAGGAGCAATTTTAGAACTCAGGACCAACGTAGCCCAGTAGTGTTACATTTTAAGGAGGCCAATCATTCAGTGGCCTCTTTGAGATATATCTGCATCGAGCGTGTTAAATCTCCTAGAAGAGGAGGGGATCTAAACAACCTTTTACTCCTAAGAGAATCATTTTAGATTTTTTCCCTTCAGAATCTCAGTCCTCGAGATCTAAACCAGAAGTATGATATCAAACATTTTCTTTAAATATATTTCTCAAGACTTAAAATAATTTTGTATATTATATATAAAAAATCCTAAGAAGTGTCAGTTTCTTATAAATTATCTCAAAAATGATAATGAAGGGGAGCAATTTATGCTTCAAGTTGGTTGTAATGGCATACTGTATTTAAAAGTATTTAAGAATATTGAAGAATTTTGTATTTAAAAAATATTGTATTTCTATTTTTTAGAGGTTTTTCTATGTTGGCCACATGTGTTCTTACACTCTTTTTGAATTAATATTTCTATCCATGTCTCTCTGTATTTTTTTATTCATTTCTATATACCTTTTCCATGTATATTTGCCAAATTGGTTAATTGGAGATGCTCAAAACAACGTGTGTTTAATGTTTAGTGTTTTTAATGTTTGGCTACACCTGTCATCAATTTGACAGCTCATTGGTGAGCAAAAAGATATGTATAAATATGGGTGTGTGCATCGTATGAGCACTGTTTGACCTGACGAAGATCCAGAATGGATCGAAAGTTGTCCTAATAAACCACAGTTGTGACTTGGAGCAGTGTGCAGGCTTTTTTCCTTTTCTTTGTTGGGAGAAGTTTGCCATCAGGGTTTAAAGGACATGGACCTGAAGCTTTATAAAAAAGATGATGATTTGGGTTAAAATGAAAAGATTTCTTTTAGAAAGGACTTTATGGCAGAAAGCCCTTAACTTATTCCATGTGCTGTTTTATGTGTGTTAGTGTATGGAGTTAATTTTGTGTCTTTAATATGCAATCAAAAAGAATGGATTTGAAAACAAAATTATGATTTCAAAAATACAAAAAAATGCCCATGAATGAATGAAATATATTTGTGATTAAAACTGTATCTTGATAAATCCACAAGTTTTGTTTACAAACCAACACATTGTTCTCATGAACCACAGATTCGTTTGCGTTTCCTGAGTTCTCGTTTGCGTTTCTTGAAGTTTTGCTTGCGTTTCTGCATGACTCTCATGGGCGGGACCTCCTCTGAAAACTGTAAGAAGCCTCCTGATTGGTCAGTCTCACTCAAAGTGACGGGGTGACAACTTCCGCCCCCACAGTGAGCCGGCAGTAAGAAATAAACTATTACCTTCTCTGCATTGTTGCCCAGTAGTATAACAAACACGGCAGGAATAGATCCTTAATGACACATGTACTCTGCATGATCACATAACAATGCCATGCATCTTAAATTCTTTTACAGTGTGATCTTTTACAGTGTGAAAGCTGCTCAGCATTTCATGTCTCTGCTCAGCAGAGTAATACCTGAAGGACCACTGTTGGCCTCTCCCTACTGGTGCTCTGACCCTGTCCTTCGATAGTGGTGGACGATATCGTTTGGATCACTTTCAGAGCGATTTGATGAACTATAGAAACACTGACAGCCAATCAAAATCCATCCGAAATGACAGGTCGAGACATTCATCACGTCAGGTATACCCACTAAGAGAGCTCCAGGATTTCCATACACCCACTTAAACATGTGCAAAGATCCGTAACAATATAGTTTTGTGACAGAACCTTAACTTCAGTGATTTTGTTTTGAAAATACCGGGTAAATAACTGCAATAAAATACATTTTGCAGGGGAATGCGTCTCCTCTTTTCCCCTCCATTCATAAAATTCAGGAGCCAGGATGAAGTCACTGAGGGGGGCAAATCTTTATTATGCAACATAGGTTCACACAGTGAGTTATAAAGAGCGCGCAGCCGTGTGTAATTGTCGCGCGTAATGACAGCTCGTCGCCGGTGAAACACAATAAACTGCACGTCTTCATTCATGTTTGTCTCATGACAGATGGAGCTTACAGACAGACAGACAGACAGACAGACAGGTGGAGCAAGCGGCAAATTGGTTTTCTTTTTCTTTCTCGCAACATACAGCAATAACAGGTCATCAATATTCATTTTATCCATCACTCTGCTCCCCTGCTGACCGCACCGAGCAGTGTGTGTTTGGCGTAACCTAGCAACAAAACGATATCGTTCACTGGTGTGGATGCTGCCATTGTTATCGTTATAGTTAACGTTACAGTTATCTTTCTTGGTGTGGACGGCCCTTACTCCGCTGAGCAGAGACATGAAATGCTAAGCAGCTTTCGGTAACTGCACGCCGATCACACTGTAAAAGAATTTAAGATGCATGGCATTGTTACGTGATCATGCAGAGTACATGTGTCATTAAGGATCTATTCCTGCCGTGCTTGTTATACTACAGGGCAACAATGCAGAGAAGGTAATAGTTTATTTCTTACTGCCGGCTCACTGTGGGGGCGGAAGTTGTCACCCCGTCTCTTTGAGTGAGACTGACCAATCAGGAGGCTTCTTACAGTTTTCAGAGGAGGTCCCGCCCATGAGAGTCATGCAGAAACGCAAGCAAAACTTCAAGAAACGCAAACGAGAACTCAGGAAACGCAAACGAATCTGTGGTTCATGAGAACAATGTGTTGGTTTGTAAACAAAACTTGTGGATTTATCAAGATACAGTTTTAATCACAAATATATTTCATTCATTCATGGGCATTTTTTTGTATTTTTGAAATCATAATTTTGTTTGCAAAATATTTTTTTGTTTTCAAATCCATTCTTTTTGATTGCATATTAAAGACACAAAATTAACTCCATATTAGTGGAGTAAAGTAAACTTAACTGCACTTAAGCAGTTACACTTGCTCATTTATGTGTTGTTTTTTATGTTTTATGGCCAAAAGCAAAATATAAAGGGGTGGCCGGTTCTTTTGTAACAGACTGTGTGATATGGGCATATAATATCGTCTCATAACGATCGCAGGCCCCTAAATCACATCGCATCAAGATCATATCGTGGCAGACTTTGTAATATCTGCATATATCGTATTGTTTTCAAAATAATCAATATGATATCATATCCTGATGAGACTGGTGATATACACCCCTATATAGTACCAGTACAGACTAAGCAAAACTGTTTAACTTTTGTCAATGTATTGATGTGCTGTTAATCAGTGAGTTTTATTGTTTGTTTGTCTTTGTAGTCATGTTTTGGGTAGTTGGCTTTGTCACCACTAAGTTGATGTTAGTAAGCTAATGCATATACAGATACAGGGTCCTGCATGCAAACCAACCATCCTCTTTCTAAGCTTGCACCAGTGGTCTACACAGGTCACACACTTAATACTTTTGACTGATTTTAAAACAAAACTCAAAGAGAGAACACAAAATCCCCACTTCACACATTTGTGACTGAACATGTGGTCACCTTCTCCCTCTCTACTTGTTTAGGATAAGTTGTGTGTTTGGCTGTTATTATTTGGCTGTTATTATTTTTCTGAGTCAGTACTTTTGGAATATACAGGAAGTCTGTTTAATGTTCTACAAAAGTTAATCATGCCAACATCTGCTGTGTTTACAACTTCGAAATCCTTCAGTCTCTACTGTTGATATCGTAATTTCATACAAAGTTTCAAATTGGAAAGTGGATAAGATCCAAATTGATTGTTCAGTATATTTTATAGGCTGAGTTAATCAATTATTTTCCTATATCAGAGGGTGGTGTCCCACAGATTTCATGTATATTAAATCATATTATTTGATATCATTAATTATTATGTTTATATATACATGTATATATAAGAATAACTTCAGCATAAAAACACTCAATGTGGATCAGTGTAATCAGTGCCTTATGTCAGTGTCACCACAACTTTCACATCATATTACTCTCAGCACCGAAGAAATAAAAAGGTGATCTGACCTCAGAGTCTCCAGTCTACAGCGTGGACTCTCCAGAAAATCACTCAGCCACTTCACTCCTGCATCCTTCACCTTGTTGTTATTCAGCTGAAGCTTGCTCAGATGGGAGGGGTTGGACCTCAGAGCTGAGGCCAGAGAAACACAGCTTATCTCCGACAAACTGCAGCCCCACAATCTGAATAAAAGAAACAACATGTAAAATTAGAAGATAATGTTCCAGCTTGAAATCATTCAATGTTTAGTAATCTGTTCTAAAAAGGTTTAATATGTAGAATTTTAGAAAATGAAAACTGTAAATATGTGTTACAGTGATCCTCAATTCAGGCACAGCAGTCACTTCGTCGCTTCTGCCAGGTCCCAGGAGAAGAGGTTGGATGGGCTGGGGAGGACATCTTAGACTAATTGGATTTGGAATTTAATGTGGTGTAGCTAAGCTTTCCACAATTCTGGCCATTAGAGCATCCGGTTGATTGCCTGCTCCCATCGAGTCCACGCCTCTTGCTGTTGCATCCCAACCATCCTGCTGGCGCAGGTTTCTTCAACCCTTGCTTGGATTTCTTTCTGGACCATCTGACGTTTTTCCTTTCCCCGGGCCTTGTTGTATTGCTGCCAAGTCCTGCCCATCCTAATGCGACTGCCCCCACAAGCACACTGTTGCGCAGCCGTACTTCTGTCTGGTCAACTGCCTCCTGCGCCCTCCACTTCCTACCCATCCTCACCTGTATGGTGGCCGACAAGACTTTGATGTCACTGGAGTTGGATGGGCTGGGGAGGACAGCTGCACCTCTTTTGCCCTGGAAATCATACATTGTTCTGACAGGCCACTGAAGGGAAGTTGTAATTTGTTCTTACTCTCACATAAGGCAATGCTGCTGGGGCTACAAGAAAGGCCCACAGAGAGAGTGGCTTATCTTCCTTTCAAAGCCCTTGACAATGGTCAGTGGGAAGTCCTAAACCGTCAGGATCCTAACTCTCTGCCGGTTTCTTGGATTGGGGCTGTGTCCCTTAGGGAGCTGCTGAAGACCTTTCTCAGGCTCTTCATCGGCTTCTCTGTGATTGATGTGATTTGGACTTCTCCTATGGAAAACGGAACTTGTCCGTTACTTTCCCCTTCCTCACAACTAGGGATCAGGACTTGGTTGGCTTATATCCCATCCGCGCCCACTTGACGAGGCGTTCGAAACATTGGAGGATCTGTCTGTGGCCCGGTCACTGTCAGATTGTCCATTAATGCTCTAATGGGGGCTGCCACACACCTGACCTGGTGGATGGACCTCTGCACTCCACCTCTGCTGACTTCACAATAGGCTTGGGCGATTGGACGAATATATCGCCAATCGCCCATCGGCCAAGTCCATCACGGTTGGTTTCATTTTTGGCGATTTTTTGGTTTTTTTTTGTCATTTTATTTTGCTAAATTTATGGTCTGTCTCCACAGAATTCAACTCGGTACATATAGTCCATAATTACTACGTAGAGCACAATTCAAAGTTCAAATTTCAGAGAGTCTTTCACAAAACACGTCAGTGATGGCGGAGCTGAAAGTTACGGCCGGGGTCCACCGGCAACGGGAGCAACACGACACGTCTGCAGCGTGAGTCCTGTAGCAGCTCGCCCCCCTGTTATCAATTACAGCTGCTGCACCGGCAACGGGAGCGGCGCAACAACTCTCTATTTTAGGATGCTCTTCTATTTTTGTCGCGCTACGCTCCCCTACGCAACCCTCCAGCAGAGAGGTGATATGTGATGATTTTTTTTCATGCATTTACCCATGTTTATCCGTGACATTGTGTAAATGTCCGTGGCGGACATTTGAAAGCAAGCAGATGATAGAACATATCGCCCAACCCTACTTCACAAGCATGTTCATAGCCAAGGCAAACAATATCACTGAGAAAGTACACCCAGTGATTATATCCTTCTCCAGCCAATGAAATGCAGACATCACTGATCCAGAAGTGACTCTCAAACTAAAGCTGCTGTAAAAGTTTAGGATGAGGTCCCTGATCTTGTCTAGAACATGGTGTCAGGCGGGTGAATTTTCCACCAACTTGTGTGGAATGGACCCATAGGCATAGGCATGGTCAAGCCATAGTACTACCAGGTCACTGTTACCCTCCTAAGCCTCCACGATCAGCTGGGTGACAACTCAAACATACTTGATGCATCCTGGCACCTTTAGGATTCCACCCTTCTGTACAGCAGTGTCAGTGTCTCTTGCCAAATCCGAAGGGATTTGCAATGAAATATGTACACTTCTGAGCTCTCTCCTTGCCCCTTTTTCTGTGCCACTCAGCACAACAAAGTCTGATAGTTAATTTATTCATTATCCATAACCACTCTTACTGTTTAGGGCTGGGAGCTGGAGCCTATCCCAGCTGATAGTGGGTGAGATACACCCTAAACAGGTAGCCAGACTATCACAAAGCTGACACATAGAAACAGACAACCATTCACGCTCACATTCACGCCTATGGGCAATTTAGAGTAACCAATTAACATGCATGTCTTTGGACTGTGGGGGAAGCTGGAGAACCCAGAGTAAACCCATGCTGACACGAGAAGAACATGCAAATTCTACTCAGAATGGCCGACAAGTTTAATCCCAGAGCCCTCCTGCTGCAAGGTGACAGTTCTAACCAATGCATCACCATGCCATCCCTGAGACTTAACCCTCTAAGCGCCAAAGTCGCAAAATTGCGACAAGCAACATTGCTGAATAAAACAGACCATAGCTCCAAATATACTGCCAATTCTTGTTACTACTTTGTACCCCTAGGTCGTGAACATGTGCAGCTTCAGTCCTGATGTCATTTGTGGGTGTGTTTCTATTCATAAAGTTTGAGAAAAAAGAGTCTGAAACAGGGGAGAGAGGGGCAGAGCCCAGCGAGCAGAGTGAACATAGCGGGTGAACGGAGTCAGAGAGAGCGGTGCGAGGGCCAGCAGATAGAGAGCAAAATACAGCAAAAACACGCAAAATGCCTAAAGGACTTTTCACTGTTGATGAAGTACTTAGTCAGTTACTTGCCGATTCTGATTCTGATGGGAAATATTTGCCCTCTGATGATGATTGGTAGCCGAGAGACAAAAGTGAAAGTGACGTGCATCTGTGCATCGTATGCATGACGGTCCACACAAAGCAGCACATGACATCGATAATAATCAGACTTTACCTCACCATGGTCTGGGTGGCAGAAATTAGACAAGGAGGGGACGTGTTGGAGGCAGCAGGGGTGGTAAAAGCAGAGCTGTAAACAGTGATGATGATGGCTGGGTTTACTTGAGAAAAGAAGAAAGGGATCACAGGTGGATAAGGGACTGTTCACTATCGTGGAGACACAGATCTCACAAATGCTAAACCCACTGATTTCCTGTCTCTATTTTTAGATAATTATTTCTGGACCCTTATCACAAATGAAACCAACAGTTATGCCAATCAGTTCGAATCAGTGTCTGTTCTTTTTGAGGATGAGATAACGAAAATACATAAATATAAATAAATTTTAAAAAATCTACTGTGTAAGTATGTTCAAAATTCAGTTTTACTACACAAAATGCAAATTAGATATGTTAATTTACTTAAATAAACTCTGGCGCCTAAAGGGTTAATATAGAGGTTCATTGTTAATTTTATTTATGGGTTTACATTATTTTTTATTTAAATAAAGTTGATGGGGAAAATAAGATAAAAATCAAGTACAGACTTTGGTAAAACGATACTCAGTATTGATCAGTATAATATCAGCCTTATGTCTGCAACGTACTGCCACCACAACTTTCACATCATTTCAATCTCAGCACAGAAGTAAAAAAAATGGTGTCTGACCTCAGAGTCTTCAGTCGACAGTGTGGACTCTCCAGAAAATCACACAGCAGCTTCACTTCGGAATCCTGCAGCTTGCTGTTGTTACTCAATTCCAGCTCTGTCAGATGGAAGGGGTTGGACTTCAGGGCTGAGGCCAGAGAAACACAGCTGATCTCTGACAAACTGCAGTAACTCAATCTGAATAAAGAATAAATTACACACAAATATATAGATAAAAATCCATTTACAACCTAATCAGGTGTGTTCAGGTTTTCAATGCGTACTTCAACATTACTATGTCCTAATCAATGAGCTTTCCACTGAAATGAGTAGTGACTCTGTCATTGTCTTGTTGTGAATCATCATAATGCCAGCCTCCTACAGACATCATCCTAATGTTACCATAACATCCATACACTTATTCATGTCAACACTGATGCTGCTGATCTCAGTTAAGTCTATCATAAGAGGCTCAATTCAAATCAGACATGCTGGACTGAAAGATCTCTCAGGCTGGAGAGAGATCTGATTAAATAAAGGTTGTATTTATAAACTACAATATTTGTATTTTCTGAAGAAAATGGGTGTGAGAGCTCGTTAGTTGGGGCTGATTCTGCTCCCAGCTTCAGCTGCTGCTACAACAGCAATCTTTCAAATCTTTTAGCCCCACCTACAGGTGAAATTGTATTGCTTGCTACAGACTTATTTAGCATCCACATCTGTACATCTTTATTGAATTTGGTTACCATGAAATATTACATTTAAGAGATACGGCAGTTAATTAATAGCATGGTGGTGTTTTCCCAATGGCCAAAAGGTGGGGCTGTTAGTGCCATACTTAAATATGTCATGCAAATGCTCTCTGAGAACTTGTTTACCTGAATTATTTTTATTAAAGCTGACAGAATTGTACAAATATCATGTTGTAATGTTATTGCAGTGCCCCATGTGTAGAATTGTATAATTTGTTACACATTTGTGCATTGTGGCTTGTGTGGCATAACAACCAATTTATTGTTTAGAATAATGAGCTAAAAACTGCATCTAGCCATGCCTTTGAAATTTGGTAACCAATTCCAGACAAACAAAAGGAGATACCCAAAAATGAACTAATAAGTTTGGGGTCATCTGAATATGGTATGTACCAATTTTGGTGAAGATTAGATGAAATATGTGCCAAAACAAGCAAAACAAAAAGCATTTACCAAAAAAACAACAACTAAGAGGCAGAAAAATGCTTTAGGCTGTAGTGTAATATTAACTATAGTGTTTGTACTGTACCTTTAAACTGACCTTTAAAGATATGTGTTGAAGCAATGTACTCTGTGCAACTGACAAATTACACACTGGTTTAATATTTCATGTATTCTTATGACACACACACACACACACTCATTGAGCACTTAAGCATTTTGGTGGAGGAGTACCTAGCACTCACTGTGAATCATTTCTAAAAATAGCATGAGGATAGGCTCAGAAAACACTAGTGGAAAGTTAGGGGAATTGCAGTTTGTCACTGATATGGTGGGAAGGACTAAAAAAGTGTAAACTCAGCAGAATAAAGTGTAATCTCAGCAGAAATGTGACACCTTTATGATCAGCGCCAAGTGGAAAAGGTTAAGGAAAAGAGACGACTCAGCGGAAATTCCACGATAAAAGAGCGAGCGCAAACAAAGAAATTCCAGTCTTGCTCTGGAGCTTGACTCATTGAGTTGTGATGTGTTTGTTGCCTGCGAGCACATTAAACTCAGTTGCATCTGATTCTACGTGTCTCCAGTGATTTTTTGACCTCTGAGTATTTGAGTTTTTGATATCTAATGGAAGACAAAGAAAGTTTGTTCGGGAAGGAGCGAGGTCGCGAGCTTTCTGGCACGGCTCTAGACCTTGACTTTTTTGCTTCGACAAGGCACAATTAAGCGTGGTCTCAGTCAAATCACCATCATCCAAGGAACAAACTGTGCAAACATTGTTTATTATTATGTAAATATTTGTTTTCATATCCAATAGCAGAATATTCAGGAATATGTTGCCTGCCCATAGTACTATCTAATTGGTTATGCAGCACAAGTAATAGCCTACCAACACCCAAAGCTGCTGTGACACAGACGGGCCAAGAGACTGGAACTGCTGCTGTGTGAGGGAGCGGCACTGTGTCGAACGTAAGATAGCAGATATTATTGAAGCTGTAGTAAACATCACAATCTC
This sequence comes from Epinephelus awoara, assembly GCA_035609425.1. Lineage (NCBI taxonomy): Eukaryota > Metazoa > Chordata > Actinopteri > Perciformes > Serranidae > Epinephelus > Epinephelus awoara. Next base: position 31,005,071 of record CM069314.1, on the reverse strand, counting down.
TCACACTGAATGTGCAAAAACACCCAGTGTTTCCTGCTTGAACCACTCTGCTGATACTAGCCTAAAAGTAATTACTGGGCACACAGGGAGTTGGGTTAAAGATGCTGCAGTTCAGATGTTCTGATTCTGAAATAAAACCTATAAAATAAAGATTGGTTTGAAATCACAAAAAAAGTAATTACTAGTAATTACTTTTAGGCTAGTTGTTGCATGAGTGTGAGCATCAGTAAGAAGAGGAAGGGGGAGTGAGACGATGCCTGGACGCAGTGACAAATGTAAACAGATTATTATAGTTTGTAAAAATGCAGCGCAGTAAAGATACAGACATCTCATACACCATACTTGTATTACATGGACCTGTGGATGTAAATTTAACCTGCATTAGACCCAATTACATGATTTAGCTGTCACTTCAGTCTACATCATGCCCTCACATTAATGCAACCACAGGAAATTTTAATGAACACACTCACAAAATGGTTGCAAATTATTTGTTCATTTATGCAACTTTAAACTGGACATTGATTTGATTAGCTGTCACTTCAGTCTACATCATGCCCTCACATTAATGCAACCACAGGAAATTTTAATGAACACACTCACAAAATGGTTGCAAATTATTTGTTCATTTATGCAACTTTAAACTGGACATGTGAGGGCTTTTCCTGTAGCCCTATTTAAATGGCAGCTGAAACTCCTTGATATTCAGACAAAGGACAGCCAAATGAATGAGTTCCCCGCTTTTCACACTTATGTGTTGGCTGCCTAGGGAGCCATTTGTTCAATTACCATTAGCCACTGTGGCATGCGACCCAATGACATCATCAAACTTACAAAAGAAGCAACTTTCTCCTCATTTGTCTCTTTTTCTGGGGACCCCCAGCAAAAAGGGTTTTAAGCAAAGGAGAATAAAGCAGAGTAAGTGCCAATCTACTAACTCTGTAATGACAAAGACTCACCAGCCTCCTCTTACCTGCACTATTGGAATACAGCATCACAAAGACTGCAGTGGAACCACAATTCTTCCCACCCTTGCTCATCCACCATGGACAACCAACAAAGCATCTCTTCCCTCCATTTATGGACTAATACAGTAACAACTGGGCACAGCAAGACTTAAATGTCTGTCAGTGTACATGTATTGATTTGATACTATTTAATGAGTTGTTGCTATGTCTTTGTAGTCAGGTTATTGGGTGGTTGGCTTTGCCACAGCTTAGCTGATGTTAGTGCTAATGCTCCACACAGACCTAGGGTCTTGCATGCAACTTTACATGCTTTTTACAAACCCGGCACCTTCATACAATATAGATCACATACACAATGTTGGAAACTCTTGGTTCAAAGTATTAAAATGCCTATCAGGTATAATAATTATTAAATATAGTTATCAACTATGTTAATTAATGTGTTTTAATTTACATTAATTATCTCATGGGCCACCATTCTCATAAAGGGAAAAAATATTTATTAATTCAGTCTCATAAAATTCACAAAACTATCAATTTGGAACTCAAATCAATAATAAAACAAAATTACCATATTAATAGTAAAGGTCGAAGGATGTTGTCAACAAGGTAGCTGGCATTCACTCTGGTACAAGGCATATATTCACAATAAAGCAAAAAAGCAAAAATAAACACACCAATCCCAACTAGTCACTATACACAAGTGTTAACAACATTTGGCTTAAAACATAGACTACAAATGGGTTGGCTGGATCAAAGATAGCCTCAGACCAGGAGAGGTTCTGCCTGACTACATGTGATCAGTCAAGACAAAGGAACAACATAAATGTGTAAAGTGGGAACTTTCAGTTCCCTATTTTGGGTGTAACTATTTGAAAACCAAATTACAGTATATATATATGTGATCTAGAGGTATAAATGGTTAGTAAAAGGAAACAATCACAACTATAATCCATTGAAAAACATTAAATTAATATATGTTACATACAGTGACAAATGTTAACAGGCTTGCTTAACCCTTATTGCTGTACTAATGCAATGCCCAGTTGTTACATTACCAGTCCATGGATGGAGGGAAGTTACTTTGTTGTACTGCGTGGGCCAGCGATTCTGTCAGAGCAAAGATGGAAAGACTTGTGGTTCCAGATGCAGTTATTGCTGTGCTATGTTCCAGTGGTGCAGTTTGCTCTGTGTGTCCTTACAGTTAGCAGTTCAGTGCTAACTCTGTACTGTGGCTGCGTGAGCAGGCCATGTTCAGATCAGAGAGTATTTTCTGCTGTGAGCATGCAGACAGGTAAGGAAAAGCAGGAGAAGGGTGTCACCGCTCCTACAGCTGCCCAAGAACCCACCTCTCTGGAGGTTCCAAAAGTAAAAAATAATGAAGAGCAGAAAATTCTTTTTTGTTAGCTTGGTGACATTTCAAGGGGTCACATGTCAGAGTGGCTAATCATGTTTGAACTGGCAAGCTTCTCAAGAAGGTGTGAAGAAGCCTTTGTGAGAAACTGTGAAGGAATGATTTCATTTGGCCTTTCTTTTATCTGATGAACAAAGGAGAAACTCAATTTTTTTTAAAAAAAATTTGCTGAACTTTCTGATCTAAAGATCTCTGTGTAAACGCCATGTCTCATTTAGACACTAAATTAAGTGGGCCACTTCAAAAAATGACTGAACCCAAATGAAAGGAGGCTGGAGCATTCGATAAAATTGCAGAGCTTTTAATAAGGTGCAAACAAACTGACGTTTCAACGCTACTGCGTCTTCTTCAGAGTCATGGCAAGCCATGTCTCATTTGTCAAAGATAAACAGCTTAATAAGAGTATATTCTGTTCTTGCTCTAAATCACAAACACTATGGCTGCCAAAAGGGCTGAGTTTTTAGTGACCAAGTTTGTTGCCATCATCAAGAGGATTTGCCACTTTGATATCTGCTCACATTAGCTGGGCTGACTGCTGTATTTTTTTTTTAAATTCACTGGTAATGTTTTAGGAATATCCCAGGTTTCAGCACACAGTATATAAAGTAACAAAGCAGCGCTCAGAATAAGTTATTAAGACTTAGTTCAGACAATGCAGTAGTGTTGGCAGTATTGCAGGCTGCACATGTGATTGAAGAATGCAATGTGTGTGTAAAGGGTTGTGATTTCATTGAATTCCAATTAAATGTGATGCTGGCAAATGATCTGCACATGTAATGGAAGAGTGCACTGCAAAATGCAGTGTATGAATAAAATTCTATTAAATGGAAATTATTTTAAGCAAAACATGCCACAAGACCGAGTAAAGTTTTTTTGTTTTTATCTGCTATCATCAGATCTTCAAAAAGCTTTTACATAGCCCTCACATGATCTTCATTGACTGATGTCAGTCATCTCATGCATGTTATTCCAATAATTTTTCATTACACTACCAAATATTCAGCCATTTGGAAAGACCGTGAACTTCAGAAAATTTGAAAATTCTTAAGATTTCTGCTCTGACTGAGATATCAAATTTTAATTCATACATTTACTTGATTTGAATTGTACATGTAAAACTACATTAGCTACAGTCAGTGGACTGACCTCAGAGTCTCCAGTTTACAGTTTGGATTCCCCAGTCCAATAGATAGCTGGTTCACAGCTGAATCCTGCAATGTGTTGTAACTCAAGTCCAACTCTCTCAGATGGGAGGGGTTGGACTTCAGAGCTGAGGCCACAACTTCACAGTGAGTCTCTGAGATTCCACAGCGAGACAGTCTATCATGGCACAAAAATGAAAAGATATGTTATCAGTGTTTCCTATAGGTTGAAATCAGGTATTAACTGTATGTCTTAATATATTAGCCTGTTAAGAACATCCAGATTATGTGAGCTCAACATTCTGTTTAACTCTCTGTATCAGTTTGGCATCACTGCTGCTCCAAACAATTCCAGTGGGCAGGAGCACTCACCTTGACAGACAAACTCCTTCAGCCAATCAGCCTAACAAAACACCAGGGAACTTCTTAATCACCAATGGAGCCAGTTGATAAATCAAGCTTTTGCCAAATCCAGTCAGCCCAATGGCAAAAATGTATTTTTCCTATGAGAAACTCGACTTTGTTTGTGACTCTATTTTTGCAATAATTTTAACTTATTGCTGTGTTCACTCTGCTAACGTTTGTCATTTATCATTGTGTTGTTGTTAATCATCATAATGTCAGCCTCCTACAGACATCATCCTAATGTTACCATAACAACACTGATTAATAATATGCTGCTGATCTCAGCCAAATATATCATAAGAGGCTCAATTCAAATCAGACACGCTGGACTGAAAGATCTCTCAGGCTGGAGAGAGATCTGATTAAATAAAGGTTGTAACTACAATATTTGTATTTTCTGAAGAAAATGGGTGTGAGAGCTCGAAGTCGTTAGTTGAGGCTGATTCTGCTCCCAGCTGCAGCTGCTGCTACAACAGCAATTTTCAAATCTTTTAGCCACACCTACAGGTGAAATTGTATTGCTTGCTTGTTGCTCTGGGAGCCACGATTCCATTTCAGTGCACCGGTGCACCACTTAACACGTAACTGCAAGAACTGGGAAAGCAATTTAAATGGAATGTAATCTGTCAGCAGACGGTAGCAACCATGTATTTGTCAGCTGACAAAACAAACAACGGCCTACAGAGCTAAAGCCATGGTGGCTTTCTTAGTTTGCAAATAATAACCTGCATGGATAGTAATGTTCAAAGTATGATTTCCTGTAAGTCTGAATGACATTCATCAGTTTTCTGTTTTATCAGTCTCCCTTGACTTATTTGTGTTTGAATGAGCCTTGTGGTCATGGTGACATATGGCACTCAAATTTAGCAACATATCTGGCTGATCTGCCGGCTATAATATCCGACAAATGGTTTGCAGACTTCACCTACTCGGCGCACAGCTGGTATACGCCAGTGGGGTAATGGTGCGGATTTTGTAGGCAGCAGCCTGCATTTCACGTCATCAGCTACAACACAGTCCCCAACTGGCTGCTCACATTGTCACTGTGGTGCAGACCCCTGATTGGCCCAACTAGATTTCAGTTCTGGAAAGTGTTTAAAGCAGCAGCAGTTTTTAGACTGATACAGAGAGCGAAACAGTGTTGAGCCCACATCATCAGGATGGGCTTAGCAAGCTATTATTATATGAGATAACTTGCAAAACAGACTCATGTAACAATAACTTTACTGCATACAGTAATGACCATATAATAATACCATATATTGTGATAAAATGCTGCTATAATAAAACCTGAACCACAGTTTCTAAAGTCCTTCATTTATTTGTCCATCACGCCAAATAGGATAAACACAAGAAAAAAAAACAGTAAAATCAAGAATTATTACAAATAACCAGAACTATGTTTAATAACTTGACAGTTATAAACTCAACTAACTGAAATCAAAATGTTTTACTTCTGCATGATTTGAACCAGCTCAAGTACCCTTGTGATAAAAATAGAACCTACAAGTGTAACAGTATTTTAAGAATAATTAAAATGTTGTGGTGTGTGCATATTGGAAGACCTTAACCACTAATCTACACTGATTAATAATGTTAATTACATCTGGACTCACTGAGCCTTTCTGCAGTTCCTCACAGCTGGAATCAGTCTCAGTCGTCCCTCCTCTGTTGTGTTGTACTTATTTAGGTCCAACTCATCCAAAACCTCCTCTGACATCTGCAGCATGTAGGCCAGGGCTGAGCAGTGGATCTCAGAGAGTTTCTTCTCTGATCTGTTCTCTGACTTCAGGAACTCTTGGATTTCCTGATGAACTGAGTGGTCGTTCATCTCCATCAGACAGTGGAAGATATTGATGTTTCTGTCAGGAGAGATCTTACCGCTGTTCATCTCCTTCAGGTTTTTGATGGCTCTTCTGATGCTTCTTGAACTGTTGTCTGTCTGACCCAACAGACCTCCTAACAGTCTCTGGTTGGACTCCAGTGTCAGGCCATGAAGGAAGCGAACAAACAAGTCTAGGTGCCCATTTTTACTTTCAAGTGATTTGGTCATTACCTTCCTTAAGAAGACATCCAGGGATGAGTCAGTGTAATTCTTATAATCACAGTACTCATCTTCATCTGTTTCAAGATACTTAGAAATCTTCTTGAGAAAACACTGTGAGTTTGAATCTCTGTGTTTGTAGTTCCAGTCTTTCCCCAAGAAGTCCTCAAGTACCTCTGTCTTCCTGTTGGTGTAACAGTGGAACATGTAGACTGCAGCCAGAAACTCCTGAACGCTCAGATGAACAAAGCAGTAGACTGATTTCTGGAAGATCACACACTCTCTTTTGAAGATCTCTGTACAAACTCCTGAGTACACCAAGGCCTCTGTGACATCAAGACCACACTGCTCCAGGTCTTCCTGGTAGAACATGATGTTTCCTTTCTCCAGATGTTCAAACGCCAGCCTCCCCAGCTTCAGGAGAATGTCCCTGTCTGCCTCTGTCAGCTCCTGTGGACTGGTCTCCTGTCCCTCATCATACTTCTGCTTCTTCCTCTTTGTCTGAACCAGCAGGAAGTGTGAGTACAGTTCAGTCAGGGTCTTGGGCAGCTCTCCTCTTTGCTCTGTGGTCAACATGTGATCCAGAACTGTAGCAGTGATCCAGCAGAAGACTGGGATTAGACACATGATGTGGAGGCTCCTGGAAGTCTTGATGTGTGAGATGATTCTGCTGGAGAGCTCTTCATCACTGACTCTCCTCCTGAAGTACTCCTCTTTCTGGGGGTCAGTGAAGCCTCTTACTTCTGTTACCCTGTCAACACACGCAGGAGGGATCTGATTGGCTGCTGCAGGTCGGGAAGTTATCCAGACGAGAGCCAAGGGAAGCAAATTCCCCTTGATGAGGTTTATCAACAGCACGTTGATTGATGACTCCTGTGTGACATCAGACACAACCTCATTGCTTTGGAAATCCAATGAAAGTCTGCTTTCATCCAGGCCGTCAAAGATGAACAGAACTTTACAGATAGCGAGCTCCTCTGCTGTGACCTTCTGTAGTGTTGGATGGAAAACATGGAGCAGCTTGAGAAGGCTGTACTGCTCATCTTTAATCAAGTTCAGCTCCCTGAACGAAAGCAGAATCACCAGACTGACATCTTGGTTTTCCAAACCCTCTGCCCAGTCCAGAGTAAACTTCAGCACTGTGATGGTTTTTCCAACACCAGCGACGCCGTTCATCAGAACGACTCTGATGTGTTCCTGTTGGTCAGGTAAGGCTTTAAAGATGTCGTGGCACTTGATTGGAGTGTCATGGAGAGTCTTCATCTTGGAGGCTGTCTCCAGTTGCCTCACCTCATGTTGGGTATTAACCTCTTCACTCTGTCCCTCTGTGATGTAGAGCTCAGTGTAGATCCTGTTGAGGAGGGTTCCACTTCCTGTTTCATCAGTTCCTTCAGTCACACATTCACATCTCCTCTTCAGACTGATCTTATGTTCATCTAAAACCTCCTGCAGACAAACATCTGCTGAAAGAGAAGAAACAAACACAAAAGACAAAAGAATACGATTTTGAGAATGTGGTAATTATTTTCATGACCAACATTAAGTAACACAAAACACTTGGATTTTTATAAAAATATGTCATGACACCATCAGAGAGATGTACAACCTTACCTTGTACAGCACTGGTCTGACCAGCTGTCTGCAGTCCAGCTCTTGTTCTGAATCTTTTTCCACACTGGGGACACGAGGAGTCTCCTGATGAAACAAACTGGTCCCAGTAGGAGGTGATGCACTGTCTGCAGAACCAGTGTCCACAGCTGGTAGAGACTGGATCCTTCAGGACGTCCTGACACAAAGCACAGCAGGAACTCTGCTCCTCCACAGAAACATGACACCTCTTCTTCTCTCTGTGGAAGTAAACTCATTCTTCAATATATTATGCATATATTATATTACCATGGCGTTTGCATATCTTGCAAATCGAATCAAATGAAATCAAATCAAATGTATTCATATAGCACATTTAAAATCAACTACACTTAACCAAAGTGCTGTATAAATTAAAAGAATGACATACAAACATATAGCAATATAACGTACATAAATATAAACCAGAATAACACTGGTAAGAACAATTATATATGTAATATATCATAAATATATATATATATATTTTAGTATTTTATGATATATATATATATATATATATATATATATATATATATATATATATATATATATATATATATATATATCATAAAATACTAAAATATTAAAACCACTATGAGCAAGCAAATGCCATTGAAAATATGTATGTCTTAAGATTTGTCTTAAAGGTGACAGTGGAGGGGGAGCATTTGATTGAGAGTGGAAGGCTATTCCAGAACTTTGGAGCAGCTACGGCAAAGTCACAATCCCCCTTATCCACCAGCCTCAGTCGTGGGACAGTTAAAGGACATTGTTCTGAAGCTCTAAGAGGTGGGGTGCTGGGGCAGGGACAGAGAAGTTCAGCAATATACTGGGATGCCAGCACATGTATGGATTTAAAAAATAAATAAAAGGCCTTAAAATCAATAACAATAAAAGGAGACATTGTGCTGGCAGAAAATGGAGCCTAGAGGAAGCATATACAGTGCAAATAAAATGGGCCCTAAGAAAGAACATTGAGGTACACCACAGGTGATGTGGGCAGAAGAGGAGAGACCATGAATCTTAACAGAGAAAGATCTGTCAGGTAAATAGGAGGCAAACCTCTTAAGGGGCGGTGCCCTGGATGCCAACCACCACAGGTGTTGTGAACTTGTGGTTCGAAGTACTAAAATGGCTATTAGAAATAATTAATCATTATCAAAAAATAATGATTAATTGTGTGAAATTAGTATATGATTTTAATAACAATAAATAACCTTGTGGGGTACCATTCCCAAAAAGGGAAAAATGATAGCCAATTAATCAACTCAGTCTCGTAAAATACACTTAACTATCAATTTGCAACTATGATTGACAATTAAAATAATAACTGTAACCAAAATTACCATATTAACAGTAACGACTGAAGAATTTTCTTGACATAGCAAAGGATAGCGATTCATTCACTTTTGTGCAATATTAAGCCCAGTTTAGACCAAAGATCTCTGACGAGATTAAACCGTTATGTCCCCGACCCACCTCTGTGGAGGTACCAGGAGAAAGAGACAGAGGAGTGGGGAGTTGCTCCTCTTGTTGGCTTGTTGATGTCAAAGGTCACATGACACAGTGACCCATTGTAGATGAAAAGTGAGCCCACGGGTGGGGCTTCATACTAAGGTGTGAAAAGTGAAGGAGCCTGGGAAATTGAGTTCAACTGGCTTTTCTTTTGTCTGATGAACAAAAGAAGGTCACAGCAGCCATTTTTGAAGAGGGCTGAATTTATAGTGAATTTATATAATTTCACAAATGAACAAATCATCTGTGCAGTCCAATGATTTCAACAGAGGTTTCTGCAAAGACAGACATCTGTCTATGGTTTGTTGTGTGAGCAGTCTCTTTGAGCTCTTGCAAGGCTTTTCAGCGTTATTAACATCATCTGACAAGAGCAACTGCAGTCCAAAAAGCCACGTCCTGACACCTGGGCTGGTAATGTTCCGTTTTATTCAAACATTTAAACACTGCAGTTCATATACGTCACAGTGGAGCTTCATGAAAACCTCCTGGGTAATATTCTGCTCCACTGTTAGACAGTTTTCAAAAGGCAGAAAGCTATCTCGTTTTTTTCCCAGCATTTACATGACATCAAACGAGAGAAAACAGGCGACCCCAGTTGATTTTAGCTTTGGTGTTTTGGTTGAACATGCTGTGTAATTCAATGCTGTATAAACTCAATGTGGATCAGCAGGTAAAGCTGATGATTTAGTCTGAACTGGTACAAAGATGATTCATGTCTCAGCAAATTCAATGTTATTATTTATCCTTTCACTGCCAGAAGGTTTTGAAATCCACATTAGTTGCAGAGGACTTGACATCTTAAAATAACTTAAGACAGTCCTGAGAAACAAACTAATATCCAGCAGGATTTAGACTGTGACAGACGGTAAATCTCCGCTAATGAACGCGCTTCGATACAAGCTTTGACACGGACTGAATGAATGAGGAAATGAAACAGCGTGTAAGAGGGAGGAGACAGAGAAAAACTCAGGGTTTCTTAAAGAAAACCTGCCGTCGAGCAGGTTTTGTTCACAGAGTCAATTGCCATGGCGATTGACTCAGAGTTTGATTTACCTCTCTTTCTGGAACTGAAAACCCAGTTTCCCTCATTTCAGGGTTCACACACTCAGAGTTTTCACTAAACCCGCTTCCCGGAATAGTTTTAATTCATTTTAGCAGCCAACATTGCGCACACTGTACACACCACGGAAAACACACGTCCATGGAACGTCCATCGTTCTGCAAGCACTGGCTCCCACAACCTCTCCCCCTACAGGCTCCAACTGCAACTGCCACTAACCACTACAGCCAGCTCCAGGTCAAATCCCAAACATCCTACAGTTCCCAGCCCTTCACAATATGTTTCCATCGATTATGTCCTCCCTCCCTCAAACATTGCTGTAATCATCACTGAAAGACCCTACTCAATCAAGCCTCACTTTGCTCACAGACATTCCCAGAATTTACAACCCATTACCATTTCTCCTCTCAAACCGTCCAAAAGCAATTGTTAAGTCCTGTCTCCCTTCTATCTCCCCACTCATCTCCAGAACTATCAATGCCTCCCTCAGCTCCGGCTCAGTCCCAGATCCTTTGAAACTCGCTGCTGTCAACCCCATCCTCAAAAAACCCGGACTCAATCCCGACATCATGACCAACTTCCGGCCCACCTCCAACCTCCCCTTTCTGTCAAAAATCCTGGAGCGCATTGTTGCCACTCACCTCAAAACCCACCTCACCGCCAGTGACCTATTTGAGACATTTCAATCCAGATTCGGTCACAACACAGCACTGAAACAGCTCTTCTCAAAGTCACCAACGACCTCCTCCTCTCCGCCGACTCTGGACACCTCAACATCCTCATCATGCTCGACCTCACTGCTGCATTTGACACAATTAACCACTCCACCCTCCTCTCCTGTCTTAAAACCTATTACAACATCACTGGCACAGCTATCTCCTGGTTCAGATCATATCTCTCCAACAGACAGCAATTCATCCATATCAATAACTGCACCTCCTCTACAGCTCCTCTGTCCCAAGGCGTCCCCCAGGGTTCTGTGCTTGGTCCTCTCCTTTTCATCCTCTACATCCTCCCGCTTGGTAACATCATCTGCCAATATGGCCTCAATTTCCACTGCTATGCCGACGACGTCCCGATCTACATCGCCACCAAATCCATCACTACAGCAATCTGCTCCGCACTTGAAAATTGCCTCACTGAAATAAAATCCTGGATGCAAACTAACTCTCTACAACTCAACTGTGACAAATCAGACATGATCCTAATCGGCCCTAGTTCCCTTGCTATAACCATGCATAATTTCAGCCTTAATGTTATAAATTCAACACTTTCTCCATCTCCACATCTACGCAACCTCGGAGTCACTTTGACAGCAACCTTTCATTTGAACCGCACGTTAATCATATCACGAAAACCGCTTTCTTCCATCTAAAAAACATAGCTCGGCTCCGCCCTCACTCACCATTTTCCACTGCAGAAACTTTGATTCACACATTCAGAACATTCAGACTCGACTACTGCAATAGCATTCTGTATAGTTCATCTTCTAAAGTCCTCAACAAACTACAATACATCCAGAAATCTGCTGCTTGTCTCCTCACCCAGTCCCGCTCCCGTGACCATATCAGGCCAGTCCTCCAGAACCTCCACTGGCTCCCAATTCCTCAACGCATTCAGTTCAAAGTCCTTCTCCTCACCCTCAAAGCCCTCCGTAACCAGGCCCCATCTTACCTCACTGACCTGTTGCACCATCACACCCCCTTCTGCAGTCTCCACTCCTCTGATGCAAATCTCCTCTCTCTACCACACAGGACAAAGCACAAAACCTGGGAGGACAAAGCCTTCTCCATTGCTGCCCCCTCCCTCTGGAATTCTCTCCCCCAACAGATCCGTAAATGTACAGACTTAAACACCTTCAAATTTTTGGTCAAAACCCACCTGTTCAGGCTTGCATTCCATCCCGATTCCTTCTCTTAACTGTGTTTTGCTGCTCTTATGTTGTTTTTATCTTGTTTTTTCTGTTTTTGTTAAGTGTCTTTGAGTGTTGTGAAAAGAGCTATACAAATAAAAGTATTATTATTATTATTGTTGTTGTTGTTGTTGTTGTTGTTGTTGTTATTATTATTATTATTATTATTATTTTGTGCTCACCACAATGTAATTAGTTGTAAGACATCATGTCCATTTCACAGTTTTCTTTGAGACTGTGTTTGGTAAGATCAACTGTCACTAATTAATGTTAATTCAATGAGAAACCTGATGGCAGGCCAAAATAAAACTAAAGCTTGTCTGGTTAAAGCACAGCCAGTGTCTTTTCTCAACTAAAGATGATTGGTAAAGGAAGAAGCTCCACTCTGTAACATCACTGTACAATCAGACTGGACTGAGTCTTACTGTCACTCAAGTCACACTCACAAAGAGTGGGACCTCTTTGTTCTAATGACTGAGATTCTTCCACTTAAAATTTGATTCATATATCAATAATTTCAACAGATCAACTGTATAGTTTTGAATCGAGACCTTTAGTTTTTAGATCAAGTAGCTAGTTAAAATAAGGTGTGTCAGAATTTGTATCTACAGTTATTATTTCAGTGAGTCAGATTCATTAAAAAAAAAGAAGAAAAAGTTACAGGCTGCACCTTATACCCAACTTTAAAGATCTCAGACTGGGGCCCAAACACTTGTTCAGGATAACCTTGGTGGTTGAATAACAAAAAAAAAAAAATCATTTAATGATTAAAGAACAGTACATCTTTACAGTAGAAACAGTCTCTCACTTTATGTCTGATGGTCCAGGTTCATTACTGAAGAATAAAGGAATATCTTTGGACTGGTCACTCTTCATAGACAGGCAGCTGGATACTAAAGACCCTGCTCTGTCCTCCTCTTCCTCCAAATCACTCATCTTCTCAAGTCTGTCAGGAAAAGAAACAGAAGACATGCACAGTGTAATCAAACCCAGATAGTACTCCACTTTTTTCAATTAGTAGCTTCTTATTTATTTGACCTTATTTTGTTATTCACTTTTTATTAGGTTTTCTTTGAAAGAACAGACAGAAGTGTCAACTGGACACAAAAATACATTTGAAGTGAACTAGAAACAAATCAAAAACTAGGACAGGATCCTTTTTACAAAAAAAATCCCCAATATCTACATACCATATATTTCCAAATAGTCGCCTGGTGGAAAATAGCTGCCGGGCACCTAATAGCCGCTGGGGGTTTGACCCCATTTTACATATTAAACGCCGGTCCGATTAAACACCTGGGCGATTATTTCCTCATTCATTGCCTCATGGCTGTCCCTCCTCGAGGGACTATTTGCGCTTTTACGCACAGGTCGGTGGTGAAGTGGCGCACATGACTCGTGCTACGGATGGACGGACGGATGGACGGACAGACAGCCACATATCTAAAACAGGTAATACATCTGGCTACACTTTACCATATCAAATATCCGTGATCACCTTGACCCACGTGCGTAAAAGCGTACACAATTCCGTGTCCTCTCACCGCGGATGCTGTGATTTGATGACCCGGTACTCATTGTAGCCAGGGGAGTTTGCTGAAAAACAAGTAATGTCAGTCTGAATTACTCGCGAGCCTCCCGGTGGAAATCGCTGACATGTATGGGAAATACGGCTTCTACAGGCTCGCCATAGCTTCATGTCAGGACTCAGGGACCAGAATTCGGGATGGTGGACTGTCGGAATGGTGATATTCTTTTAAACACCGGGCTATTCGGAAAAATACGGTATATGCAGGGCTGATTATGATGAGCTGCAGCTGTGTAGGCAGGTGAGCAGAGTTGGGCTGATAAGGTGGGCGTGGCTGGCAGGTAGAGTGGAGCAGAGGGAGGGAGAGTGGAAAATCACTGCAGCAGAGTGACAGGAGGGGAATGAGAGACAGGGACTGTGACAGCTTCTCTATTATTGTGTGGCCATAAATTCTCAGAGTTTTGCGGGAGCGGGTGGGAGTGTAACACACACGTTACGGTTGCGGGCGGTAATGTTCAGAAATTCAGCGGGAGCGGGCAGGAGCGGGATGAAGAAAACAGTCCCGCGCAGGGCTCTACTCTGACAAACTATTTTATATGAACAAAAGCCTAAGTTGTATCCGTGTTTTTATGAGCCAAGTCACCACACACCTTCACTCACTCTCACCAACTGCTGCTGATAAAAAACTCCCACTGACTGCTGCATTTTGATTTGATATTAGTGTGCCTATCAAGTGCATTGTTTATCAATACGTTATGTGTGAGCGTCGCGAGCTAACGGTGGGCACCTGCACTGGCTGCATCTGGGAAAATGAAGAGACAGAAGTTGATATCTGATTTTTTTCAAGTAAACAGAAAAAACAAAATGATCAAATTACTCCAGCTTCCACTGTGGCCTCATCTGTGTGTTTATGTGTAAATAGGCTTGGCCTGTTGTGTGTGAATGTTAGAGTGTGATCAGAGGGGTTAATCTGAGCAAGCATGTGTTCTTCATGCGTGTACTGTAGATGTGACTGTGCGGCGTTGTAATAAAAAAAGTGCTCCGCAGCGTTATTTAATACATCAGTAATATTGTCTGTTTCAATGCATATGCCCCCCACCCCCTCTGCGTGACTTGAAATTATGCCCCCCCTTGTTCAGATGTGTTCTGCGGTCCATGATATATATATATATGTAGATATATGTTAGGAGTGTTTTATTTCTTATTGTTTTGGTAACACGAGCATTAGCACAGTAATGCTAAAATAACACATTTTATGTGATAGTCATGGCACAATGTGGCAAATATAGGTTGGTACGATTATAATATATGCGTTTCCAGAGTGTTCTTCCACAGGACACAGGGAGATGAGGAAGAGGGAGAGGGAGAGGAGGAAGACCAGAGAGTGGAAGGGGTAACAGTAGAGGCGGTGCAGGAACGGCCAGGCGAAGAGGTGTGTGTCTCAGCTACCCAGAGGGAAGAGGAGGAGGAGAGGGTGGCAGCCTTCACAGCAGCGTGAGAGGAATCAACAGATTAGGCTGTAGGCTAGGCTAACCATTTAGCTGTAGCTCTGGGATAACGTTAGCCAAGGCTAGGATAACATTAGCACGTAAATGTAGCCATCACTCGAACTTAGACGAGAGGGAAAAGTAGTTGCCAACATGAGGCCAGATTGAATTACCTGTCTAGCAGAAAGCAGGCAACCTCCGCATCCCTTGTGAAATCCTTCTCCTTCAGGAGTTCTTTCCACCTGGAATAAGCAACGTCACTCACGTTTTGTCCCGTCCTCGCTTATCTGATCTTTTTCTTTTATTTGGTGGCGTGGTTTCCCTCTTAAGGGCAAAACATATGTGTGGTCCTCCATTTAAAGTGGGACAGAATCATAAAAGTACAAAGCATCTTCACCTTAACAGTCTCCACTGACGGAAAGTTCTAGATAAACGCGAAAGGCGAAGCGTGTGTATATCCCTTTCAGCCACTGTATTCAAATATGGCGTAGCAAGAGGGCAGCCTCCAGCAGACCGTGCCCTGCCTGTGTATATATAGAGAAATCATTCTAAGCCCATGAGAAAGCTATTTTGATGCCAACACTTTTGTACTTAAGTAAATGATCTGAATACTTCTTCCACCACTGGTGGTATAGTGACTAATGGTCTGTCCCTTGAGGGACTGCACATAGACCATACTAGGTAAGTATAGAGATATTGACTGGAAACTACATATAAACATCTATCTGTGTCTGTCTGTTCACAAACTTCAAAATACAGTATTACAATAAATAGAATCTAGGCCAAAGACAACAAAGTATAATTCCTTGACAAAATACTATACTTTTATCTGTGTTTATTTGTCTCTGGAAAAAGCAATGCATTAATAACTAACTAAAGTGTACCAAGGTCAAAGGAGAGATAAGGGAGAAGGAGAGATAAGACATACAGGAAGTGGATTAGGACCACACGACAGAAGACTGAGCAGCTGGTCTGGACTGAACCACTGGTGCCACTGGTATAACTGTGAACCACTGGTTCATAGTTATAAACAGTTAAATAAAATTGCTACTCACATACTGTCCATAGAGAAAGACACATACCGTCCATAGAGAAAGAGAGGGAGAGACAGAGACACAAACTGCAATATTACAGTACAACAATAAGAACATAGGCATAATCAATAATAACATAGTATATTTGATAGATTGATGGAGATTATGATCTCTGACATTTAATCAGCTAACATTACTGCCAACACGACATGAGAAGGGAGAAGGTGTATTAAAAATACAAAAATCACTCCAGAGACCACTCATTAACTGATCCAGACAACAGAGAGACCACAAGGAACACAGGACAGATCACTGAGGAGCTGGTTGCGACCAGTGACCACTGGTCCTTGCCAGGGAGCAGCTGGTCCCGACCACTGAGGAGCTTGTTGTGACCAATATCTTTAGTGCCCCTAGTGGTAATGACCACGGGTCCGTGCCACACCAATGAATCGGCT
This sequence comes from Epinephelus awoara, assembly GCA_035609425.1. Lineage (NCBI taxonomy): Eukaryota > Metazoa > Chordata > Actinopteri > Perciformes > Serranidae > Epinephelus > Epinephelus awoara. The sequence continues at coordinate 30,988,478 of CM069314.1, read as the reverse complement.
ACAACCCCCTCTCGTTAGTAGCTAATCAAACTCGGATTTAAAGCAACACAATGGAGTTTTTGAGCCCTCAAAATAAATATCCAAGATCCTTGTTATGGTACATCAATTCACAATAGGTTGGATGACAACTCCATCATTGCTTGACGGCGTCTGTTTCGCTTGCAGTGGCACTATGCGATTTCGGTAGGAACCAGGACACAAAAAGGACTACAAAATTTGGCTGCTATACGGCATACGTCATATCCCCCTTCTCTCTTTAGAGTAGAGTTGTACCGATACCGATCGGGCATCGGGCATTACGCATACCCACGCTATTGTTTGAACATCGCCATCGCAATGTGTGCATGTGCAGTAGTCACATCGCAGGACATGCGATGTTTTCTTTTTAGAACTCATGCACATGCTGCAGTCGCACACTGAAAATAAGCGACATGTAGGGGGGAGAAATGGTAAAGGAGGATTTATGCCTGGTACACTCTACACAACTTTTCTGCCCGTTCTGAAAGTCGCTATGTCACATTATTTGGTTGCGGAGCAGAGTTGGGTAAGGGTTACTTTATTAATTACTTTATTGCGTTACGTTTTTAAAAAGTAACCAGTTACTTTACTGCGTTACTCCCTTAGTAAAGTAACTCAAGTACTTTTAAAGTACTTCCAACATTACTCCCTGAGAAAAGTAACTCAAGTACTTTTAACATACTTCCAACATTACTCCCTGAGAAAAGTAACTCAAGCACTTTTAAAGTACTTTTGAGTATTCTACATTTCCTATTGGGCAATGGACCACAGGACGCTAAGCCTACATTTTTTTGTCTCCAAAATTAGTTATGAAAAAATGATGGACCGCTTGCCCTTCACTGAGATCCAATTCTCCCATCACAGCCGTCACTTTGACCAGTAGAAACACAGAACGATCTGCTGCTGTAGACAACTGTATGACAACAACACCCCCATTTTACACTCAACACTTCCTGAATTTGTTTAAAATTAAAAGCCCCTTAAAACCTCGGCTGAGAGAATCCCTCCATTTTCTAAATAGGCTTTTATTGTGAGATATTTGTAGGAACTTGGTTGTGGAGGATACAGTAGCTTGAATGTTTACGTAGGTGCTTCAAATGAAGCTCCTGCCATGTGCTGGCGCTTTTTAGGTGACTACAACAACATTTCAGCTGGCACATGAACAGACAAGACACAGTGACTGAAATAATAGTAAAAGTAATAAAAACAGGACAAGAATAACTTGATGACATCACACATGTCGTGAAAGACGACCGGGGATAATTGGTGAGTACCATCCAGTAGTGTGTCATGTCTGTCGGCCAAGTCACGGCACGATTTTATGACTCCACAATAATGTGACATAGTGACTTTCAGAACGGGCAGAAATGTCATGTAGTGTGTAACTTTACCAGGCATAATGCAAGTCCTGAGTCTGACCTGCCTGTCAGTGAGTCCTCCTCCACCTATTGAGTTGTGGGGATTTTACTGATGATCCTGCGGGATGTTTTTGACTCCACCGTAGACAATGGCACCATTTCTTCTACCATGTAGTGAGCCACAAGCTTCATGACTTATTTCGGACTGATAGGTTTAACCAGTGCTTAATTTGTAAAATTAGAAGTAGGGGAACACTTTGGGCCTCTGAGAGAGCAGTATTCCCCCACTCGCAAAAAGTGGGGGAACACTTTTTTAAGCGGCACCCGAGCCACCTCACTGCACAACTCCGAATGGAATGGTTGTGACATCTAGTGTTGTCACGGTACCAAAATTGGGATCCACGGTATGATACCAGTGAAAGTATCACGGTTCTGAGTAGTATCACGATACCACAGCAAAAATGAGGCAGATGTGCCTTTTGTCATTTATAAAAAGATAAATCACTTTTCTATAATACATCAATGATATTTCAATGGAATAAATTACTTATTGACTTCTTCATACTTCAAAAACAGCATCAATGATTAACATAGGGGGGATCAAAATAAAATAAATATATAAAATAAAAATCAACCAGCCACCCTCCTCCCCTGACAAGTAAAGAACAGTTCTGTCAAAAGAATTTCTTCGTAATGACTTTTAAAGCAACAGAGATCGGAGCTTAAGTATCAAAGTTTAACAAAGTTTTATTTTCTTGTACAAGAAGGAGCGTTTCACAGGGCAACACACAAGGTGAGGTTACAGAGAAAAAGGCTCACTGGAGGAGCATTTCCTATCAGCTAATATACAGCACGAGAGGGCGGGGAAGCTCGGATGTTTCAGTTCTCCATCAAGTACACACTTGTAGATAAGGCCACAATCATCTTCAGTCTCTGTTGGAACAATACCTGTCTGGCCAACCAAAATGGCCTGTCCTTGACTTGTCTCCGAATCGAGCCTCCCTTACAGATCAAGCCCGGTTCTAGGCAGGCACATATGAGGGGGGAGTCATAAATGTGAAGGGGGCATCATGCTCCAGCACATTTTTGCCTTTTTTGCCATAGCTGACAAATAAAGGTCACTCACTCGCAGGATGTGGGGACGCTGTGTGAGTGCCCTATAGAGGATGTCAATGCACCATGGTCTCAAATGTGCTCACTGCTTGTTTTGTTGTTGATAACAGTGTTTTCTACATGGAATTGGGTTGTTGTTAGCTGTGTGTCCAACCCCCAACCTAAAGAAATGGATTGCACTCTGTCAGGCCTCTACCCTAAGACCTGTCCAACTTGGGTGTCCTACCTGAAGACTAAGCTCCTGCTGGTATAGCTCTTAGGGTCACTGAGGCTCGCAAACCCCCTGACCACAATAAGGTGGCAATCCCTCAGGGAGGAAAACTGAAAAATAAAATAAACAAAAAAATAAAATAAAAATTAAGTCCAGTCACAACCAACATCTTAACATTTATCTTATTGGATGGCCATTATGCATCTAGGCATATGAAATAAATTTGAACCTAATAATTACAATAACCTCACTATAGCCAGTATTTACCAAAGCTAGTCTTATAAAAAAAAAACACTTCTCAAACTAACAGAACTAACAAACACAACAGATATAGGCCAGAGCAGAACATTTTATATATTTTTGTTTTGTTTAGTTTTTTGTCATTTTTTGTTAGTTTTTTTTGTTTGTTTTTTTGCAATTTAACAGATTTCTCTTCACATAAAAGCTTTGTAAAAAAAAAAAAAAGAAGCTGTGATTATCAAGAAACAGAGTGCAGAACTAGAGGCTGGGCGGGGTTTTATATAGGGGTCTGGCACACACAGGGCATTTGTCCTCAGTATGTGACATGCAGCAGGAACTCATCTCTCGCTGTGCTTGTGTGATTGACGAAATGTTCGCACTGACAGGCTCACACTCTATGCTCACACTTTGTTGTTAACTATATATTAAGTATCTCAGGACACGAGACGCTACGACGAGTTTAATGGAGCTTCACTTTACTGCTGCATTCTGCCTCACTGAGACTGAGAACCTGACGCCAATGCATTGTGGTTCATTTGCATAATAAACAGTGATTGGGTGTTTACTGGGGGGAGGGTCTCTGCCGACTGCAGACAGTAGATCACACACAGCCGGCACACAGCACAGAGTGGAGTGGAGATAGATGAGAAAACTTTTCTATTTTGTGCCTTTTTCGGTGGATTTGATTTGAGAGGGCAAGACATTTGTTTAAGGGGGCATTGCCCCCTCTTGCCCCTGTGTAGACCCGGCCTCGTTACAGATACAGAGCTGATGAATCTGTTGACGCTGTGGTGTTTAAAGGACAACTTTGGTATTTTTCAACCTGGGCCCTATTTCCCCATGTGTATGTGTGCGTATGAGTTTTTGGAGTGCTCAAATAAACGGGCCTCTTTCCTAAACGCAAGAACAGGATGTCGCACAACACCCCGTACAGCTTTCATAGGCTGCCTCGGACGGCGAGATTCTGAAGTTGTGGCTAATTGTGCTACAAATGGATGCTAACACTCCTGTCCAGACACTGCGCCTTGCAGACCATCGGGTCTGTAGTGCTCACTTCTCCCAAGATGACTACTGCCAGCCGAAGAAGAGAAGACATCCAATCCTGAAACACCTCTTCCTCAAGAAAATGGCTGTCCCACGAGTAGAGAGAGCTACAGACACAGTGGAGCAAAGCTCTTGTGAGATGACGTCACACAGCCCAGAGGTAAGGGAAACGCTTAGTATGCTATTTACAGAGATAACACTGGCGATCTGAACCGGTCAGTGGCGAAAAAAAGCACTTTTAATGCGCAAACTTATATGGGACGCATTTGCCCCCGTTTCTGAACCAGTTTTAGAACGAGTCGTCTCGAATCATGCGCACATATACCCATGGGAAAATAGGGCCCAGGTTGAAAAATACAGAAGTTGTCCTTTAAGTACAAAACAGAAACAATATCCTACTGACCGGTACACAGCGCAATCAAAATTTTTATAACAAGTCCCTCCAAAAGTAAAGAACAGTCCCTAAAGTGCGGTGAGGTTTGTGGACCGTTACCTGCCACAAAGAGAGAAATGTTAACGGCTCGTTTCTCCTCTGACACGCCACATACCTGTGTGCCGTCGTGGCTTGGATTTCCAGGTACTACCAGGCAGTCATGACGCCAACGAAAGAGGAAATTAGGCTACTGGACCTGGAGTCGGACTTCTCTGTCGCCGGTAAGCCGTTATCTTGTGCCGCAGAGCTGTCGTAGGCTATTTGACTGCCGTATTCCTGTGTGTGACCCCCGTTCAACCCACAACCAGCAGGATTGGCCTTTCGTCTCTGCTGCTGGTTGAAATCTGTACTGGCACAGAGTGCTGAATGATTTATTTTGCGCGCACAAAACTATTTTTAGTCGCAAATGCGAGTAAAATGCTCTCACGTAGAGCTCTGTGGAAAACAAATCACTGCTGACAAGTAAAAAGAAATAGATAATAACTTTCACTGCTCAAAGATACTCATGTCTGGAAAACAAACCACTACAGCAGCATACTGAGTGCCAGGTGGCCAGCGCGTGCCGTTATTGGACGGCACATGGACAGTCACCCTCTTGCGATTGGACTTTGAACTTATCCCACAGTAGTGGTACTTGAGGCACCGTAGTACTACGGTACTCTACCCTGCAACACTAGTGACATCAGCCAATACTGTATGTAGTTTTTAGATGTGGAAAGTTCTAGACCCATGCAAATTAGTTTGAGAACACACCAGGGCCTTTTCTGAAAAGATCCTGGTATGGGTTTAACGTTATCTCCATTATTAGAACCAAAGGACAGCCATTGCTGTTTCGGAGCTGAAGGACCAGCGTTCTAAAAGTAACGGAAGTAACTGATGGCTTGCTTGAAAATGTACTCAAGTACTTGATTACCCAAAAAGCAAACTAACACGTTAGGTTACTTGTTACTGCAAAAAGTAATCAAAGTAGCCCTACTCTAACATGTTACTTTGTAATGCGTTATTATACCCATCTCTGTTCCTAATGTTTCTTCAGTATGATTCCTGCATGTTTTGGTACAAAAATAAATATAGATAAACACAAGACAAAAATAAAGACAAAGGCATTTACTAAATTGCACTACTGTAACAAATTGCATTGCACATCAGCACATATCCATGTTCATGTACACAGGTCTAAAATAATGTAATATTAATATCTATAATTTCAGAAATTATTTTTGCATAGTTTTTACTTATACCAACTTTTTTCACTGCTGAATTACATCACAACAGATCAAAACAGCCTTGAAAATTTGGATGAATTTTATGGCAGGCTTGTTCTCTTATTCTTACCCTTTGCTGTTTGCTAAATGAATGTATGTGTGTTTGTGTGTGTGCTATTTTTAATGCAGCTCCTAAATCTAAAAGGAAAAACATCAGTTGAGCTCCCTTTTACTAATTATATCACAACAACAATATATCTATTTTAAGTAATCAGAACTTTATTCTTTAATATTTTTAAACTGAGACCAAACCTAAATTAAATCTCTTACTTTTGCTGTAAGAAAATGTGTTTTGTCCATATGTGTACACAGTTATTTAAAAAAAAAAACCCTCAACGTTAACTTTTAATGTTTCTCTATTAGCAAAACAGGCCATGAAGTTATTTTTGACACATTTTACTACATGTTTTTGTTTAAACAAACAATTGCCACTCCTGACAGGTGATAATCAAACACACTGCAGAAATGACTAATAAACTTTGTATCTCCACTCGAATCATACTGTTGTTGACTTCATCCGGACTCTTCTTCCCTCTACAGTCCACAGAGAAACAACTGACTCACAGACAGTCAAATAATAAATTGTAGTATTAATACTCACCCTGTTTTCAGCCTCCTGCTCCGTCGACTTAAAATGGTGTCTGGACTTACTGCACTAAATACTTTCACTTTCAGCTGTGCCTCTCCCCTCTCTGGTTACCGGAAATCACAAGGACATCTGACCGTGTGTGTGTGTAACTGTGCGTTCAGACCAAAAGAGGCAAAAGAGGCAAGGACGCCCGAGGCTGCGCGAGAAACTGGACAGCTTCCAAAGCGGCAAAATATTTTAGCCGCTTTGGTCGCTCTTCACGTGACTGACGTCAAAGTTAAATCGCGCTAGTCATTTAAAGGAGCCGCAAAGCAGACTTCTTGACAGCGACATAGTGCTGCTTGCTGTTGTTCACCTTCAGTTTAAAGCATGCCTAGTTGCATAGGAGGTTTTGTGTGTCATTAAATACAGAAAAAAAATCTCAGCATGAACATAAATCAAAATCACCATCTAGTCACGAGCGGATTGACTATTGAGGAGGAAGCAATGAACAAAGGGCATTATGATTTACCCACCACAACATCAAACCTTTACAACTTTGAAATATACTAAAATTCTGTGGCAAAGACGTACCCTGGGCATGCAAGCCTTTCTTGCTTCATCTGAATAAGATCACACATTTAAATAGAGCAAAAATATCTAGATGTGTGCAGTGAAAAGTGCTTTTTTTTCAAGCGTCTTCTTCGGGTGTACAGGCAGGCAGCAGCACACATCACAGCGATGTCATCCAAATCCATGATGAGTCCATATGATTTTGAGGGTTAGACGCGCATATTTATAGTCGTCGCAGACCATGTTAATGATACAATAATAACAATTATGAGCGGGAGTTAATTTAATGTCATAACCGCCTCACCCCATTTTCCCCCGTTCTTCCAAAAAAGTAAAACGCTGTTTGACCACAAGATTGTTATGTTTTCCGGCTCCGGGGTAATTTTCTTTAGGCCTTTAGAACACACACACACCTACAGACACACACCTACAGACACACACACACACACACCTACAGACACAGACACACACACACGGGTGCAAATGCGCGCTCCTTACGTCTCAGCTGCAGCATCTCTGTGCACAATTACGCATGTGGTGTTGTCTGCTTGTCTTTCGTTTGGTGTCATACAAGTTCGTCAGGTTCGTGTGTGTGTGTGTGTGTGTGTGTGTGTGTGTGTGTGTGTGTGTGTGTGTGTGTGTGTGTGTGTGGCCAAAGAGTGTTCCTTTTTTGGAAGAACGGGGAAAATGGGGTGAGGCGGTTAGCGAATTAAATTAACTCCCGTTCATAATTGTTATTATTGTATCATCAACATGGTCTGCGACGACTATAAATATGCGCGTTTAACCCTCAAAATCATATGGACTCATCATGGATTTGGATGACATCGCTGTGATGTGTGCTGCTGCCTGCCTGTACACCTGAAGAAGACACCGTCGCTGGGTTTGGGTGCACGAGATTCTCCGGCGCCGTGAGGAGCTCGGAGAATTTCATCGGCTGGTGCTGGAGCTGCGGCTGGACAGAGAGCGGTTCCAGCGGTACTTCAGGTTGGACGTCCAGCAGTTCGACAGCTGAGCCCGCACACAAGTGATCAATGTCTCGGCATTCATGACGGAACTTGGAACCAAAGTTACATGTGTTGTTCTTTGGGGCCCGCTCGAGCGAAGGACACCTCTATTCTGATTAGTTGCCGCCGGTTGCCGCTGAACCGCGTCATAGATAATTACCATAAAGTTAACCGAGGTTCAACTTTTCATCTGGTGCCGCTTTGGACGCTCTGGACGCGCGGCTCTCATTGAAAATGTATTAACTTCCGGCGTCCTTGCCTCTTTTGCCTCTTTTGGTCTGAACGTACAGTTACGGCCAATTCCAATTCCTATCTTAACCCTCAATCTTAACCCTCAAGCTCAACCCTCAATCTTAGTAGCCCTCAAAACCAAGTGTTAAGGGCTATTTTGTGACTTAGAAATGGGACACCCCTCAAAGGCAAATACGTCTTAAGACTGTGGGGGGCCAAAACTCTGTCCAGTCTGTCAGTTCAAAGAATAAGAAATATACATCATCAGTAGTCATCAATAAAAAGATGCAATGATTTTTTTTTCCCAACACTTTATTTCAATTCTTGTACAAAACAAGCAGTGACAGACATGAACAGAACAAATATGCCAGGGTTAAGAGAAAAGAAAGAGAAATAAGATAAACAAATAAATAAATAAAAAGTTCAGCAGCTCAAACCATTAAATTGTTTACATATTTTCAGAGTCTTTATAGCTTTGGAGTTTGTGGAGTGCTGAATGGTTTCTAAGTATTGCTGCATTTCATTCATAAAAATTTTGAACAAGGATTTTCTATTATAAAATTTACTCTTATGAATATAGAATTTCGCTATAGATAATAAATAGCTTAATGAAATAGAATTGTTTTTGTTTAGAAATGCTGACATCATAATATCCAAACAGCACATCTTTGTACAGTAGTGAAAATAAAACATAATGTTACAATGAATATACTCGACAAAATCTTTCCAAAACGTGACAGTATAGGGGCAGCAAAACAAATGTGCAGTTACCAAACAATAATCTGCTGCCGTCTGCAGCTGTGTTGATTTCATATTGTAACAGAATGCTTGATCACTCGGGGAACAGTTGTCGTCGTTATGTTATGAATATGAACAGTTCACAAGTTACAAATTACTCACTCCCATAGTTTTTTTGGAGCCTGCGTGCTTTTTGTAAACTTGTCTTCATTGGTGGCCCTGAAATGAATCAGGGCTTGTGTTATGTCTGGTGGCCCTGAAATGGAACAGAGATAACAACATAACTTTCTTTTATTTTTTTGGCTACCTGTCAGATATTCGTTAAGTTATTAGTTTAGTTTCATGCAGTATTGCAAGTATTATCACAATGAATACTGTAGTCAACATCCAGCAGAGCAAGTGAGGCTGTTTATACGGTCACACAAGTGTTATCTGGTGACTTTCATCCACGTTAACGTTTCACTCTTTGGGTTATAAGTTGATATTCAACCAAATAATCTGTACCACAACAACCGACTGAACTTATTCAGCAGAAAGTCACCAGATAATACGATCACTAACGTTAACCTGCAGCTGTAACGTTACCAGCTGCAGACTCTACGGCTACAGGAGATGACACCGTCCGGTCATCTTACAAAAATGTCAATGCAAACATTTCACGTATATTAAAACAACTTAACAACTACATTATCACTGAGAAACATGACTTTTTGTAACTGAATGACAGCATACTCGGTTATCAGAGAACCAGGGTTACGTGCAGGGGCAAGCGCCCGCGCCGGCTTCGTTAGCGAGCCAAAAGATATGTGTGTTACACTACATAGAGGTCTATAGTCCATAAAATGACGTTAAACTAAGATAATGCAACGGTTATCATAATTTTAAAACAACTATTAACGAGGAAAATACTCACATTGATAACTCCGCTTCCTTACGCTTGTCGCCGCCATCTTGCATTGACTGAATCGTCTGTACTCGGCCGGGCTCGGCTGGGCTCGGCGGATGATGCGCAAAGGATTCTGGGATAGCACTCACTACCAAGGGTGGTCCTGGAAAATCCTAAAAGTGAGGGACATACAGCCCTTATTGTTGACCCTCAACTCAACACTCTGAGAATCGGGACAGCACTAGCACTTCGCGGGAGTGCGCATTTTTGAGATTGAGGGTTAAGATTGAGGGTTAAGACAGGAATTGGAATTCACCCTAAGACAGGAATTGGAATTCACCCTTAGTGTTTCTTGCAATGTCCCTCACAAATCAACTAATAAATACATGAATACAAACACCTTAGCTACTACTGAACATTTGAATGTGATGAGGAACCTTTAATGATCATATGAAGGCAAGTGAAGGAGCTGCTATGTTACGTTCTAATAACCTTTCCTATTTTAATTTAAACTTTTTTATGTTTCCTCATCGCTGCCCTGTGCATTGAGGCCCTCCAGACTGGACCGCTATGGACGGAGTGTAGGGTGGTCCTCCTTACTGCTGGGCCTGACCTGTCCTGGGATAACATAGTCTTGCAAAAGTGAGCCTTGACAAATATCCATTTCATGAAAATTGGGATTAAAAAGTACAACTATGTTATCATTTATGACCTGGATGTGATTCTTGGGGCCACGATTCGATTCAAAATCGATTCTTGATTCAGAATGATTCCCGGTTCAAAAATTGATTCTTGATTCAGTACATGGGGGTGTTTAATTTCTACTCCAGTCTGCTGTGCACGAAGAGAGACAGTGTGGAAAATTACGGCATGAAAGCAGAGTAAAGTAAGTACAAAATTATGTCATTTTTATATTTGAAAAAGTCAAATCAACTGATTGCAATAATCAAACATACAAAGGCAAACTCAAGTATAAATCCCACAATGCATCAATGCTTCAATGCTGGTGAAGTCTGCCCACTATAGTTCAGTGAGTCTGCCATCATCGGGATTTTGACTGAGATGCCGGCGAAGAAATTTCAATGTAAAAAAAAAAAACAAGTTTTATACATTTAACTTTATATCATAGTCTCGTTCATATCATAGCGTCATGATGGTACATGTTAGGAAGCTTTGTTAATGTGTCTGTGGTGAGGAAATTCACATCAAGCTTTGCCCTGGAATTATTTACTAACCACAGAATTTATCTGAAATAGGGACCACGGAACAAACGTTCCAATTCGGAAAACGATTACCTGTTTACGGGGGCTAAAAATACTGCAGCTGATGGATACAGGTGAGTAGTTTGCTCCGTCATTTCTTTTGATTGATGTCTTTATTTCCAACATGACAAATATTATAAAACAGTAGTTAACTTATTTAATCCTACCCCTTTTATTCACTAATTAATAACCTTTAACTTTCCTTTAGATATCCAAGGAAGTGTTATATATGCCAGCATATTAACTTACTTTCTTAAATGCATGTAATACAAACATCATGAATTGTTCATGTAGGCCTACCAACATGAAAATATATTCATATATCCATATACATACATCAGCTCAACATAACTCACAGCTGCAGATCCCTGCTGATTATCCACACCTTTTTCATCCCTACATGACAATTATTTCTTTACACCCTTTTCTGAACTGAATCATGTTTGAATAATGCTTTTGTTCGCGGAGAATAGCATCCAATCAATGTGCAATGTAAGGGCCGTTGTCAAGTCCCAATTTCGTTTAAATATCCCCGCATACTTGGACACTTAATACATGCTTGAATACTATAGGCAAATGTACGTTCTGCGTGGCAAAACGTCACTAAAGTGTGTGCGTAACCAAGCGCATTCAGCCAAGTGTGGAAAAATGGGACAGCCCCGAATGGGCTCATCATGCACTAGACAGGAGAATCTGGCAATCTGATGTTTCACAGCAAGAGAATACACATCTACCCGGACCTTACAGCTGGTTTGGTCACGCCTGCGGGATGCAAATGTGAGGTATGGGTTAGCCTACTATTTCCTTGCAAGCTTATCGGAACATTTGCCAACAAAACTATGTCCTTCACGGACCACAGGGAGGCGATGGTGTACTACGACCAGGTGGTCAAACCAACTCTACATCCTGGACACAGCAAATGACTAACACCTTCATCTGAACAATAGTCTACTATGTGGGAAATGTAATAACTATACAACCTACCTTTGATTAAATCGGGCATCACAGAAAGCCATTGATCTGCTGAGATGGTTACAGGTGGTTACAACTGGAGCCTCATCTGATTGCAGAACTATTGATTGACGATGGGGGGCATTTGATTAAATGATACAGGCTATACCTTGTCCTATCTTCTGTTTGAATTGAGGCGTCTAAAATAGCTACACATTAACCTGACCTAATAATGTGTTGGACTTGAAAACAAACGTGGTTGGTTATAATTAATTCAGTGATTTTTTTCAGGCTCCTTTAGGTGGGCCATGTAAATGGGGATGTTTATTTAGAAAGTGTTCAGTAGAGGACAGAGCCTAATTAGAGACCAAACTTTATCAACAGGTCTGAGTCTTATTTCGCACCATGTAAAATTAGGCTACTATCCTAATTATGGTGAAAATCATGGTGAAAATGGATTATGATGAGTATCGCCACGTTTATTCTTTTTAGTAGCTACTATTAAATAATTTTCCCTCCTGGTGGTCATATGCCCAAATATATGGGTTTGTCTTCTTTTTCCTCTTTTTTTTATTAGATTAAAATAAAATCTCCAATAATTTATAACTTCAATTGTATTTTGGATGCAAATTTGGGCAGATCCTATATTACTAATTATTCACTATCTAATGTCTATTGCTTTGGCTTATAATACTCAGGAATTGAGCCTTCATGAGATTTGGAGAACTATTCACCCTAATGACAGGGACTTTTCATTTTACCCCCCTGTGCACAATTCTTACTCAAGAATTGATTTTTTCTTTGTCTCATTAGCGTTTGTTTTCAAAATATCAAAATGTGTTTACTTGGCAAGAATAATATCAGATTATTCTGCGCTATTGTTTTCAATTTCTTTTGATGGACCTCCTGCATCATTTAAAAGTTGGAGGTTTAATACAACATTGTTGGCCAACCAGCAGTTCATTGAATTTGTAAATGCCCATTTAGATACTTAAGCTGCTGTGCATCAGGGCTCAACAGTATGCCCTTTAATAGTATGGGACACGTTGAAAGCCTACATTAGAGGGATCGTTATATAATTTTCTTCTTCCCTTAAAGCCACAGTGTGTAGGAATTTCTCCCATCTAACGTTGAAATCATATATTGCATTCAAACAGATAGCACACTCTGGCGCCTCACTGTTTCAAACGTGTATTGCAACAACGGTAGCCGCTGTGTACCAAAAAGCTATGATAACACTGATGAAACCATGTCATCCGATACTACATGGAGTATTCATTCAGGCTCCTACACAGACACACGCGCCGCGAGTTGACAAACCCCCTCCTCACCATGCTGGCTGTGTTTACAACATAGGACTGTTGGGGCGGATGTAAATTGAAACAAACCAATCACGTCTTGTCCTTTGACAACTGACAAGTGGCTCAACCTCACACACCTCATCCCTCTCCTCGCATTACTGCGCTGCTAACAGCTGTTACTGGTCAGCGGCACTACTGCCGCATAACAAAGTCCCACTCTTTGAGCATAATGCAGGATCATGTATTATGCAGCATCACGGGAGACGGAATCCTCGTCGCCAAGAAAGTGCAAAAGGGAATCAAAAAGGCAGCGTGACCGGTGAATTAATAAAACAAGGGTCAGCATGGGGTTGCCTTTCCCAGGTGGAGAGAGCTGCTGAAGGAGAAAGGTAATACAATTACAGGCCAGCGCTAACAGCGGCTAACAGCAGCTAACAGCTAACAGCGGCGCAGTGATGCGAGGAGAGGGATGAGGCTGTTAGCGACTGGCCGCTAACAGCGGCTAACAGCTTACAGCAGCACAGTGGTGCGAGGAGAGGGATGAGGCTGTTAGCGACTGGCCACTAACAGAGGCTAACAGCCAACAGCGGCGCTGGCCTGTGATTGCATTACCATTCTCCCTCAGCAGCTCTCTCTACCTGGGAAAGGCTACCCCGATGTGGGCCTTCGTTTTTTTAATTTGCCAGTCACACTGCCTTTTCTATTCCCTTTTGCGCTTTCTTGGCGACAAGGATTCCGTCTCCCATGATGCTGCATATGCATGATCCTGCATTATGCTCAAAGAGTGGGACTTAGTTTCAAATGTGCCAGGGTAGTAGCGAAGCGCCGCCTGCTCCTCTCCTTCGGCTCCTCAGTCACGCAGTGCTGGCCTGGCTCTCAACGAAAATGCCGAAGGCGGTGCTGTATGTCCCTTGCTGGCGGGTGTATTCTCAAGATGGCGAAACGTAATGGAACCCCACAGACAACTTACCCGCACAATGTACAAACAAATCCGAAATTCTCCTTTTATGAGAATAAATCAGATTATTGGTGGAGGTAATAGTACACCAGTGATGACATATTTATGAATGCAGACATCAATTTTTGCCAATAAACAACTGAAAATGTTACACAATGTCCCTTTAAATCTAAATCCAAAGATGAATTACAGCATATTGAACAAAAAAATAGAAAATTGTGGAAACTTCACTATCTATCCAAAGATCCTGCTATACTTTGCCAGCTTGATAATCTAAAAATGAAATAATAATATAAACACACGTTCTATCGAATTGACTATTTTAGAAACAAAACAAAAGTTTGTAGAACAAGGCGAAATGGCAGGGAAATTATTGGCATGGCAAATAAAGAAAGAATCGGAAGATGGGGCTGTTTTGCAGATTGAGGGGGCTGATGGTGGTGTAACAATGGATTCAGCTCAAATTAATGAGACATTCAAAGAATTTTATAGTGGTTTATATAAATCTAATTGTTATTGTAGTGAGGAAACTCTTAGCTCCTTTTTGAAAGATATCTCTTTACCTTCCCTGACACCTGAGAAATAGATCAAATTTAGATAAAGATATAACTTCAGAAGTTTTGAAGGCTATGCACTCTCTCCAAAGTGGCAAGGCACCGGGATTGGATGGTCTTCCAGTTGAATTTTATAGACAGTTTTCTCAGCAGCTAATGTCTTTTTTTCTTTCTATAATTTCAACCTGTCTTGAGAAAAAGCTGCTTCCTCAGTCCCTTTACATAGCGGCTATTACTTTACTTAAAAAGAAAGATAAGGATCCTCTGTTCTGTTCCTCTCATAGACCAGTCTCACTTTTAAATGTCGACTATAAGATCATTACTAAAACCCTAACTTTTCGTCTCGAATCAGTGACCTCTAGTCTTATTCATTTAGACCAAACAGGGTTTGTACAGGGCCGTCTATTGTCTGATAATATACGTAGGTACTTTGATATCCTTTTCAACACTAAAGACTGCACAACCCCTATGGTAACTATATCTATTGATGTTGGAAAAAGTATTTGACAGATTAGAATGGAAATCTGTCAAATCTGTCAAATACTTTTTCCATTCTAATCTGTCAAAAAGTATTTGACAGATTAGAATGGAAAAAGTATATCTATTGATGTTGGAAAAAGTATTTGACAGATTAGAATGGAAATATTTAGTAGCAGTTTTATCAAGATTTAATTTTGGCCCGATTTTTATTTCCTGGATTCGTTCCCCTATGGCTATCATAAAGACAAACGCTCAGTACTCTTCTCCCTTTAAGTTATCAGGTAGAACAAGACAAGGTTGTCCATTGTCACCGTTATTATTTGCTCTTGCAGTTGAGCCTTTGGCCGCAATATGTCGATCACATGAAAATATACAAGGTGTTAAAATTGGAAGTGAGAATCATATTATTTCCCTTTATGCAGATGACATTTTATTTTATTTACAAGACCCCTTACATTCAATCCCTACACTTTTTACAATATTAGACCAGTTTGGAGACCTATCTGGTTACAAAATCAATTGGTCAAAAACTAAGATCATGCCTATTTTTAAATTTGATTTTGATTCTTTAAAATGCAAGTTTAATTTGAAATGGTCCCCAGACTATATGAAATATTTGGGTGTATACATTTCCAGCAATATAGAAAATGTTTATCAACTTAATTACTTCCCACTCATTGATAAGGTTACAAATGACTTGAAAAGAATGAACTTACTTCCTATCTCCTTTATGGGTAGAACTAATATAATTAAGATGTCTATATTACCCAAATTTCTATTTTTATTTCAAAACCTTCCATATGCCCCGCCATTGTTTTTTTGTTTTTTTAATGCAGAGCATCTTTTCCTTTTTTATTTGGGAGAACAAATTATCAAGGATTAGCTGGCGGGTTTTACAGCTCCCATATAATGCTGGTGGTTTAAACTTACCAAATCTTAAATTTTACTTTCTTTCAGCTCAGCTTGCCCAGATTAAACAATGGTTCCTTAGTCCAGTAAGTGCAGGGGCAAGAGTGGAGTCCTATGATGTTTGCCCTTATGAACTGAAATACTTGCCTTACACAGGTTTACAAGAGGTTAAGAAAATTACTAAGAACCCAAATATCATTAATAGTTTACAAATATGGAAGAGCACCCATAAACTTATTAGTTATAATGAGCATCTCTCCCCCCGTACTCCCATATGGAGAAACCCAAATTTTGCACCCTGTTTTGATGATACATTTAGGTCATGGTACGCCAAAGGGATAAGGGAAATAACACGTCTTTTTGATAATGGTATATTTGTCTCTTTTTCTCAGTTACAATCAAAATATAATTTACCTTCTACTCATTTATTTAGGTTTTTCCAAATTCATAATATAATACAGACAAGTCAAGACACTCAAGGAACCTACACCCTCCAAAATAGAAGACATCATTTATAAGGACGGAAGAACTCTTAAATGTACCTCTAAAATATACAAATCTCTATTAGAAAGCTCGTCTACAAGCACAGAGTTTACTAGATGTATATGGGAGAAGGATTTAGAGATCAATGTAAGTAAAGAGGACTGATCTTTTTTTGTTCTAAAGTTCATAAATGTTCTTATAATATGAGGCACAAACTTTCTTTATTTAGAAGATTTTAAAAGAGAAAAAAACAAAAACAAAACTTGGGTATACTTGTAAAATGCATAACTTTTCTGGGAAGCATCTTCTGTGTGTATGTACAAATGTTACAAATGCTCAATAAAAAATATTATTAAAAAAATAATAATAAAAAAGAAGTGACCACCTCTGACATGTCTTCACTTGTATATTAAAAAGACTTTGTTACAAAGAAGAAGAAGAAGAAGAAAATAAAAAGATAACACGTGCATGTTTGCTATTATAACAAAAAACAGTTCCTCCTATACGTGCTTGCTACAGCACAACCTTTAACAATGCAGCAAATTTATGGAGTGCGAGAGCGAAAACCTGTCAGGCAGCCATCTTGCTTAAAATTTCAATCTAGGCAGGAAATTCTCTCACGGTCCCTCTGCCCTAGGCAACCACATATTAATACTCCAGACCAATTAAAAAAAGGAGGAATTTTTAAAACTTGGATAGAGATGTGAATCAAGCAAATATATGTGGACACCTCAGAAAAAATTGGACCTTTCCCTGCCTAATACTGACCTCCCTAAACACCGAAAAAGAAAAGAAAACATCTGAGGTTCCAATGCATTCGCCTACTGACAAAAACATATGTTAAGTAATTATCTATGTCATAGATTACAACAAAATCAAATACTGTAAGAATATATGTAATAAAAACATAAGATTGTGTCACTCTGCAGCTCTACTTTGCTCTACTCTGCTCTACTATACTATACTCTGCTCTATTCTGCTCTACTTTGCTCTACTCTACTATATTCTGCTCTGCTTTGCTCTATTCTGCTCTACTCTACTATACTCTGCTCCACTATACTCTTCTTCACTCTACTCTACTATGCTCTGCTCTACTCTGTTCTACTCTACTCTACTATACTGTCCTTCACTATACTCTTCTTCACTCTACTCTGCTCTACTTTGCTCTACTCTGCTCTACTCTGCTCTACGATATTCTGCTCTATTCTGCTCTACTCTACTATACTCTGCTCCACTATACTCTTCTTTAGTCTACTCTACTATGCTCTGCTCTACTCTGTTCTACTCTACTCTGCTTTTGTTTGGCCAAGCTGCATGTCAGAATCTGCAGGTGGAGGCAGTGGCAGCAGGTTGCTGACAGAGGCTGTTGTTAGACGTTTGGCCAAGCTGTTGTTGCAGGTTTGGCCACAGCTGTCTGCAAGAACCTACAGGTGGAGGCAGCGGTTGCAGGTTGATGGCAGAGGCTCTTGTAGGAGGTTTGGCAAAGCTGTCTGTCAGAATCTGTCGTTATTGGTGTAGAATGGAGCAGGACATGTTAGAGGTGGTAGTTGGAAGCATGGCCGCAGCTGTCTACCAGAATCTGCAGGTGGAGGCGGCAACTGCAGGTTGCCGGCAGAGGCTGTAGATGGAGTTTTGACCAAGCTGTCTTCCAGAACATACAGGTGGAGGTGGCAGCTGAATGTTGCTAGCAGAGGCTTACTTTGAGGTTTGGCGACAGCTGTCTGCCAGAAACTGCAGGTGGAGGCAGCAGCTGCAGGGTTCTGGCAGAGGCTGTAGATGGAGGAGCTTAGCTGTCTAACAGAATCTGCAGGTGGAGGTGGCAGCTGCAGGTTGAAGACAGAGGCTGTAAATGAGGGAGCTGTGCTGTCTGCCAGAATCTGCAGGTGGAGGCGGCGGTTGCAGGTTGATGCCAGAGGCTCTTGTAGGAGGTTTGGCAAAGCTGTCTGTCAGAATCTGTCGTTATTGGTGTAGAATGGAGCAGGACATGTTAGAGGTGGTAGTTGGAAGCATGGCCGCAGCTATCTACCAGAATCTGCAGGTGGAGGCGGCAGCTGCAGGTTGCCGGCAGAGGCTGTAGATGGAGTTTTGACCAAGCTGTCTGCCAGAACATGCAGGTGTAGGTGGCAGCTGAATGTTGCTAGCAGAGGCTTACTTTGAGGTTTGGCGACAGCTGTCTGCCAGAAACTGCAGGTGGAGGCGGCAGCTGCAGGGTTCTGGTAGAGGCTGTAGATGGAGGTTTGACCAAGCTGTCTGTCAGAATCTGCAGGTGGAGGCGGCAACTGCAGATTGCCGGCAGAGGCTGTTGTTGGAGGTTTAGCCAAGCTATTGTTGCAGGTCTGGCCACAGCTGTCTGCAAGAACCTACAGATGGAGGTGTCAGTGCTGCAGGTTGTTTGCAGAGGCTGTAGATGGAGGAGCTGAGCTGTCTGCAAGAATCTGCAGGTGGGGGCGGCAGCTGCAGGTTCCTGGCAGAGGCTGTAAATGGAAGAGCTGAGCTGTCTGCAAGAATTTGCAGGTGGAGGTGGCAGTGCTGCAGGTTCCTGACAGACAGAGGCTGTAGATGGAGGAGCTCAGCTGTCTAACAAAATCTGCAGGTGGAGGTGGCAGCTGCAGGTTGAAGACAGAGGCTGTAAATGAGGGAGCTGTGCTGTCTGCCAGAATCTGCAGGTGGAGGCGGCGGTTGCAGGTTGATGGCAGAGGCTCTTGTAGGAGGTTTGGCAAAGCTGTCTGTCAGAATCTGTCGTTATTGGTGTAGAATGGAGCAGGACATGTTAGAGGTGGTAGTTGGAAGCATGGCCGCAGCTGTCTACCAGAATCTGCAGGTGGAGGCGGCAACTGCAGGTTGCCGGCAGAGGCTGTAGATGGAGTTTTGACCAAGCTGTCTTCCAGAACATACAGGTGGAGGTGGCAGCTGAATGTTGCTAGCAGAGGCTTACTTTGAGGTTTGGCGACAGCTGTCTGCCAGAAACTGCAGGTGGAGGCAGCAGCTGCAGGGTTCTGGCAGAGGCTGTAGATGGAGGAGCTTAGCTGTCTAACAGAATCTGCAGGTGGAGGTGGCAGCTGCAGGTTGAAGACAGAGGCTGTAAATGAGGGAGCTGTGCTGTCTGCCAGAATCTGCAGGTGGAGGCGGCGGTTGCAGGTTGATGCCAGAGGCTCTTGTAGGAGGTTTGGCAAAGCTGTCTGTCAGAATCTGTCGTTATTGGTGTAGAATGGAGCAGGACATGTTAGAGGTGGTAGTTGGAAGCATGGCCGCAGCTATCTACCAGAAGCTGCAGGTGGAGGCAGCAGCTGCAGGTTGCCGGCAGAGGCTGTAGATGGAGTTTTGACCAAGCTGTCTGCCAGAACATGCAGGTGGAGGTGGCAACATAATGTTGCTAGCAGAGGCTTACTTTGAGGTTTGGCGACAGCTGTCTGCCAGAAACTGCAGGTGGAGGCGGCAGCTGCAGGGTTCTGGTAGAGGCTGTAGATGGAGGTTTGACCAAGCTGTCTGTCAGAATCTGCAGGTGGAGGCGGCAACTGCAGATTGCCGGCAGAGGCTGTTGTTGGAGGTTTAGCCAAGCTATTGTTGCAGGTCTGGCCACAGCTGTCTGCAAGAACCTACAGATGGAGGTGTCAGTGCTGCAGGTTGTTTGCAGAGGCTGTAGATGGAGGAGCTGAGCTGTCTGCAAGAATCTGCAGGTGGGGGCGGCAGCTGCAGGTTCCTGGCAGAGGCTGTAAATGGAAGAGCTGAGCTGTCTGCAAGAATTTGCAGGTGGAGGTGGCAGTGCTGCAGGTTCCTGACAGACAGGCTGTAGATGGAGGAGCTCAGCTGTCTAACAAAATCTGCAGGTGGAGGTGGCAGCTGCAGGTTGAAGACAGAGGCTGTAAATGAGGGAGCTGTGCTGTCTGCCAGAATCTGCAGGTGGAGGCGGCGGTTGCAGGTTGATGGCAGAGGCTCTTGTAGGAGGTTTGGCAAAGCTGTCTGTCAGAATCTGTCGTTATTGGTGTAGAATGGAGCAGGACATGTTAGAGGTGGTAGTTGGAAGCATGGCCGCAGCTGTCTACCAGAATCTGCAGGTGGAGGCGGCAGCTGCAGGTTGCCGGCAGAGGCTGTTGTTGGAGGTTTAGCCAAGCTATTGTTGCAGGTCTGGCCACAGCTGTCTGCAGGAACCTACAGGTGGAGGTGTCAGTGCTGCAGGTTGTTTGCAGAGGCTGTAGATGGAGGAGCTGAGCTGTCTGTCAGAATCTGCAGGTGGGGGCGGCAGCTGCAGGTTCCTGGCAGAAGCTGTAAATGGAAGAGCTGAGCTGTCTGCAAGAATTTGCAGGTGGAGGTGGTGGCTGCAGGTTCCTGACAGACAGAGGCTGTAGATGGAGGAGCTTAGCTGTCTAACAGAATCTGCAGGTGGAGGCGGCAGCTGCAGGTTGCCGGCAGAGGCTGTAGATGGAGTTTTGACCAAGCTGTCTGCCAGAACATGCAGGTGGAGGTGGCAGCTGAATGTTGCTAGCAGAGGCTTACTTTGAGGTTTGGCGACAGCTGTCTACCAGAAACTGCAGTTGGAGGTGGCAGCTGCAGGGTTCTGGCAGAGGCTGTTGTTTTTAAACCCATGCAGGACCCATATGTGGTTCCCCAGTTCTGACCCATGCCCACATAGCCCATGCATGTCCCCTGCATGCACAGCAGACTGGAGTAGAAATTAAACACCCCTATGTACTGAATCAAGAATCAATTTTTGAACCGGGAATCGTTTTGAATCAAGAATCGATTTTGAATCGAATCATAACCCCAAGAATCGAAATCGAATGGAATCATGAGGTACCCAAAGAGTCATCAAGGCTCAGGCAGGATGAAGATGCACGCAGTATGTGCTGCTCCTGAGAATCAGCGGTCCAAATCTCCCGGCAGACACGTCCCCGGCAACGCTGAGCACAGCGAGAGTCTCCTGACCGTTTCATTTTTAATTCCAGCCAGGACAAAACAGGAATTGTTTTTTTTTTGTGTTCATTGAAAAGTAAAGATATGTTAAAGATTTGTTATCAAACTGCTTGTGGTCCCCACTTCCTGCATGTTGTGGTCAACACAAGCCTGGCCTTGATACTGGTACCTTTAACTGGTACACACTACATTTTGAATCTGTC
The DNA here is from genome assembly GCA_035609425.1 of Epinephelus awoara. Taxonomy (NCBI): domain Eukaryota; kingdom Metazoa; phylum Chordata; class Actinopteri; order Perciformes; family Serranidae; genus Epinephelus; species Epinephelus awoara. Next base: position 30,966,781 of record CM069314.1, on the reverse strand, counting down.
ATTACTGTGCCACTTCAGTGTTATTCAGTTTGGATCGTCAGATTATATTCAAAGTATAAACAAACTGAGGAGCGTAAGGGTGACATTGCTGCTAGCATCATTCTATAGGACTATTTAAACAAATACAACACAGACATCAATACATTTGCTTAGTTTTATGGACTTGCAATCACATCCAAATATATTTCTGATACAAAAAACCTGTCCCGCTGCCTACAGATTCTGCATACAAATTATACAGATATTTGCTGCTAATCAATTTTTACTCAACATAAAATAATAAATAATTTTACTGTAGAAAAAAAAATCCATAATGCTGGGTTAATTGAAACACACGCTACTAAACGTAAGCACAAATAATTTTGTGAATGTGGAATAAACAAATCAAATGCATGCAAAAGGTTATGACAACTAGCATCAACAATCACAATCCAAATCATCACCACAACAAGCATCTGTGGATTCACAAAATACTGTGACTGTAAGCACAAATGACTGTAGCATTTGCTGCAGTTGAATATGGTAAAGCAGACTCATCTAATGTTACTGTGGAAATAGGAAAAAACAACTTCTGTGATCTAGCAACTGCCTGGTAGCTGAAACTAGCCTTAGGCACATAGCACGCACCCAAATCAATCAATCATTCATGAATCAGCTTGCTATGCTATCTTACACTATTGATGGAATGAATGAATGAATAAATGAATGAATTTTTATTTCCGTGTCCTGTCCAAAGACCAATCCCTTATGGGATTATAAGACACCATAAACAATAATTGACTGTATCACATTCACTTCCTATGGTTTGAAAGCTACACAGTGTACACCAAAATAGATACAAAATTCCACATAGTGCCCACCTGGAAAACAGAAAAAATACATCATCTATATGTAGTTTTTGATCGTTTGTCCCAAGTTTTCTCTAAATATTCAGCAAGTGCAAATACCTTATGGTCAAAAATCCATTTTAGTCTCTCTGCATCAGTCAACCACATCAAATCAATATTTTTACACCTATCAAATCATCATCTCATGATACAAGGGACAATAAAACACAAAAATCCCCCCTGTCACTCACAGGGGGTGTAAAAAATTTACAAAGTTTTCAAAAAAGTTAAATAGATTTCCAGCAAGCATCAGGAGGTGAGGTGTATGCATGTGTGTGTGTGTGGAGGAGAGGGAGAGAGGGAGATGCTGGTAGAGAGATAGTGTGTGTTATTAGATACATAATGTTGTAAAGTCCGTTGGACGGAAAGGAAGAAGCAGATCAGTGGAGCTGATTGGTTAATTCTTATCACATGACATGCAGTGCGCTTGCTGCATTCGAAAAAGTTGAGATTTTTCCATCTCTATGTGCCACGGACGCGCACGAAAAAACAGGCGCATTGCACCGAATGCGCGCCGCTACGGCGTCACTTTGGATTGTGAGCACACTTAGCAGCGTCTACATTGAAACTAATGGATTTGTACGCGCAAAAGACGCTATATGTGACTTGGGACGGACCCTAAGGGGCCATTCACATGTAGCATCTAAAAGCACGTGGAAAACGTCAGCTGTGCCGTTTCCATCCTTTTATCCAAGGTGCTTCAGAGGTTGCGCTACTGTTGCGCCTGCCTTTACTAAGCAACCAAAACCGCCGGTCACTCACAGGGGGAGTAAAAAAGTTACAAAGTTTTCAAAAAAGTTAAATGGATTCCCAGCAAGCACCAGAAGGTGAGGTGTGTGCATGTGTGTGTGTGGAGGAGAGGGAGAGACGTCACTTTGGATTGTGAGCGCGCTTGGCGCGCGTCCACATTGAAACTAATGGATTTGTGCTCGCAAAAGACGCTACATGTGAACGGCCCCTAAGAGACTTGGGACAGCCTAGAAGATGGCGGACCTCGAATGACTTCCAGTTCAAGCGAGGAGCTAGCAGTAGCACTATAAAAATGGGGTTGCGGTCGGAAAGTCCCTCCTATCATCTATTCCTAATCACTATTCCTTAACCTCAGTGGGAAATGTCACGAGGTCAAGGAAAGATGAGTAGGAGAACTCATAAGGACTTAGGAAAAGAGAACCGCGGAGCTGAGAAAAACCGCCGCACTTACGCTGGGTTACGTCATCAAGCGACGGTGGATGTCAGTGACGTAGGTCGACCGTGGTGAAACTACAGTTTAGTGTAGATGGACTACAAAAAGCGCATCTGAGATACTCCGCCCCGTGCCTACTTACCATGTTGCTTCATGCAGGCTATATAAATGTGGACAGCACCGTGATCATTGTGATTATTTATGACAAATGTTTAAGTGTATGTAAGAGAGGCAAATATGTTAGGCTTACAAATTCATTCTTAAATTGCAAACATGTTGAATTAAAAACATCATCTAAATAAAAACGTTTCATTTCCCTTTTTCTTGAAACACAAACTTCTGTGTTAACATGTTGAGATGTGGGAGGCTTTATTCTACAGTGTTTGGGTGAAATTCATTTGCGTAATAGTCTAAAAAGGGCTCCCGCTGAAGAGGTGCTCCAGCCGCACGTGTCCGTGTGAGTGCAGAGATGTCTGCATCTGTGACTGAAGAAAAATAAATTAATGATATTGCTAAAAGCTGGCGATTCAACAACGCTCAAATAGTGACATGATTAATGCACACTGAGCATATCTTACACCACAATGTTAACTTGAATTGGGTAATGTTACAACAGTAGTGTGACGTTAATAGTTCGCATGGGTTTAACATATTGTTGAGAGTTTGGAACATATAATGTTACGCATATTATCAAGTTATGGCATGAGATGGGCAAAGCTTCATGTCACGGTGACTTAATGGTGATCTCTGACTTTTCAGTCATGTTGAGAGCCAGTTGTTTTTCTTTTCCTTTTGTCGCTTCTTTTGTTCTTCCTCTTCTCCTACTTCTTTGGATTTATTCGTTTGTCTCTGTGAATGGTCGGTCGCTTTAAATATTGCTCCCGCAAAGCATTGTGGGATTAAATTATCTCCTTTCCTATTGCTTAGGAAGGTCCGATGTATCCTATGCTAAAGGAGATCTGAAAGGAAGCATTGAACCTCCTTTCCTTCGTGTTTAGAGAATTCGAACAGCTCTTAACATGGTGGCCACTAAAATACTTCCGGGTCATTTCACTCAGCTAGGAACCTTCCTCAGGAGGCTCAGCAACCATGCAAACAAAAACAAACTTACGGCGCGCCGCCATGTTTTCCAGACTGTTGCAATGAAATGCTTTGAGATAAGACGTGTCATATGGTCATATAAATCCGACAAGGAATGACTGGCCTGGATTGCCTAACGAATGCAGCATTAGATTCTTAGCAAGCCTGTGGCTGCCAGAGAGGGTGGATTTTTTGGTTCCTTTTACTGTTTGTAACACATAGGGAGTACTTTTCAGTCATAAACACCATCATATTGAAGATAATGATTATGACGTGTGTTAGAAATCATAGACTCCAGCTTTAACCTATGCTTGATACTGCATAGACGATTGTAACATCCTATGAGGACTTGATGATAGTCCTTGAGTTGATTGTTAGATGTAAAATTGTTGTTTAATTCATTATAAGTCACATCTGTAGTGTTTTATTATGTTGATATAATACATCAGTAAGCATTGTGTGTTTTCATGAGTATAGTCATAAAGCATTATAAATGCAGTACAGTTCACTATGAATGCCCTCATAATGCATTATAGATTTGGTTTTCATAGAAAGTGTATCCAGTGTTTTACATGCAGTCTTCATTGCTCTAGATATGGACATGGGGAGACTTAACTTATTTCTCACATTTGACCATATCTTTAAAGTTGTTTTCACCCACTGATTATGTAATTTGTTTTCTCTACAGACTTTTTTATTCATAAATGGGATTGTCTAAGTGCACTCTTGGACAGTCACGCTGTTTCATTCCTATCCATACTCATTGCTCAAAAAATTAAGGGAACACTTAATCATCACAGTATAACACCAAGTCAGTTAACCCTCAGACATATCAATCTGTCCATTAAGGAAGCACAAGTGATTGTGAATCAGTTTCACCTGCTTTGGTGCAAATTAAAGCGACAACAGGTGCAATGGAGAGGCAAAAGCAAGGCAACCACCAAAAAGGGAAAGGTTCTGCATGTGGTGGCCACAGACAGTTGCGTTCTCCGCATCCTTCCTGGCTGATTCTTCTCTAGGTTTGTGTTCTGCTAGTGTCCTTGTCACTACTGGTAGCATAAGGTGGTACCTGCAGCCCAGTCAGGTTGCACAGGTAGTCCAGCCCCTCCAGGATGGTACATCCATATGGATTGAGGATATAACAGTAGACTGGCTGTTACACCAGGAGAGCTGGACAGGGCCATTGAAGGGCATCAACCCAGCAGCTGGACCAGTATCTGCTCCTTTGTGCAAGGAGGAACAGGAGGAGCACTGCCAGAGCCCTACAAAATGACCTGCAGCAGGCTATTTGTGTGCATGTTTCTGACTTAACTGTCATAAACAGACTTTATAAGGATAGCATGAGGACCGCTGTTACATCATTTTATTCTCAACAAATTATACAATCAACATCGACACCCATGATGTGTGTAAGTGAAACCAAAAGAAATAACCAAATGAAATACCACAAAACTTTTAATGCACAACACAAACATTAACAGTTACTTTTAAACTTTTGTTTTCTCTTTAATCTCAACAGTCAGAATCCTACTTGATAAATGTGGATTGACCAGCATGTGCGAACTACTACAGAAGTTCAGTGTCTTCCAGAGGTCCAATGTGAGGACAGAAACCAGCCTCAGTCTCATTAAAATGTAGGACAGATTCCCAGACAGTGTGAGTTTTGTCTCTTGGGTTCCACAAGGAAGAGAATCCTTTGCAATGTGAGGGGAAAACCTGACACAGGTTCTGAGCCCATTTTTCATTTTCCCAAACTGTCAGTGAGCAGGATTAACATGCAGTCTGCAGAGTGTTTACGCCACAGCAGGGATAAAATACTGCAGTGACACATCTTCATGCAGCAGAATCAGGTGGACGACCCTCTCCTGGACGATATCTGAGGGGAGAAGATGAATGGAAATACGATTTTACCAGTGATGGAACATATTGTCAAATCTTTTATTTAGGTAAATAAACAAATTGATCAGCTAGAGGTGCATTCAGTTTTTAAAACTGCCACTTTTCAGTTTGTTTCTAATGTAAAACCACAATAATGACATTTGATGAGAAATAGATATATTCATTTTCAAATTATTTTTTAAAGGAAACATGACACTAATTAAAATTGCAGCACTGAAGATCTATACAATCAGCACAGTTTCAAGACTGTCACCAATTCAGCTAACTGACCAAATGTCTCCCCTTCTGTTCCTGAGATATGATGTTGAATAAAGGTCAGAAAAGTGTTTTTGCAGAATATATGACGTCATAGTGATGTTGACCTTAAAAATTTGGATATGTCATCCCTACATCATTATATTCTATTAGACATTTGTGTGAAATGTTGTCATAATTGGTGTATTCATTCTTGAATTATGGGAAAAACATGTTTTTTGAGGTCACAGTGACCTTTGACCTTCAACCACTAATATCTAGTCAGTTCATTCTTGAGTTCAAGTGGATGATTTTGCCCAATTTGAAAAAAAAAACCCTCAAGGCAATGTTAAGGTGTCATGTTCAAGATAATGAAACAGACCAAAGGTCAAAGTGACTTTAAACTTCGACAACCAAAGTCTAATCAATTCTTGACTCAAACTGGATGTCTGTGCCAAAATTGAAAAAAAAAAATCGTTATGGTTTTCTTGAGATATTACATTTATGAGAATTTGAAAATCTGAAACTATACTGGGTCTCATTCATGAAATGTTAGTAAATCTGTGAGTAGTTTGCACATAAAAAACGTTAATAAAAACCTTCACCGGGTACATGAACCCTGCAAGAAACTGGGATTTCATTGTAGTTAAGTGTGTATGTTCATGAATGCCAGTAAATAGTATCAATATCAATAGTAAACTGACAAAGTGCTCCCGCTTATCAGCAATTAGCATACATCCCTGCCCATGAATACCCAGTGACCACAATATAAGGAGGTGATAATTACTATGGATAGGTGCATCCTGTCGACCTGCAAACATGAAGCAAACAAAGACAGGGAGAGAGGAAAAAAAGCTGTTCTGACATGGAGATTGAAAAGTTATTTTGGGTGAAGTGGAGTTGAGAAAAACATTTTATTTTCTTCTGTCAGTAGTGGCATGATAGGGACAGGTAAATCAAAGGCCTGGAAGGAGATACCAGATGCTGTTTACTCCGTGTCCTCTGTTGTAAGAACAAGCAAAAATATGAAACTCGCAAAAAACCCTCAAGTACACACAAAAAAAAAACATCAGCTACAGGAGGAGGCTCGACCCAGTCACAGTCCTGTGCTGCAGATGAGCGCATTGCTTGAATCATCGGTGAGACCTCTCTGTCAGGGGAGAAAGCAACATGCCTCCACTGGAGCAGGTTAAATTAAAAAAAATATATATACATAACCTTGTCTGAAAATTACCATGTGAGAAGTTAATTCAGAATTTATTATGGTTTAAACGACATAAGGGCACAAATTCAGAGGAAAAAGTGACTCTATTTAGCTCCTCTTCTAAAAACGCTTTTTTTTCAACATCGCCTGATACTATGTCACAAGAGGGACTCTGTGTCCTTGACCCTGCCTCTGTCCAATGCGCAGTAGTAGGTGGTAGTGAGTCTGAGCGGTAGTAAACTTGTACGTTAATATTTTTTCCGTTGTTAACAGTGCACTTCACCATTTGTGATTATGCTGAATTATTGTGTTTGTGCAGGTTGCACAAACTCCAGTCGGTCAGGACATCGAGTCCACCGTTTTCCGAACAGAAAAAGGAGTGGAGTTAGGTTTCGTGCCTGGGTGTGTTCTGTGCAGGTGAAGAGGTGCGATTTCACTGCCTCATCTGTGACCAAAAATGCGGTTGTGTGGAGCGCTCATTTTGGACTGGAGGATTGTGTTCCTGGTGGAGCCCGGGTGGGCGGGCTCCGCGGAGAGGGAGACCCGAGCCTCGGGCCCCGAAAAATACCCCCGAGCCTCAGGGGTATGTGTGAGGGTGGGCAGTCTCCGTGGAGAGGGAGGCCTCCGTGTTTGAGACGGGAGCGGGCGACGTGAGGGTTGATGGGCAGTGTGAGACATGTTACGTCTGGTCTGGGGGTCAGATTCTCCACCAGAGCCCAGAAGGCATCCACCTCCCTGCTGCACATACTCTCCACAGCTGAGGACATGGGCTGGCAGTTCCCACACAAGCACCTATCATACAAAAAATGATCAGGAAATCTTTGTATCTCTCTCTCTCTCTCCCTCTCTCCCCTGCGGACGTCAATACACTGTAATGCGGAGTTATAGCAAGATACGTCTGATACAAGCTGATATTTGCGCATTGGTTTCTGTTATGGGTAAGTAGCATTAGTTATCTAATACTGGCAGAACTATTGGTAGCTTTGTTATAACCTAATACGTGATGGCAAACTTAATGTTGTGATGTGAACACAGCGTTAGACATCGTTAGCTGTCGTTAGCGAACGCTGGTCGCTCACCAAGACACCTGCCCAGTTCTCCACTGGTTCTCCTCACACCTCAGCTCTATTTCTCTCCTGTGGCAGTTATTTCTCCTAACTCTGATGTGTTCCTGGTCTCTTGGACGCCTAGCAGGCTCATAGTTATAAGCCTGTGGGCCATCATATGCATATGAATGTACATTTTCAACCTCTTCAGTCTCAAAACTAGAAGTTGGATCCATGTTTATTAATGTTACACTCAATCGAACTTGGCCGGACTCCCTTACGCTACGTCATTTCTAGTTAGTGGGTTTTTAGATGCGAAAGCAAAATTCTCTCACAAAAACAACCCCAAAAGTCACTGTAGTGTGTATATGTTTATGTTTTTTGTTTTAATCGAGTTTCTACATCATTTTCCAACACATTTATTCACCATGGTCTCCAGCCTGCAAGTTGGGCTTTAACAGCAACCTCAGAAGGTACGGTGATGGCATGTGCACCATAGACCCCAGGTGGTGCTCAAGCACCTGCTCTCTTGCCCTCTGTTTTCTCATTTTCTCTAATTCTTTTTTATGATTTCTTATTTTAGTTTTTAAATTTGGCCCATGGCATCACTTCTCAATTATAAGTGTGTTGTTTGCCCTACAACTGCATTTGAGTCAAGCCCCTGCTCCTTCCTCTTCAGCTTCCTTTGTGGTGGCAGCACGCAAAATAAGCACCCTGCAGCATCATGTCTCCCTCATCTGCCATCATGGACAGTCCGGTAACAATAGTGTTTGCCCTAAGCCTTGGCATTCTTTCTCTCTTTTGTGATATTAAGCCACTATTAAAACATCTTCATACAGCCAGTCTAATTTAGGCAATAACCCACAGTTAAGTTTAACAAAAAGATAGTCTGGTGTAAAATCATACCATCTCCCTCCAACTCTCTGGCAGATTCGGGTTCACAAGCTGCCCAGTGTGAGCGGAGACAGATGCCATATTGCTTTCCCACGTCCACAAGTCTTTTTAAACCGAAACTCAATGAAATAATGTTTACATTTCCCATGTCACATCCTGATAATTAATTTAAACAAAAATGACATGCAGTTTGGGGCTGTGGTGCATAAAGAGGGCAGAGGGGAGGAAATCTCCAATTTGGTATTAAGTCGATTTCAATAACTCATTCACGTTTTTAAGAGCCCTAATCTGAAGCTTAAATCAGCTAATTGCCAACTACTTCAATTAAATGTATTATATTACTAATCTTTTGTCATGTTTAACTTGCGTGTTTCAAAGGCCTCTACAATTTTAATTTGTACTGTGCTCTGCTATGTTCACAATACGCAATTTCTAATAATGACAAACAATATCTATGTGCAATATCTTATTAACATAAGCACTACGAGCAGTCAGAAGCAGGTGTAGATTTTGTTAGTACCAACAAAAAGATCATAGCGACTCACATATTGATGATAGCCGAAGAGACATCAACTGTTTACACACAAATTCGATTTGCTCACATTTCATGAATGAGACCCAAGGCCTCTGGGCATGGCTGCTGCCAGCGAAAATGCTGATAAAAGGATACTGGATTTAAAAAAAATATATAAAAAAATAACATCATGTGCACACAAATGTTCACTCAGTCACTCAGAAGCATTACAAGATAAAGATGCTCCACTGCATTTCACTCTTTTCGGCTATGGGTTGACTTACTGCACATGGCCTTGCTGGGGTTGACCTGCTGTCCCATGAGGAACTGCTGTAGCTTCCTGATGTCCACTCTGGCCTGGGCCATGGCCTCTGGGTCCCTGCTCTGAGACGGACCACCGTCTTGGGAGGCGTCATCACCTGGAGGGATGAAGGGAGATGAGTGGGAGACAAAACGAGACAGGGTGGAGGAAGAGAAATGGTGAAGGGGCTGGGGCCTGAACCAAAGTGAGCTCCTCTATCAGCTATTTTTACATTTAACCTGCTGATCTTGCAACAAAGGGGAGGGGATTATATCATCATCACACAAAGCTGTGTTCAGACCAACAGCAGCCAAAAGGTATAACTGCAGCTGGAGCCGCTACACGACCCACCCTCTGGCTATACGACTAACCCACTATTTTTTTTTAAAATTCCATAATATTTTACCCCATTTCCAAAACAAGTTGAAAATGGATAGGCCAATATAGCAATACAGCCATACATTATTAAACTTGCTACCACCAACTAGTTGCATATGCCAATAGACCAGACCAACTTACATGGTAAATTTGCAAAACAATCATAAATATAGCTGCAAGCGTCAATGCCGGGGTTCAAGCCAGCATGGAAATGTAAATCTTTAGAGCTAAGTAGATTAAAAACCTTTGACAGTTCAGGATACCTGCATTAAAGATTACCAACAGGTTTTATGACAATCAGACAGATGCTAATTCATTAATGTCCAAATCTTTATTGGGCCACACTCTTCTTTGGCAGCACTGTCTCTACCTATTGGTCAACTGCAGAAACATTTTGGGGATGATCTTTAATGGCTTAATTAAAAAAGTCCACCAAGTTTGGTGATGTTTGAAAAAACCCTCAATGATTTATAGCCGAATTTTGAGAAAGGCCATTGCACTTATTTGAAACTTGTGGCGCCCCCTATTGACCGATTTCAGAATAATACACGTGTTTCATAATTATTATTTAACATACCCTGCAAGTTTTGTAATGATTAAACAATCAATGTCTGATTTTTAGTCTGGTTTGTGTTATTGCATGCCCATTTTTTGTATTTGTGGTGCACCCTATAGGTCAATTTGAATGAAACTTTCAGGATATGCGCCTTGAACCTCTTAAGACATTGCTTGCAAGCTTTGTGATGATTGGTCCAACTGTTGTGGAGTCATTTGCTGAGCCACGCCCCCTTTAAAGTTCACTGGTGAATATCTTCAAAAAGCAATGAGATATCAATAACAGTTAAAGCGTTGGTTATAACATTCTGAAAATAATCGCAAATCATTCTAATTTAAAGTATATTTGTCAAATATTTTGGTGACTTTTGGTTGGAAATTATATGAAATAGAAAATGTTGTGCATACAGTACAAATTACAACAAGATAATGAATATCACTGTGAGCTAACAGTTTAACCGATCTGAACACCATTTAAAACATGTGACATCTAGTATTCAAAGAATGTTTGTGGCAATGGTAATTGCATTTAGATGACGACTTTTGGAGATATAGATGTTAATTAATTAAAAATGTAGAGTGACGGACTTCTGAATTGACTATAGGTTGCAGTGCGGCACAGTTTTGTCAGAATTCAGTGGATGTGCTGAAAAACTTTCAGCTGTGGAGGACACACTGGTGATTCATTATGATTTTTTGAAGTATGGAATGTGAAATGTCTTGAAATTTAGGTTAAACATAATAAGCCACGCCCCCTTTAAGCAATCATTTTCAAATTTTTGCATCAACTGAGACATGACCCTTGATGAGGCAAACTAAGTTTTGTACAAATATCTCTGGCTGATTATGAGATACCAACTTTTTGCTTGTGTAGCGTCCCTTATTAGTTGATTTGAATCAAACTTTCCTGGTATGATACATCTGTCAACATTTCCTACAAGTTTTGTGACAATTGACTCAACGGTTAAGGAGTAAAAGCCATTTATGTGCTGAGCCACGCCCCCTCTAAAGTTCATTGGTCAATATAATCAAAACGCAATGACACATCAAAAAGTCTTTGATAACTGCGGCTGTGGCTCAGTGGTACAGCATCCACCGATCGAAAGATCAGCAGTTGGATCCCCGGCTCCTCCAGTCTGCATGTCAAAGTATCCTTGAGCCCGATGGCTGTTCCATCAGTGTGTGAGTGTGTTAAAACTGAGTAGCAGGTGGCACCTTGTATGGTGCCTTGGCCACCAGTATGAATGTGTGTGTAAATGGGTGAATGTGACTCAAAGTGTAAAAAACGCTCTGAGTAGTCGGTTGACTAGAAAGCCGCTATAAAAATGCAGGTCCATTTTAACTTTTACAAAGCTTCAACCCATGCTGATTCATAGAATGGTTGGTACATATCGGACCTACGCCTTAGGAGGAGATATCAAAAGGTGTTTTTCACAAAATTCAACATGGTGGACAATATGTATACTGGGCGGAGCTTTAAGATTTTGTAGGCTTCCGTAGAACTCCTTCACCAGACCATTATTTTCAAATTTCATGTCAATCTGACACACAGTGCGAGGGTGGTGGCTTTTAAAAACCAAATTTTCCTTGACCTTAAATATTTTATTACATTATAACTTAACGTTAGCTCTCCATCTGTAGTAATTGTCACCAGCATCATTTAGAGATTTACCACACTGACAGTAAATATTAATGTATCTTATGTGACTCAAATCTCAGTGTGAAAGTCTTGTTTAACCTGATACACAGCAGCTTTCCCGTTTCTCTCCTAATGTGATGGCATGTTTCTTTCTTCCAAAAGAGCGCGCAGTCTTGGTGATGACACGATGCTGGTCTGGTTTATGAGTATCAAGAGACACTAGTGACATTTCAATTGTCACACAGCGAAGCACTAGTGTTACAGCTGAAACTGGAGTTCGCCCTTTTTCTTGCTATGTTTTGCTTTTTTTTGTACCGCCTTGTGCTGCCCTCTGTTCCTCACCATGCAGAGAGGGGTTAAACACAGCTGTGGTTGATCACTCATCAAGGACATGGTAGTTGAAAACCTGAAGAAGTGAATAGTCAGAGCCAGTGTGGCAGCTAAGGTGCTATGTGTTGGATTGCAGATTGAAAACTCTCCAGTTGCAGTGCACCAGAATCCGTGAACTTAACTCTCCTCTGGAGGGAGGGTGGTGAACTTTTGTTCAACTCTGATCTTAAGTCATTCAATCAGTTAATCAGTAAACAGTAATTCAGTATCTTTCTCTCTTTTTTTTTAAAGAAAGTGTTTTTTTGTAAGTCTTTGGAGGATTATTTTGTGCACTTTTCTCTGTTTATGTAAATAAATCATAACTTTTGTTTGTGTACCACATTCTATGGAGCTACATTACATTACATTATACTGTCAAAAGTTTCGTACTTGAAAAAATAAAATTTGAAACTGAAAATTCATGTGTTGATCTTGAATTTTGAAAAATACAACAATGTTTTCAAAATAAAAATAAGTATATGAAACGTTTTTTCAGGTTAAATATAATTTTGATTCACTTTGGTAATTCTTTTGAATAAATAATTTATTTTCACTTTTCACTTCCATATATATTTTGACATTTGAGGTCTTATTTTTTCAGTTGCATGTTTTATCTTTTCAGATTCAGATCTTATTTTTTACAGTTTCAAACCTTATTTTTTCACTTTCAAATCTTTTTTTCACTTTCAGATCTTTTTTTCACTTTCAGATCTTTTTTTTTTTCAGTTTCAAATCTTTTTTTTTTTTCAGTTTCAGACTTTTGACCCTGATGTGGCGTGGGGGGCGTGGCATCAACTGAGAGGGGTGTGGAATCATGAGTGACAGTGCCTTCAGGGAACGTAGGAACTAAAAAAATTCTGACTCAACACTTATATACACCATATTCATGTGATTGGCAGTGTAAAAATTGATGCCAGTGACAAACTTCAATTTAGAAATCTGTTTTAGACAGTACTGAGCACCAATTGCGGTATAAGAGCGATAAATTATGCCAGATTTTGCAGTTCAACAGCCACATTTGAAGTGCTGGTATGTCCGATTTCCACATAGCATTGTGAACACAGCGTAGTGTCCACTTCGCTTGCGATGATGGCGTCAGGTCGGTTGGGTCGATCTGCTGGAGCCCATCCATCCAGCACACAGGTGAGAAATGTTAACTAAGTTTTGGGAAATCATAACAAACATCAAGGGGTTGTTTTTATATATATATTTTTATATATTTCTGCTTACATTTCCCCCCTTTTTTCAGTGTTACTTCCCTCAGCCCCTGAGCCTGATCGGGGAACGCAACAACCAAATTTTAAAGTCGTAATACAAGAACATATTTTGCATTATGTTAGACGAGTTTTGGGATTTTAATGAACATATTTTAAGCAATAGCCAAAAGTGTATATTCAAAACTTTTCCAAAAACATTCTGTTAATTGCAAACCATTTCCAGGCCTGGAAAACAGTTTCTCTAATTTCATAATTTTTCCAGGAATTTCATGACCATGGGGACTCTGTATAATTAATCCTGAGGGGAACATGAACATCAAAGCCACATTTTTATCACATCCATCCAACAGAAAATGCACCATGACATTTCACTTAAAACTGGATGTTAACTTTATGGTGGTGCTAAACGAAAAGTCAGAGCATCACCAAAGTCTGTGGGATTCTTCCTCTGGGAAACATACAGTAAATGTCTGCAGTAAATTTACTCTCATTCTCAAACTGGACGAAAGGGTTGGACTGACATTGCCACATGGCAAAAACTAACAAACAAAGAGAAAAAGACACAGGTGACAGTAACATTGTTTTACCCCATGGCGGGTTTCCAAGGTCTTTGAAGTGAGTGGTGACAGAGACCAGATCAGTCTCGATCTTCAGGTTCATCTCTCCGTTCAGGTTGGCCTCCATTACCTGATACATACACACAAACTTTAATTTACATTCAACCAACTGAAACTTTTTAATTAAGTTACACTCAGCGTGTCAATTAAGAGAACATTTTAATCAATGTTTTGACAAATTCAAAAGATGATTCCAATTTAATAAAATTGGTGTATTTCAACAGTTTTGTCCATAATTTCTATTGGTAATAATAACATTATTCTCACCAAGTTAATATTTCAGTGAGCTGCTAAAACACAGCAGGAAAAAAAGCAGCTCTTCCTAAAGAAAAAAAAACTTTAAAGACTCACTTCAAAATAAACTGACGTCAGTCCAGTTGGGATTTAAAGGCTAAGTTCTGTTTTTTGACACCTGGGCCTTATTTTTAGGAATAAATACGCTCGTAGACTCACCCAGACAATTTTGGTGGAGCTCGGAGCCGTTTTCGAGCAATTTAGATCCATCCGACGGCGTTTTCTCTCATGCCATAGAAGCGGACGGGGCCAGACATCGAAGCCCCTAAATTAGACATTATCTGCTGCGAAACTCGCTCATTTCACCTACATTTTATAAATGAATGGCCAGTGTTATCATCATGTCAGCTCAACTTCCTTGTTATGGTCATCCGGGGCTTTACAAGGATGGGTAACTTTTGATGACGTCATAGACGTGCGCCGCAGGAGCGCAGCTGAGTCTCGCTGGCGCTAGGCTAGGAGCTACACGGGTACAAACATGGTTCGTCATTGCGTTTTCCACTTTGTCCAAACAAAATGACAAAGTTCACATTCCACAGGCTTCCTTTGAAAAACCCGGAGTTACTAAAGCTCTGACTTGTTGTCCTGAAAATGGACCCGAATATTCCTATGGAAGAACTGAGGAGGGTCAGTCACCGGGTCTGCAGCGCTCACTTCGCTCCAGAAACCACACTGAACTGAATTTCCTAAATGCCAAACTCATATCTATGAAACTGTCAACCTTGTTTCTACATTATTTTTTCTGTGTAATAGCCTGAGTCTGCTGTCTGCATTCCAGATCATACATAACTACAAAGTAAAGACATCATACCCAAGTTATTTATTTATAAAGCAAACACTCATAGAAAATATAGCCTTTTTGCATTTGTATGGGCTACTTACTCTATCGAAAGTTGTCCGTTCGGTCCTGCTGGCTTCGGCTGCGTCTGCCAGTTGACTCTCGGGACATGAAAAAAGTCTCTACCACAGCCCGGTTTATGGCAGAAAAATCTTCCAGTGTAGTGAGACACGTATTTTGGGGGGCATCAATACATGTTTCCTCTGGTCTCAAGTCCCACTCTGAGCAGCAAAGGCTCTCCTCTTCTGTTGTCTGTGGCGTGTCCACAACAACACCACCAGTTAGCCCCCATTCGCTTGTTCTCTGGCCAGCTGTTCGGCTCTTTCCCTCTGCATCCTCCTTTCAAATAGCTCCTCGTCGGTGTATTCTGGCTCAGAATGATACGGGCATCCATCATATTCAAAGTCGTCATCAGACACTTCTACATCGGATAAATATTCCGTCATGTTGCATAAGAATAGCTGTGTAGCTGTATAGCCTAGCCTAGCGCCGGCTGGACTCAGCTGCGCTACTACGGCGCACGTCTATGACGTCATCAAGAGTTACCCATCCTTGTAAAGCCCCGGATGACCATAACAAGGAAGTTGAGCTGACAAGATGATAACACTGGCCATTCATTTATAAAATGTAGGTGAAATGAGCGAGTTTCGCAGCAGATAATGTCTAATTTAGGGGCTTCGATGTCTGGCCCCGTCCGCTTCTATGGCATGAGAGAAAACGCCGTCGGATGGATCTAAATTGCTCGAAAACGGCTCCGAGCTCCACCAAAATTGTCTGGGTGAGTCTACGAGCGTATTTATTCCTAAAAATAAGGCCCAGATGTCAAAAAACAGAACTTAGCCTTTAAAGAATTACTTCAACCCATAAATGATTATTTGTAAATCAACAACTTACCCCGTGTTAAATTGAATTTGTTAAGAAAACTTTATTTTTCTCGCATGCCTCCACGGTGAACGATAAATCCAGCAACAGAGAAAATTCTTGATGAATTGAGGTCACAAGGCACTGCTTTAAACAGCATCTGTTTACAAACTCTCACACAACTCATGCAGTATGATCCAAGTCTCATTTATCCAGTTGTATGCTCAGTGTTTCCCAAACAGACAAACATTACTGACAGGAAAGTGAACAGAAAGTGAAACTTATCTTTGCTCTCGTCAAAAGCCAGACTCCATTAATAAAAATAACAATTTTACATTGCTGAACACATGAGCTGCTGGTCTACTGCTGCCTCAATCAAACATTGTTTGACTTTGGCATTTTAAAGAGTTACGTTTGGATTCACCAAAATCACATAATACAACAAACTAACTGATCGAAGCAGTGGTAGACCAGCAGCAACCAACAGTGTTCATCAAGGTAAAAAGCAAGTCTGGCTTTGAAGAGAGCATAGATACGTTTCACTTTCAGTTCAGTTACCCATTGAAAAGGTCTGTCTGTTTGTTTGTGAAGTACTGAGCATGTGACTGGATGAATGAGACTTGGATTATACTGCTCAAGTTGTGTGAGAGTTTATGAACACATGTTCTGATACAGTTTTGCTGTTGTTAAACACAGTCGCCTATGACTCCAAGTCATCAAGAATTCTCTTTGTTTTTCGATTTCCATGAAGGGATGCGAGAAAAAAAAAGTTCCCTTCATGAATTCAAGATAACATGGGGTGAGTAGTTGATATACAAAAGTCAGTGGGGTAAAATCACTGACCAGCAGATGGAATATTAAAAACAGCCCACCTCCACAGAAAAAAAACCTGTCTGAATGGGGCTTTAAATAAGATACGGGTAATCTTATAAAAAAACCAAAGAATAAAGTAATCTCTATTCACTTGGTCTTGTGACAAGTTGTGGTGCTTTCCATTTCTAAACCATGACGTGATTTTAGGTTTAATTAAGGCCTCTAAACTCCATATTTAAGAAAATGTTAATACTTTTCCTTGTTTAAAATTTCCATGGATCAGTTTTTTCAGGTTTGAGAACACCCTAAATTGCCAAACCTTAACCTAAGTGAAATTTGAAGTAATATGATGCTACCAGGAAGTTGGAGAGGTTCTTCATTCTGTCCACAACGTTCTTAATTGTCTTCAGAGGAGGCAGGTAGATACTGACCTGCAAGAACATATATAACATCATAGAACATGTCGAAGATGCCTTCACGTGACTTGCAATGAAAGACTAATTTAAGAGGAACTGTCCTATAAAAACTGATAATGTCTCTAGTGTTTGGTTAGATGTGTGCTGCACTGTATAGAAATGCTACTTACATCGAAGTCTGGCATGCTTGGTTCTTTGAACTCGTGCCAGAGTCTCCGGGGGATGATGTCAACCGGGACATCATGAGTGACGACTCGACTGATGCTGGACAGGGTGGGCTGGAGAGGATATCACTCAGTTAGTCTTGACAAAGCTCCTCTGGAGCCTCACTCTTCACTACATATATTGTTTCAGCATCAACGATGATGTGTGCATGCAGAATGTTTAATGTCAAGTCATGTAAATTACCTCAAACATGTCATGCTACAACTCTTTGAGCAAGGCTTTCACTTGCCAAGGCTGATGTTACTGGCCAGTCTTCCCCTTTAAGACGGGTTATGTGTGTATGTAACGCAGTCTGGCGGCGTTTGGTATGTGTGTATGTATGTGTATGGAAAGGTACTGTGCCCAGAGCAGAGTTACTGATTAACGAGTGAATCTGTTAACTGGTGACTTTCAGATGAATGCATCTATGGTTGTTCTAGTGATGACAGCTGTTGAAAACAGGAAGAGAATACTTAGCTGTCCGCTTCAGTGCCTCACTGTTTAGTTTTTTATTTCAGTGTCAATAATTTAATTTTAATTTTGTACAAAACATGTACAGTTAAAATTCATAATACCACAAATTTGCCTCTTTACAATCAGTGCAGCATCTGGCGCCCTCTGTCCTTAAACGATTCTGATCAAGAACCCCCCCCCCCCCCGTACAATATTTAGTGTGGTGGTGTGTATATCACTGCATGTTACTGCTGCGTTTTCATGTTTACAGTCTCACCAGCTCTGCGGCGATGGTAAGGCAGGGGCAGTGCTTCTTGGTCAGTTTAACTTTGACAGCCTTGGCGCTCTGGACCGTTTTCAGGGCTCTGGACAGGTTCTCTGGAGTCACTTCCAGACAGATCTCATTGTCTTCTGAGGACACGCCCTCCATCTGGTACTCATCAAAGAAGTTGGCCTACAGGGAGCAAGGACACACTGACAGGATCGGCTGGAAGAGTAAAGGCTCACTTTGCCCAAATCATAAAACATGAAGATGTCACAGTGAAGTTGACCTTTGCCCTTTTCAATACCTCCTAATTTTATCCTATTAGACATTTGTGTGATATTTTGTCAAATTCTCATCAGTTTATCCTTGACTCAGTGTGGATGTTTGTGCCAAATTTGAAGAAATTCCCTAAAGCTGTTCTTGAGATATCCTTTTTACGAGAGTGAGACACATGCAAGGACACAGTGACCTTGACCTGAACATCAAGATCTAATCTCTTCATCGTTGAGTCCATGATGAAGTTTGTGCCAAATTTAAAGAAATTCCCTCAACATGTTCTTCAGTTATCACGTTGAGGAGAATGAGACAGATAAGGTCACAGTGACCCTGACGTTTGACCACCAATTCCTAGAAAATGTATCCTTGACTCCAGGTAGACATCTGTGCCAAATTTGAGGAATTTTCCTCAAGACCTTGTTGAGATGTCGCGTTCGCAAAAATGACACACACACAAGGTCACAGTGACCTTTGACCACCAAAAATCTGAGTCCAAGTGGATGTTTGTGCCAAAATTGAGAGATATCACATTCACAAGAATGAAACCTATGCAAGGTGACATTGACCTTGACCTTTGTCCACCAAAATCACTTCATCATTAAGTCAAAGTGGAAATTTGCACCAACTTTGAAGAGATTTCTTCAAGGTCTTCTTGAGACATTGCATTCATGAGAATGAGAGGGACGCAAGGTCAAAGTGACCTTGACATTTGATCACCAAATTCTCAACATTTCATCCTTGACTCCAGGTACACATTTCTGCCAAATTTGAAGAATTTTACTCAAGGCCTTCTTGAGATATTGCGTTCACAAATTGAGACGGACGCAAGGTCACAGTGACCTTTGAGCACGAAATTGAAATCAGTTCATTGTTGAGTTCAAGTGGACGTTCGTGTCAAATTTGATGAAATTTCCTCAAGGGGTCCTTGAGATATCACATTCACGAGAATGACAACATGGTCAAAGTGACCTTGATCTTTGACCACCAAAATCTGATCTCTTCATCAGTGAGTCAAAGTAGAAGTTTGTGCCAAATTTGAAGAAATTCCCTCAAGGTGTTCTTGAGATATTGCGCTCACAAGAAACGGAAGGACAGACGACCCGAAAACATAATGCCTCCAGCCACAGCTATTGCCGACACAGAAGCATAAAAACACAGACAAAGTTACATTTAAAGATCTAATCAGGTGTCTCCCTCACAACTCATCTTCCTTTTTTTCAAGCTCCTGCCTAATCCGTCTCCATCCTGTTGGCAAACATAGAGCCCAACTGGAACTCTTACCTGTGACAGTTCACACCACATGCTGACACCTCCGTTCGCCACTTTACCAGACAGAATGAAGAACAGGTTGTCTGGAGTCAGTCTCAAGACACACATCTTGGTCAGCTTTGAGATGGTAGTGATAACTCCTGGTAACAACGAGGAAGAGAGAAGTTAGCGGTGTAACGATACATCGATCCACATCGATACATCAATTCATTGCTTCATTGATTAACGATCCGATTATATCGATCCAAAATGAAAACATCGATCCATAACCTCATCTTAAAGATACACATTTATTTTGAAATTCACATAGCACGTCTGTGTCACCATTTCAGGGCAAGCGCGCTGCCGCTCAAACAACAAACAGAGCTCAGAAATAAAATGGTCAAATCATATTCTAGTTGTTTTTCTGAGTTGATGTAAATGACTGTGTTAGATAGGCATATGATATTGCGTCATATCGATTGCAGGCTCCTGAATCGAATCGAATCAAAATCGTATCGTGACAGACTTTGTGATATCAGCAAACATCCTATCGTCATCCAAACAAACTGATATAATATCGTATCATGATGAAGCTGGTGATTTACACCCCTATTATTAACCACAGCAAACATAACTTCAGCCTGTAAAAATGAATTTCATTTAAATCCAGGCTGCTTTGAACCATAAACAGAGACAGTGTCTCTGATTTGTTCTGTATCATTATTACAGACTGTGTGCAGCTAAAGAATATCTACAGAAAAGTCAAATACAAATCAAATTTTAATACTAGGGGTGTGACGACACATTGATCTGAACAGTTACATAAGCCCCTTTTCCACTGCAGGAACTTTTTCAATTACCCTGGATTTTGAAAAACCTCCCAGCATTTCCACCGTAATTATCCCGGTAAAAAAACTTTCCCTCAACCCCAAACTTTCCCTGAAAAAAGTATCTAGTAGGGGGGTAGGACTTTTCAGATTACCCGGAATTCTTGAGGGGCGGGGCTGTGCGCTGAAAAACGCTGATTCGTGGAAAACACACTTGCAGCATTCCGCACTTCCTGGCACGGGCAGCCGCTGCATACTTTATTTCATTTCTACAAAGTTTCACTACATTTGTGTTTTGATTAAGAATGGGTACTGAAATCCGGTACTAAATTAGCCCCAGGGCTAAAATATCAAGGACTGTAGTATTAATAAGCGCTGACGGTATCAGTTCTCCTCTGTGCTCTGTGCCGGCGCTGAACTCCTCCACACACACACACACACACAAACACACCCACACCCACATACACCGATGCAACACGGTAACCGGTGAACAGCTGAGTGGCCCTGGTGGAAACGAAGTGAATATAACTCGTAAATGACTCGAGTTGACAGCAGCTACACTTGATACTTAGCGAGTAAGAACTCCAGTCAGGACTCCACCTGCAGGTGGATCACCGACTTCCTGTCTGACAGGAGGCAGCAGTTGAAGCTGGGGAGACATGTTTCTGACACCCGGACTATCAGCACTGGATCCTCCCAACGCTGTGTTCTTTCTCCTCTGCTCTTCTCCCTGTACACCAACAGCTGCACCTCCAGTCATCAGTCCGTCAAGCTCCTGAAGTTCACAGACGACACCACCCTCATTGGACTCATCTCTGACGGGGATGAGTCCGCCTACAGGTGGAAGATTGACCAGCTGGTGACCTGCTACAGGCTGAACAACCTGGAGCTCAGCGCTCTTAAGACAGTGGAGATGGTTGTAGACTTCAGGAAGAACCCAGCCCCGCCCGCCCCCATCATCCTGTATGATTCCCCAGTCGACACTGTGGAGTCATCTCGCTTCCTGGGGACCACCATCACCCAGGACCTAAGCAACATGTAACAAAGGTAACGGCACATAATTTGGCTCCATTACAACTCACAACATTCACCGACAAAACAATTGTCTCACTAAACACGTTTTCCAAGCAAATACAACATGCTAACGTTATTAGCGCCAGACTATGGCATTTTGCATTGTATACATTTGCCTAGCAACTAGCGGAGATTTCCTCTTCTCATATGAAGCCAGGATCAATCCTGAAGTATAAATCACTTAAGGATAAATCACACACACGACTTACAATGTTTCAGCTTACAGAAACAGACAGGAGGTCTGCGTCCGTGACGCTGAGCGTTAGGGCGGGCGAGTTCAACGTTGTGTAAACAAAGGGGTGTTTTGAAAACACCCCCATTTTCACAGGTAACCTAGTCTGTCCCCCCGCTGCAGGAAGTAATGGATTAATCCTGCACTTTTCTCCTTATGAAAGTAACACAGCGATTATTCGACTAATGAGAATTTAGTCTGATGAGAGCATAGCGACCAAATAATCGACTAGTCGACCAGGAGACACAGCCCTATTGTAGACACAGCTCTCTGTAGTGACCCTGGGACTAGACTATCATGTCACTGCTGTGTTTTTCTTCTTACACTTATACTTTCCATCGCTATGTGTATCTGTGTTTTGGTATGTGTTGTGTAGTAAGCTATTTTGCGAGCAAAATTTCATCGGTGCGACCTCACAATATAATTGGGAGCACTGGAGTGTAAATAATTCTTCTGGTGCGACTATTTTTTTCCCCGAGTCGAATGTCTCATTCACAAGTCCACCCCTTGTGATGACTTTCATCATCATCATCATCATCATCAGTATTATCATCTAAGGTTTCTCTTTCATTCACAGTGGTGTTCAGTGTTTTTTCTAAAAAATGTCTTCAACTGAATAAGTTAATGATAAGAGTACTATACACATACAATGTAATGTATAGAATATAATATGGACTTTTTGTTGCAATTAAAAAAATCGATTACACTGTTGGTGCTTCCAAAATTTTGCAGGTGCTCCTTGTCCTTTTATCTAACAAACTAAATATTCTTATGTTATTTATCTTATTTACATGAAGGCCCCAACGCGCGTGTGTAGCCATAGTGTGTAACACGCAGCTCACACAGCAGCACAGCACTGAACACACAGCGGAGCCTGTGTTGCGTTCATGCGTTGTCACGTAAATAACAAATTCCAGCACTTGCCGGTCCTACTGCCCCCCCCCCCCCCCCCCCCCCCCCCCCCCCCCCCCCCCCCCCCCCACACACACACACACACACACACACACACACACACACACACACACACACACACACACACACACACACACGTCGTGACAAAGTGCCGCCCTGGGCAAACGCCCATTCGGCCCACATCAGGATCCGCTACTGTGTAGCAGTAAATGGTGGATTTACGTTGTTCTTATTTTATCGCAGAGAAACGTGAGTTTTCGTGCGGACTGTTGGTGGAAGCTAACCCTGGTTAGCAGTGTCAGTTTGTCGTTTACCTCCCGGTAAAAGAAGCTGGTGACTTACGGGTGAAATGGTTGAGACAGGCAATGTCTATGATTTTCCCTCGAAACTTCATCCTGACTTGTGATAGTAACTTCAACCGTGAAATCTGAGCTGAGTAATGGAGTTCATCTGCTTTCGTTTCAGGCGATGCATGTAACTTAAAAAGCGCTGCTAGTTTGTTTGGTCCGTCTGTGTCTAAGGTCCGATGGAAACAGAAGCCACCGTCAACAGTTCCGGTGGATTTGAAAAGCCAGTCCAAAAATGTTAAAATACTCTTTTACTTAAGTAAGAGTAGAAATACCACAGTGTACAAATACTCTGTACAAAAAGTATTATCATCAAAATATATGTAGAGTACCAAAAGTAAAGTGCTCATTATGCAGAATCATATATTGTATTACAATTATTCTCGGCTATAATCTTGCATATTTACATGTATATGTTCATTAATATGTATTGTCCCTGTTTTAAATAAATAAACTCAAACTCCAACTCAATTATTGATGCATTCATGTGTTGATCACTTTAAAGTTGCTGCTAAACATGGAGCTTATTTGCTAACTTTGCTGGGTAGTTTCATCTAATACATCATCATTTATTAGTTGGTATATTTTGTATTAATTATCTGAATTTGTAAAGCAATTTAAGTTATTACATAAATGTGGTGCAGTAAAAAGGTATAATATTTCTATGTAAGGTGTAGTGAAGAAGTAGAAGTAGCAGAATAATTCAAGTGAATTCAAGTGAAGGTACCTCAAAAATGTACATCTGTATAGACCTTCACTAAATTTACTAACATAGATTCCACCTATGATTGTTTGTGAATAAAAACACAGTTGTTGTTTGTTTGTTTGTTTGTTTGTTTGCAGATTTCAGGGGGGGTATTCCATCAATGTAGCGAAGAATATCCAGACTAAGGTGTAATTTTGAAGTTTGACTAAAACTAACTCCCAATCTAGCGCCAACCCTTTCCATCAAGTGAAATCAGCGAGAGTTGAAATCAGCTAAGTCAGGCAGGTGGTGTGGCAGAATATTGCCGACAGGCTACATGCGTAAGTGACAAAGAAAATTCAGCATTTCAGCATAATATCATGTTCTATAAATCCCACATCAAAAGGACGAAATATATGTAGATAAGAACACCTATTAAATCTAACAATTCAAGTATGCCTAATGAAATTCACCAAATGTGTAATTTAATATTAGTCTATTTATCACATTTATCTACTGATTCCTATGCAAATTTCAGATGATGCATTTGCTAATTAATTTAAACAAAAATTACATGCTGAAAAACAGAAAAAAGGAGTGCTTCTTTTGGTGGATAAGTAAAAAACCTTCAAGGTGCTCTTTGGTGCTGCGGTGATAAAGTATGGCAAAAAAAAGGAGGTGAAAAAGAGAAAAAAGCCAGCACTCACAAATGTCCTTTTGGTAAATTTAATAAACCAACTTGGGTGGCAGTACCAGAAAACACAGACGTTTCGACAGAAAGCTTCTTCAGTATGTACTGAAGAAGCTTTCTGTCGAAACGTCTGTGTTTTCTGGTATCAGCAAGACTACTCAGACGTTTCTGTCGAAAAGTCTGTGTTTTCTGGTACTGCCACCCACAACGCCGATGAAGGCTTACGGCTGAAACGCGTCCATAGTTTTTTGCTCTGCTGCCTAGATTAAAAGATCTTTAAAAGTACATTTGGGAGTGCTGGCCTCCTTTGATATTTGCCAGTTTTTTGTGGCCGTGCACCTCTTTATTTTTTTCTGTTTGAGTGTTTTTGCTCTTTCAGAACTATTTATATAGTGAGCCAGGCCCTTTTATAAGTTTATTGGTCACAGTTACTAAAAAGCACTGGGCTATCAGCAAGCTTTTGATACATTTTGATAAGATTGGTCAAATGACGATCCACTGAAAATTTGGTAGAAATCAGACTTACCGTTTAGGAGAAGTTGTTAAAAATGTTATTTTCAAAAACTCAAAAATACCTCAGAAATCTTGCCTGGTGGACCTTAATGGTTCTTATGTGTTTTTTGTAGAGCACATTGAGCTGCACTAGTGAGTCGAAATTCAAGTTCGACTCATGGTGTGAGGGGTGTGGCCTTTCCAAAACAGATTTTTTTGGTCTTGATTATAGTGCCCCCATGTGGCTGATTAGGGTCATATTTCTTACTGCAACATTTACACACAACTTTCAGTCATTTATAGAAAAGAACTTCATTGCCCACAATGTATCACCTCACAGGAATTTGTGAAAACATTTCTTAAAAAAATTAATAAAAAAAGATCTGGTCAGCCCTTCCGGCATGAGGTTAAACCACCACATAGAGGTAGTGGTGGGGCCTCGAACATGTCTTTGCCCAGAGGCCAATTGTGTCATGATCCGCCCATGCTAACAGACCAGTTTTTTGTTGTGTTTAAACTAATGTCTAGGTCAGGATTAAACCTACAGTGTCCCACAGTCTGTTGTCTGCAGAATCAGAATCAGACTCAGACTCAGAATCAGCTTTATTCGCCAAGCACACGTGTACATACAAGAAATGTGACTCTGGTAGACTAGCTCTCAAAGTACCATAAATGACATAAGTACACAAATTTAGGCAAGAAGTGGAATATACAGAAAATACAATATACAAAAAATATACAACTATATATCAAATATTAAAACATATAAAAATATTTAATATATGTATATATATATATATATATATATATATATATATATATATATATATATATATATATATATATATATATATATACATATATACAATGAACAAGGATGCAGTGTTGTTTGACCTGCCGCTCTGAAGTTCATCAGAGCGACAGCCTGGGGGAAGAAACTGTTGGGTGGTTTTGGCGAACAGTGCTCTGTAGCGCCTACCGGAGAGGAGGAGTTTAAACGGATTGTGTCCGGGGTGTGAGGGGTCTACAGTGATGTTTCCTGCCCGTTTCCTGACCCTTGAGCTGTACAGGTCCTCGATAGAGGCAAGCTCAGTCCCAATAATCCTCTCTGCACACCTGATTGTCCTTTTCAGTCTGTTCCTGTCCAGTTTGGTGGCAGATCCAAACCAGACGGTGATGGATGTGCAGAGAACAGACTGGATTATGGCTGTGTAGAACATGATCAGCAGGATGAATTGTCATCAGTGTCATGCACACAGAGAAAGTAGCAGGCGTACAGTATCAGGGATGAATTCCTGTTTTATAGCTCGGGGTGCTGTGTAAACTGACACTGCTGCTGGCCCCTGCAGGCAGCAGCTGACCCATGCTTCATCATCTCTCTGTGGGAATGTCTGGCACATGTTCCCAGACAGAGCAGAAAAAAATCCCCATCATGTGTCCTTCCTCATTTCCCTGTGCACACTGCAGTGCAGAGTCATGCTGTAGAGTCACTCATTCTGGTGTGTTTGCATATACAACCCACCAGTGGTGGAAGAAGCATCCACATAAATAAAAGTAGCAATACCACAATTTAAAAATACTTAGATGTAAAAGTACTTCAATGTTATCAAGAATATGTACTTAAATATGAAAGTACTCACTATGCAGCCACAATGGGCTTAGTTGTTACATTATTATATATTATACTATCATTAAGATGCATTTTAATTGCATTTTTCTCTTTGTGTGTACATATTAATATATAGTTTCTAGGTGATCTCATCTCATGTTACTCTGTGGTTTTTATTAACTTGTTGCCAAGTGATTAGTCAGTGATAGAGTGGGCAAATTTTATACACTACAACTTCATTACTTTCTGTTTGTTCCACCTGTCATATGATTATCTGGCCCATATGATGGCCTCCTACTGGTCCCTGCAGCCATATAGGTGGGACCATACATTTGTTGTATGTTTTTAATCCTTGACAAAGGCCTGCAGTGATCAAAACATGTTGGCTCTTTTCATGATTTAGCCACTGCAGTGAAGGCTTTTAATACTTCCTCACTTGTTTTCTATATTATTTCTATATTGCCTTCCTGTGTATCTTGATGAATTTGTCCATTTACAGTCTGTGAGAGGCTGCTGCATCTTTTGCATCAGGCCAGTGCCAGAAGAAAATGTTGGTATTGTGCATTTCTGCAAACCCAGAATATGTGACATTTGTGTGTTTCATATGTATCATACCAATGTTTCTAAAGTGACCTAGTATATGAGCTGACTTTGTCATCAGGAGGTGGAGGTGATGGTGGGTGGTGTGACACATAACAGAGAGCCCTGAAAGACCTATAAACAAAAAACTGTTTTTTTTTTCTTTTTTTAGTGAGTCATTGCTGTGTTTCCAGGGACTTTTTTGGCACAAAGCGTGGGTATTGTTTTTTTATGGAGACATTGTTGTGTTTCCAGCTGGAATACTGCTGCAAAAAATAAATACCTAAAAAGTTTTTTTGTTTGTCTCTATGAATTTTACTGTTACTGTATTTTATGGATTTTTTTTGAATGTTTATACAGTGGTAAATGGTGGTAAATATGCTGAACAATTAACTCTTAATTTTGTATGGGTTTTTTTTGCCTGCCAAGAACTGGGTGGGAAACTGCTGCATACATACAGGAATAAATAAAGTTGTATTGAAGTGAATTGGGTTTAAAGATAATTCTTTAGTCCCAGAGAAGCTCTTGTTAGCATCCATCAAAATCATCAAAATAATTATCAAAGTAGCATATACAAAAAGCTGAACTTAAAAAAGGAAACAACTGAGTTTTAGCTAAATTATCAAAGAAAAATAGAAAAAAATCTTAATATGAATCTTACAAAAGTAAAAGTATTGTTATGGTCCCTTGCTAGGAGCAGCCAGCCTACTCTCATACCCAACTTGTCAAATATCGTTGCTTTGTCAGTGATTTCAGCATCTCACACAGACACGCAGAGGCAACTTTCGCAGTGGTATGATATGCATTAGGTGTGTTAGTTTTAGAGGCAGCGGGCAATAATCCAAGTCGTCAAATACCACCATTTTGTCAGTGGAGCGGGCACTAAGAAACACGCAGAGAGGCACGATTCGTACCACCAGCCAGTTTGTAATGCAGCTGGCAACTACCGTGATATAAATAGCGAGAAAGTCCTTATAGGGTGGGTGGGTCAAACAAACTCCAGACTTTCACTCAGGAGCCTGCTGCGCAGTTCTCATGTGGCTTGTAAGTCAAATCATGGTGTTTTCCCCCCTAAACCTAACCATATATATTTGTTGCTTAAACTCTTGGAAGTTAACCCAAAAACAAAGTGTTTTACTGAAGTTGTAAGTTTATTTTGGCAAAGACTGTGTGCATGGAAGGAGCATAAATTGCCATGCCGTCTCTAAACGTCCAAAACAGACACTGGAGGGTACCTAGTGCCTCAAATTTAGATGTGTAGGTCCACTGACAAAGAAGTGGTATTTGACAGTTTGGGATGAGAGCATGTTGGAGCAGGATGGAAGCCTTATGTAACTGTATGGACATTGGTGATTAGTTGCAAGAGAAACAATTGTATTATTATGTATACATATATATTTTTATTTTGTTACATTTTATAATGTAACAAATGTAATGTAATGTTTTTAATTTCCATTTGTCTAGTATATGCTTGTATATTGATATGGTTTGTTTTTGAAACTCTAATAAAGAAAGGTTAACAAAAAAAAATATTGTTACCACAATGAAAATGAGCTCTATTAGTTGGACAGTTTTAATGAGCCAGGTGACCAGTTGACTTTCTGCCTCCAGAATAAGATAAGATATACTTTATTGATCCCCCAGATGGGAAATTCAAGCACAAGACAAAACAAAACAAATTAAACAGAATACGATTAAAGAGAAAAATAAAATAAAATGAAATAATTGTACATAAATGAAAAGATAAAAATAAATTTGCTACATCAGATACTGTACACACTTTATTAAATAGTGTCAGCATGAGAATAAAGTACCAAACGCAGCAACAATGATAGCAGCAGTAGTGGTATTTCTGTGGGACAAATAAAACAAAGAAAGGTTTTATGCTGACTGGAACAAATTGAACCCACGGGTGGCGCCTGTAGGCGTGGTCTTGTGAACGCGCGTGAAAGGAGGAGGAGGCCGGCCGCGCGCTCCATTAAACAGACGCACATCAGCACCTAGCAGCAGACAGATAGCAGAACAGCAGCGGAGAGAGACACACCGACAAAAGGAGGAAAGATGAGAGAAATCGTTCACATCCAGGCCGGACAGTGCGGGAACCAGATCGGGACCAAGGTAGAGTCTGAAGCTTTTCTGTTTGATGGGTGTTAGTGGTTCTCTGCAGAGGGTTTACATACTGAAGCATTCTTATTATTCATTATTCCAAGTTATAATACTCTAAAATGTAGTTTCTTGTACTGTAACATTCTCATAGCATGTGTTCAGCTGTACCTAATAAACAGAACAACAAGCAAAACATTCCCCAAACCAACCAAACTTTATTTTATGATCATAAAGTTTCCAGATATTTCAGGCTGAATTTTGAGGAAATGTAGGATATAATGTTTAACGTGTCCCCTGTTGGAAGGTTTCACTCAGTGTAACACTGAAGAGATTGCAAAAATATCCATCCTTTTTCATTAAAGTAACAATCGAAGATTTTTCATTTAAATTAATGTATGTTAAAGGGTAACTCTGGTATTTTCCAAGATGGATTTTTCATGTTTTTGTGTCAAAGCGACTAATGGGCTCAACAGCACTCTGAGCATGTTTAGTCCATGTTTGTGTTTATGTCCAGTAAGAGTGTTTGTTTCTGTTGCTGACAGTCTCGGATTGTTATTTTAAGCGTCTGACAACATGATGGAAACGATCCATTTAAATAAACTGTCATTTTAGTGTGTATAGAGCCAGCATATTTTCACATCTAACTGGGTAAATGAAGGGTTTATTTTAACCAAACAGGTGTTAGTTGATCTTTCCACTGTTCCAGCAATCACCAACATGGCTTTTGTTTTATTCTCTTTCTGTCAATTTTCAATGAAGTCTAATTTACAATGATAAAATTACTGTTTATT
Source organism: Epinephelus awoara (assembly GCA_035609425.1). Classification (NCBI taxonomy): domain Eukaryota; kingdom Metazoa; phylum Chordata; class Actinopteri; order Perciformes; family Serranidae; genus Epinephelus; species Epinephelus awoara. The sequence continues at coordinate 30,936,748 of CM069314.1, read as the reverse complement.
TGGGTCTGGTGGGTTTGACGATGGTGATTTCGGGGCTGTTTCTGTTAAACAAAAAGGATCTTTCTCTCTAACAGAAGGTATATCTCTGTAGAGATCCTTTCCATAATGGTGACACTTAGAATAACATCCTGAGCCTGTCAGTGACAAAAACAAACTTTTAGTACATTGATGTACATTAATGTACATTGACGGTGCTCAGTTGCCTGCAATGATTACACTGCAGCTTTTTCTTTCTTGCTCAGTACTGGACCAGCTTCAAAAATGGTTGTTAAGAATAGATGAAAATAGAGTCCAGATTATAAAATACAGAATCTATCCATCAAGTCACTGTCTGTCGTTCAGTGAGGTAACATAATGGTAACCGACTCTGAAAACCGACTGATGAAAGCACATTTGCAGTATTATTAACTGTGTGTTTGTGGTGGCAATCCAAAAAATCACAAGTGGTGCACAGTTAGTCCGTCACCCAGTAGTGGTTGGTCCACGGGAAAAGGTTGGCGGAGCTAACACAACAGACTCGCTCTTCAACTCACTTGTGTGTGAAGCAGCATACTGTGTTTTTCTGGTCTTTGCTAGCCTTGCAAGTAAATGGATACTATGGCCAAACTAGGATAAGGAAGAGAAGAGCAATGACTACAGATGATGAAAATTCAAAAACAAGCGCATAATAAAAAACTGAAGTACTGCTTATCACCAAAGAGACCGAAACAGAGATTTTCAAGATTCTAACTTTAAGGCCAGTGCAGCCAGCACTCCCATTATGGGATAATATTTAATTAGTGTAACTGTGCAACAACAGGATAAAACACAACAGGTATGTGCATCATATGAGTACAATATAATCTATAAGAAAGCTGTTAAAAGTAGATATTGACACAGGGCCACAAAATTAACTAATAATTTGAGATGTTTTAGCTGTCATTTTATAAAGAACTTTGTGTAAAAGTTAAAAGTGAATTTTATTATTATTGTTGCTAAGCTCTATTTGTTTCTTTATTCACCATTTTAAATTTCTGATGAGTATTTATCAGTTTTATCTTTATGAGTTATTTTTATCAACTGTTACTTTTAATGTTTCCTTTGGAAAGCTGCACATCGCCTCTTCTGTACCTCCTGGGTTTCTGTAACACGTACCGTCTGCCCCTCACAGTGCCATTTGCATTGCTGGGGGAACAGAGGTGCAGAAACAGGAGATCAGAAGGCAATTAATATTCCACATAGTCTTCTGCAGGAGAAAATAGATGCCAGAAATTCAATCAATCAATCAATCAGCCCAATATCACAAATCACAATATGCCTCACAGGGCTTTACAGCATACGACATCCCTCTGTCTTAGGACCCTCGCAGCGGATAAGGAAAACCTCCCCCCCCCAAAAAACCTTTAACGGGGAAAAAATGGTAGAAACCTCAGGAAGAGCAACTGAGGAGGGATCCCTCTTCCAGGACAGACAGACGTGCAGTAGATGTCGTACAGAACAGATCAACATAATAAATTAACAGTAATCTGTATGACACAATGAGACAGAAAGAGAGAGAGAGACAGAAACAGAGAGAGATGCAGGACAGATGTTAATGACAGTAACTTACAACAACATTAATGAAAGTAATAATATTATCATAATAATTACGGCTATTGTGGTACAATATGTTGAAAGTATATATTAATATCTGATAGTGTACATATGTGACAATAATCATATGTGTATAATAACAGTAGGAGTATGACTAATGATAACAGCAGCAGGAGGCATCAGGCAGGACCACGGCAGCAGCACAACCACACACATCACTCCATCCAAGCACCGCTGTGACATAAGTTAACCTGCGAGACAGTGGACAGTGACATGCAGTAACAGGACATGAGTGTCAGCAAAGGAGAGAGACAGAGAGAGAGAGAGAGAGACTGGCAGACTAGGCCTAAGTCAGCCTAACTAGGGGCTGGTACAAGACAAGCCTGAGCCAGCCCTAACTATAAGCTTTATCAAAAAGGAAAGTCTTAAGTCTAGTCTTAAATGTGGAGATGGTGTCTGCCTCCCGGACCGCAACAGGAGGATGATTCCACAGGAGAGGAGCCTGATAGCTGAAGGCAAGAGTTGAAGAGTTTTCAAAGACTTATTAGAGCTACCTGATAATAGAGAGTTACAGTAATCCAGCCTAGAGGTAACAAAAGCATGGACCAATTTTTCTGCATCTTTTTGGGTCAGAATAGGCCTAATTTTTGCAATATTACGCAGATGACAAAATGCAGTCCGTGTGGTTTGTTTTAAATGGGAAACTATATCATCAGATAAAGAGTCTCTGAGTTGTTTGGGGCCAAGAACAATAACTTCAGTTTTGTCTGAATTTAACATCAGTAAATTGGTGCTTATGCAGGTTTTTATGTCTTTAAGGCATTTTTGAAGTTTAGTTAATTGATTAGTTTCTTCTGGCTTTAGCGATGAATAAAACTGTGTATCATCCGCATAACAGTGGAAATTTACAGAGTGATTTCTAATGATGTTACCTAAAGGAAGCATATATAGAGTAAATAGGATTGGTCTGAGCACAGAACCTTGTGGAACTCCAAAACAAGCTTTAGTACGTAGAGATGATTCATTATGAACGTGAACAAACTGAAAACGATCAGATAAATAAGATTTAAACTAGCTTTGTGCAGAACCTTTAAGGCCAATTAAGTGTTCCAGTCTCTGTAGCAGAATTTGATGGTCAGTTGTGTCAAACGCCGCACTAAGATCTAATAAAACAAGTACAGAGACAAGTCCTTTGTCTGAAGCAATCAGAAGATCATTTGTAATTTTAACTAGAGCTGTCTCAGTGCTGTGATGCACTCTAAATCCTGACTGTAATTCCTCAAATAAATTATTATCATGGAGAAAATCACACAGCTGGTCTGCGACTACTTTCTCAAGGATCTTTGACACAAAGGGAAGATTAGATATTGGATTTCTTTGAGGCGTCATCTGCCCATGCCCCATCCACACCCTTATATTCGCAGTAAATTAAATTACCAGAACATGTCGACATTTGAGATCTGGTTCTAGTTTACAGTATGTTTGAATGAATAAGTAAATGAATGAATGCAGTGAGCATTGACTAATCTCTGTCCTGTAATAAACTCATCACAGTGGAGTGGGGGAGTGAAGTGAACTCAGAGCCACTGAGAAACTATTCAAGGACTCTGAGTGCAACTACTGAACTATGTACAAGCATGCAGCTGTAGAAGAAGAAAGTGAAACATGAGAAAGAACCAGAGCTAAGTGAGGAGTTAGCAGGTCAACTACTACAAAGGTTTCTGGGTAATGAACCAGCTGTGCTTGTGAGGAAAATGTGAAATACAAGGCTTGGTGAGTAACAGAATACATTGTGTTACATTATAAGTAGAGCTGCCCCTTGAGAGTCAGAAAATCGAATCATCAGTCAGAGACCCCTCAGGTTTTTGTGGGTTTTTTTTGCTTGTCAGTGTGTTGTGCAGTGTACTTCTAGGAATGATTGGTCTCCAAATTTTTCTGCAGAGTGACCTCTCTTGACTTTCACACTACTTTTTGGTATCGACAGCTGTGAACATGGCTCCAACATAACATTATCCTCTCTCTTCTGCTTAGAAGTGGTGAATTTACAGCTCACAGATACTTAATATGCCAGAGTCTCTGGCTTTTGTTTGATATTTAATGTTGGGAAAAAATGTTGCACATTTCTGATCCATTGTTAGCTTGTTTTCTATATTACATATTATATTATATATTATATATTATATTGTGTCGTTGAGCCCCATTCAATCTTTGAAACTTTATATGGAAAAACACAGTCATCAGTATTTGTATTTGAATTTCTGATTTGACTGACTTAAGTCTGAGTCGGGTGCAGCCCAAGTAATTAGGATACTACACTAGAATTACCTCAACACAGTTGTATGCCTCTGAAAATCAGTGAAATTGCAGTTCCAGCACACATTCATGTCTGTCCAGACTCATATGTTGCCATCACAGTTGACAATACTTCAAATATGGCATTATGGCCAGAAAACACCATGATGTCAGTGAGGTTGACCTTTGACTTTTTGGATATAAATTGCTTCATCATTTTATCCTGTTAGACATTCGTGTGAAGTTTTGTCATAATTAGTGTATGAATTCTTGAGTTATGGCCACACACTGACCTTTGACCAACAAATCAGTTGACTATAGGTGGATGTATGCCAAATTTGAAGAAATGCTGTCAAGGCCTTTTTTTTCTCTTTTTTTTTTTTAACATCCCATTCACGAGAATGAGATGCACATATGGCCAACCAAAAAACATGCCTTAGGCCACAGCTAATGCATTCACAGAGGCAGAAGAAGGCAGCCTTAACATTCTCAGCTACAGAAAAACAAGATTTTAGTAAAAATGGGGATTATAAACAGGATTTTTAAAAGAACAATATACTAATGTGCTTAATTATATACCTGCCAGAGACGCAAGTGGACGCTGGGATGTAGTTTCACTTGTTGGAAGTTTATTTCTTTACTTATCAAAACAAACCAGCATATTTATTTCAACTTTGAAGTCTCCACATCTACACATTTTCTCTGCTGCTGTTAAAACTTTATCTTTTTGCTACAAAGTGACAGGAAGTATAGCTCTTGTTGTCCAACCTCATCCTGCTACCTGGTAGTGAAACTCATGCAGCACATTCCCAAACATCAATACTGCTTAAGATAATAGTGCAGCCCAAGAAACATATGAAGGAGAAGTGTGTAAGATTTAAGTAGATTTATCGATGTCTAGGATTGCAGGATTGCAGATTGCAACAAGCTGAAACTCTCCTGTGTTCAATATTCAGTTGGTTTTTACCAGGAGCTGAATTATCCACAGAGGTCTCTTCTTCCTCCAAAGCAAACAGATCAGCTAATTTAAACCAATAAGAACACTGAATGAAGTTTTTTCACATTAAAAAAATCAGTGTTTCTCTGATGCTGTTTGGCATGTCAGGGATGGGCCGCTGGCCCAGCACCTGCTAATGTGCTCACCTTCTTTCTCTGATCACTTAAAATCCAGATGTTTAGGAGGTTTTTTACCAGGAGCTGAATTATCTAACAGGGCTCTTCATCTCTGAAACAAACGGACCAGCTGATTTAAACAGTTAAAAATACTGAATAAAACAGTTTCATGTTTTAAAAAAAACAGTGTTTTTCCAACTCTCTCATCATGGAGTGGCTGCTAACTATGGTGGTCAATGCGAAAACGTGAATGCCCCTATTTAGAGCCAGCATTTGGTTTGTCCGTTTTGGGCCACTGTAAAAACGTGGCAGTGCAACTGGGTGATCTCTGTAGACAAGGGAACTCTCCCTATCTAGATATAAACAGCTCATTCTAAAGGTAACAAAAATACAACAGTTCTTATTTTCAGGTGATTATACATTAAAGAAAATATCATATTTTATTTTATTCCATTTCTGCCCCCTAAATTCACACTAGAACTTTAAACCAGTCAGAGAAGCTGAGCAGTGTCAGTAAATGTACTGTACAGACAGGAGGTCACCAGGTCTGAGCTCTTTTCTTCTCTTTTTCTGCTGTTGTGACTCGTTCAGTTCTGGGAAGTGATCAGCGATGAGCATGGCATTGACCCAGCAGGGAGCTATGTGGGTGACTCATCTCTTCAGCTGGACAGGGTCAACGTCTACTACAATGAGGCGTCCTGTAAGTACAACATAACAGTAGAGAGGTGTGTGTGTGTGTGTGTGTGTGTGTGTGTGTGTGTGTGTGTGTGTGTGTGTGTGTGTGTGTGTGAGAGAGTCACTGTGAGTCACACACGTCCTCTGGATGACTGGAGATGGTCTGAGTTCAGCTTCTACTGGAAAATTAATCACATTTCACCTCCTAAACCAACTCAAGCTTGGTTTTTGGATTTTTGTGGCCTTTTTTTCATAGTGTCAAAGGGTTAAGGATGATAAACACAACCTTATTTATTAATTTGATAAGTGAACATTATTGTGCTCTTATCTTGACCTTAAAATTTTTTTAAACATTCGTCTCATCATATTTTACAGCTTATTAGCTCTCATAATAGACATTTTATTTATTTTAAAGTAATATTTTAATTGCCACCCTGCGCTGCTCTCTAAGACATAGAGAAGACCGTAGCCACCTAACCTATTCATCACTAATTCACATTACTTAATGAGTCAGACTGACTCAAACAAAAGTTGTTTAGGGTGGTCATGGATGGATTACTGAATGGGCCCACGGGGAACAGGCCCAGGGGCCCCAGTTGTCAGCTGCCCCACTGACCTTCATCTGCAAAGTGTCCACCAAATTAACATGTATCAACTAGGTAGAGACTCAAAATGAAAGCAACTGCGAAGAAACACAAAATAACTATAAGGAGACACAGAATGATGATGAAGTGACTCAAAAACCCCCACAAAATTTCTTCAATAAGACACAAATTTACTTACAAGAGAGTCAAATGACTACAAAAAGACTCAAAACAACCACAGAGACACAAAACGACCAAAAAAGACACAAAATTACTTTAAAGAGACACAAAAAGACCACAAAGAGACACAGCACAGCCTGAAAGAGACCCAAACTGACCTCTAGATGACACAAAATGACCACAAGGAGACAAAAAAAAACCCACAAGGAGACAGAAAACAGCTAAAAAAGATCCAAGATTACCACAAAGAGACAACAAAATTCCACAAAGAGACAAAACAACTACAAAGACACACAAAAACCACAAGGAGACACAAAAAGACCACAAAGGGTCATAAAACAACCACAAAACAAGAGGCAAAATCACCTCCTCCTGTGTATTTTTGCATTGCATATTGAAAACTCTTTGCATATCTGTGCCCAAGGGAATACTGTCTCATAATGTGCCCATGAGGGTGGTCATGAAGAGACATGCATCATCTGATAGCATTTGAACAGGACAGCTGGTAAGGACATGTATAGGTTAAAAACACAACATTTTGGTGCCAGAACATGACAACTCTTCTTCTCTGTTTGTGCAGCACATAAATACGTCCCCCGGGCTGTGCTGGTGGACCTGGAACCAGGAACCATGGACAGCGTACGCTCAGGAGCCTTCGGACAACTCTTCAGACCAGACAACTTTATTTTTGGTAACAATCACATTTTTTTTACTCAATGAATTCGGTTTTTTAGGCCTGTTGTGCAAGTTTACAGGGTTGTTAATGTGAAAAAAATCATTAATGTATATATTTAGACAGTAAGCTACAAGTTCTTTGCAGTTTGAAAAAAATCCTAAAACATAACTGTAATTAAACACCAGGAATGACCAGTGTAGCTTAATGAGATTTGTGAGTGTAATTTAGCAGGTAAAATTCCTTAAAGATGATTTAACAGTTTTTTTGTTGCAGACGAAGAAGCCTAAAATGCAAAAATTGACACATTATTAGATTATAAAGATGTTGTGACTATCATTTTAGCAAACAGCCAACTGTTTCCACCTCCAGCAGTTACAGAGCAAAAAGGTAATTCACTGGGCATTGCTATGTTTCATCTGATGAATGTCAGTCCAATATTCTCTCTCTTTTAGCTCTGGTTTTGGTCTTCACCAGCTCCTGAGGGAAATATCTGTCTCTGTAGCTGCTAAAGCCACTATGTTCAACAGCTAATCTCTGTCTGCTGTTTGCTGCTGAGCCAAACAGGAAATGTGCCACAAATCCAAAACCAGGAGCCTAAAGAGGCTAAAAAGCTCCATAGAGCTGCAGAGATAGAGATAATTCTCTGTGAGCTCATCACTCTCTGAGATACTTTGTTCTTTGTGTAGTTACAGAGGACAGAGCTGGAGCAGGAGTGAAACTTTCCAGCATTAAATCTCTACTGTAAACAGACCATAGCATTTGTTTTATAAACTGATGTCTCAGCAGGAGAAGAAGCAGGGAGACTGTAGATCTGTCTACTCTGTCCTTCTATCCCCCCGTCTGAGAAATGGGTCACCAGTTGAGTGTGTGTCTACACGCACATTCCCATCTGTTGTGGTGATCGTTTTACATTTCACAGATGGATTTTCTCTGTGCTGATTGGTTGTCTGCAGGTCAGACAGGTGCGGGGAACAACTGGGCCAAAGGTCACTACACGGAGGGGGCGGAGCTTGTTGACTCGGTCCTGGACATAGTGAGGAAGGAGTGTGAGCACTGCGACTGTCTCCAGGTGAACACGACTTCAGGTTTTTAGTGTCTTAAGGAACTTAAGTAACAGAGTAACTACTCTGAAAAAGGAGCTAAAAACAAAGTTCTTAGAACTATGAGAAAGTCCCTCCAGTCCATAATTGCCTAATATCTAACATTTGGGAACCCCCCCGCACCCCCAATCTCTCAACACTGTTTACTGTGAAATGACTGTTTTGTTGTAACTCTGCCTGCAGGGTTTCCAGCTGACTCACTCTTTGGGAGGGGGCACCGGCTCAGGCATGGGCACCCTGCTGATCAGCAAGATCCGGGAGGAATACCCTGATCGGATCATGAACACTTTCAGCGTCATGCCTTCACCAAAGGTATTCTTCCTGCTTTCTTTTATTTCTCTCATCTACTCTTTCAACTGAAATCCTTAAACCATTACCCCAAACCTTCTTCTTATGGCAAATACAACAACTCCACAGACCACTCTTTCTGTAGTTGTTTCATGTCTCCTCCTCCTTGAAACTTTAACATCTCTGTATCTGATCTTCTTTTGATCTATCAGGTGTCAGACACTGTAGTGGAGCCGTACAACGCCACCCTGTCTGTCCACCAGCTGGTTGAAAACACAGATGAGACCTACTGCATCGACAATGAGGCCCTTTATGACATCTGCTTCCGCACTCTTAAACTCACGACACCCACCTATGGCGACCTTAACCACCTTGTGTCAGCTACTATGAGCGGCGTGACAACCTCACTCCGTTTCCCCGGGCAGCTCAACGCAGATCTCCGCAAGCTGGCCGTCAACATGGTGCCTTTCCCCAGACTCCACTTCTTCATGCCAGGGTTTGCTCCTCTGACAGCACGAGGCAGCCAGCAGTACAGAGCACTTACTGTCCCTGAACTCACCCAGCAGATGTTTGATGCCAGAAACATGATGGCAGCCTGCGACCCTCGCCATGGACGATACCTGACTGTTGCAACTGTCTTCCGCGGGCCCATGTCCATGAAGGAGGTAGATGAGCAGATGCTGAACGTCCAGAACAAGAACAGCAGCTACTTTGTGGAGTGGATCCCCAACAACGTCAAGGTAGCTGTCTGTGACATTGCTCCCCGGGGGCTCAAGATGGCCGCCACCTTCATCGGTAACAGCACGGCCATCCAGGAGCTGTTCAAGCGGATCTCCGAGCAATTCTCTGCCATGTTCCGCAGAAAGGCTTTCCTGCACTGGTTCACGGGCGAGGGCATGGACGAGATGGAGTTCACAGAGGCGGAAAGTAACATGAACGACCTGGTGTCGGAGTACCAGCAGTACCAAGAGGCCACTGCCAATGACGGCGAGGAGAACTTTGAGGACGAGGAGGACGAGATCGTTGAGTAAGGAGGCTGAACATGTCTGGTAAAACTGAGAGAACACTGGTGGAGTGATTATGGGAAGGCAGAGTAAAAACATTCAATATTAACAATAAGACACAAGGAGTCGGTCCATTTGAAATCTGATAATTGGCCCTGTTATTACATTATAAAGTTAAAATATTACCCATTGGCCTCAGCTTCAGACATTTAATTATTTAGATTAATATGTTAATTAAATATCTTAAAAACAACAACTTAGTACTCTTGTTCCTTGTAGCAACCTGATCTCACTCCCATGTCGTCAAACTATGCCGGTTGGGCAGTGACCCTGGCGTCTCTATAATGACATCGGGGGCACCCTTTAGCATTTGTGTCAGACTCACTGTGCTTTTCACAAACTATAATGTGAACCCATCAACGTCATTATTAGACATTCAGAGCAACAGACATAGTTTAATGAGTGAGAAACTCCCCTTTGGGTTGGTAGGTCCAAGAAGCACAGGACTTTGACCCAGGAGGCCAGAGTTCTAGACCAATAAACAGCAACATTAGGGTTGCGGGGTTTGTGCCATTCAAAGCCAGGTGTTTTCATGCATCATCAGCAATCTTTGTATGTAATCATGAGCCAGTAATTGTTATGTTACTCACGTATTCGGGAAGGCTGCACTCGGGTGATGAACGCTTAAAGTAAAGTAAAGAGGAAAGTTGTATAAAGAGCAGGAGGTGGGTTTGGGTAGTGGATGGGTCAAATAAACGCATGACTTACATGTTCCTTTTCCTAAACCTCACCTATGTAACTTTATCCTCCTAAACATAACCTTCGTAACTTTACGTTAAGTACATAATGTGACAACCCTATTCATGCAGTGCTTATTTGTTGATATCATATATCACTAATATCATATCAACAGTTATGCATGCATTTTCACAAGCTATTATACAAACCATTGTATGAAGATGTGTCGTTATAGCAACACTTCTGCCCAAGCAGCAAAATATGATGAGTAGGGATGAGATCACATTGAACAGGAATAAGTTATTGTTTTATAAACTAGAAATCTAATGGAATAATTGAAAAGTTTATTAACAAATGAATCCAAAGTGAAAATAATTGTTAGCTGTGTCCTTAAGTTTTCCTCTACTAAGCAAAACTGAAACTGACTGTTAAGACTGTTCTTAATATTTTCCACAATAGCTTCTGTTTTCTATTTGCCATGTGATGTTCATGGCAAACTTAAGAACTTCAACAATATTGAACATTTTATATACTTTCATTTAAGGGGGTGCATGTGTCTGACAGGAGGAAATCTAATTTTTTATTATGTTAAACACAGTTTTTGTACCTTAACCTCACTAAACTTTAACCACAGAGGCATCACATTAGAAAAGGCTCAGGTGAGTTGTTTTGGAAGGCAGTGACATATTAGTCATTTTGTTGTAGGAATGCAAAGAATACAATGTGTTAACAACACACAAAATGTTTGGTGATGGTAGCATAATAATAGCTAATATTTGAATTTAATGCAGTGGAAATGTGCTGTAGGTGTCATGCACTGATTTACAAGATGTTAAAACTGTAAGTGGAAAAGTGAAGGCATATTTGATGAAGTTTACATCACAAACAAACAGACAGACACATGGTCCTGATCAATCGTTTTGTACTGTACTGTGTTTGAGTGTGTTTGTTGTTTTCAATCTGTGTTTTTTGTACACGTCTAGAGTGGCTGACGAGAGGTTAAAATAAAAGCTTCTTTCAAGGCCTTACACTGTTACATGTCTGCTTGTGCTGTGCTTTTAATTTGTGCTGTATTTTATGTACCACTGGATCTGTCTGCATATTTATGTTTTACATGAATTGTTTGGCTCTTTGTTCAGGTGCTTCTTTTTGTGCATTTACCCTGGTGGTTCATTGCTTGGGTCCAGACCTTTAAATTCGCAGAGTTGACTATTTTGTCTGGTCATCACATGAAATAGTGGTGTCTCGCTTAAAAAAGCAATCAATCCAATGGATGCCACAGTGGTACCAATGCTTAGCCAGTCAGTGCCAACACCCCTAATCAAGGACGTGAGGAAAGGAACTACATGCTAATGTACCTACAGTATATAAAGTTAGATTATTTGCATCATTTCAGGCCATGCCATTGTTTTGAAGGTCCATAATTCCAAAGCCTTAACAGTCTGAAATGGAACATTTCTCTGAAATTGTATTACACACTATTACAAACAGAAGTACATAGCTAACAGAATGACCCTATCAGACCTTCCCACTATGGCCATTACCTGCCCTACTAATGGCTTACCCTGATATTCTTACCTTGACCTTTACCAGTCTCACTCCTCATGCCTAAAACTAACCAATAAAGGAGTTCTAGTCAGTCAGGGGCAGAGTGGGGCTGGTCATGCCTTAGCCATAGTCGGAACCGGTCAGAACGCCTGATGATGTCATTCTGCAAAGTAGTTAGCAGACCCAAATGAAGTCTGCTGATATTTTTATTATTATTATTTTTAATAATAGTTTTCTGAGGTGAACCAGATTGAAATGTTTTTTGTTTTTTTGTGTAATATGATAGATTCATTAAAAAAAATCAGTTCAGTTGGAGTTGTTGGAGTTCTGTATGTGCTGATTCCATGTAGGCCTGATAACTTGAGCTTTGGGTCCTATGGGCCATTTTTCAGGGGTGGGGCTAACTGAAGAGAAACCTTCACTTAGTGACCTCTCTTTCCTGTTCGGGCTGCTGAATAATATTCTTCAATTTGTTTTTACCCCCCTGAATACCAGATTATTTTACATAAACTGTGTGTCTTATCTCCTTATTGCCCGATATTGTAGACAAAGTGCAGCAAGACTCTGAACTGCTTCCTGTTTAGGACTAAAGATTGAATTGCAATACTTTTTGACTACTTTTTGATACGATAGTTCCCAAATTAAAACTTTAACAGGGTTAGACAAAAGTCTTTTGCAGCTGCTTTGTATTGAGACAAAATTGAACATTAATGGATTTGAGAAGTTTGGGTTCTTTTTCTGTTCAGATTCTAAATGCTTTAAATAAAGATTTAATGCAGGTGTTCTGTTGAGGTTTCCAAACCACACATGGCAACTCTTTTAGGACCTGAAATCACCCCACCGTACTGACAAAATACCACATCAGAGTGGAGAGAGAATCAACCCGTCAACAGCATGTTAATCTCTGTCAGCCAGCGCTGTGTTCGAGAGTTGATTGCCCAGCAGTTCTGTTTGTGTTGTGGATTATGTGGAGAGCAGCAGCAACCATCGCTGTCAAAGACAAAAACGCTTTGCTCATGTCTGTCGGCCTGAGCTGATGTCTGTGGATCTATTCTCCACCAGTAGCTCTTTGTATCTCCGCAACGCGAGGTATTCAGCCGACTGATGGACAGTTGGCAATAATCATTTTGCTGCTTTGACGCATCAGTATTGTTGCTATGCTTCATCTAGCGGCTATCTAAGTTAGAACGTTTTGTCTGGTCCTCACTGTCTCAAAGTGAGAGTTAAGACTTTGGTATAGGTTTAGATTTAGGTCAGGGTGTGGGGCTGAGGAATGTATTATGTCAGTGATGGCACTTGTCCAAACGTCCAGCTGCTGTCTCGGCCAGGAAGTCAGCTGGGACAGAAATAATTTTCGCCTGTCTGTTTCTTTTCTTTTTTTTTTTTTTTTCTGGAAGCAGAGTAGGACAACTTTTCTGAACTGTGTTGGACTGAAGACATACTTGCAATAATAAAGATTTTAGACATTTAGCTGAAACTCTCACAAAGAAAATTATGAACATTTTTAGGATAAACTATACTATGACATTTTTGATGATTTTTTAAATAACATACTACACTATGTTTTTTTTTTAATGAAATTTTTTAAGACATATCCTATGACATTTTGAGGATTTTTTTAAGACATGCTACACTATGAAGTTTTTTCAGGAACATTTTTAATACTTACCATGACATTTTTATGAAAATTTTGACACTAAACAGTGACTGCAATGATTTTTTTTTAATTTCGCTTTTTTTTATGACTTTCTTTTTTTAATGATGTACTATATTTTGACACTTTTTGCAAAAATGTTGATATACCACACCATGACTCTTTTCTATGACAAACTATGACTAGCTAGTATGAAATTATTGCGAAAAATTGTGATACATACTGTACGATGGCTTTTAGATATTATTATTACTAAACAACACAAAATACACTGAGATTATGACGTGGAAGATTTTGACATACTATGCTATGACATTAAAAATGATTTTTTAAAATGACATATACGTTGACATTTAAAAATTTTATTTTTTTTTAACAAACTATGGTAGGAATTTTTTAATGAAAAATGTAATACATGCTATACTATGACATTTTTTACTGCATACTATACTATGTCAGACTTATACTTATATTCTCTATCCCTATGTGCATCAGTGTTTTTGTATGCATTGCATAATAGACTGTGTGCCCTCAGGATTAATATAGTATCTATCCAGAACATTTGACTTATATTGCCACCTGATTTTTATGAAACTTGGGGCCCTATTTAGATGGTCTAAAGCGGATGGCGGAGGGCACATAGTCCATGTCGCAGGTGTCATTGCTATTTAGATGCAGGCGCAGTTGTCATTTTCACGCTCTGCGCTCTCGTCGTCTAACTAGCAAATGAACTTGCGCTCCTCTGGGTGAGTTGGTCTAAAAATGAGGAGTGGTCAGGCGCAGTCATGGCGCGTTGCTAGTTAGATGACGCAAAAAGCAAATGCGCCAGTGACCAGCAAAAACCTGGTCTAAAGTCAACGGCGCAGTATTTCGCTGTTAAACAAGTTAGTAATATGCGTCTCTAGGCAGGTGCACAATGCGTGTGCACTCTGCTCAGACACACAAGGCGCAGCCACACATAAGCAAAAGATAACAAATAAAAATATGATTACAATGTGAAAGGTTATTATTGTGCACATTAAAATATTTATCAGAAACACGTCTTAATGGTCAGTCATTAATCAGAATGATCTAATTGCAGTAATAATGATCATTGGGGGTTTCCCTCTTCTTCAGTGTGTTATATAGCATTTTTCTTCCTCTATAAGGTCTGCTAAGTTAAGAAAAAAAAAAAAAAAGTCCAGGCTAAAGGGAGTTCTGTCTCCCCACAGGCACACAGCTCCTGACCTGCCTGAAACAGCTCATTTGAATTTCCCGCCTTTAGTTACGCGACATTATTTCCTAACAATGCGCAATTGGCATGGCACACAGTGCCTGCCTGCAGGCCACTGAGCTGCACCTCCAAACAAGCCTGCTCTGAGCAGAGCCTGAGCACAGGCTGCAGAGTTTAAACCATTGAGGAGCTGTTGAAGAGGTACGCCATGTCTAGGAGACGCTGCTTTCTCCATTGTGACCAAAAATGATCCTTGTTTGGACTGCCAAAGGACAAAGGAACAAAGAAGAAGTGGTTGAAATTTATTTTCAATACAATTCCTCCACAGTACAACCTGGACCTTTTATTGTGTTCCCCCTATTTTCCTGAGGACTGCTTCACAAATTGGCAACACATTACTGCTGGATTTTCACAGCAGTTACTGCTGAAAGATGGGGCAGTTCCCTTTGTTGGACAAATCTGGAGATTTGGGATCACAACCTGTAAGTATGCTTTATGAGTTGTAAATTTGTTGTATAAAACCAAACAAACTGTGTAAGTTGAATAATGCCGTTGCATGTAGATAATGTTAGCTAAATGATGACTAATTAATAGATGCCAATATATCAAGTTATTAAATCGCTTGCTAGCTAGGAATAAACCCACTCCTCCTTAATTTCTGCACAGATCTTGTGCTCACTATTGCTTTGCACATATTATTCTAATCTTTATTGCCTCAATAGAAAGAGCAGGGTCAGGGAGGAGACAGTGGACCAGAGGCCAGCAAGGATGATCATGCAGGGTCTTCACAGGTGAGGAGAGATTACAACTGGCTGAGAGAAAATATCTAGAATATAAAAGGGAATGTGCAATTAATTTCCACAGCTATGTCACCACTACTATTCTTTATTCTATTTCAAAATGTTGCTTTGCGCATTTATTATCTATATCAGCTAAGCCACTAGCTCACCTTGGCCAGTCTGACCATACATCCCTGCTTTTGATCCCAGCATACACCCCCTCAGAAAAAGGGCTCTCACATCAAAGACTGTTAGGATAGGCCTGAAAGTGCTTCACACCAGCTGCAGGATTGCTTCCAGAGAACAAACTGAGATATCTTTGAACATCAGGACCTGGAGGATTACACGGTAGCGGTCCTGGGGTACATTAAGTTCTGTACGGACACTGTCACTGTAGATAAACACAGTCAGGTCTACCCAAACAGGAAGCCCTGGATGACGAGTGAGGTCCAGAATCTCCTGAGGGAGATGAACAATGCGTTCAGGTCTGGGGATGGGGCACAAAACAGTGCTTCCAGAGCCAACCTGAAGAGATGCATCTGAGGGGCTAAAGCGGCATACAACCTACCTAATCTACAACATTACAGTGTGGTACGAAGGCAGCACAGCTGCAGAGAAAAAGTCACTGCAGCGGATTATATGCGCATCTTAAAAAGTCATTGGCTGCCCGTTACCTTCACATAAGGACACTGCCACTGCCCGCTACCTCGAAAGAGCCTCCACCATTGTCAAAGACTCTACACACCCTGGCCATAAACTTTTCCAGCTACTGCCTACAGGCTGATGCTATTGGTCCATCAAGGCACACACGTCCAGATTTCATAACACATAAAACTTTTTTCCCCCAGGCCATCATTGCACTTAACTCTCAATAGCAACTCTGCGGTCCACACATTTTGCAATATGGACTTTGTATATAGCTGTTTGCACTCCACTACTGCTGCTTGATGCAGAATTGCACTATGGTTGGACTTATTGTTGTTTTTAATATCCCCAACTGCATTGTATCTGGTATGCAATGACAATAAAGACTTAAATTCTATTCTATTCTATATGGAGGAGGACAGATGACAACCTCAACAGCAACAATACCAGGCAGGTATGGCAGGGTGTCCAGAACATCACCAGCTATATGTCAAGCATCCTCTCAGCTGTCGAGGGGGATGAAGCTCTGGCAGAGGAGATGAACCTCTTCTTTGCCTGTGTTGAGGCGGACTCAATGGCAGCAACGTCACAACCACCTGTCAGCAGGGTCCACAAACACTCACAGTGGAGGAAAGTGAGGTGAGGGGTACACTGAGGGCCGTGAACCCCAGAAAGGCATCGGGGCCAGATGGTATGGCTGGTTGGGTTCTGAAAGACTGCGCAGACCAGCTGGCGGGGGTTCTGTCACAGTGCCGCTGCCCAAAAGGACCATTAACACTCTCAATGACAACCGTCCAGTAGCACTCACACCCATCATTATGAAATGCTTTGAGAAGCTGGTGTGGAGGCACATCATTGCCAGTCTACCACCGGCTCTGGACACACACCAGTTTACCTACAGAGCCAACAGATCCATGGAGGACGCTATGGCTACAGCTCTCCATGCTGCTTTGTCCCACCTGGAGCAGCGGGGAGCTATGTGAGGCTGCTCTTCATGGATTTCTGTTCGGCCTTCAACACCATTCTTCCGCACAGACTGGTGTCCAAGCTGACAGAACTGGGTCTCTCACCACCCATCTGCTACTGCATCCTGGATTTCCTGTTGGACCGCTCGCAGAGGGTTAGAGTGGGCCCCTATACCTCCACTGCTCTCAGCACTGGCTCACCACAGGGCTGCGTGCTGAGCCCCCAACTCTACACCCTCTACACCTACGACTGTGCCCCCACCCACACCAGCAATACTTTTATGAAGTTTGCTGATGACACCACAGTGGTCGGACTCATCTCTGGGGGGAAGAATCGGCCTACAGGGACGACGTGGAGCGGCTGTCCAGGTGGTGCGGCAATAACAACCTGGCTCTTAACACCACCAAGACAAAGGAGGTGATCATTGACTACACAAAAAATAAAATGGACATTCAACCACTCTACATCAATGGGGTCTATGTTGATAGGGTCTCAACCTTTTGGTTCCTCTGCATCCACATGGAGGAGGACCTGACCTGGGGCACCAACATCACGGAGCTGATAAAGACGGCACAGCAGAGACACCACGGCTGTCATCAAAAAGGCACAGCAGCGTCTGCACTTCCTGAGAATGCTCATGAAGAATAATGTTACTGAGAAGTTGATGGTGACCTTCTACCGCTCAACCACTGACAGCATTTTAACATACTGCACCTCAGTATGGTTCACCCACTGCAATGAGGCAGACCGGAGGAGGGTCCAGAGAGTGGTCAAGACGGCACAGAAGATCATTGGCTGCCCCCTCTCCTCTCTGAAGGACGCTGCGGGAATCATCAGAGACAGCACTCATCCTGCTTCACACCTGTTTGTCCTGCTGCCCTCTGGCAGGCGTTTCAGGTCCATCAGATCCAGGACAAACAGGCTCAGAGACAGCTTCTTTCCACAAGCCATCACTACGTCGAACACGAACTTACACTAACAGCCCCCACCCCCCCCCCTACACACATTCTACCATCACACAAGGACATTGTGCAATACTGCAAATGTGTTCTCTGTAAATAATAAATAAATAAAATCCTCTCTCGTCACTTAGTATTTATACTACTTACTTTACATTGTGCGCTACTTATCTTATATTGCGTGTTATATATTGTCTCATGTTCTCTTGAGGGTCGCGGGGGGGCAGGAGCCTATCCCAGCTAACATCGGGCGAGAGGCAGGGTACACCCTGGACAGGTCGCCAGACTATCGCCAGACTATCACAGGGCTGACACATAGAGACTACGGACAATTTAGAGTCATCAATTAACCTAGTCCCCAATCTGCATGTCTTTGGACTGTGGGAGGAAGCTGGAGTGCCTGGAGAGAACCCACGCTGACACGGGGAGAACATGCAAACTCTGCAGAAGGGCTCCCACACCCGGGATCGAACCGGCAACCCTCTTGCTGTGAGGCAACAGCGCTAAGCACCACACCACCGTATTCTATTCTATACTATTCTATTCTATTCTATAAGCCCAAACACAGCATTTCAGACAGAGGTGCTGCAGCAGTGAGCAGTATAAGACAAATAATGTGTTTTGAATATTGACGCACGTAAATCTATTTTACTAGACCCAAATATTACATATTTATACCAATATGACCCTGGAAATAAGCACAATAGGTCTCCTTTAAACAATAAGGAAAAACTGGAACAGTAACAGTCTGAACTGCTGCTAGCATCCTCTAGAGGCTTCAACGTTCATTACAACCAGCAGTGGAGATAGGTTTGTCCTGAGGGCAGTGCAAGAGGAAAGGTCATGGGGTTATTTAACCCTTTAAACTCTGCAAAAGAAATGGTCTTCTGAGATCTCAGAAGCACGGGATGTTAAGGGCACTTGCCAGTTTAACCCTTTAGCAAGTCTAGCTTTGTGACATAACGAGAAGCTCCAACCCTGTCTATGCAATCCTCCACACGAGGAAGAGGAAAAGAATCTGGTTTAGTGGCAGCATTTACTTTCCTTAAATCAGTACAAAATCGTTTGTGTTCCATTGGACTTTGGCACTAACAAACACGGGGAACTCCAGGCGCTGGAACTAGGAACTAGGAACTCCCTCTGCATTTCAGCTGTTTTAGTTGGATTCACACAATAAGGATGCTACTTAATAGGAAGACAATCACCAATATCAATATCATGTTGCAAAACAGTGGTTTGGGTTGGTACATTTGAGAAAGTGCATGATGACTTTCAATCAACCCGACAATGTCACTCTTATCTGTCCCAGAAAGATGAGACAGATGAGCCTCCAAATCACCTAAAACTTGGGAATGCTGCAACCGAGCACACACAAAAGGAGCATCTTGCATTACCAAGTCATCTTCCTGGGGGGAATAGGAAGGCAGCACTGCTGTTAAAACTACAGGCAACACCTTAGCTGAAGGGGAGAGAGCTGCTTCACTAGACTTGGCAACATAAAGCTTCAGCATGTTCACATGGCATACACGAGTCTCTTGGGAGTACAAATGACATAATCTGTTTCACTCAGTTTTCTTTCAACCACATAAGGACCTGCAAATTTAGCTTGAAGTACTGACCCAGGGATAGGAAGGAAAGCCAACACAGAGTCCCCAGATTTAAAACTTGATTCAACAGCACTCTTATCAAGGTGAGTCCTCATTTTAGACTGGGAGATAGACAGTGCCTCTTTTGCTACCCCACAGGTGTAGTAAAGACGCTCTCTAAAAGAACTCACATAGTCCAGTAAATTTTGACTAGAAGAATCTCCAGTCAGCTGCTCACGCAACAACTTCAATGGTCCCCGAACTGTATGGCCAAACACCAATTCTGCAGGACTGAAACCCAATGACTCCTGAACATTTTCATGGATGGCAAAAAGCAAGAATGGTATTCCCTCATCCCATTCCTTACCACTTTAAAGACAATAGGTACGCAACATAGTCTTAAGGATGTGGTGAAAGCATTCTAGCACCTCCTGGCTCTCTGGATGATAGGCACTAGGGATCTGATGTTTCACAGCCAACATGTCTAACACCTGAGCAAACACTTTAGACATAAAATTGGTACCTTGGTCAGTTTGAATGACCTTTGGCCAGGGATGGGTAAGGGTTACTTTAAAAGTAATCAAAGTTATTTACTGTGTTACTTTAAAAAAAAAAAAAAAAAAAAAAAAAAAAAAAGTAATCAGTTACTTTACTGCGTTACTTCCTGAGTAAAGTAACTCAAGTACTTTTAATGTACTTTTGATTATTCTGTATTTCCTATTGGGCAATGGTCCACAGGGTGCTTAGCCTACATTTTTTGTCTCCAAAATTAAAGTAATGGAACATTTGTCCTTCACTGAGATCCAATTTTCCCATCACAGCCGTCAGTAGAAACACAGAATGATATGCTGCCATAGACAACTGTATGACAACAACACCACAGCGTTTTTAATATTTCCTCTAGGGATGTTACCACACAGAGTAAAAGTGACTGAACAAGACAAGCCCAACAGTTTTCTGCACGCCTTTCGGTCTTTTTGAGTGGAACCGGATGCCGTTTGGGCTGTGCCCCAAGCACCTTTCAGCGGTTGATGCAAAGGATGTTTGGGGACCAGCAGTGTCAGTCTTTGCTCCTCTACCTCAACGACATCATTGTGTTCTCTTCTTCCATTGCCCAGCACTTCCAGCGACTGGAAGTGGTTCTTGCCCGGCTTCAGAAAGAAGGCTTGAAAGCGAAATTGGAAAAGTGTGCTTTCTTTCAGAAAGAGGTCAATTACCTTGGGCATGTCATCTCAGGTGAGGGTGTGTCCACCGACCCAACAAAGATCGAGGCGGTTGCCAAGTGGCAGCCTCCCCACCAGGTGACTGAGCTGCGTTCGTTCTTGGGGTTCGCCAGCTACTACAGGCGCTTTGTGGATGGGTTTGCCCAGCTGGCTGGCCCTCTGCATAAGCTGGAGGCAAAGCTTGCAGGCAGCCAGTCCAAACGAGGGCAGAAACAAGATCCAGGTTCTGCATGGACACCGCACCACCACCACCGCTTTGAGGCCTTGAAGGCAAGGTTGGTTTCTGCCCCGGTTCTGGCCTATGCAGACTTTTCACCCCCCTTCATCTTGGAGATTGACGCTAGTCATAGTGGTTTCGGAGCTGTCTTGTCTCAGGAGGCCGAGGGTAGTGTTAGGCCTATAGCTTATGCCAGCTGAGGACTCCGGCCCACAGAGCACAACATGAACAATTACAGTTCCATGAAGCTGGAATTTCTGGCCCTTAAGTGGGTAATGACTGAAAATTCATGAGTATTGTTGGGGCACAAATGTGTGGTCTTCACTGATAACAACCCGCTAAGTCATCTCCACTCTGCCAAATTGGGGGCCACAGAGCACTGGTGGGTTGCCCAACCTGCTGCTTTCGACTTCGAGCTTAAGTATCGATCAGGCCGCAGCAATAAAAATGCTGACGCGCTTTCTAGGTCTTCAGCAAGCAGTCTGCCAAGACTCTATAGCAGCAGTAACTCAGTCCAAACAGCAGACATTGAAACAGCTCCATCAGGCACACGGCCACCAGGGCATCGACCGAAACGACCGAGCTGGTACAATTTTCATTTTCATGTTTATTTGAAAGGGACAGATACATATACATAGAGAATTGCACAGCAATTAACCAATGCAATGTATCACAGCATTTGTAGCTACTGCTAATTTCCAATGCCCGTCCCCAGAAAGGCCTTTAAAAAAAACCATACAAAACAACATACACAACAACAAATACACATATTTACATACAGATACACATCATATGCATATTGTATACCTACCCTACCTCCCACCCCACCCACCTACCCACCCCTACACATGACTACATAACTGATTGCCTTTTAAAAATTCCTTCAGTTTAATTTTAAAATGTCGACAGTTTTGTTCTGTTTTAAGTTGGATAGGCAGTCCATTCCATATATTAGCTTCCTTTATGACAAAAGATGTCTGGCCAAAGGAAGTCTTCCGGTACGGCACTTTACACTTTCCTGCAGTGGTATTCCTTGTGACCAGTCCCATGGCCTGTAACGGTCGCACCATGTCACTGAGAACCTGAGGGGCCTGGCCATGTAAACACCTGTGTATAAGATTGGCATTTGCAAATGCAATAAAGTTGTCAGAAGCACGCTGATGACAGCGATGTTACTGGCCAGGAATGTGCTCTGACATAAAGCAGTGGGTCAGAGAATGTGAGCGCTGTCAGGTCGCAAAAGATTTGGGACCAGTGTCACACAGCTTTATGGGCCACCTGCTTGCATCTAGGCCAAACAAGATTGTGGCACTTGATTTCACCATGTTGGAGCCCTCCCAGAATGGGCTAGATAATGTTCTGGTGATGACAGACGTGTTCAGCAAGTACACTGTAGCTGTCCCAACTCGGGATCAGCGTGCTTCTACTGTGGCTCAGGTTCTGCTGAATGAATGGTTTTTCAGGTTTGGTGTTCCGAGTCGTATTCACTCGGACCAGGGTCGGTGTTTTGAAAGCTCTTTAATCCAACAGCTCTGTTGTTTGTATGCCGTAGAGAAATCTCACACCACCCCATAGCACCCTGCAGGCAATGGACAGTGCGAGCGGTTCAGTCGGACCCTCCACAACCTTCTACGCACAATGCCAACGTTGCAGAAACAGGACTGGGCCTCCTGTCTTCCACAAGTGCTGTTCTGATGTAACACCACACAGCATCAGGTCACAGGGGTGTGTTCATTTTTTCTGATGTTTGGTCGCAAACCTAGGCTTCCTGTCAAATTTTTGTTGGGTCGAGTTCAGGACCCCATACCAGGGAACGTGCAGGACTGGGTGGCTGAGCATCAGGCCAGACTTAAGGTGGCCTTTGAGGGGGCACAGGAGCGGTTGTTGGCTGCAGCTGATCGGCGGAAAGAGTGTCATGCATGAGGCGGGTGCATGAGGCGCCACTGCAGGTGGGTCAGTTGGTTTACCTTTGAGACCATAGCACTAGGGGTTGACATAAAATCCAGGACATGTGGAGTTCTGTGGTCTACCAGGTGCTGAGAGCCCCGCTGGGTGAAGGAGCAGTTTACACGATTGCCCCAGTGAGTGACTTGCACCAAGTACGCAATGTGCATCGCGACATATTAAAGGCCCAAGTTGGGCCCACGGCTGCTGCTCTGCCTGTTATGGCTGTGTCGCCATCACCAGCTCCTATGGGTAATTCATCCAGTGATGATGATTTATGGTTGCTAGTTCCTGAAACTCCTTTGCCACCTGCTGTGGCTAGAACTCCTGGTCCCATGGAGCCCCTTGCTGTGACTCCAGTCGGAGACACACCTATTCCTGCTACCCCCTTGGCACAGGGCAGACCTCCCTTATTGGATCCTTCCCTGCCCTCAGCAGGTTCACCCAGTGCTAGCCAGCCAGCTGTGCGTCGGACAGGACGAACCACAGCGGGTCAACATTCTAATGTTCATCATCTTTCCTGGCCAGTTGGCAACGAAGCTGCTGGACTGTCAAGGGCTGTGTCTAATGTCCAGTCTGCCTTCTACCAGCCCTGGTGCTAGCTCTCCATGTTCCGCCCACAGTCTATCGTCGGGGCGACAATGCAAAAGTGGGGGGTAGATGTGGCAGAATGGCTCATTTCAGCCTCTTAATTGTGTAGCAGGATAGGTTTTTACTTTCACTTTCTGCCCTGCCCACTGATTGGGCTGAATTATTCAATTGCATGTTGATTGCGGGCCGCACCGTGCCTTGCTATCTGATGCCGTTTGGATCATGTCTCTTCTGTGGTGTTAAGATGGGCTCTTTGTGATAGTTTTGCTGCAGCGTGTTTGATGTGTGACTGATGTTACATCCAAGTCCACTCTTTTTGCCTCGTAGCAGAGCTGGCCTGTTTGCCGGCTGGAGATCTGTGGCTGGAGTGTGTGATGCGGCCTGTGCGCTGCCTGTGCGTAATGAGCCCACGGTCACAGCTGCTGTGCTGAGTGAGTGAACATAGCGTTCCCCTCCCTTCACCTGGGAGACTTTACCTCAACGTACTGGTATGTATGCAGTAACTTACAGTGCTCCTAAATGTAAGATTAATAAGCAGTGGGTAATTTGGATCTGTTTGTGCACTAATAGGCCAGACCGCGCAGGCCAGGGCCCTATTGTTTTGCTGCATGTTCTTCTTCTTCTTCCTCTTCTTCTGAGGAAATCCTACTTCTCATGTGCGAAAAATCACCAAACTTTGCACAAAGGTCCAGTCTCATGCCAGATTGCCTCAGCTGCAAAAACAGGCCAATAGTCCTGATGGTGGCACTACAGCAAGCCTCTAAAGTTCAAAATTTTGAAAATTCACAACAAATCAACCATATGTGCTAGAGATTTGCAACTTTCACCAAAATGTAGCCCCAATACTGAAGAAACTTTTGTACATTTAAACATATTGCAAATTATGAAGTCCATCACTCTGTTTTTTTTTCAAAAACTGTAAAACTTCTTAAACCTATGTTGTCCCACAATTTTTGCTCAATTGACACCAAACTTGCTACAGAGCATCTTCAGACTGTCCTACACAAACACTCCACACAGATTTTTGATTTATCAAAAATTGAGCCTACAGTGCATCAAAATGTTTGACTGTAAACTGTATTGTAAATATATACTTGCAAATTCTTGCTAAATACATTTTCAATGTTCATTAAAAAAATGACAAAATTTTGGAGTCATGGTAGATGATGTTTGGAAAATATCAGAATTTTATCACAAAAACTGAATTTTTTACAGCATTTTTAATTTCACTCTCATTAAATTTCACAGCCATTTGAAATCTGCCTTTACACACCAACAGATGCTGTCTTGCACACAGGTGACTGGCTTAGTCAATTTGTGAAGCTACATGTGACATTTCTGTTTGCCAGTTAGCTCAGTGAGATAGAGGATGGTTCTTGAAGATTGTGAGTTCAAGCCTCAGCTCGTGCAACATTTCCATATCAGAAATCTACCCAAACTTCTCATAAAGGTCCAGTCCCATGCCAGATGTCTTCAACTGGAAACACAAGACAATAGTCCTGATGATGGCGCTACAGCAAGCCTCTAAATTTCAAAACTTTGAAAATTCATAACAAATCAACCATATGTGCTACAGCTTTGGAACTTTCACTTTGAAATTTGCTTTTCCATGGCATGGATGGCTACTGTCTGGCACCCTGATGCTTGGCTTAGTGAAGCCACAGATGAACTGTCACTTGCCAATTAGCTCAGTGAAATAGAAGACAGACATCAGTCTCAGAAGTTGTGAGTTCAAGCCTCAGCTAAGGCAGAACGGACATTCTAATGTGAAAGTCCTATGTTCAGGCATCATGCTATGTGGATTAGAGACTACTAAGGTTAAATGGTTAAGGTTAATTATGATCCAGGCAGATTCGTGGAGAGACAAATATTCTTTATCAACACTTTTCCCTGTTACAAATAAAATGGATTGGATTATCCCTTGTCTCTTTTCCCTGTTTATTTGGCTTAGCTATCAGTCAATATGCAGAGTCTATCCAATAGCTACTTTTACATTTTAAAAAATGTTTTCATCTTTGTCACCATGGATAATGTTTAGCTTTAAGCTAGATCAGGCCAGTTTGTTCATAATTGCTAGCAGTTAATGTTATTCTTACTTTCTTGTTCTTGAGTTTTTTCTTTCCTTTGTATATTATGAGTCTGATCACTTCAGCCACTCATCCACAATTTGAAGGGCATACCATAATTATATGGTGTAACTTCTATGTTGTGATATATTTTGTTTTAATGTGTGTGTTGCTCAGAATTGCCTAATTTTGCCTAAAATTACCCGGCCCCGACAGCTGTAATTAGAAGTTAGCATTTCTAACTAACCTACTCTAGAGCTTACCTGGTTTCCTCTCTATCTGAGACTGAAATTCTATCTAACTAGTACTCAACTAGTCTTCGTCAGCTTTCCCGGGCAAGCCAGGGGCCACCCCAGGGTTACTGCACAAAAACAGTAAAGTGGTGATGGTCACACCAACACCCGCCGGCTTACTTAATCAGGCAAGCTCTCAAAAAAAAAACTTACCTCATGTGGCAACATAAGCATGAACCTTCTTACTAACAAACAAAATAGAAAATGTCGATCTAGGGGTACAAAAATTAACTCACCTACTCCAAACTAGGTTTTAGACGAGCCCCCATTATGTTACGACTGGCTCAGAGTCGCAACACAAGGGACACAACACTGGGTTAAATGCAAAAAGGATATAACATTTATTTGCAAAAAGACAAAAAAAGGGCAAAAGAACACAAACAAAAGCTGGAATCTTGTGCCAGGGAGTTGAGAGAGAGAGAGGGGGCGGAGAAAGGAGCCACTTATATAGACCCAGCCCACAACTTCACGCAGGTGTCCTCAATCACTCCTTAGTGAATTGCACCTACAACACAGAGACTTAGAACACACACACACACACATGCAAAACAGTAACAGAACACAGAGTGACACGTAACACAATGAATATTGCGGAGGGCGTGGCTCATCACATAAAGGTATGTAACATCTCAAGGGTTTCACCGATCACCACATAACTTTGTAGACATCTGACCACACATAATCTGAGGGGACCCCTCCATTATTGACCCCATCAAACAAAATGGGGGCGCTAGAGAGCCAATTTCTTATCTAAGCCTAACCACCATATCGATTTTTACTAAACTTGGTACATATGTAGAACAGGACGCCTCAAGGTGACTGGAGAAATTTAACTCTAATTGGCAACTGGGTGGCGCTATAACAACAGAAAATGCTTAAAAATGTCTAAAATGTGACCGATCATTGGGGCTCCCCCTGTGGCCAAATGTTTTTGGTTTTTTTTCTAATTTTTGGTATGACTAAGTCATGGCATGGTATGCTGTACGTAATCACGGAAACTGTCAGTGTGTCATTCTGTCAGACAGTCATTCTACCAGTGCGCCCCACTTTTAAGTCAATACAACATATAAATCAATCAATCAATCAATCAATTTTATTTATAAAGCCCAATATCACAAATCACAATTTGCCTCACGGGGCTTTACAGTATACGGCATCCCTCTGTCCTTTGGACCCTCACAGCGGATAAGGAAAAACTCCCCAAAAAAAAACCTTTAACGTGCTACCTCAACTACTAATGTGCAGTTTTAGCCCACTAACTATCTCACTATTGACAATGGTACTACTGTACTTTCAATAAAGCAATATTGATATTGCTTTAAATTGATAAATTGATAAAAGTATTACTACTGTGTCATTAAAAAATACAAAAATCTGTCATGTTTTTCTGTCATGTTCATAAGATTTTACAAAACAAATATAAAATGTAGAAACATAAAGAAAATATTTCTTAACATCCTCTAATTTATTTGCTGTATACATCATTTAGTATTTGAAATATGCCCATTTTTTTTTAGCACAGTGTGAAGGTGTTGTGATAAAGTCATCATCAATTTCTCTGGTGCCACTGTGTGTTTTGCACCCCATGTAACTTAGCACAGTTATGTCATTATGAGCGTACAACGTGATGACTTAGAGGATAGAGGCCTCAGCCTTCTGCTGCAAAAACAATGAATGCTCTAGCTATTTTGGCTTTTATTTTAGATTGATATATACAGGATTACACAAATGATTTTCCTCAGCTATTACAAGGAAATTTCTGGTGACATTTTGTTATAATTACAGTGAAATACTACATTTGCATGGCATGTGAGGTAGGGTAAAAGACAGAAGACAGAAGCCTTAGCTTTCAGCTGCTAAAAGAATCAGTGTTCTAGCTATTACAGTTGTAATTATGGATCTGTTTGAATAGGATTGTACAAACAATGATCCCGATGTGCCAGTCCGTGGGGTGTCAGTTTTTAAAGGGTTACATCTGAAGGAGTCATCCTCTGGAGAGCAAGACCGTGAGATTCCTCAAGTAAAAGTGGATCACTTATCTTGATGGTGATGCTGGGGGAAAATGTTATCATGAGTCATCCACTGGGTACCATGAATTAAATCAGATGAATTGAGCCAGTAGTTTAACTTTATCACAGAGAGAACCATTTCTTCCGTAGTTTTTCTTGGTCTAGGCTTCTTCGTTTTAATAAAGCTAAAAATTAAGAGTGAGTGTCCAAATTTGTGTCTGCAGTTTTTCTTTGTCCTGTCTGTTTCAACATGACATTGACAATTACATGCAATAAATATTCCCTGTTTTGCCCTTATTCCAAAAAGGCAATATTCCTACTAAGCTGTTTACCTGGCAAATGAAAATATTCCAAAAATATTCCCTTTTACATCTGGCCATGCATACTGCAATTAACATGCCCTAATATGATGTTTATCACGTTAGAATCATAGGCTGAATATAAAGATGGATGACATGACTGCTCCCCCATAGTCTCGCCACCAGACAATCAGAGATCTCCGCCTTCTGATAGTCTGGGGACACTCCTTTCTAAAGAGTGTTTAACATACTGGAGAAAACGGCCAGCAACAAATCAACGCCTCTTGCATTTTTGAAAAGGACACGCCCTCCCGGAAATGTGTGCTCCCCTTCTCTCGTCCGCGAGGAAACAAACACACAGAGAGGTTGAAAATGGATGCCGAGAGATCTAACTCTGTTTTATCAAACGTGTGCTCAGTTCACAAGATTGTGGAAATGAAGGACTTACAGCGACTTTGTTTAAAACTTTTAACGCAATCGGACTATGTTTACGAGCACAAGAGTTCAGCGAGCCACCTATTGGTTCTGCAACGTAGGGAGTTTTTTTAAACTCTGAAATTGTATCCGCCCATCTAAACACAAAATCAGGGCGAAAGACATCAGTCTTTAGTTAATCAAAGCGTCTAAAGACTGACTTGTGAGTCTAGCTCCCCCAAAGTGAGGCCAAAACATGTGGATTGCCCCCTAGTGGCAGGCTGCATTACAGGTCATAAAAATCCTACATGAATAGTTCTTCATATTGGGTATGTTTACAAGCACAATGATATTCCACTATTATTCTGACAATATTTTTAATTTGATACAGGTCACGTAAACAGCATATTCTGTTAAGATATTAAAAATTGTGCCTTTTGACAACTGTGGCATCTTCCAATTAAGACGTGGGAAATGTCAGTATTATTGTGGTTTAAATAGCATTATTTGGATATACATACTGTGCATTCAGAATAATAATAATAATAATAATAATAATAATAATAATAATAATAATAGATTTTATTTATATTGCACTTTACATTAAAGAAATCTCAAAGTGCTACAAAGAAAGCATAAAACTTACGGTGAAGCATAACTAGTAAAAAACACAAACCAAACAATGAGACATAAATAAAAGGCTAGGGAAAGGCCTTTGTAAAAAGGTAAGTCTTTAGGCTGCGTTTAAAAGAATCCACAGTCTGTGGTGCTCTCAGATGGTCAGGGAGAGCATTCCACAGACTGGGAGCAGCTGAGCAGAGGGCTCGATCGCCCATGCTGTACAGCTTGGTTCTAGGGACCCTGAGGAGGTTGGCTGTGCTGGATCGGAGGGTGCGTGAGGAGGTCTGGGGGAAGAGGAGTTCCTTTAGGTAGGCTGGGGAATTTCCGTGTACACACTGGCGGGTGAGGAGGGAGATCTTATATTCAATCCTGAGTACCACAGCCAGTGCAGTGACTTCAGGATGGGTGTGATGTGGTCATATTTGCGCACCCTCATCAGGATCCTAGCAGCGCTGTTTTGAATGTATTGGAGCTTGTGAATGCTCTTGCTAGGGATCCCGATGAGGAGCGCATTACAATAGTCCAGCCTGGAGGAGACAAAGGCGTATACCAGTTTTTCAGCATCGGGCAGAGAGAGTGTGGGGCGGAGCTTGGCAATGTTCCTAAGGTGGTAGAAGGAGTTCTTACAC
Organism: Epinephelus awoara; assembly: GCA_035609425.1. Taxonomy (NCBI): domain Eukaryota; kingdom Metazoa; phylum Chordata; class Actinopteri; order Perciformes; family Serranidae; genus Epinephelus; species Epinephelus awoara. The sequence goes on along the minus strand of CM069314.1, from coordinate 30,906,870 downwards.
AGATGCTTGATGTGGGTGTCAAACGTCATGTGGGAGTCCATTCTCACACCCAGGTTGGTGACCGCTGCGGAGTGTGGAATGACCTGACCAGCAAAGGTGATAGAGGTTATGGGGGATGATCGTACTTGATGTGGAGTACCGACCAGCGTGGCTTCGGTTTTGGAGCTGTTGAGTTGTAGGAAGTTGTGATTCATCCACGCCTTAGTCTCCTCCAGACAGGTTGTCAGTGTGGCTGGTGATGGAGATGATGAAAGGGCTGTAGGGGGCGACGGCTCCGTCCTGATGTAGAGCTGCGTGTCATCGGCATAGCAGTGAAATGACACGCCGTGCCTGCTGATGACATGGCCGAGGGGGAGCATATACAGGGTGAATAGGACCACCACAGGTAACAGGCTGGGTTAAGGATTTAGCGCCTCCAAAGGAGACGCACTCGGTCCGTCCAGCCAGATAGGACTGGAACCAGCTCAGGACCAGGTCACAGAGACCAACGGAGGAGTGCAGACGATCCAGGAGGATGGCATGATCCACTGTGTCAAACGCTGCCGATAGGTCGAGGAGGACAAGAAGGGATGGACATCCAGCATCCGCCACCATCAACAGGTCGTTGGTGATCCTTACTAGGGCTGCCTCAGTGCTGTGAGCTGACCGAAACCCAGACTGGAACTTCTCAAAGATGTTGTTGTCTCTGAGGTGGGTTTGGAGCTGTGAGGCAACTACCTTCTCCAGCACCTTGGAGAGGAACGGGAGGTTGGAGATGGGCCTGTAGCTACCGAGGGCTTCCGGGTCCAGAGTGGGCTTCTTCAGGAGGGGAGTGATGATGGCAGTTTTGAGAGCTGGTGGAACATGGCCAGCCTGTAGGGAGAGGTTTATGACACTGGTGATCAGGGGACCAATGGCGCCGATGTTAGCCTTCACCAGGGCTGTGGGGAAGGGATCCAGGGCACAGGTAGAGCTCTTCCTCCTCCCGATGATGCGCTCAACCTCCCGCTGTGTGGTGTTGTAGAAACAGCGGAGAGGCTAGGAGACTTCAAGCTGTGGGACGACAGCTGGAGCAGGGGGAGCAGAGGAGCCAGGGAGGAGAGAGCGAATGCCATCAACCTTAGCTCTGAAGAAAGACATGAAGTCGTTGCACTGCTTCTCGGTGGTCACCTGGGTTTGGGGTTTGAGGAGGTTGTGTACAGTAGTAAAGAGCTGTTTGGAATTGCCGGGGCTGTTACTGATGATTTTGGAATAGAACTTCGACCGTGCGTCTTTAAGGGCTTTGGAGTAGGCCTTTTGGTGTTTGGTGTCTCAACTGTACATGGGACACCCGTTTCATCCACTAAGCCATCGATGACCCGTGGGATATTTTTTGATAATCCTTTCTGATTTATACCCAGAGAAACCCGCTAAAATGGGCAAAAGTCTCTTCAGAGCCAGAGTCACTTTTCTTAAGGCCTGACAAACTGTTGCCTTGTCAATGTGTTAAGTGTCTCTGATGTTCTATACATGATGTGTAATATTTGATATATCTGGGTGGAACAGATTGTTTGATAAATGATAGAGCGTGAGGTGAAATTGTATCTTTCATATAGACACTCGTCTGGGGAGACATCCAAACGGGGTATAATCACCTTCTCTTTACGCAACAGCCTCTGAATAAACTGTGCCTCAATGCCACGACTTAATTCAGAAAAGGACACGCCATGTTCCTCTATTGATGAAGCAAACCTGCCAGCCAGCAGTGTATGTTGCTATAGTAACTGACTCAGGGTTACGCTGAACTGGCTTTGTGAAATGGAAAACTCTGAATAAATATATAAAAGTGAAACAACTGGAGCTTTTTGTGCCATTTTGTTTCTTTGCATCAAAATAGGATTTTTCCAATTTGACCGTGCAAACACAGCCTCCCTCTTTGATTCCTTCATCCACCTTCTTGAAAAGGTTGGTGTTGTGCTATTTGTGCACATCAGAAACCTGTTGATATCCAAGTCTTTCATAATGCTTAAAAGACCAGAGATGTGGGCTTGTATTTTGGGAATGCATCTCTACACCAGAGTCTGCAAACTGTTGGTGGGCTGGTTTCTGTACAATGCACAGCACTGGCAATAAACAGGCAAGAGGTCCTGTGTCACAAGCTGCAGTTAACCAAGCATGAAGGGGGGTTATCAAGTTAATTGATAAGAAGCCAAGCATGAAGGGGGGGGAGAGAGGGGGAATGGCATGCAGCAAAGGGCCACAGACAGAGTCGAACCCAGGCCACAGCACATGGAGCACCTGCTCTATCCACTAAGCTACCAACACCCCATATTTCCAACATATCTTAATTGAAAAAAAGGTTCATTCAAAATATCCAGATTATGGTGTTTACACGACCTGTACCAAATTCAAAACACTGTTATATTCAGAATAATAGTGGAATATTAGCGTGCATGTAAACATAGTCCGTGTTGTAATGGCCAGAGACAACATAACACTCAAACACAAATAATAGCAGGCAGACAAGGTCAGTTCAGTGATTTTAATGAAAGTATGCTGTAAATAGTTTTACTGGGAGGTACAGGAATTGTGAGGCTGGTGAAGGTCAAAAACAGGGGGGGTTGTCCATACAAACAAACAAGTCCAACAAGGAGCAGGTGAGGGAATCTAACAAATCTCAAAAGCCAGATAACAGAAAACAGATACAGACACTAGAAAGCAGCAAGAAGCATGTAGAAACTATGAGGAACTGACAGGGAATGTGTGTGGATAAGGGCCGGTTATAAACCACAAGGGAAAGTGAAGACAGGTGAGAGGAGGTGGGTAAAATCAGGAAACTGCAGGGCTGACAGTGGAAGTGGGAACAGGTGTGTAGATATGAGGGGATGGCAGGTGATTTGCACCATTACTTTTTTCTCAGTTTGTACATTCTCAATTCCTTCCCTTGCATCTTAAGGCTAATTTATAGCTGTACATCAGCTCTACACAGAGCCTGTGCCCTAGGCCATGCATGTGGCCTACACCGTTGTGAGCATTTACACTTGTGCGGTGGTATGTCTGTGTCGCTCTGTCCAAAACCCTGGTCAGCAGTAGGGTTTGCGTGAAGTGCTGTAAAGTTTGATTGATTTAAACAGACTTTAAACATCGCTTTACTGACAATATCAAACACAAGTACACAGTTTGGCTCTGTTACAACTCACAAGGTTCACAGACAAAACAACTGTCCTATACTGGACTTATTTCCACAACAAATACAACATGCTAACATTATTAGCACTAGCCAATTACATTTCACATTGCATAAATTAGCCTAGTGGCTGTCAGATTTCTCTCTACTCATAGGCAGCAAGGATAAATCACACACTTTAAATGATATTTTGTAGGTGCTTTATTGTCTTCACAATTTGCCGTTTATCTGTGAAATAAAAGTTTTTCATTTTACAAAAATAAACAAGAAGTCTGTGTCACTGTGACATGTGGTTACATGTGGTTTCTAGAGAGGTGCGTGTCAGGCTACACCATAGGTACGGCATCAATTCAATGCCAAAAGTATAAATCCCACTTGAGGAAGAGACACAAGGAGAGAGGAGTTGAGGCAACAGGCATTTATTAAAATGAGACATCTGTGGTTTGGAGCTGTCATTTCAAAGTGATGTCAATTAAGTAAGAGGTGTGGTGCATGTACATCCCCTGTCCATCGTTTTGTTAGAGCCAACTGCTGTATTTTATGATCTATCAGATCGGCATTAGGGTACACATGAGTAACTGAGGGATTATCACCTGCTGAGGCAACACTCATGTTGAATGTGGGCAGTCCCAGACATGGAATCCTAGCTCGCTGGCTAATGTTAGCTAGAAAAAATGTATTTTCCTTTGAGAAACTTTGCAGTGCATACTCTTGTTATTGTGTAATTGTTGTTATTGACTTAGTGAGTTTAACTATGATTGCTCCGACAGGTGGAATGCAGAGCGGCAGTTTGATGAGCCAGTCAGAGAGCAAGATGACAACTTCAGCCCAATCACATAAAGGCAGAGGCGGGCCATCATCTGGAAAAAAAAATCCTGCAACGTGAATTTTTTCCTGGTTTTCTGAGTTTTAGGCATGTGTTAATTAAAAATAGCAGCAGGATCAGGATCACTGGTTCTATTTAATATGTTTATGTTATAAATTGAATTTGAAACAAATTAACTGTTTTTATGTGCAAATGACTTCAAACTTCAGCCTAACGCTGACAGATAAAAAGTTCATTCTGTATGACTCTGCAAAACACTGTATCAGGTGAAACATTTTTGTAACTAATTATTCTTCACATTATCAAAAAAATACAAGGTTAGAGTGAGGAGAAAGACTGTTACTGTGGTTAAATATTTAAAAAAACAAAACAAAAGACAGACAATAAAGGTTTTACACCAACACTTACACATAAATAATAATAATAAAAATGTTTTTATCTCAGAGGTCTTGCACAGAGAGGCAGGAACAGTCCTTCTGTGTCTAACATGTCTATTTGGAGAAGTGATATTGTTTATGTTGAATTTAATAGAACAGGATTCAGACTCACAGCAGTGCTTTATTTCTACTTGTAGTGATGATTTTACTGGAAATATCGATGTTTTCTCATTCTGGGGATGGAAATAGAAATGTATTTGTAAAAGTAACCTACAAACAAATAAACACAACTATAAGTTCATTTTCACACACATTAATTTTGGTTTTCCTGACTGGATGCAAGATGTTTTTGCCAATAAATCATGTCAATAAATCTTTTTGGACTCACAACTCATTGTTGTTACTCCTGAAGAATATGAGCTCATTATGACCCCTAGTGGCCAAAACTAAGAGCTGCAACAATAAGTGAGAGATAACCAAGGAGCCTGTCACTGTAATAATAACACTGCGAAACATCACACAGGAAAGTAATGGAATCAAAATCAACTAATCTTTTGTCATTTAAGTTTTGCCTGATTGTTTAGCCACTATCTTTAAAACTATAGGAGAACTCTAGCAAACCTCTGTACACTAACCACAAAACCTTAGACCAAACCAGCAAACATTATATATCTCTTGTGAAGGCAAAACATTCTTGCAAAACTCTGCTGCTTTAGCACTGCAATTGCCGCCTAGTGGTTGTATGCCTACGCAAGCCAGTCAAGTTACACTTTCAGTTTACAGCCATATCTGTAAAAACACAGATGTTTCACACACATCCAGGAGTAGGACAAAGTGTTGCATGACCATTCATTGTTTTGCTCTATGGCAGGAGATGTATTGAATTCTGCTGACAGCGATATCTCCAGCTGTGTTGACAGTGACTAGCGAGCTACAGAGCAGCCAGTTAAAGTGTGAACATAATAACTGTGTGCAGGGCAGTGATAAAATCTGAATACAAGTGGTCAGCTCACAGGTGTGAACAGTGATGTGTCTTGGATGTCCATTTGTTTTTGGATCACCAAAACATGTGTTAATACCAGCTCTAAACAGGCTGCAATGTGAATGTTTTTGCAAAATTTGAAAAAATCTCCTCAAGGTGTTCTTGAATATTGTATTCACAAGAATGAGACAGACAACGTCACAGTGACCTTTGACTGCCAAAATCTAATCAGTTCATCATTGAGTCCATGTGGGTGCTTGTGCCAAATATGAAGAAATTTCTTCAAGGTGTTCTTGAGATATCTTATCACAAGAATGAGACGGACCTATGTATGTATGTCAACAAAATTGCATGGTTGGAAAATTAGCAGACTTCTGAGCATGCTTTAGAGTTAGCACCTTTTTGTATTTTGAAGAAAACATATACATGATACAAACTTGGTGTGTCTTTAACACGTTAGTATAACTTTTGGTTGTTATTTCATGATAAAAACCTTAAACCATGAGGAAAGTTTGTATTGAATGGTATTTGAAATTCAACAAGGTTTACAAGTTTTCTGTTTGTCTGCCACGTTAACTGTGTACAAAGTCAGATTTTATTAGAGTTCAAAGTTAAGTGCTATTTTTTTTTTTTTTTTTTTATCATTCATGGATTTTGATTATATGTGTATAAAATGAGGGGCAGATTTTCATTTAGGATTGTGGATCTGTTGTGAAGACATGTCTTATCTCTGAAGGGACACAATTAAAGTAAAATGCAGAGTTTATACTATCTTTTATTGTTGATGCAGTGCAACTGATTTCTTTTGTAGGAGCTACACATCTACACAGTAGAGATAAGATATACTGCTGCAGTTAAAGCCTAGTCAAGTCACAGCCCATTTTCTCTTATAATCATTAATCTTTTTCTCCATCTCCTTCTTATTCTATGCTTTCTTTTTTATATCATTCAATTTTCTCCCCTCCTTCTTCCTCATCCTTGTCTTTTTCCACTCCTATCATCACTTCCTGTATTTTTTGTGAGCAGCCACTAGGAAGAGCTGCAGCACAACTTATTTACTACCAGCAACTGCATGTAGGTCTTCATAAAGGAACACTAAATTTATGCACTAATACATTCCGTCAGCGTGTCAAGGGCAGTATGTGTTTGAGAGTGTGTGTATGTATGTGATGCATTGTATAGCTACTTTTGTGAGGAGCAATTTAAGTTTTAGACCTTGAGAGTGCCGACATTGTTGTAACGTGAGGACATGTTTGAGATGTGAGGACAATGTTGTCAGCTCAGAACAATAAATTGAATGCATTTTGTAAACTGAGGACATGTTTCTAAATTCATGTGTTGATCTTGAGTTTTGAAAAATACAACAATGTATTCAAAATAAAAATAAGTGTATGAAACGTTTTTTCAGGTTAAATATAATTTTGTAATTATTTTTTGTAATTCTTTTGAATAAATTATTTATTTTCACTTTTAACTTCAATTCAGGTCTTATTTTTTCAGTTTCAAATCGTTTTTTTTCAGTTTCAAATCTTTTTTTCAGTTTCAGACTCAACCTGACCTGGCTCCAGGTGATTTTTTTCCCCAAGCACCTGAAAAAATCATCTGGAGCCAGGTCAGGTGAGTAGGGAGGTGTTTTAGGATTGTTTCCTTTTCCCCAAGCTCAATGGTTTCATCCAGGGGACACGTTTACTGGATGAGGAAGCATCAACAGGGCCGTGACGATGGAGCTGTGAAAATGTATGTTGTCACAAAAACGAACCCTTAAATACTTGTTATGATTTCCCAAAACTTAGTTAACATTTCTCACCTGTGTGCTGGATGGATGGGCTCCAGCAGATCGACCCAACCGACCTGACGCCATCATCGCAAGCGAAGTGGACACTACGCTGTGTTCACAATGCTTTGTGGAAATCGGACATATCAGTACTTAGAATGTGGCTGTTGATCTGCAAAATCTGGCATAATTTATCATTCTTATACCGCAGTTGGTGCTCAGTACTGTCTAAAACAGATTTCTAAATGGGAGTTTGTCACTGGCATCAATTGTTACACTGCCAATCACATGAATATGCTGTATATAAGTGTTGAGTCAGAATTTTTTTAGTTCCTACGTTCCCTAAAGGCACTGTCACTCATGATTCCACACCCCTGTCAGTTGATGCCACGCCCCCCACGCCACATCAGGGTCAAAAGTCTGAAACTGAAAAAAAAGATTTGAAACTGAAAAAAAAGATCTGAATCTGAAAAGCTAAAACATGCAACTGAAAAAAATAAGACCTCAAATGTTAAAATATATATGGAAGTGAAAAGTGAAAATAAATTATTTATTCAAAAAAATTACCAAAGAGAATCAAAATTATATTTAATATGAAAAAAACATTTCATACACTATTTTTATTTTGAATACATTGTTGTATTTTTCAAAATTCAAGATCAACACATGAATTTTCAGTTTCAAATTTTATTTTTTCAAGTACAAAACTTTTGACCCTAATGTAGCTCCATAGGAAACTGAGGTCATTTAACAAAACTAAATGCATTTTTTGTAAAGTGAGGACATGTTTGTAAACTGAGAACAATTTTGTAAACTAAATGCATTTTTGTAAAATTTACCTCGTCCAACTTTAGATTTATTAGGAACAACCTAAACCAAGAGTCAGCCAAGCTATGCTTTGATGCCATGATTATGCCACACATGTCTTATTGCATAACAAGCTGGGCCATGGCCTGTAAAACAACTCTAAAGCCAATTGAAACAGTTTATAAACAGGCTTCAAAAGTATTAGATAAAAAACCTAAATCGTTCCATTACTACCAGATATTGAAGAAACATGAACGACTAAATTGGGACAACATAGTAAAATACACCGACTCTGTGTTAGTTTAAGTTTTCATGGTCAAGCTCCACCTCCACTACAAGACTTTGTCAAAAAGAACTCAAACAGGTCATCCAAAGCAGGCTCTAAAGGTGACTGTGTTATACCAATCAGGAAAAGTGTCTTTAGACAAGCAATATTCTCTTACCGTGCATCCCAGACCTGGAACACAATACCAAGTAATACAATACATGAACTTTCAACTCTCACCTCCTTTACCAAACATCTCAAAGCATGGCTATTGGGAAACCAGGACTGTGATCATTGGTGATGTTTAAATTGTTTGTATTTAGACACACACCTGCATTCATGTGCTATGGACATCATGCAATTCTATGTAGCAGTTTACTGTTTGGTGCAATTTTGAGCAATGTGCAATATAACAAGTAGTTAAACAAGCAGACCCTTTAGCACTTTTGCACTCGACACTTTAGCACTTGTCACTTTAACTAGCACTCAAGCACTTCATAACTTGATATCTAAAAATTCCTATGGTCTTCCACCTCTTGGCCTACTATGTTTCTGTGTATGTTGTTCTGCTTGTCTTACTCTGTTTTATTGATCTTACTTTCTTATTGTTGGCATTGTTGCCTTTTATGTTTTTTAACATCAACCTGCCATGGGACTGGAGACGGAAATTAGCTGCTTGGCTATAATCTCATGTATTTACAAGTAATTGTTTATTAATACATATTGTCCCATTTTTAAAAGAATAAATACATCTCAAAAAAGTCTCAAATAAAGTGAGGACATTTTTGTATATCCTTTATTTAACCAGGTAAAAGCCTCATTGAGCTTAAAAATCTCTTTTTCAAGAGTGACCTGGCCAAGAGGGCAGCGTAAAACATTGTTACAAGTTACAACAAGGCAAACAGATGTATACAACTGTCATACACAACAAATGAATAAAAACTACAGTATGAAATTAACATGAAATACAAGGTCCAGGACTAAAACAAATATGATGTGAGTACAATTTCTAAAATGATTTAGGAACAGTCACATTGGGTGCGGTTACATGATGGCTTCTCATTCAGAATGAAATAAATCTGAATGCCAGGCAGTTTACATGGGAAATATTCATTCCAAATGAGGGTTTACACGGGAGATCAGTTTAATCGCCTGTGTTCGGGTCCGCGCAAGGTTTGGGGCAGGAAAGGTTTCTGATTGGATAGGGGGCGGGGCGGATGTTAAATGTTTACGTTTACCAGAAGAAAACACTGTAGTCCTCGCTCTGGATAACAAGATGCTTGACGACGCCATTCTTAGTGCCTTTTTCGGGCTTGTTTTGCTTATATTCTTGAAGCAGCAGTACGACAACAACCTTGTTTTGCTAATGCTTCGTCTGTTCAGGAGGAGAAGGGAGGCAGAAGGTCAAAGAAGGGAGATAAGTGCTTAAGACAGTGCTTGGGCGAATGGAAACCGGTGAGTGCAACGAGTCCCACTGCTCTATCTCAGTCCGTTGCTATACGCACTATATACGTCATCACAACAGAAGGGCAAGGAAACGGGCATGTGCAGAAAGACTGGAATGAACTTAAAGAGGAAAGAGTGTATACAAGTGCGAGAAATTCTTTCATTCGGAATTAGAAATGGAATATTCCAGCCCCTTACATCGGATTGAATTTTCAGTTGCATTGGCCATTTTCATTCTGAATTAGGTGTTTACAGGATCACTTTTAATAGGAATGAACGTTCATTCCAAATAAAAAGGGAATTAAACTGTCCATGTAAATGCACTCATTGACTAAAAGAGCTAATTTCTCGATCCTTCATAACTGCCTTAAATTCCCCTACAGTGATCCACTTTGCCAATTTCAGATCCTTCTGCAAATTATTCCAGGATGAAGGGGCAGCATATTTAGAAGCTTTTTGCCAAAGTTCTGTTCTCACCCTTGGAACCAGCATTTGTAGAATATTTTGAGGGTGAAGGCCATATTGATTTTGGATTCTGCACATGTATGTAAACAGATAAGAGGGAACCAGGCTAAGAATAGATTTATATATAAAAACCAACCAATGCGAGAGCCTGCGGACATACAAAGACGGCCATTTAGCAGTGGCATACAGAGTACAGTGGTGTATGCATTTTCCACAACCAGTAATAAAGCACAAAGCACAGTGATACCTACCTAAATACTTGTGCACTGTAACCATTTCAATTTCAATCCCTTGAGTAGTTAAGATCTTTGGAAGATCAGATGTTAACTCTTTGCCGTATGAGAATAGCATGAATTTTAATTTTTCTGCATTTAACACCAGTTTAAGTTGAGTTAAGTGGGTCTGAACAACATCAAAGGCAGATTGTGGGTATTCCAGAGCTTTCACTACTGAAGGGGATGAACTATAGATGATGATATCATCTGCGTAGAAATGGAAGACAGCATTTGATAAATTGTCACAGAGATTATTTACATACATAGAAAAAAAACAATGGCCCCAGTATGGAATCCTGAGGAACATCTTCTAACAGTGGGAGGAATGCAGAGGAAGACCCAGCAAACTGAATGCACTGTGTTCCACCCGACAAATAGTTGGCAAACCAACATACAGCATGCTCAGATAGACCACTTTTACGGAGTCTATTTGCCAGTGTAACATGTAACACATCTACTGTGTCAAAGATCTTTGACAAATCAATAAAAAGAGCTGCACAATATTTTATGGAGTCCAGTGCCTAATAATGTCATTGACCACCTTAATAGCAGCTGTTGTTGTGCTGTGTTATTTTCTAAAATTGGACTGATGTGATAAAATGTTATGTTTCTAAAAACTGTTTTAAGTTGTTCATAAGGAAGTTTTCAATGACTTTAGCCAAGAAACATAATTTAGAGATTGGCCTGTAGTTATTAACAACTGAGGGGGTCTCCTCCTTTCAGCAACGGGAGCACATAAGCAGATTTCCAAATGTTAGGAATAATTAGAAAGAGTAAGATTAAAAATATGTCAGAGGTTCTGCTATAAAATCGGCTGCAAGTTTGAGATAGTGGTGATCCAGCAAGTCAGGACCAGCTGATTTGCTGGGATCCAGATGCTTTAAAGCTCTATGAACGTCAGTCACATCAAGAGTGAGACTGAATGATTGGATTTTTAAGTTGATTGGGGGTAGAAAAGAGTGAGCCCTCTCTTCATTAGGCAGAATTGGAACTGGATGTTGAGATTCAAATAAGGAACTTGATGAGACAAAATGTTCTTTGAAACAATTTAGATTTATCCGCTATAGTGCGTGAATCATTCACAATGCAGGCTGGCAATTCGTTTGTGGTTACATTTCCATACAAAGATTTTATTACTTTCCAAAACTGCTTTGGGTCATTAAGGTTGCTAGTAGTTTTAGAAAGGTAAAAATCAGACTTGGCCTTTTTGGTGAGAGAGGTAAAATGATTTTGGAGCTGTATAAAAATCAACCAGTCAGCAACAACTGGGGGGTCGTCATGGATCCTTTCAGCCTTTTTTCTCTAAATTTGCAGACAGGAGAATGTTTATTTACAGTTTTAATAAAAGCATCATGAAAATATTTCCAAGGCAATTCTACGTTATTAATGAGAGAGATTTTGTTCCAGTCAAAGGCCCACAGATCATGAAGAAAAGCTTGCTCACAGAAGTGCTTAAAATCTCCTTTATAAACAATTTGAGGTCTGGATTTAGGGAGATTGGCTTGTCTGACAGCAGCAATGACAGTGGTCACTGATATCATTTGCAAAAATATCTATATCTGAGTATTTATGGAGGAGCAAATGTTAAAAATAAATCTAGAAAAGAGGATTTCTCTGGGCATTTAAGATTTGGACGAGTCAAGCCATTAATTAGTTATGTGAGGGTATGTGTGTAATTTAAAATGTGTGTTCAATCAAAACAAGTTCTTTAAAATCAAGCCAGAGAGCCTTGATAATGTTTACCTTGTGCCGGGAGACTGGAATGGGCATTTAAAACAATATTTATTCACAGAAAATAAAATCAGAAATAAAATCAAAGTTAATTAAGTCAATAAGGGTGAGAAGTATCACCCAAAAGGCTAGGCCTGATAAAAGAAGGCTACCAAGGCTAAAAAGGAATAAAAACTAACTAAAAGGAAGATAAAAGTCAGTTCAGGGGAAATGTCTTATCTGTAGAGGGGAGAAGGGTGCGCAATGCATGTGCCGGAAGCTTTGTCGGTCTATGGGGAGAAGTGTGGGTCCGTCCTCGTGGTTGCTCAGCAATACCAATCCTCCACGCCGGTCCTCAGCTCGTACACTGTCCTCTGCCGGGCGCAGACTCGGCAGTCACTGCACTTTTACACCCAATACATGCACAGTAACTTAACTTCAAGGGTCATTACTCACACGATGGGGCAGAGTATCAACTCCACTCCCGTTGATTGGCACCACTGCCGTCTTCCACGCCGTCCTCCACGTGTCAGTCTTGTACATCTGGCCGGTGGCGACAGCTGTCATTTCTCTTCTTGCTCCTCTCCCCTTGGATTACACACTCCTGTTCCTCTGTCTCTCGTGCATTCAAGTCTGTTGCATTAAAAGTCCACCGGTACCCGCTCGCAGGTGCAGGCAATGTGTAATTAGTGTCAGCAGCAGGTAAAAAGTTTTAACATAAAAGCACAATAAAACCACATGCAACATGCAAAATAACTGCACACTGCTCTCAATAATAAAAACACTGCAAACAAATATCAAAACACTGCACTCAGTAGTAAAAACACTGCACACAATAAGCCAAAATTAAAAATAAACAATGCTTTTCACCAGTGTGACAGTTATGTAAGGTTAAATGAGTCACAGGTAGATTTTAAGCTGTCAGAGGCAGTAGACAGCCAGTCCCAGTTAAAATCTCCAGTCAGGAGAATCTCATTAAAATCAAAGGATGATAGCTGCTTACACAGTGATAACAATGATGATCGTTGGATGCATCAGAAACGACAGAGAGGAGGAGTACAGGAGCCTAGTGAGGGACTTTGCTGTCTGGTGCCACACAAACCATCTACAGCTCAACACCTTGAAGACAAAGGAGCTGGTCATTGACCATGGGAAGTCCAGACCAAGACCGCGACCAGTTCTGATCGAGGGAGTTGAGATGGAGGCTGTAGATTCCTACAGGTACCTCAGGCTGTGGCAGGACAGCAAACTGGATTGGATAACCCACACCAACCATCTGTACAGGAAGGGACAGAGCAGGCTGTACTTCCTGAGGAGGCTGTGGTCGTTTAACATCTGCAGGAAACACCTGCGGATGTTTTACCTGTCCGTGGTAGTCAGTGTCCTCTTTTACACCACGGTGTGCTGGGGGCGCAGCACATCAAGGAAGGACACATCCAGGCTGGACAAACTGATCAGGCGGGCCGGCTCTGTGGTTGGCATGAAGCTGGACTCTCTGGTGACGGTGGCAGAGAAGAGAACGCTGGACAAACTGCTGGACATTATGGACGATGCCAGTCACCCTCTGCACACTGTCATCAGCAACCAGAGGAGCCTGTTCAGCCAAAGACTGCTCCTTCCCAAGTGCAGGACTAACAGACTGAAAAACTCCTTTGTCCCTCAGGCCATCAGACTGGACAACTCCTCACTCAGGGGGAGGAGGAGTAACAAGAAGACAGAGGATGGGAAGGGATGGGAAGTAGCCAGTAGCCACTACAATAAGGAACTACTTATTTATTCTCTGTATATTTTATATTTTGCAAATTGTTTTTACTTTTTTACTTTTGACACCCTGTGTGCTGCTATTGTATATTTGTATTTATATTTTGCAAATTGTTTTTACTTTTAACTTTTGATACCCTTTTTGATACCCTGCCTCTGACAAATCCCAAAGCTGAGTTGCCAAGTACCTTCAGATGATCTGCTAGAAGATGTGAATGCTGCCCTAAATACCATCCCTACAATGACCATCATTGTGTCCAACAAGCTGATTCACAGTACAGCAACAGTAATCCTGGAGATGCTTGGATACAAGATGGACATGTAACAAAAGAACCAATACCCTCCATGGAAGAGACGGTTGGAGGCCAAGATAAAGGCAGCATGGAGAGAGGTTAGCCAACGAGCAGAGCTACAAGGAGGGAACATGATGAATACCAAGGTACCAAGGAAACACAACAAGCTCTCCATTCCTGAGGCACTTAAAACTTCCAAACGAAGACTAACAACTCTTGCCACCTGGCTGAAGAGATACAAAGAAGTAGATACCAGGAGAATAAACATGATGTTCTCCACTGAACCAGCCAAGGTGTTCTCTCAGTGGCAGGGAAATAACAGTAGATCAGACCCACCAAGAGCTGAGATGGAAGGATACTGGAAGGGCATATGGGAAAGAGAAGCATCACACAACGCTGATGCCCAGTGGCTAGTGGACCTAAGAGCTAGCCACAGTAACCGCCCTGAACAAGAACCAGTAACCATTTCAATGGCAGACATCCAGGAAAGAGTGTCGGAAATGAAGAGCTGGACAGCACCTGGCCCTGATATGATCCCTACATACTGACTGAAGAAGCTAACTGCACTCCATGAACACCTAGCAGCACAGATGAACCAGCTGCTAAAGCACAGATGACCCTGCCTAGATTGACAACAAAAAAGCCTATGACTCAATGCCACACACATGGCTACTGGAATGTCTGGAACTATATAAGATCAACAGGACACTAATGGCCTCCGTAAAGAACTCCATGGGAATCTGTAAGACAATCCTAGAGGCCAATTCAAAGCTGGTTGTCCAAGTCAGCATCAAATGCAGCATATACCAAGGGGATGCTCTGTCACAACTGCTGTTCTGCATAGGCCTGAATCCCCTCAGTCAGATTATCAAGAAGACTGGCTATGGATACCAATTCCAAAGTGGGGCAACAATCAGCCACCTGGGGCCTCATTTATAAAACTGTGCGTAGGATTCACCTTAAAAGATGGCGTACGGATGAAACACAGAAAGTGCTTACGCACAAAAATATTCAGATTCATTAAACTGTGCGGCGCACACCTGTACGCAATCCTCTCATTATAAATACCCACCTGCGGTGAATTGTGCGTGAGTGTGCTCCTCCCTGTCTCATCCCACTCCTCCACCTATTGTCTGCCCACAATCATCCATAAATGGTCAATGCTAAATAGCTCATGAATATGCGGGCGGTTTTAAGGACCCCTTGCTGGGCCTTTCAGCGAGGGAGAGATGGAGACAACATGCTCAATGAAGGCTAAGTTCACCGAATGTGAAATTGAAGTGCTCTTGACCGAGATTTAGCACCGTAAAAAAGTTTTATTTGGAGGCCTCAGCAGTGGCAAATTAAAAAAACAAATAGAGTGGCAACTTGTGGCAGACGCCGTGAACCGCGTGGGATCGATGCACAGGACAAGTGCCGAGGTGAGTCATAGTGATTTTTGTGTTTTCTATTTTTTCTATTTTTTCTATTTTTCTGTGACATCTGCACAGAAAAAAAAGTTGCTATTTTGTAGCAATTTAAGATTTATTTTAAATGAAAAGTGCAATTGTATTTTTATTATCAGATGAAAAAGAAGTGGTCCGACATAAAAGTAGAGGCCAAAAAACGACTTGCAGCTCACCGGCAGAGCGTCCAGGCAACTGGTGGTGGTCAGGGAGAACCGCCACCCTCTCCCTTTGACACGAGGGTTGGAGCGAAACTCGGGGAAACCCTTCTGTCTGGCATTGTGCCAGAAGCTGAGGGAGACACTGATGCTGTTGCGGACGTCACAGATATAGGTAAGGCGAACGTTTGATACCAACACTGACCTTAAAGATTTGAGTGTCAATAATAACTACACACATTGCATTAAATAATTTCTTCCATTTTATTCAGGTAAAAGTGTCGCTGTGGGTGCTGGGGATGATGGCAGCGCCACAGAGCCTGCCCCAGGTGCCAGCAGTGTCTCCAGTGTGCAGGTGGACCCAATCTCCCCACAGGCAGGACCCAGTGGCATCTCAGGAGGAGGTCGTGCAAGTGGCCACGTCCTCACCGATGCTGTGCTGCAGTCACAGAGGGACATTATTAGTGCAATTCAGGATTTAACGCAGGAATTACACAGAGTACGGGATGTATTGTTTGAAATGTGCAGCACATTAAAAGAATTGGTTAAGAAGTATACCTGTTGTCTGTTTCATAACTGGTGCATCACTTGTTCACGCAATGCAATTGCTGGAGGGAGTTGCTCTGCTCCAGGCTGGTGTGGGACAATGTCCTCTTGTACGAGTTCAACTCGTGCAGGGACGCCGTTGCGCTGTGCCACATTGTGGAGGACGGCACACGCCCGAATAATCCGACACACCTTGAAAATCACCATAAAATGTGTTATTCAGTTAAATTATTTTGAATCAGTTCTACACAAAAAGGGTAGGTTACAAAAAAATAAAATCAGTAACCTCAAAAGGGTTTAGACAATAAACCTTCTGATAAAGTGACTTTACAAAGTGACATTTAATGTTTTAGGTGGTAGGTCTACAAGTGCACTCACCTTATCAGGGGCATATAAAAGAGTGCCACCTGACTTATCCAGGCACCTCCAGCGGGTTTTCATGTGGCCGATTATGCGCTCCACCACACAACGGGCCCGACCATGCGCCTCGTTGTACCGTCTATGTGCCACATTGTGCGTTTGCAAGGGGAGTGAGGAGCCAGGTGGTAAGTGGATATCCACTGTCACCTGCGTGAATATTGCATGTATAAGATTAGCCAATTACCACTGAATTTAACAATAATAAATTAAATAAATAAACTCACCGACAAGCCAACCATCACGCACAGCACCAGCCTGAAGTCTTCTTCCAACACTACTATGCCTCAAAATAAATGAGTCATGTGTGGAGCCAGGCCATCGAGCCACCACATTTGTCACAGTCATGTCAGCGCTACAAATGATTTGAACATTGACAGAGTGATAATGTTTCCGATTTACATATGCAAATTCGTTATCATTTGGCGCTTTTATGGCAATGAGAGTGCAGTCAATCGCTCCGATTACAACCGGAAATTGCTGCAAATTGCATTTTGATATTGGCCTGCTCACCCACAGTGTAAGGAAACTTTATATAACGGGGACTCATTTCAATAATGCCGTCTAAGACAGCTGGCATTAATGCGCTGAATGAGGGCTGCGATATTCC
This sequence comes from Epinephelus awoara, assembly GCA_035609425.1. NCBI lineage: Eukaryota > Metazoa > Chordata > Actinopteri > Perciformes > Serranidae > Epinephelus > Epinephelus awoara. The sequence continues at coordinate 30,889,568 of CM069314.1, read as the reverse complement.
AGACCTGTCAGCCAGTTCGCGCTGGAATGTCCCCGTGGCTAGGAAACCCAAAGTGGTCATCAGTTGGACCTGCACGGGGATGGACCGGTTCCGTCGGGTGGGTCTCTCCAAAGCTGGGCCCAATTCAGCACAGATATCCAAGAGAATGGCTCTCGGTAATCTGAATCGGCTTATTAGCCATTCATCATCATGGGCTAGAAAGTCCTCATGGTCCCTGAAGACGCGCTCATGCCTCAGTTGTCTGTTCGCCAAGTCCTCCAGCAAAGCCAAAGCCATTACGCACGACATTGTATGAGTCGAACTGACTGCTATTTATAGCGCATGTGCCAATCAGTGACATTTGTACAAGCTGATCCTAATTGCAACTACTGTTTTTAATTTTTTTATTTATTTATTTACTTACTTACTTTCTTATTTATTTATTTAACTTTAAGGGGAGTGACTGTATTTTATCCTATATCCAAAGTACAATATTAATCATTTATGTCGCTGATTTCCCGTGCCTGGAAAACTTTGCGGGAGGTCTACGGCAGGTTGACAGTGTGCGTAGGAATGCGCACCCTTTTCCGCTTAGTATTTCTTTATAAATCCCATCGTTGGCGGTGAAAAATGCATACGCACATTTCAGCCCCGTTCCCGCAATCTTTTTGTGCGCAGCAAGCTTTATAAATGAGGCCCCTGCTCTCCATGGATGACATCAAGCTGTATGCCAACAATGAGCAAGAAATCAACTCACTGATCCACCTACAGCAAGGACATAAGGATGTCATTTCGATTAGACAAGTTGGGCCAGATGGTATCAAAGAGAGCCAAGATGATCAGAACTGAGGGAGTTGACCTACCAGAGGGCAACATAGGAGATATCCAGGGCAGCTCCAAGTACCTTAGGATCCCGCAGGCTAGTGGAAATCATGAGGAGGCCGCAAGAAAGTTGACCACAACCAAATACCTCCAGAGAGTAAGGCAAGTCCTGAGAAGTCAACTGAATGGTCAGAGCAAGGTCCTAGCCATCAACATGCTTGTCATCAGATACGCAGCTGGGATCATAAGCTGGCCAAAGGAAGAGATAGAAGCCACCGATATCAAGACAAGAAAGCTCCTCACCATGCATGGAGGGCTCCACCCCAAGTCTAGCACACTGTGTAAAAGACTCTTATGAAGGTCTTTTAATAAGATATCCACTTCCTGCAAACCTTTCTTTTGTTAATTGTAAAAATAACCACTTTCGCCCTTCTTTTATTTTGATAGTGCCTTTTGATATGATAGGTCTTTTATTTTGGCTCCCTTGGTTGGTACCGGAAGTTTGCTTATGAGTAGGTAACTTGACGTGTAGGGAGATCGCTTCTGAAAGTCAGAAAATTAACGTGAAGAAGGAAGGAAAACGGGTCATGAGTTAACTACTACAACCTCCAGTAAGGCCCATAAATAAGGATAAGACTTAGTTAGGCAGTCGCACAATTAAACTAGGACATAAGGTGGCTATGGACAAACAATCCAAAAGTAAAGCATAACAAAACACTCCATGCAATTAAAACACCTTGTCTCACAGGTGGTGGCATTGGATTTGGGTTGAAAAAATACATATATGAGGCTATATGGTCGTTAATCTATTTCATCTTCTGATATCCAGAATATGTAAACATTTCTCTGATTGGACTGAGAGCAGTCACCCATACTGCTGCACACACCACAAATTTTCTCCTCTGTTCCTACTGCAATTCTTCTATTTCAGTGATAGCTGAATTTTAACAAAACAAAAGTTATATATATATATATATACTTATATATATATATATATATATATATATATATATATATATATATATATATATATATATATATATATATAACAATCTCTGCACTAATCCAGACTTTATGCAACACATATCACATTCACATAGACTCATTAGCAAAGGCTTTCAACAGAGCTACACCCAAACAGGCATCTCAAAGTTCCCGCTTCTTTTCCTTTGTCTTTGTCCTGACCACACGGTCAGACAAACACCTCCTCTCTCTTTCTCTCTCTCTCTCTCCCCCTCTCTCTCGCGCACACCCACCCACCCAACCACACACACACACACACACACACACACACACACACACACACACACACACACACACACACATATATACTCACCAAGCTTGTATGAAGTTGTTAGTTAGCTGCGACCTTGTGCCTATGACCGAATCACAGCCATGACGATATACGGTACAACATCACTCCCTGTTGTGTGATATTGTTTAAATAATTAATTAAACTTCCAAATTATTAGTTTAGCGTATTTTATGAGACTGATCTTTAACTGGCTATCATTTTCCCTTTCCAGGATGGTGCTTTAATGTTAATTAAGTCACATTATTTAACAAAATTATTCATTATTATTAATAATTATTAATTATTTCTGATAGCCAATTTACAGCATTAATGGTGTCCCCTTGGTGAGGCCTAATATCGTTGTTCCTCTGGTGCCTCTGTATGACGCCCTAATTTATGTTCTCTACATAATTAGTGCCTCTGTGTGATGCCTAATTTATGTTCCTTGCATAATTGGTGCCCCGTGTGAGGTGTAGGACTGTTGACATTCATTCATATTGTGCAATATTTATATCAGCAAACATTTTTGGCTTAGAAGAGAACCCAAGCTTCAAGTCCCTGTTCTTTCGTAACCTGCATCCCTGTATACGCACTCACGTTGTACTCATGACGTGTAGGGTATCCCATCGATGCATGAGCTCAGAAAGGTAACATAGGTAGCTTGGGAAACTGCTATCACTTCCAAAGCCACAGGGATACCAACTGAACCTGCCAGTTCAAATCCTGCAGTGTCCCACAGATCTTCTGCCCCACAACACCACCCTCACAACAGCTCGAAGGGGTGTGTGAAAAGACAGCAGGGAAAACAGAAGCGTAGCTGCTATATGTCAAGATGGCCATTCACAGAACAGAAGCTGTAGAAGGCCATACGCAGAGATTCTGGCCCAGAACTGTGACCTGCATATTGACCGGTCAGATGATGAGCACAGTATCTCTGACATTTCTGACCACAGTTCAGACTTTGGTCAAAACTTTACAGACAGTGACAATGCCTCTCTGCCTCTAGCTACCAGACAACTGCTGGCTAACCAATGGGACATAGTGGTAGTTGACAAACAACAGAAGAGGGCAGAGGTGGTAGATGTGGCGATACCAGCTGACAGCAACATCAGAAAGAAGGAACATAAAAGGATGGAGAATTATCAAGAACAGCTGGAACAGATGTGGAAGGTCAAAGTTGACGTGATCCCCGTGGTAGCAGGAGCACTCAGGGCAGTGACATCCAAACTGGGGAAGTGGCTCTGGCAGATTCCAGGAACAACATCTAAAGCCTCAGTCCAGAAGTGGAACACTTAAGATACTACACAAACTCCCAGGCCTTCTGGTAGAGGACCTGAGCTTGGGGATGACACAGACACCACCCTAAGAGGGTGGCAACATCACCACCCTTTGTAAAATTAGGGCATGTTTGTAAAATGAGGACTTGTTTGCAAAGTGAGAACATTTTTGCAAAGTGAGAACATTTTTGTAAAGTGAGAACATGTTTCTAAAGTGAGGACAAGTTTGTGAAATTAGGATATTTTCGTAAAGTCAGGACATTTTTGTAAACCAGATCAATTTGTAATCTAAAAGCATTTTTGTAAAGTGAGGACAATTTTGGAAACATAGGGCATTTGTGAACTGAAGAAATGTTTGTAAACTAAGGACATGTTTCTAAAGTGACGACATTTTTGTGTTGGGAACAACAATTTTAGGCATCACACAGAGGCACCATTTATGTTGGGAACAACAACATTAGGCCTCACCAAGGGGCACCATTAATGTTTAAAAATTATTCTGGTGATACAATAAAAGAGGGAATACTATGTGTTGTGATCTAGGCACCAGTGCTATATTTTACACGGCGGCACCATTGGTTGGGACTTAAGCCTTAACACAGGCCTGACCTCGTAATAGATCTCCAATTAAAGCATCTAATTGGCTATCGAAAATAATTAATAATTATTAATAAGAATCAGTAATTATGTTAAATAATGTGACTCAATTTACATCAAATCACCTCGTGGGGCACCATTCCCAGAAAGGGAAAATGATAGCCAGTTAAAGATATCAGTCTCAAAAGTTCACTAAACTATCAATTTGGAATTTTGATTAATAATTAAATTACAACAAGTTTACAACAAATTTATTAATGGATAGCCCCTTGAGATGAACCATCTCATTTTCAAGGGGGTCCAACAAAGAACATATAATACAATACAATACAACACAATCACATACAGCATGCATAAGGCTCTCAATTACCAACCAACCCACACATCATTCCTGTAAACCCACAGTACCCACACAGAATGAGTAAAAATAAATATCACAAAGCATTTCATGTAGTGCCAATCATAGTGATATTAGTATTGATATTAATAATAATAATAACAATAATAATAATAATAATAACACTATGTAATGTTATTAATGTTAATATATACAACATAATACAATATCAAATGTCACCATATACCAAATACACCACCATTATATCATACCATTATTATCCACAGTACAGTAACAGTAATAAAAATGTACAATGAAAAATAATAATAATAATATACATCATTATACCATACATTATACATAAATACATATGCATATACAATAATAATAGCAATGTTAATAATAAGGGTAAAGAGGACACAGCAGTTGCATGATATTTTGAGAAAGTAAAATAGTGAATTCTTTAAAAAAAATGCAAGATGAATTGATTGGGCGCATGTTAGGCAGAATGTTCCAGTCCGATGCAGCTTTAAATTTGAAAGCACGTCTGCTGAATTCTTTATTAGTTTTAGGAACAAAGAAAAATGGTTGCTGGGTGTGTCTGAGAAAATATGGAGATGTGAATGGGATTAAATATTGTTTTAAATAAGGGGGACAGTTGAAATGAATACATTTGAAGATAAATTGGAGCCAATGGTAATATCTTATTGTGTTGAGTGGTAACCAGTTCAAAGATTCATACATGGAGCAGTGATCAGCAGCAGTGTTCGATACGGGCACCTTAAGGTAAATCTGCAGGGACTATTGTATATAGCATTGAGGGGTTGAAGATGTGTTTCAAAAGTGTTCTGATAAACAATGTCAGCCTAGTCCAGAATAGGTAGTAATAACTGAAATTAATAACAATAACCACATTTAGTAGTAAAGTGTGAAGGATTTCTGAATTCTTGACGTAGCAGAGGTTGACTATTTATATACCCTTATGCAACATTAAACCGACAGCAGGTATGATTCCAAAGAATGATATCTATTCAAAAAGTAAGAAAAGCAAAACTAAAACACACAAATTCTAACTTACTTAACTATATACAAACTTGGTGTGTAGACGTGTGTGTGTGTGTGTGTGTACGAGAGAGAGAGAGAGAGAGAGAGAGAGAGAGAGAGAGAGAGAGAGAGAGAGAGAGACAAAGGCGGGTGTGGTAATCAAAGGGCTGTTTGGCCAACGAAACAAAATGGCTGACAACAGTGAACGACAAGATGGCTGAATCAAAGCTAGCTTCAGTTCGGTGGAGGTGTTTGCCTGACCGTGTGGTCAGAACAAAGACAAAGGAAGAGAAGTGGGAACTTTGAGATGCCTCTTTGGGTGTAGCTCTGTTGAAAGCCTATTTGTAAATGAGTTTATAGCCCCTTTTACACTGCCAGATTTTTTGCGAGTATTGGGCTGTTTTGACGGCAAGCTGCGAGCGTTTAGACACACAGAGCTGAATTGGCGAGTTAATCCGAGGTGCCCAATTTTCCGCCTCTTAGGGTAGTCATGTTGGCAGAACCTTTTTGGTTTAAACAGAACGAGGTGGCCTTCCCCCACGGCAGGTGCTGTAGGTAACTTTTGGGAGGAGCTGTTGATGACGCCGCACGTGCGACCCACTGCCAGTGAGCAGCTAGTAGCAAGAGGGAAACGGGGATGGTGAAGTGCGGGCCAACTTATGGGAGAATCGCCGAAGGACTGACCGGCCGTGGCTTCCCTCGGAATACGTCACTGTTTACGTCACACGCTGAGCTACACATTTTGTTACCTACTCACGCCCCCCATTGCCCCGAAAAACCATCTGGATCACTGCAGGGGATGTTTAGTTGCATGCAAGATGTTTCTGTGAACAGCATTAGCAAACTAAACACTTAGCTTTGGCGAAGCCAACTAACCAATAATCTAACTGCAAACAATCACAACAATAACTCAGCAAACAGCATTAAATCTCATTCAACAAGTTAAACAGTCTTGCTTAGCCTGTACAGCTGTGATAAGCTATGCCCAGTTGTTACATTACTGATCCTTGAATGGATGGAAGAGTTGCTTTGTGGTGTGCTGCTTTGTTAGCCGGCAGAGGAAGGCTGGAAAGAGCTGTGGTTCCAGAAGCAGTCTTTGTGGTGTCCTTGTTCTGAATGTGCAGATCTGAGGAAGCTGGTCGCTCAGGGTCTTTGCAGAGTTAGATGCTGGGATGCTAACTGAACTTGTCCTTGTCCTTGTCTCCTTGTTGCTGGAAGGTTAGTTGCAAACCTTGTGCTTACAAATCTAACTTCTCTGGCTCAGATTTGCCTCTGACTTGAGCGTTGGCAAGTCGTGGTCCAGGAGAAACACAGTCTGTGAGCAACTGCTCTCCCTTTAGTGGTTCGGGGCAATGACCTCTGTGTTGGTCAGAGGTGGTGTGAGCTGGTTGGCAGCTCAAGAGCAAGAGCAAGGAACTGTCTAGAGGGAGCAGACCCTCTACAGTTGCCTGCGGCATCACAGAGTCACATGTCACTGTAAGAGTCGTGTCCAATCAACTTTGATGACTGGTATCTCACTGAGGTGTGAGGTGGGACATACTGGAGATTGGTGTCAAATGGCTCTCGTTGTTCTTCAAATAGCATGCAGAGATTAAAAGCCTTCACATGTCCAGTATAGATTTTAACAAATGACAAATCATCTGTGGTCCTGTGAATCCCAACATCTCTAAACTAAGAACAATTTGGTAAACTAAGAGCATTTTTGTAAAATGAAGACATTTTTGTTAAGTGAGGACAAGTTTGTAAAATGAGGACATTTTGGCCTTTGGACAGACTGTCAAAGGCCTGTTTAATGTTTCAGACTTGGTTTTAAGGTTCAGGTTATAAATAGGTTGAGGTTAGGTTGACAGTTCAGACAAAGTTTGAGCATTCCTATGGACTTGTACTGGTCATGTGGACACATGTGGTTTCATTCATAACACAATGGGAGTTCTGCATCTTTCATGATAACCGACATATTGCAATACTGCGCTACTGACAAGCCAATCCCAGGGGAAGGCAAGCAACTGCTATATTAATACTGTGCAACAAACACAAGCAGCATGAAGAGGCTCTGAGTGTCTTATCGACATTGGGCACTGCATATTTGCTGTTTTTTTCTGGTCAAAGAAAGTTGAAAAAATATTCAGCTTTGGATGAATATGTCACTTTTTATTTCCAATCAAAGTGGAGAAGGGGTGGGACCAATACCAAAAAAATCAACTGCCACATTGCTAAATAGCAACAACAGCACAGTAAAAATTAATACTGAACCCACCAGGCCCCGAGAAAATGTGGGCCTTGAGGAAATTCAAGGCGGAACATCACCACCACTGTGAAATGGCATTGTTTCTCTCTTGAAACAATATTACACTATTATCTCTATTCAAGTTATTGGAGTGCTAAACCAGAGGTAGTTGGCTAAGCCAGCAAAAGTCTCCAGTATGCCTGCTCTATGGGCCTTCTGATCATTTGGGAAATTAAATACACAGGCTTTGAACTTTTGCGGCTTCATGCTCCACTGAGCAATGTTCATTCCTATGAACATTGCTCAGTGGAGCAATGTTCATAGGAATGAACAAGGCCCTGCCTTCAATGCTGTATGTATAGGCCATTTGCATTTTCATGTTGGCCACTATAATTCGCAGCCCCACCGTAATGTCGGAAAAACATTGTCCTTGTCATTGTCCAATCCTCACCACTAGATGCTGCTAAATCTCCCTAAATCTTACACACTGTGCCTTTAAAAACAAATTTTAGCATTCATTTTTCTTCTTTGCAAACCATCTGGAGGTGCATTAACCAACTGGATTGGGGTGTGGAACAAGAGATTCCATCTTGTAACTGTAGCATGTGCAATTGGTGTGTTTGCTTTGTGTACAGTCTACTTGGTCTGCATGTGGACATCCACACAGGGTCCGTGTGGAAGTTTAAAGTTGGGGTTAGGCTCCTAGGATGGTTAAGGTTAGGGTAGGAGGCTAGTGAGTGCCCTCACAAGTATTAGTACATGGTTGTGTGTGTGCAAATACCTCCAATGCAAATGCATGTATGTAATCCAGTGAATAATTCCACATCTTGGCTTTTTCTCTCCTGCAAAACAAAGTCACCTCAAACTGAACTTCAGGAAACTTGAAGGAAATCTCTTTCTGAAACATTTACTGAGCCAGCAACTTTTGAGTATGTGTTTGAGTCAATTAACATACCTGCGAGATAAGTAGCTGCCCCTAACGAGCGACCTCAGATAATTGGCTGCAGCTAACAAGGAAACTGTGATAAGTGGCCGGCTGGAACACGGCTGCTCTCAGATGAGCGGATAATGTTAACGAGAACGCTGCTCTGTGATCGACTGCCAAAACGTTGTGGAGATGAACTCGCTGCACACCAGATGGTTTAATTGGCAATTACAGGGACAAAAAGCGCTCTGCTCTGAATGTGTGAATATTCAGAGAGGCCGTCTGGTCGCAGCTGCTGGTGGTTTTCTAAGAGGTCGACTGGGCTTGTGCTGCTGGATGCTGTCTGTACTCTCACTCTGCTTCAATCACCCAAACATAGACAGGCTTTTTCTCGCTCTGTCTTCAACTTAAACCTTACTCTTTGTTGTACATAAAATGTAATTAACCAACAGGGCGTCGATCAGTAAAGGGTAACACCAAGTAACCTTAAGCTTTATTACAGCTTTTGTCTTACTTCATAGATATGTTCACTATTTCTATCACTATTAATAAGTCTGTACTCAACATGCTAATATCTAGTTTCTGGGAACTCAGTAAAGCACATGAGCAGTCAGATGTTCACCTTCTAAAGTGGAAGTAGATCAGTAATTTGCTTTAATTTAACATTATTAAGTATATGCTAATTGCACAATGTAATGGCTACAGAATAATGACACCATTGGCATTTAGATTTGTTCCCTGCAACCTATTACGATCTCCCTGGAAAATGAAGGCTCCATTTACTAGGACTGCCCTTTGAAAGACAGATTTGATCATCAGCTGAAGACCCCTGGGATTGCTTCAAGTTGTACAGTAAATTTTTTCATGCCTCTGCGCAGGTGATATCCATTGCCAGAGGCGTTATGTTTTCTGTCCATCTGCCTCATTTTCTTGAATGCAATAATCTCAAGAATGCCTTGAGGGGATTTCTTCTAATTTGGCACAAATGCTTGGACTCAAGGATGAAGGTCAAAGGTTAAAGTCACTGTGTCCTCATCTATTGCATTCTTGTGAACACAATATCTCAAGAACAGCTTGAGGGACTCATTTGGAACAGATATTCACTTGGACTCAATGATGAACTGATTTGAATTTGGTGCTTGAAGGTCAACGGTCACTGTGACCTCATAAAACAATTTTTGGGCCATAACTGAAGAAATCATTACTAATTATGATTTAGTCATGGTGGACACACAAATGGAGTATAAAGAGTGAGACAGTCCAGGCGGGCAGGAGGGGATGGGGGTTAATCAAACAAACATGGACTTTGAACGAAGGAGAGCGCTGTTCATGTCCTGTGGGACACAAAAGTCAATGTGGACACGGGACTTTGCAGACTCTTTGTAACCACAAAGCAAGTCTACTTTACTTATGTCTCATACATAACTATTTTAACCATAACCACAATCTTTTCCTTAACTTAAAGTGGTTTTTTTTGTTCTTTTAACCTAGCCAAACTGCAACCGTTTGAAAGAAGACTTTGCTGCTGGTTTTCTACCCGGAAGTATTTGTAAACAACAAGGCGATTCCCTCTGAAGGGACACTAACAACACAAAGTACACGTCAAATAAAATTTCTCCAAACATGTTTTTTGTTATTTTAGGTAGTTATTATCACGCTAATGTATGTTCACGTGTTCATTTCCCCCGATAAGTTGGTTTTAATTCGTTATTTGATTCTATAAACACAGTCTGACCATCTCAAGCTTTTATTTTGGTACTTCCGGTGACTGGCAGTGTGAATTTGCATATTAGCTAAATATTTGGTTTCACCCAGAACATTTAGATTTAACATTTAACATTTAGATTTAGATTTAGCATTTAGATTTAACATTTAATATTTAGATTTAGATTTAACATTTAGATTTAGATTTAGCATTTAGATGAACATTTACATTTAGATTTAGATTTAATATTTAGATTTAATATTTAACATTTAGGTGCCACATTTAATATTTAGATTTAACTATTTAATATATTTAACAATATTGCTACAAATGTGGTATAGGTGACGTTAAAAAATTCACAACACTTTTTTAAACATTGTTTGAAGCTAAATGTGGCAAAATGTTGATGGTATTTTCAGTGTGAGCCACTTTACAAACGGCACCCCATACACATCCAGAGTTCAGAGTCGAAATCACCAACTGGAGCTTTCTTTCTTAACTACAAAATAATGAAAAAAGTGAGTTTGAAATTGAGTTTGAACATGCTGTGCTTTAGCCAATCACAATAGAGGGGGTGCGGCCGAGACATGCAGGTGTCCCCAGGAAATGTGTACCTACAGAAACAGCAAGCTCCGTGTCCATAGCGACCACTTCACCCAAAACGCTGTCTTCTCAACGTGAAAAATTGTTTTTTTTCCAGCGGATGTCTTAGTTACAACATGATTGAGCTAACTGGAGTAGTTTCATATTGTATCCGACAACAGGAGGCTTTTAACAGATGACGTCCTGTTGTTAGCTTTGCTAACTGTCCCTGTCAGCTGCAGCCGCTGATGCTTTCTAGACATCGTGATTTCCCATAACTGAATATTGTCATTTTGTGTTTCTTTGAAGTCATTTTGTGTCTCTTTAAGGTATAGCTGTCACTTCATAGTTTTGTGTCTCTTTAGTTTCTTTGCATTACTTTGTGGTAATTTTGTGGCTCTTTGATGTATATTTGTGTCTCATTATAGTTTTATGCATCTCTCTCTGGTGTCATTTTGTATGTCTTTGAGGTCATTTTGTGTCTCTCCGATATTTATTTCTGTGTTTTTTGGTCATTTGTTGTCTGAAGTTTCTTTACAACTTTTTGTGGTCATTTTGTGTCTGTGTAGTTTCTTTGTGTCTTATTGAGGTCATTTTGTGTATCTCTGAGGTCATTTTGTGTATCTGTTGTTTCTTTGCATCTCTTTGAAGTCATTTTGTGTCTTTGTGTAGTTTCTTTGTGGCTCTTTGAGGTTGTTTTGTGTCTGTAGGTTCTTTGCATCTATTTGAAGTCATTTTGGATCTCTTTGAGGCCATCTTGTGTCTCGCTGAGATCATTTTGTGTTTCTTTGAAGTCATTTTGTGTCTCCCTGAGGTCAATTTTGTATCTTTGAGATCAACTTGTGTCTCTTTGCAGTCATTTTTTGCCTCTTTGAATAAATCTTGTGTCTATTCTATTTGCAGTCCTTTTGTGTCTCTTTCATGTCATTTTGTGTCTCTATTTTAAATCATTTTCTGTCTCTTTGAGGTCATTTTGTCTATCTGAAGTCATTCTGTGCATCTTTGAAGTCATTTTGTGTCTCTTTGAGGTCATCTTGTATCTCTTTGAAGTCCTTTTGTGTCTCAAAGGAGGACACAAAATGACTTTAGAGAGAGGCACACTACGCACCCAGCCAAGGAATAATATTATTGCTTGGCTGGGTGCGTAGTGTGCCTGAAGAAAGCCCACGTGGCTTACTCCTCTTTTGAAAAGTTAATGTTCAACTTCAAGAGCACCTCGCATCTACTTGGAGTTTACTTGAGAGCACCCGGCAATTTTCTTCCTGTTCTGTCTCTTTGA